>OW052252.1:1769038-2383076 GCA_932526585.2 Philonthus cognatus | reverse complement strand
CCAGCGTTTCGTAAAACTCTGCCCTGGAGAGTAGTAGTAGTGGTATAATTTAGGATTTTCATAGGAGTAATAATCACAGGGCCATTTTCCAGTGGGCTGGTTGAATTCAGGGCTGGAACGCCGGATTTTTGCCCTCCGGTGTTTTATGAAACTCTCTGGCGATCATTCTTCAGGGTTTTCTCAGGAGTCACAGGGCAATTTTCCAATGGGCTGATAGGTTTTAAGGCCGAAACACAGGATATTCGCTCTCCGGTGTTTTGTGAAACTCCTTAGCTTGAGTAATAATCACAGGGTCATTTTCCGGTGGGCAGGTTGAATTCAGGGCCGAAACGCAGGATTTTTGCACTCCGGTGTTTTGTGAAACTCTTTGGCGAGCGTTCTTCAGGGTTTTGCCAGGAGTCACAAGGCAATTTTCCAATGGGCTGAGAGGTTTTCAGGATATTCCCTCTCCAGTGTTTTGTGAAACTCCCTGGCGAACATTCTTTGGGGTTTTACCGGGAGTTACAGGGTAATTTTCCCGGTGGGCTGGTGTGTTTCGGGGCCAGAACGCTCGATGTTTGCACTCCCTGACGAGCATTCCCCAGGATTTCACCAGGAGTAGGGTAATTTTCAGTTGCATTGGTAGGTTTCAGCACAGGAAGACGGGATATTGGTTCTCCTCGGCCTTGAGGATCGTGACTCACGATTCTTCCATCAACAAATACACTATCATTGCGTTCGCTGATTCTCCCGATAACGGAACCATCCCCGAGCACACTATCATCGCCTTTGCAGAGAGTCCGGTTTCAGTTTTAAATCCACCCTAAGCGGGTCGTCCGAGAAGTGAAAATTGCAAATTCTCTTTCTCTTGGAGATTGGATGTAACGACACACTGAGGGATTCTTCCCACAATTTTAATTTCTCTCGATTCAAGGGAAAATAGAACAATCTCACCGCGTCGAAATCATCGTTGCCACAAATTATGCAAGTGTTCGACATGCTGAATTGCTTTTTATTAACACGAAACCGAATTTAGTAAACTAAAATATTTAGCAAAATATTGAAACGCGGGTGAGGTTATGTAAACATAACGATCTTAGAATACATAGAGTCATAACAAATAGATAATTCTGTGTAAATTGAATTTTTTCGCGTGTTTTATACGCGTGGCGCATGAAGTAAAATTTCGAGTTTAGAAAAGCACAAAAAATTTGTCTGGGGGCTTTTCTAAACTCAAAATTATACTTCATGCTTTGTCTGGAAGTGAAAAACACTCGCTTGAAGCTTCAAATTTAACGCATTTATAAACTACGGCGAATGTAGAATGTATTAAATTTGTTGCGTAGTTTGTGCATGACCGTTGTGCAGTTTTATAACCTTGACACATGACGTCACATGTGAAATCCCTCATGTGACGTTTTACCAAGAGTGTTAGACCATAGAAGGTTGATTCCATTTTAATGTAGTCGACCTTATGATCGATTTAACTACCTTGGTTTATGACGTCATGAGAGGACCTATACGTGTGACGTAATAAGTCAAGGTTATTAACCATCGACTCGGATCATAGAATCCATAGAGTCGTAACAATTAGATAATTCTGTGTAGCTCTGTGTAAATTAAAATTTTTCCCGAGCAGCATATTTGAACTTCAATTAAGATCAGTGTTTTGTACGCGTGGCGCATGAAGTAAAATTTCGAGTTTAGAAAAGCCCCGTGAAAATTTGTCGAGGGTCGCGCAGCGACCCGAGACAAATTTTCTACGCGGAGCTTTTCTAAACTTGAAATTTTACTTCATGCTTAGTCTGGGAGTGGGAAGCACTCGTTTAAAGCTTCAAATTTAACGCATTTATAAACTACGGCGAATGTAGAATTTATTAAATTTGTTGCGTAGTTTGTGCAGTTTATTAACGTTGACAATTGACGTCACATGTGAAATTTCTCATGTGACGTTTATCAAGGGTGTTAGAGCATAGAAGGTTGATTCCATTTCAATATAGTCGACCTTATGATCGATTTAACTACCTTGTTTTATGACGTCATAGGACCTCTACGTGTGAGGTCATAAGTCAAGGTTATTAACCATCGACTCGGATCATAGAATCCATAGAGTCGTAATAATTAGATACATCTGTGTAACTCTGTGTAAATTAAAATTTTTCGCGAGCAGCGTGTTTGAACTTCAATTAAGATCAACGTTTTGTACGCGTGGCGCATGAAGTAAAATTTCGAGTTTAGAAAAGCCCTGTGAAAATTTGTCTCGGGTCGCTGCGCGACCCTCGACAAATTTTCTACGCGGGGCTTTTCTAAACTCGAAATTTTACTTCATGCTTAGTCTGGAAGTGGAAAGCACTCGTTTAAAGCTTCAAATTTAACGCATTTATAAACTACGGCGAATGTAGAATTTATTAAATTTGTTGCGTAGTTTGTGCAGTTTATTAACGTTGACAATTGACGTCACAAGTGAAATTTCTCATGTGACGTTTACCAAGGGTGTTAGAGCATAGAAGGTTGATTCCATTTCAATATAGTCGACCTTATGATCGATATAACTACCTTGTTTTATGACGTCATAGGACCTCTACGTGTGAGGTCATAAGTCAAGGTTATTAACCATCGACTCGGATCATAGAATCCATAGAGTCGTAACAATTACATAATTCTGTATAACTCTGTGTAAATTAAAATTTTTCACGAGCAGCGTGTTTAAACATCAATTAAGATCAGTGTTTTGTACGCGTGGCGCATGAAGTAAAATTTCAAGTTTAGAAAAGCCCCGCGAAAATTTGTCTCGGGTCGCTGCGCGACCCTCGACAAATTTTCTACGCGGGGCTTTTCTAAACTCGAAATTTTACTTCATGCTTAGTCTGGGAGTGGAAAGCACTCGTTTAAAGCTTCAAATTTAACGCATTAATAAACTACGGCGAATGTAGAATTTATTAAATTTGTTGCGTAGTTTGTGCAATTTATTAACCTTGATAATTGACGTCACATGTGAAATTCCTCATGTGACGTTATACCAAGGGTGTTAGAGCATAGAAGGTTGATTCCATTTCAATATAGTCGACCTTATGATCAATTTAACTACCTTGGTTTATGACGTCATAGGAGGACCTCTACGTATGACGTCATAAGTCAAGGTTATTAACCATCGACTCGGATCATAGAATCCATAGAGTCGTAACAATTACATAATTCTGTGTAACTCTGTGTAAATTAAAATTTTTCGCGAGCAGCGTGTTTGAACTTCAATTATGATCAGTGTTTTGTACGCGTGGCGCATGAAGTAAAATTTCGAGTTTAGAAAAGCCCCGTGAAAATTTGTCTCGGGTCGCTGCGCGACCCTCGACAAATTTTCTACGCGGGGCTTTTCGAAACTCGAAATTTTACTTCATGCTTAGTCTGGGAGTGGAAAGCACTCGTTTAAAGCTTCAAATTTAACGCATTTATAAACTACGGCGAATGTAGAATTTATTAAATTTGTTGCGTAGTTTGTGCAGTTTATTAACCTTGACAATTGTCACATGTGAAATTCCTCGTGACGTTATACCAAGGGTGTTAGAGCATAGAAGGTTGATTCCATTTCAATATAGTCGACCTTATGATCGATTTAACTACCTTGGTTTATGACGTCATAGGAGGACCTCTATGTATGACGTCATAAGTCAAGGTTATTAATCATCGACTCGGATCATAGAATCCATAGAGTCGTAACAATTAGATAATTCTGTGTAACTCTGTGTAAATTAAAATTTTTCGCGAGCAGCGTGTTTGAACTTCAATTATGATCAGTGTTTTGTACGCGTGGCGCATGAAGTAAAATTTCGAGTTTAGAAAAGCCCCGTGAAAATTTGTCGAGGGTCGCGCAGCGACCCGAGACAAATTTTCTACGCGGGGCTTTTCTAAACTCGAAATTTTACTTCATGCTTAGTCTGGGAGTGGAAAGCACTCGTTTAAAGCTTCAAATTTAACGCATTTATAAACTACGGCGAATGTAGAATTTATTAAATTTGTTGCGTAGTTTGTGCAGTTTATTAACCTTGACAATTGTCACATGTGAAATTCCTCGTGACGTTATACCAAGGGTGTTAGAGCATAGAAGGTTGATTCCATTTCAATATAGTCGACCTTATGATCGATTTAACTACCTTGGTTTATGACGTCATAGGACCTCTACGTGTGAGGTCATAAGTGAAGGTTATTAACCATCGACTCGGATCATAGAATCCATAGAGTCGTAACAATTAGATAATTCTGTGTAACTCTGTGTAAATTAAAATTTTTCGCGAGTGTTTAAACTTCAATTAAGATCAGTGTTTTATACGCGTGGCGCATGAAGTAAAATTTCGAGTTTAGAAAAGCCTAATTTGGCTCGGTCGCTTCGCTACGCGCCCGAGCCAAATTTTCAGGCTTTTCTAAACTCGAAATTTTACTTCATGCTTAGTCTGGGAGTGGAAAACACTCGATTTTAATGTTTACATAGTATAATAATAACGTTATCAAACGGAATTTTTTATAAGCGTATATTTTGAGAACTCGAATATAACAAGTAGAAAAAAAAACATGCGGAAGCCCAATGAGCAAAAAACAAAGAAATAACGTTATAGCAACATTAAATGCTGTTTTAATGTTGTTGAAACATTACTTAAATGCATTTGCTTAGTGGGAGATTACATTTATGATGTACTTACTCTGTGGGATGGCTTTTTCCATAATACCGATGCTCTAATTGAAAGCAAAGGGCTTTAAATCTCTTGGCATAATTAATCCAAGTTCCGTTTGACATCCATTTTATCGTCGCTTCACCCTCTCCACCGATCATCAAAAATACAGGACCTCTTTGATTGCCTTCATAAAACTCATCATTCACATAATATCTCTGTAAAGTTTATACATTTAAAAAAATCTAATTACAAATGAGCTAGAGCAAGTAGCTAATTTTATATATCAAAAAATCTTTAATACTAGTTCTTGAATTCTGGAGGTGTTCACTGCGTGGTACATTTTCAATTTTGATATAAAGAAAGCACTTAACTTTTTTATACCACTTTTATTTTACTTTCGTGACTAGTTTCAATTACACGGTAATCATTTTCGAACTAAGTACTTAAAACACGGGTTACACAGGTACATATACTAAATCTAAAAAGCTTCGAAGTACATCAGGTCAACCTGATCCTAAGGGATGGAAATTCCCGGATTCATTTTTGCTTTGTGCATTTCAAGGGCTTCTAATAAATCCATTTGTTTACCTTTTTCAGTGAGATGGATTACCGAAAGTGCATCCTTGCCGAAATTATGGCAAATAATTCGCAAAAGTTGAATTGTCATGTTTTAACTTGTACGATCTATAATGTTCCTTTAATCGGGTTTGAAAATTACGACCTGATTGTCCGATGTACACTCTTCCACAATCTGGACATGTTAATTTGTAAATTCCTGACTTATACATAATATTAATTGGATATGATTACCGTGTAATTCAGCGACGACTCGCAGGCTAACTTCAGGGTCGGCCACAGCACCAAGGCACACAAAATTTGAGGTTGGGATCGCGCTTTATAAATACAAGGAATTGCACAACAAAGTCACCTTTCAATAGCGGATACATATTACCTTGGTGCTGTGGCCTACCCTGAAGTTAGGCTGCGAGCTGTCGCTGGTGTAATTGAAACTAGTCACAAAAGTAAAATAAAAGTGGTATACAAAAGTTAAGTGTTTTCTTTATATCTTTATTATTAGTTTTGTTTAAAAATTGTTTTTAAGTACATGAATAAAAACTTTATTCTTATTGTAAAACTAATAAGGGCAAGGCCGTAGCCAGAGGAGGGGATATGAGGGTTCTGACCCTCCAAAAATTTTCAGTACGCTAAATTTTTGTATATAAAAGCGGCCCTGAGAAAGCGAAAACAATATTTTCACCAGTCAAACCTCCCCGAATTTTTTTTCAGGCTACGGCCTTGAATAAGGGCTATCGTCTTTCTGCTCAGGCGATTTTATAATTCGTTAAAACTAATTTGAATAACCTGTTTCCACGTTCTTGTATCCCCCGGACTGAAATGATCCAAACTCTGCTCGAACCACTCGGTCTTGATGCTGCGGCTGTCGACTTCATCGTAATGCGCCGGGGCCCCCAAGTTGCCCCCGTGTTTCCGCCCGGCGTGAAAGAATCTCCAACAAACACTCTCCCGAAAGGAACAAATGAACAGCACGAGAAAAACACGCGATTTCATGGCTCGGTGCTGGTGCTGTTGTAACTAACGAAACTAGTGGGACAATACTAGGATTTTCGAATAGCTATCGGCTTTAAAAGATAACCTCTTATCACCTCCAGAAGAACCCGAAGGAAAAAAAGTGTTTTCATTTGTAAACAGATAATTAAAAAAACCGCGCGCTGCGTTGCCGGTCTTACGTTCGTTTGTTCCAAGACGATGCTTTGCGTTTTGAAATGATGTGCGATATTTTATTCTGAAACAATACTAGGATTTTAGAATAGCTATCGGCTTTAAAAGATAACCTTTTATCACCTCCAAAGGAACCCGAAGAAAAAAAGTGTTTTTATTTGTAAACAGATAATTAAATAAACCGCTCGCTGCGTTGCCGGTCTTACGTTCGTAATTCATATGCCATTGAAGATTTAGACAAAGAAATTGTCTATTCGAATATAAAAATAAATTTAATCAATGGTTAAGATTTAAATGAAGTTAATAAAAACAGGACATCAGTCTGCTACGAATCGTAACAAATGTTCTCTCACTTTTCAATATTCCGGATGCTAAGGTTCCATCTAGCGGTCGAAAGGATATTTAGTAGTGTAAATATAACTTGAAATAAAACACTTTTTCTCCTTTCTTCACAAGTTTATTTTATACCAGATGTACATTTCGGTCACCATGTGACCATTATCAATGGTTTGAGTATCAAACCTTTGATAATGGTCACATGGTGACCGAAATGTACATCTGGTATAAAATAAACTTGTGGAGAAAGGAGAAAAAGTGTTTTATTTCAAGTTATTGTCATCTTCACGTAACTCACCCAAACTCATTTAGTGTAAATATAATGTCACAGATGAAGCCACAAACCAACATTAACAAATTTTTTTTACGAGATTTTCTTCGACGCAAGCGTAAAATTTCATTATAATTCTTCAACTCACAAAATTCAGAATTTGTCTTTAATTTAAATACTGAAATTGTAATTATATCCATAAGTAAATGACAGACAGAGTAAAATAAAAATTAAGTGTGTAGGCGATATTTTTGAATTACCCGCTTGTGCGCGCCATCTAACGCCGCGGAAAGGAAATGTATTTCATGTTGGCTAGACTTATGAGATTTTAGGAGAGCTATGTTCAGGTTGTTAAATCATAGAGGATTATTAAAACACGAGAAGGTTACGTTACGTTATGTGAAATTGTTGTTAGCGATTATTAAAGTTTTAAACAAATGCAGTTCGTCTAATTTCCAACCCCACGAAGAGGCCTTTCCCGACTACAAGTGCTTCAGTTATCAACGATAAAAAATAAATATTTGTAAAATTTATTAAAGTGAGATCAAACCAGCCGGCTTGCAGCCTAACTTTAGGGTAGGCCAGAGACCCAAGGTAATATGTATCCGTTAGTGAAAGGTGACTTTGTTGTGCAATTCCTTGTATTTATAAAGCGCTATCCCAACCTCAAATTTTGTGCCTTGGCGCTGTGGCCGACCCTAAAGTTAGGCCGCCAGCCGTCGCTGGATCAAACATAAGTAGATTTTGAACTTCACTTGAAGTCAGTGGTTTGTACGCGTGGCGCATAAAGTAAAATTTCGAGTTTAGAAAAGCCTAATTTGGATTGGTCGCGTAGCGAAGCGGAGCGACCAATCCAAATTCTCAGGCTTTTCTAAACTCGAAATTTTACATGCTTAACCTGGGATTGGAAGACACTAGGCTAACTTCTTTTAACATGATTTATTTAAATCAATATTTGCATAAATTATACTATTTACATTTTCACGACTAAACCTTATCATAATTCTTTTATTTTAAAATATTAATTTCTCTTGTTAAAACACATAAATTTAGACGTTAATTTGTTAACTCTTGTTAAAACACATATGATTAGATGTTAATTGGTTAACTCTTCTCCGTCAGTCTTTTCGACTTTAACCTTGCCTTTATCATCAAACTCATTGTGCACTTCGTACTTTTGCACGTTAAACCCCGACACTCTGTAAACGGTCGCGTCTTTTATACCCAGCGTTTTCGTCCATTGTTGCGCTGAAAGTGAAGTTAATAAATTTTTTTTTCAAGCGAGCAGTTTTGCGTTTACCCGGCGTTCCTTCCTCAGTGCTGAGCCCGTGGAATTTGGCCCAGTCGGCTTTGCCCTGGAAGACGGAGAAGAGGACGAAGCCGAAAGCGTTCCACGCGGCCAGCATGTAGACGATGGAGAGGCGTTGTTTCCACGTGGCGGCGGTTTGCTCGGGAATCGGTCTCGTGTGGCGTCTGATTATTTTACGTAGCCAATGCCATTGGAATAAAGACATCTAAAAATTAGTGATGTTGTCGATTACAATATTAATTAGTGATGGGCAAGATCGATCAAAAAAGATCGACTGATCGATCCTTGCAAGTGATCGATCCGCTCGATCTCTTTGAGCGGATCGATCTTTTCGATCGGATCGATCTTTTCGATCGGATCGATCTTTACGATCGGATCGATCTTTTCGATCGGATCGATCATTTCAGACCGCTTGATCGGCTTGATCTTTTCGACGACTCGATCTTTTCGGACGGCTCTATTATTTCGAGCGACTCGATCTTGGGGGCGGTTCAATCTGTGCGAACGGGTCGTGCTGATCAATGTGATCAATCGGCTCGATCAGATTGGTCATATCGATCGGTACAAGTGGACTGATCAGGTTGTGCGGCTCGAGCAATGATCTTTTTGAGCGGATGGATCATTGAACGATCACACTATTTTTGTATTCTGTTTTGCGCAAAGTGAGACAGCATTTATTAAAAAAAGGATATAGGCAGGGTCTTGGCAGGGCCGAGAAAAAATTACTAATGAGCCGGTTATTTTTCCCGGGCTAGTCTCACACTTTATATCCGAGCGTGCTATTATATTATAGAGATTTTAATAAAAATTTATAATATTTCATTTCATATTAGCTATTTATATATTTAGCAAATACATAAATAGCTAATATGAAATGAAATATTATAAATCTTTATTAAAATTAATACTATTTAGTAACAGCTGTTAAATAACTTTAAAAATAACTAGTTATCACCATTATTGAAAATTAACTGCTTCTCTCATCTTTAGTGTATACTAAAGAATAAAAATGGGGATGTGTCCATCATATATATATAGATATACATATATTTTTCTAGTTATTATATAGCAAAGATGCTAAATAAAGATTATTATTATTATTATAGTACTTTCCCCGTTTAATTATATAATTGAATATAATTAAAAATAAATTAATTAGAAATATTAACACAGCAACCGGGGAATAGCCTGCGCTACGACACTTGATTTAAATAATGCCTTATCGGTGTTATAATATTCGATCCAACATTATATATCTATTTATTTGATTTTATTTTTTCGAAACCTGTTTCTGTTTTCGTTTATTATGAGTATCACATGCTAATAATTTTGTCATTTCTGCTGGCATATACGTCTTTGCACTCTCTTGAACGCTAAACGTCTGTACCTTTCATTTTATGCTTACTAGAATTTCTGGATACAGATGTTTATTTATTTCATGAGTAAGTTATGGCTTGCTCATGAAAATGAATTCGTCATCATTCCTAACATATGATTTTTTTTTCCGTTAATATTTAGTTTCAGTTTATTTTTTTATAAATTTTTTTTTTTAGTCATTATTTCTGTGCATTTTGCAAGTATTTATTTCTTTTCATATTCTTTTAGTGATTAGTTTTGTTGAATGAACGAAAATATATTTAGTCTTGGTTTGCCATATATTTGGTGTTTACCCGTGTTTTTTCATGTACCTATTTTTGATTGTTTACTTTATATTTTTACCTAAGTGTTGCTAACTAGTAGGGATGGGCAAGATCGATCAAAAAAGATCGACTGATCGATCCTTGCAAGTTCGAAAAGATCGAGCCGCTCAAAGAGATCGAGCGGCTCGATCTTTTCGATCGGATCAATCTTTTCGATCGGATCGATCTTTTCGATCGGATCGATCTTTTCGATCGGCTCGTTCTTTCTGATCGGATCGAGCGGCTCGATACTTCAACTGATCGATCATTGCTTGATCGATCTTTGCAATGATCGATCTTGCCCATCACTAATATTTATTACAATTGTGATATATACTAAGGATTTTAACTAGTCTAGTGATAAGAGTAAAAACTGAAACAAGCACAATACGGTGGCTTCATCGGCTTCGCCGCTTGCCTCTGCCAGCAGTGATAATAATAATAAAAAATAATAATAATTTAATTAAAATACTTAACTTTGTTTTACCACTTTTATTTTACTTTTCAGTGACTATAGTTTTAACAGTGAATACAGATGGTTTTTACAGTGAAGCACATCGCAGCCTAACGTCAGGGTAGGCTAGAGACCCAAGGTAATATGTATCCGTTATTGAAAGGTGACTTTGTTGTGCAATTCCTTGTATTTATAAAGCGCTACCCTAACCTCAAATTTTGTGTGCCTTGGCGCTGTGGCCGACCCTGAAATTAGGCTGCGAGCTGTTGCTGGATTGCGGTACAGTGTAAATTAACTACAACATAAATTAACTATAAATGGTGAGTAAGACAATATGGGGTAGTACAATAAGCCACCTAGGCTGCAATGCATCCGGACGTGCGAGGAAGACGGCCCCCGCGAGAAGAATAAGAAAAAAAAATAACTGGTGCAAATGGGTAAGAAAAACACAAAATACTGTGCAAGCCATAGTTTTGTATACACTTTCTACCACAGTTCTGTTTGTTTTTGGGGCAACTTAAATGATGAGAATTTTTTTGTACACGAAATGTTAAATTTAACGTACGCCAGCGGCAGCTCGCAGGCTAACTGCAGGGTAGGCCAGAGACCCAAGGTAATATGTATCCGTAATTAAAAGGTGACTTTGTTGTGCAATTCCTTGTATTTATAAAGCGCGATCCCAACCTCAAATTGTGTGTGCCTTGGCGCTCTGGCCGACCCTGAAGTTAGGCTGCAGGCCGTCGCTGCCGTACATGTTATTATCAAGTACTAAACACTGTTAAGCTGTTAGATGGTAAAGAATAACATCTACGTTAAATTTAACATTTCGTGTAGGGAATAGCCCTGTATATCATACACATTTTTTTTTATTATAGTATAAGGGAAACAATGTTAAATAATCAAACTTACCTTTTAAATGTTTTTTTATTCTTTTGTGAAATAAATGATCCTGGCTTCGAAGCACTGGTTTTCTTCTACGAAATCAATGGCCCTGGCTCGAAGCCCAATCGATCAGTCACGGCAATCGGTTTTAATTATTTTTTCCTTAGTACTGTTTTCTTAGATCTGATATTAGTAGGAGAACATGTAGAACATATATAGAAGCCCTGGTTTTCTTAATTATTTTAATAGTTTTTAGGTTATATAAACACAAGAATTTTCAAATTGATAGCCATAGATAACTGATTGCTAGTGCAGAGTTAATTATTCCACGGTTGGTAGAACTTATCTACAGTGTTGTCAAGCTAGCGAAAAATCCGCTTGATACGTTAAATTTTGAATTGAAATTGCGGTAAAAAATTAAATCTAGCGGTTAGCGGATTTTCTAGCGGTTAGAGGATTTTGTTAGCAGCTTCGAAATTTAATTAGGTAAACCTATGGACAGGGATTTTTTCTTTAAAATACATACTCTGCAAAGCAGACTGCTCTAGACGCTCGAATTTTGAAGGATTTGGTTAGTTTATAAATGTATTAACGTGAGATCAAGCTTAAACAACTTTGAACTTCGCTTTAAATCAGCGATTTGTACGCGTAGCGCATGAAGTAAAATTTCGAGTTTAGAACAGCCCAATAATTAAATTAGTCTTGTGTCGCTGCGTGACCTTCGACAAATTTTCTACGCAGGGCTTTTCTAAACTCGAAATTTTACTTCATGCTTAGTCTGGGAGTGGACAACAGAGTCGTGGCGTAGGCAACCCAACGTATACGCGTGTTGAATGAGTTGCATATATTAGAACATTAAACTCTACTTATTTATCGATGCAAATACAGAATGTGTTAACATTTGCCGAGAAGAAGAAAATGCAAGGTGTAAAATATTGTTTTGTGTGTTTTTGAATTTCTCGTTAAATCACTGTTTTATACGCGTGGCGCATGAAGTAAAATTTCGAGTTTAGAAAAGCCCAGAAAATTTGTCTCGGGTCGCTGCGCGACCCTCGACAAATTTTCACGGGGCTTTTCTAAACTCGAAATTTTACTTCATGCTTAGTCTGGGAGTGGACAACAGAGTCGTGGCGTAGGCAACCCAATGTATACGCATGTTGAATGAGTTGCATATATTACAACATTAAACTCTACTTATTTATCGATGCAAATACAGAATGTGTTAAAAATTGCCGAGTAGAAGAAAATGCAAGGTGTAAAATATTGTTTTGTGTGTTTTTAAATTTCTCGTTAAATCACTGTATTATACGCGTGGCGCATGAAGTAAAATTTCGAGTTTAGAAAAGCCCCGAAAATTTGTCTTGGGTCGCTGCGCGACCCTCGACAAATTTTCACGGGGCTTTTCTAAACTCGAAATTTTACTTCATGCTTAGTCTGGGAGTGGACAACAGAGTCGTGGCGTAGGCAACCCAACGTATACGCATGTTGAATGAGTTGCATATATTCAAACATTAAACTCTACTTATTTATCGATGCAAATTCAGAATGTGTTAAAATTTGCCGAGAAGAAGAAAATGCAAGGTGTGTGTTTTTAAATTTCTCGTTAAATCACTGTTTTATACGCGTGGCGCATAAAGTAAAATTTCGAGTTTAGAAAAGCCCAGAAAATTTGTCTCGGGTCGCTGCGCGACCCTCGACAAATTTTCACGGGGCTTTTCTAAACTCGAAATTTTACTTCATGCTTAGCCTGGGAGTGAAAAACACTCGTTTAAAGCTTTGAATTGATTTCTTTAAATAAATAAAAAGAACAACAACTTCACACTTAATCACGGAGTGGAAACACACGTTAGAAGCCTGAAGTTAAATATTTCTCATGTTAGTACAATTTAAAAATGTTTATTTCCTCTAACCATTTCTGGCGCTTTTAAAATTCGAACGCTTGGAACAATTTTCTTAGATAAGGATAAAATCTCCATATATTTTAAACGTAAATTCCAGCGGAAAAATTTCTAGCTTAAACAACTTTGAACTTCGCTTTAAATCAGCGATTTGTACGCGTAGCGCATGAAGTAAAATTTCGAGTTTAGAACAGCCCAATAATTAAATTAGTCTTGTGTCGCTGCGTGACCTTCGACAAATTTTCTACGCAGGGCTTTTCTAAACTCGAAATTTTACTTCATGCTTAGTCTGGGAGTGGACAACAGAGTCGTGGCGTAGGCAACCCAACGTATACGCGTGTTGAATGAGTTGCATATATTAGAACATTAAACTCTACTTATTTATCGATGCAAATACAGAATGTGTTAACATTTGCCGAGAAGAAGAAAATGCAAGGTGTAAAATATTGTTTTGTGTGTTTTTGAATTTCTCGTTAAATCACTGTTTTATACGCGTGGCGCATGAAGTAAAATTTCGAGTTTAGAAAAGCCCAGAAAATTTGTCTCGGGTCGCTGCGCGACCCTCGACAAATTTTCACGGGGCTTTTCTAAACTCGAAATTTTACTTCATGCTTAGTCTGGGAGTGGACAACAGAGTCGTGGCGTAGGCAACCCAATGTATACGCATGTTGAATGAGTTGCATATATTACAACATTAAACTCTACTTATTTATCGATGCAAATACAGAATGTGTTAAAAATTGCCGAGTAGAAGAAAATGCAAGGTGTAAAATATTGTTTTGTGTGTTTTTAAATTTCTCGTTAAATCACTGTATTATACGCGTGGCGCATGAAGTAAAATTTCGAGTTTAGAAAAGCCCCGAAAATTTGTCTTGGGTCGCTGCGCGACCCTCGACAAATTTTCACGGGGCTTTTCTAAACTCGAAATTTTACTTCATGCTTAGTCTGGGAGTGGACAACAGAGTCGTGGCGTAGGCAACCCAACGTATACGCATGTTGAATGAGTTGCATATATTCAAACATTAAACTCTACTTATTTATCGATGCAAATTCAGAATGTGTTAAAATTTGCCGAGAAGAAGAAAATGCAAGGTGTGTGTTTTTAAATTTCTCGTTAAATCACTGTTTTATACGCGTGGCGCATAAAGTAAAATTTCGAGTTTAGAAAAGCCCAGAAAATTTGTCTCGGGTCGCTGCGCGACCCTCGACAAATTTTCACGGGGCTTTTCTAAACTCGAAATTTTACTTCATGCTTAGCCTGGGAGTGAAAAACACTCGTTTAAAGCTTTGAATTGATTTCTTTAAATAAATAAAAAGAACAACAACTTCACACTTAATCACGGAGTGGAAACACACGTTAGAAGCCTGAAGTTAAATATTTCTCATGTTAGTACAATTTAAAAATGTTTATTTCCTCTAACCATTTCTGGCGCTTTTAAAATTCGAACGCTTGGAACAATTTTCTTAGATAAGGATAAAATCTCCATATATTTTAAACGTAAATTCCAGCGGAAAAATTTCTATCTGACGGATATTTTACTTCTACAGTTAACCACTCTGGTGATCTATAAAATGTATCATCTTTATGTTTGTTCCAAGACGACCCAAACACGACAAACACATCTTTCATATTGAAAGATTTTCACATTAATTTTAGATAAATTTCATTAATTAATGAATGAATACTAGCGGAAAAATTTCTATCTAACGGATATTTATTTCGAGTTAAGAAAAGCCCAAAAAATTAGTCTTGGGTCGCTGCGTGACCCTCGACAAATTTTCTACGCAGGGCTTTTCTAAACTCGAAATTTTACTTTATGCTTAGTCTGGGAATGAAAAACACTTGTTTAAAGCTTTGAATTGATTTCTTTAAATAAAAAAAAAGAACAACAACTTCACACTTAATCACGGAGTGGAAACACACGTTAGAAGCCTGAAGTTAAATATTTCTCATGTTAGTACAATTTAAAAATGTTTATTTCCTCTAACTATTTCTGGCGCTTTTTAAATTCGAACGCTTGGAACAATTTTCTTAGATAAGGATAAAATCTCCGTATATTTTAAACGTAATTTCCAGCGGAAAAATTTCTATCTGACGGATATTTTACTTCTACAGTTAACCACTCTGGTGATCTATAAAATTTATCATCTTTATGTTTGTTCCAAGACAACCCAAACACGACAAACACATCTTTCATATTGAAAGATTTTCACATTAATTTTAGATAAATTTCATTAATTAATGAATGAATACTAGCGGAAAAATGTCTATTTAACGGATATTTATTTCGGGTTAAGAAAAGCCCAAAAAATTAGTCGTGGGTCGCTGCGTGACCCTCGACAAATTTTCTACGCAGGGCTTTTCTAAACTCGAAATTTTACTTCATCCTTAGTCTGGGAGTGGACAACAGAGTCGTGGCGTAGGCAACCCAACGTATACGCATGTTGAATGAGTTGCATATATTCAAACATTAAACTCTACTTATTTATCGATGCAAATACAGAATGTGTTAAAATTTGCCGAGAAGAAGAAAATGCAAGGTGTGTGTTTTTAAATTTCTCGTTAAATCACTGTTTTATACGCGTGGCGCATGAAGTAAAATTTCGAGTTTAGAAAAGCCCAGAAAATTTGTCTCGGGTCGCTGCGCGACCCACGACAAATTTTCACGGGGCTTTTCTAAACTCGAAATTTTACTTCATGCTTAGTCTGGGAGTGAAAAACACTCGTTTAAAGCTTTGAATTGATTTTTTTAAATAAAAAAAAAGAACAACAACTTCACACTTAATCACGGAGTGGAAACACACGTTAGAAGCCTGAAGTTAAATATTTCTCATGTTAGTACAATTTAAAAATGTTTATTTCCTCTAACCATTTCTGGCGCTTTTAAAATTCGAACGCTTGGAACAATTTTCTTAGATAAGGATAAAATCTCCATATATTTTAAGCGTAATTTCTAGCGGAAAAATTTCTATCTGACGGATATTTTACTTCTACAGTTAACCACTCTGGTGATCTATAAAATTTATCATCTTTATGTTTGTTCCAAGACGACCCAAACACGACAAACACATCTTTCATATTGAACGATTTTCACATTAATTTTAGATGAATTTCATTAATTAATGAATGAATACTAGCGGAAAAATTTTTATCTAACGGATATTTATTTCGAGTTAAGAAAAGCCCAAAAAATTACTCTTGGGTCGCTGCGTGACCCTCGACAAATTTTCTACGCAGGGCTTTTCTAAACTCGAAATTTTACTTCATGCTTAGTCTGGGAGTGGACAACAGAGTCGTGGCGTAGGCAACCCAACAATCAGAATAATAAATGTTTTTCAAACAATTAATTGATACAACAAGGTGTTCAAAATTACGCGCACTGTTTCATATATCCTTCTGGAACTACCCGACAGAATATAACCTACAAGTTTAAAATTCAGTTATGGTAAACTTTTAGGCTGGTGCGAATTTAAATTTTAAAGATAGGTAGTTGAAAATGTCTCAATGGAGAAATAGAGTTAAGGATAGACGCAGGCGGTCACGTTCTCGCGACGATTTATCCCGTGGGAATTCTTCAAGGGACGATGGGCCAAGAGCAAGGCCCCCCCCGCACTTGAAGGGCAGACAGATAGGGCTGTGGTATGCCGCGAGAAATAAAGAGAAGAGGAGTAAAGAGGATAACGAGCCTAGAATGGTAATTGTGATTTACATTTTCATGCATCAATTATTCCTGTAGTTTTATCGGCGAGAGATTTCTTGAGTTATTGCATCATACAAAACTATTGACAATCATCAGTTTTTTTATTTAGCAAATTGCACACTAAAGTTTTTCTAGACATACTCTTTTACACCTGTACATAGATTTTCATAATTTAATTTCTAAACCCCTAGGACAGTGATGGGGAAACTACGGCCCCCGGAAAGGTTTAATCCGGCCCGTTTAAGAGTGCCGCCGTGAGAATGTTTGAACGCGTTCTTACTTCGTAATGTGACGACCCGCATAAAAACTACCTACCTACGATTAAGCATTATTCTTTGGCCCGCTACGATTGTCTGGTTATTACAAATGGCCCGCCTTAAAAAAAGTTTCCCCACCACTGCCCTAGGAAATCCGCTAACCACTAGATGTAATCCACTTAAATAAACACAGTTATATTCACTTGTAAATAAAACACTTTTTACTTTGTTTAACCACTGGATCTTACATTTAATTGTGTGACTAGTTTCGACTATCTAGTAGTCATTCTCAAACTAAAGTGATGTTTAGATAGTCGAAACTAGTCACACAATTAAATGTAAGATCCAGTGGTTAAACAAAGTAAAAAGTGTTTTATTTACAAGTGTATTTAAGATGTACCACAAAGTGAACGCCTACAACACCAAACAACAGTTATATTCCTTTCTTCACTTATATTTTTCTTGCTAGATGTACATTTCGGGTACTAAGTACCCACTATCAGTTAGCTATTGATAATGGGTACTTAGTACCCGAAATGTACATCTAGCAAGAAAAATAAAAGTGAAGAAAGGAATATAACTGTGTTTAATTAAATGACTTAACACCTTCACGTAACTCATACAACTACATTAACTAGAATTAATGTTTTGCCGCAAATTTCGATTCAAGAGATATCGATAAAATATTTTCATATGAGAGCAGATAGTGCATAATTTAGTTGGTATTTTTGGAAATAAAGCAAATATTTTTTAAGTATTTCATAAAAATTAGATGTATATGCAGACAGCGGCGGCTCGCAGCCTAACTTCAGGGTACGCCTAAGACCCAAGGTGCTGAAGCTAGGCTGCAAGCAGTCACTGCTGAATATAATTAAACTTAATTGAGTTTATTAAGTTTAACTATGCTACATTTATGTTTAGGCTTTAAACAATTATTATTATTGTCTAGGGTAATATGTATCCGTTATTAAAAGGTGACTTTGTTTTGCAATTTCTCATATTTATTAAGCGTGATCCCAACCTTAAATTTTGTGTGCCTTGGCGCTGTGGCCGACCCTGAAGTTAGGCTGCGAGCCGTCGCTGTATGCAGATTATGATAGATTAAAATGATATTTGTCTAATTGAGGAGATGACCCTTTTTCAAAGCGACTGATGCAATTTCAGATTGGCTCAGTTTCAATTTCCGATAAAAAAAGAGCCCAACTAAAAACTCTGCTCGATCGAACCTCTCACGTTTTGAAAAAGCAATCGTCGCTCTTCGACGAGGAAAACCTCGACTTTCAAATGGACTTCTTGGAGCTCATACACGGCGACATCGAGCAGAAACTCTCCGCTCCCGTGGCAATGTCCAGGGACGCAACGCTGGACGAGGAGCTAAAAAAGGACTTTGACGCGAAACTCAACAGCACCCGTTACCAGAATATGCTGAAGATCAGACAGAAATTGCCCGCGTACAAACTGCGAAGCGAGGTGTTGGAGATGATCGAGTGCAATCAGGTGGTTATTATTAGCGGTGAGACGGGCTGTGGGAAGACCACGCAGGTTGCGCAGTTTGTGCTGGACCACTATTTGAGAGCGGGCAAGGGATCCGTTTGTAGGATAGTGTGCACTCAGCCGAGGAGGATTTCGGCAATTTCCGTCGCTGAGAGAGTGGCTGAGGAGCGGGCGGAACCATTGGGGGTTAGTGTTGGATATCAAATTAGATTAGAAAAGTAAGTAATTTAACTTTATACAGATCCATTGTCATATTCAGGGATTATTGATACATTTAAAATTGAGGAAAAACAAATACAAAAATATAGTGTTTCTATTGAAAAAGTTATATTCACTTTTATATAAATAAAACAATTTAAACACTTTCAAAAATATATTGTGCATTCGCTACAATTGTTTCGCCACACTGTGGCTTCTTCAGGCGAAGAAATGATTTTATTATTATCGTTGAAGTTTTAATCCTCGTTTCAAATTTGTTGTTAAATCTTTCTAACCTTAAATCCTGAAGTAATTTAAATATTGTGTCAATTAAAATGTATAGTATGTTCAATTAAAAAAAATCTCTAGAGTGCCATGGAAAATATTCTAGGTTGGCAACTCTGAAAATATACATTATAATTGTTTGTTTGTTTGGAGTTTTACGTCATCTATTTCTGCTGCTATGGCCTATCATGACACCGGAGATTAGGTCTACAGCTATCCAGGAATTTTGCTGAACTCGGTGGGAGTTCCAACCCAACAGTAGGGATCTTTAACGTGCACGCATCATCCAGGCAGACTGTTTGGCATTTTTATCCTAACCTATATAAATGCAGACAACTTGTTAGGCCGGTATTTGAACCCCCGCCCGTGGCGTGGCAGTCCAACACTACCCACTACACTACTAAGCTGCCCTACATTATAATTATGTCGTGAAGTGTGTAGCCAACTTAAATTTGAAAAAAGATTAAAACATGGCACGCTTGAGGTTTTATTTTATTGAACATTTGATATTATTTACATTAATATTCTATTTTAGGAAAAAGCCTCGTGATAAAGGCTCGATTATATTTTGTACGACCGGCGTAATCCTGCAACAAATGCACAGCAACGTGAACCTAAAAAACGTCTCCCACCTAATCCTGGACGAGATCCACGAACGGGACGTCCTCTCCGACTTCCTAATCGGACTGATTCGCAAGATCATCCGGCACAGGAAGGACATAAAGATCGTCCTGATGAGCGCCACTTTGAACGCGAGGAAATTCGCGAACTATTTCGGCGTGGACAACATCATCGAGATCCCCGGGTTCACTCACGAGGTTAAGGAGTACTATTTGGAGGACGTTCTGGTGCGGACCGGGTTCCTTTTCCCACACGCGCAGAGGCCCAGGGACTCGCAGCAGTATCGCGAAATGGAGGATTTCGAGGGGAAGATCATGCCGTACATCAGGAATCTGCAGAAGACGCGGGAGTATCCGCACTACGTTTGCCAGGAGCTGATGAAGAGGTCGTCGGAGGAGACCAATTTGGAGCTTATTCTGGAATTGCTTGTTAATATTTGTGAAAAGGTAAGTTAAAAATCTATATGTGTTTACCTTATTGGCGTGAGTATTGTTCGATTATTTACCATTTGAACCATTTAGAGGTTATGTCATATTGTTTATGTTAGTGAAAATGTGTTTCATTTAAAATTGAAATTTACTTCGAACAAATGATTCCATTCCCAGGTTAAGCATGAAGTAAAATTTCGAGTTTAGAAAAGCCCCGTGAAAATTTGTCGAGGGTCGCGCAGCGACCCGAGACAAATTTTCACGGGGCTTTTCTAAACTCGAAATTTTACTTCATGCGCCACGCGTATTAAACACTGAAAGCCCTGAAATATTGTGAACGAGTAAACTTCGCTTGAAATCAGTGTCTTATACGCGTGGCGCATGAAGTCAAATTTCGAGTTAAGAAAATCCTGAAAATTTGGTTTAGTCCCACGGGATAAATCGTCGCCAGAATGTGACCGTCTGCGTCTATCCTTACCTCTATTTCTTCATTGAGACATTTTCACTCACCTATCTTTAAAATTTAAATTCGCAAAAGCCTAAAAATTTAACTTCTGCGAAATTAATGGCCCTGGCTCGAAGCCCTGTCAACCAGTCACGGCTAAAAATTTAACATAACTGAATTTTAAATTTATAGGTTATATTCTGTCGGCTTGTTCCATAAGGATATATGAAACAGTACGCGTAACTTTAAACACCTTAAATAAATTGATTGTGAGTTACGTGAAGATCAAATTAATTTGACGAATAAAGCACTAATAACCTTTCTTCACACTTGAAGAAAAGTGTGAAGAAAGGTTATTAGTGCTTTATTCGTCAAATTTAAACACCTTGTTGTATAAATTTATTGTTTGAAAAACATTTATTATTCTAATTTAAAGCTGCATTCATTAATTAATAATGAAATATATCTAAAATTAATGCAAAATTCAATACATATGCTAGTGTTTGTCGTGTTTGGGCTGTCTTGGAACAAACATATAGATGATAAATTTTATAGATCTCCAGAATGGTTAACTGTAGAAGCAAAATATCCTTTAGAAAGAAATTTTTCCGCTAGAAATTAAGCTTTAAATATACGGAGATATAATCCTCACCTAAAAAAATAGTTCCAAGCGTTTGAATTTTAAAAGCGCAAGAAATGGTTAGAGGAAATAAACATTTTAAATTGTATTAACATGAGATATGTTTAATTTCAAGCTTTTACCTGGTGTTTTCATTAAGTATGAAGTTGTTTTTGTTATTTTAATTTGAAGCTTTAAACGAGTGTTTTCCACTCCCAGATTAAGCATGAAGTAAAATTTCGAGTTTAGAAAAGCCTGAAAATTTGGTTTGGTCGCGTAGCGCGAAGCGCGGAGCGGCCAAACCAAATTTTCAGGCTTTTCTAAACTCGAAATTTTACTTCATGCGACGCGCGCATAAAATGCTGATTTAATGTGAAGTTCAAAATTGTTGAAGCTTGATCTCACGTTAATACATTTATAAACTAATCAATTCCTTCAAAATTCGCGCGTCTAGAGCAGTTTGCTTTGCAGAATGTATACTTTAAAGAAAACAGGTTTACCTAATTACCACTCAAAAAACTCAAAAACCACGATCGAAACCAGAGAAAATCGTCGTCAAGGTGGGAGAGGCCACATCCTACGCCGAAGCCGCAAAAAAGATAAAGGAGAGAGTGAGCGAGAAGGAGGGAATGGCCTCCCAAATTAATGCCCTAAGAAAGGCGGGGAATGGAAACATCGTGGTAGAGATGAGACGGGGGGCGAAAGACACAGGGGAGCTGCTAAGGACGGTGGCCTTAGAGTTCGGGGAAGGAAAGGTTGCACTGTCGTATGGCGGAAAGATGCTGGTCGATGTCAAAGACCTGGAGGCAGATGCAACCGAGGCGGAAGTAAAAACAGCCGTGGAGAAGGTCTTCGGTCAGCCAGAGGTTAGCGACCAAATTAGAATAAGGGGCCCGATAAGAACATACGGCAAGTGGTATCCGGTCCGGTACGCGATAGTAGAGTTGCCGAAGCGACTAGGAGAGGTCCTGGTCAAGAAGTGCCGTTTATACGTCGGCTTGACCCGATGTAGGGTGCAGATGCGACGGGAGCGTGTGGTCAGGTGTTTCCGATGCCTAGGATTTGGTCACATGGCATGGCAGTGTACGGGGAACGATCGGCGCAACAGTTGTAGGCGCTGTGGCGACGATGGGCATACAGAGAGCGCTTGCGAGAACGCACCGAAGTGCGGGGCCTGCGTGGAGATTGAGGAGAGCGCCGTAGACCACTACCCGGGGAGCGGGAACTGTGTGGCCTACAAGCGTGCCGCTGCCGCGGAGAATAAGCGACAATAATGCGAGTACTCCAGATAAATCTGAACAGGTGCAGGGCCGCACATGACCTGTTGGAACAGACGGCCAGAACAAGGGACATCGGCATCATCATCGCGAGTGAACCGAACATCAACTATTTAAACACCTGGTTGAGTGATGTGGACGGCGATACAGCCATAAAAGTGCGCGGCGACTGCAGCAAGAGACTGAAGGCGTGGGGCTCTCCCGATAAAGGGGTGGTATGGGCGCAAGTGGACAATGTACGGGTATTTTCCTGCTATGTGTCACCAAACATCTCGCGGGCTGATTACACCGAGTGGATTGACAATCTGGGGGAAGAGCTTCGTAGTGCGACAGGGCAAGTGATAGTGGCGGGCGACATGAACGCCAAAGCAGTGCAGTGGGGCTCGGCGAGAACAGACGCTAGGGGGCAAATGCTGCTGGAAGCAATGGCCGCGCTTAACTACTGGGTGTGTAACCGGGGGCTCGTACCGACCTTCGTCAGAGGTGACTCAGAGTCGATAATTGACGTCACCTTTGCTTCAGGGGGACCACCAATGTGCGTGAAGAACTGGAGAGTGCTAGACACGGAGTCCCTATCAGACCATCGATATATCCAGTTCGACCTGGAGCGGGAGAGGGTAGTAGTGCCACGGGATAGCGAACCGAGATGGGCAGTGAGCAGGATGAACAAGCACCGATTATCCAAGTGGATGGCAAAGCAGAACGCCCTGCCGATCTCCATCGGGGCAGATGAAATGGCTGAGCAACTAGACAAAAAACTCCAGGCAGCGTGTGTGGCGTCGATTCCTAGGAAAGGAAAGGGGAGGGTGAGAGAAGTGTACTGGTGGTGTGCCGAAGTGGAAAATGCGAGGACAGAGGCGATCAGAGGCAGAAGAAGCCTAACTAGGATGCGCAGTAGGAACCCGACGGACAGGGGGCAAATTGAGCAGGCGGAACAACTGCTGAGGATCAGCAAGCGGAAGCTCAAAACGGCAATCGCCCGTAGCAAAGAACGATGCTGGAAAAACCTCTGCGAGGAAGTGGACAACGACCCCTGGGGATTGCCCTACCGCATGGTCACCAAGAAGTTAGGTACGAGATCACCGGTAAGCCCACAAGTGACCGTACCGGGAGGTATACGCGCTGTGGTGGAGAAACTATTCCTTACCAACCCGAGCCCAGGTGAGACCGACGGACAGATCACTGGAACACGTCTAGAAGACATCCTGGTAGTGACTGCTGAAGAACTGGAAGCGGCAGTGAGGAGATTGCCGAACAGAAAGGCACCGGGACCGGACGGTATCCTAAATGAACTTGTAAAGGCAGTGGCCGAAGAGTACCCGCAGGACTTCCTGCAAACCTACACCCAGTGCCTGCAGGAGGGAAATATCCCGGTGCGTTGGAAAACGGCGCGACTAGTGCTACTTCCCAAAAAGGGAAAGCCACCACAGGAACCATCGGCGTACAGGCCACTTTGCCTTCTGGACGGGGTGGCCAAACTCTTCGAAAGGATCCTCGTCAACAGGCTAGAGGGAGAAATCGAAGCCGGCACGGGCCTGTCGGACAAACAGTACGGCTTCAGAAAGGGGCGGTCAACGGTAGACTGCACATTGGCAGTCCAGGCAGTGGCAACAGAGGCGAACACAGGACCCCTTCGAAAACGGAAACACTGTGTACTCATTCCACTGGACGTACGCAACGCGTTCAACTCCCTTCCGTGGGAGAAGATCAGGGAGACGCTCGAGGCGAGAAGAACCTCAGGTTACCTGAGAAACATGATTGCAAGCTACCTGCGAGATAGGTGGCTATTATATGATGACGATAGCTGTACCCGACGTATGAGCGTGACCGGAGGGGTACCGCAGGGGTCAGTTATGGGGCCCCTGCTCTGGAATCTTGTATACGACAGCGTACTTGCACTCAAGCTTCCAGAGGGAGTTCAGCTTTTCGGCTTTGCCGACGACTTGGCTGTGGTGGTAACACACAGGGATATGACGGCCGTAAAGGTCAACGCAGCCTCGGCCACCTCTAGGATTGCAGACTGCCTGGAGGAGATGGGTCTGGAACTAGCCCCCCAAAAGACGGAAGCTGTGTGTCTATCAACCAGGAGAGCAGGGAGAAACCGCAACGAGACCATAACGATCCTGGGAACGGAAGTCCCAGTGCGGAAGGAGGCCAAGTACCTGGGAATTATACTGGAAGCCAACACTAACCACAGCAAACAGGTGGTGGAGGCAGCGGCATCGGCCGCAAGGACGGAGAGGGCACTGGCGAGAATAATGCCGAACATCGGAGGGCCGTCAGAGGCGAGCAGGCGATTGCTGGCCTGTGTTGCACGATCAAAATTGTTATACGGAGCACCGGCCTGGAGCGGCTGTCTAGAGACGGCCAGAAACAGGGAACGACTGCGAGGGGCGCAACGCATTGGAGCCTTGCGAATAACTAGGGCGTACCGTACGGTCTCGACGACAGCGGTTGAAGTTCTGGCGTCTCTGGTCCCAGCAGACCTCATGCTGAGGGAACGGGCGACAATCCATACCGAATTAAAGGCAGGCGCAGAACAGGCGAACTGCAAAAAGGAGGCACGTGCCCAAACGATGCGGAGCTGGCAGGACCATAAAGGCGGGTGGACCAAGCGCTTAGTGAAGGACATCGAACTGTGGGTTAACAGGCGGCATGGGTCTACGGCGCACTGGATGACCCAGATGCTATCTGGACACGGGTGCTTCCAGGCCTACTTGGCCCGAATTCGTAAAGTGGCGAGCGAGACATGCCTGCACTGTGATGCAGCGGTGGACGATGTGGAACACACACTCACGGAGTGTCCCCAGTGGATGGAAGAGAGAGCTGCTATGTGTGTCGTGTTGGGAGGAGAAGTGAACGCCGACACCATAATTCCACACATCCTGGAAACGGAAGCCAAGTGGGACGCCCTGGCATCATTTTCGGAAACCGTACTCCGCAAAAAGGACGACGAAAACCGAAGGATCGAGGCTGAAATTGTGCTGGACTGAGGTGAAATGTGTGGTGAATGGACGCTGGTGCGGTGACCTGACGAACATGTATCTGTGAAGCGAAAGGGTGTCGCGATAAACCGGTGATAGAAGTGACGCGAAAAGACGCTTAGGTTTGAAACGAGTGTTGCGAAAGGACGCTTAGTAAACTAAATGGTGAGGCGAAAGGACGCTTGTGCAGTGAACTCGAACTTTTTATTATTGGAGTCGAACTATAAGTGGAAAGCCAGCAACATCTACGCGACGGAAACGCAACGTACGCCGCTACCGACCTTCCTCGAGGTAATGCCCTAGGGCGGTTCCGAGGGAGGACTCAACATCGGTAAAGGGGGTTTTTTAGTGGGTCGGCCAGACTATCCAGCCATCCCCACACTACCACGTCAACCTGGCGACGTGGTGTCTGTCGTACAGATTTTTCCCTCTACAAAAAAAAAAAAAAAGGTTTACCTAATTAAATATCGAAGCTGCTAAAAAAACCCTCTAACCGCTAGAAAATCCGCTAATAGTTTTACCGCAATTTCAATTTAATATTTAACGTATCAAGCGGACTTTTGGCTAACTTGACAACACTGTAGATAAGTTCTACCAACCGTGGAATAATTAACTCTGCGTTTTCAATCAGTAATCTATGGTAATCTGTCAATTTGAAAATTCTTGTGTTTATATAACGTAAAAACTATTAAACTAATGAAGAAAACATTCAAACCAGGGCTTCGAAGCCAGGATCATTTTTTTCGCGAAAGAATGAAAAAACATTTAAAAGGTACCGTGCGATTATTTAAATTATACATTACGTTTTATTAGATTGTAACCATTTAGAGGTTATGTCATATTGTTTATGTTAGTGAATATGTGTTTAATCCGCTGATTTATTTTATTGAAATTTACTTCGAACAAATGATTTCACTCCCAGGTTAAGCATGAAGTAAAATTTCGAGTTCAATTTGAAGCTTAAAACGAGTGTTTTCCACTCCCAGACTAAGCATGAAGTAAAATTTCGAGTTTAGAAAAACCTGAAAATTTGGTTTGGTCGCGTAGCGCGAAGCGCGGAGCGGCCAAACAAAATTTTCAGGTTTTTCTAAACTCGAAATTTTACTTCATGCGCCACGCGTATAAAACCTGGATTTCAAGTGAAGTTCAAAATGTGCTGCTCAGGTATGTACAGTTATAAATCTTAAATAAATCATGGCATTATAATTAAATAAATTCGGTTTGCTATGGGATTTGAGGTTATGTATAACATGGATTTCGTGCCTTAAACTAGGAGTGCGATGTTATTAAATTATTAATTGTAAACTAATAATCAGCAGCGGCTCGCAGTCTAACTTCAGGGTAGGCCAGAGACCCAAGGAGACTTTGTTGTGCAATTTCTTGTATTTACAAAGCGCGATCCCGGGCAGCTTGGTGGTGTAGTGGTTAGAGTGTTGTACTGCCACGCCACGGACCGGGGTTAAAATACCGGCCTAACAAGTTGTCTGCATTTATATAGGTTAGGATAAAAATGCCAAACACTCCGTCTTCTCGGATATGACGTTAAATGCATGTAGGCCCCGTGTACTGCCTGGATGTTGCGTGCACGTTAAAGATCCCTACCGGTGGGTTGGAACTCCCACCGGGTTCGGCAAAATTCCCGGATAGCTGTAGACGTAATCTCCGGCGTCATGATTGGCCTTAGCAGCGGAAATAGATGACGTAAAACCCAAAATAAAAAAAAAAGCTCGATCCCAACCTCACATTTTGTGTGCCTTGGCCTATGGCCGACCCTAAAGTTAGGCTGCTAATAATAGTAATCTACTAAAATCCTTCATTAATACAAAAATGTTAATATCCTTAGTACAGTGTTAAAGCTGTATGCTAACGTCTATTAATAAGGTAGTTAATGGTTGGGAATTCTAGTGCTGCAGCACTTTATGAAAGCGGAGTTGCTGAACATTATTGCTTAATGTGTGGCGCTGCAGTGCTTTATCAAATGGTAAAGCATATATTTTTTATGCTGTATCGCTTTTTATAAAATCGCCATTGACATTTTTTTCGTTCAAGAAAGTTGATGCGCTTTACAAAAAATTCCCTGACCGCGACCAGTGATCGTTAGGCCTATAAATATATCCAAATCATAATATTGTTTTATTTCAGGAGAAAGACAAAGGTGCAATATTAGTTTTCTTAACCGGTTACGCTCACATATCATCGCTCCACAAACTAATGGAACAATCGAAAAAATTCCCCACGCACAAGTACCTCATCATTCCGTTACACTCGCAAATGCCGTCCATCGAACAGAAGCACATATTCAACCCGCCGCCCGCCGGCGTCAGAAAAATCATCCTCTCGACGAACATCGCCGAAACCAGCATCACGATCGACGACGTGACCTTCGTGGTCGACTGCGGCAAAATAAAAATGACCAACTTCAACGTCGAGCTCAACCAACAGACGCTGCTCCCCGAGTGGGTCTCTTTGGCCAACGCGAGCCAAAGGAGGGGCCGTGCGGGTCGCGTTAAACCCGGCGTTTGTTTCCACCTTTTCACGAGGGCGAGGAAGATGTTCCTCGAGCTTTACCAGAAGCCGGAGGTTCTGAGGAAGAGGTTGGAGGACGTGATTTTACAGCTGAAGGTGTTGCAGTTGGGCGGGGCGAAGAGTTTCTTGAACACGCTGCTGGATCCTCCGGACGAGGACGCCGTCGAGTTGTCCTTGGAGTTGTTGTACAGGCTGAACGCGATCGACGATGATGAGGCGCTCACCCCTCTGGGGTATCATCTCGCGCGGCTCCCTATGAGTCCGCAAGTTGGAAAAATGGCTTTATTAGGTGAGTTTTGATTGGAATTTGAAGGACGTGTCCATCATATTTCAACTCAGAAATTAAGGCCCTTCATACACAGGTCGAACAGAGCTCGCCTTGAAGTCGAAGCGATTTACTCTCCTCTCGACTTCCTGTGAAAGTGAGCCATCAGTTCGCACTCCCTTCTAGTACCAATCGACCTATGTACGGAGGGTCTAAAAATGTTCACTAAAATTATTGGGATAGTTAATTTTAGTAAAAAAAAGACCTTTATTGGCATAATACTACGTTACATCTACACTAATCGCTGCCCCCTCCTGCTTTTCCTCTCTTTCCCCAACTTCTTCAGCGTCCTTACCCCGGCCCCATCCTAGTTAATTTTAATATACATATTTATTTTTAAGCCTCGATATTCAGCTGTTTGGATCCGATTCTCTCGGTGGCGGCCTCCCTGGACTTCAAAGACCCCTTTCAAATGCCGCTGGGCCTCGAGAAGAAAGTCGACGAGAAGAAGCTCCAACTGGCCAACGGTGTAACGAGCGACCATTACGTGGTGCACGAAGCGCTCAGGATATTCGAGGGATGCTACAACCCTTGGCAGTACTGCCGGGAGTACTTCCTCAGCCACACCACGCTCAAACTGCTGCAAAACATGAAGCGGCAGTTCGCCCAGTACCTGCACGAGCTGAAGTTCCTGAAAAACTCGAGCCCGAGCAGTCCGGAGAATAACGTCAACTCTGGCAACATCAGTTTGATTAAAGCGATAATTTGCGCCGGACTTTATCCGAATGTTATACTTAACAGGTTAGATTTAATTCTAATAAGGTCCACTTTTACAAACATTATGTATCCCGTCGTTAATGCTGACGTTTGTTTTTTTTATATTGAGAAGTGTAAAAGACCTTTATTGGCATAATACTACATTACATCCATATCTACACTAATCGCTGCCCTCTCTATTCCTTCTGCTTTCCCTCTCTTCCCCCAACTATTCCAGCGTCCTTACCCCGGCCCCATCCTCTCTTATCCATTCCGTCACTCTTCTATTCCCTCTTATTCCCACCCATTCCTCCTTCACCCCCTCGCACTCTTTTGCCAAATGATTCCACGTATCGCTCCCCCGTTCACACATTAGACACCTCCCATACTCTTCCCTCATCCACACCTTCCTTCCTCGCCTCACCCTCGCCAGCACCACACTTTCCTCCCTACTCCATCCCCCCTCCACCAAATACCTTGGCATTCTCCTATGCACCTGCCACCTCCCGTACCTATCGTTGTATTCACTGCTCTCTATACACCCCTGTCTTTCCTGTGCTTCCACCTCCTTCTCCTTCTCTTTCACCCACGCATCCACCTTTACCCCATTCCCCAGCCACTCCATCACCTTCGCCTCCGACAAACCCACCCTCTCATACATTCTCCTTCTCTCGCTCCTCTCTCCCATTCACGTACGCCACCCACACCGCCTTCACCAATCTCTCTTCCTCTATAGAGAAGTGTAATAATTTGCCTAATTTACAGGGCTAAAAGAAGGAGAGCGCAAACAATAAACCTCTTCTACACGCTCAACAATAAAAAAGTGGAATTACACCCCAAGTCGATCTTGAGACACGTGAGTAACTTCGATTCGCCGATCCTGGTGTACTATCAGAAAGTGAAGTCCACATCGGATTTTGTGCACGACGCGACGATGGTGTATCCCCTCTCGTTGCTTTTTTTCGGCGACAAGTTCTCGAGGTACATGCACAACGGCAGGCACAGTATCACCATAAATAATTCGATCGGTTTCAAATGCGCGGAGAGCACTTACGACATAATAGCTGAGTTGCGGAGGAGAATGAACAAATTCTTGGAGGACAAGGTGTCACGTCCCGGATATGTCAATTGGAACGACGAGGGGGAAGTATGTATGTTAAGGTTAGTCAAATTTAAAATCGTTCTACTTACAATTTCGTAATAAAAGGTATTCTAACTAGCGCTTGTACTAATATTGATAAATTAATAATATCTGACTTTCGAGGAAAATGTTTGAAAAAATCGGAACTTACGAGGTTTCAGAAGTACAAAGTGGGGCAGGATAACTTGCAGATTTGAATTGGGCACCAATCAGCGAGACGTGGTCAGAAAAGGGTAGGGAGGGGCTCATTCGATAGAAGGGGTCTTGAAGTTTTGTTACCGCTCAATCCAGTTGACTTACGAGGTTTCAGAAGTACAAAGTGCGGCAGGGAAACTTGTTGATTTGAATTGGGCGCCAATGAGTGAGACGTGGTCAGAAAGGGGTAGGGAGGGTCTTATTCGATTGAAGTTTTGTTACCGCTGAATCCACTTGTCGTCATGCGTTGGACCGTTCGCCGTCAAGGCCTACTTTTCCAAAGGCCGTTTGGTGGTTGCCACCCAACGTGCCTTCTGAACTCGGTTCAATATTGGTGCCAATCGCCGTTTCCCTACCGCACTCTGTAGTTTATCCCTGCCACACCCTGTAGTTTATCGAATAAAATTTCTCATATTCCGGCAGTAATCCATATTAAATGATTTGATTTTTTTAACAGGGCAATTATGGAACTTATCACCATTGAAGACGAAGGTGAAATCGACGCAGATATGTTTGAATCAGATTGAATATGAAACAGCATATTTTCAAACGTGTGAAAATAAAACCAACGTATTTCAAACTGAAATGTCTGTACATACTTAAATTGATCACTACATATTTAGTGACTTAGATGTATTACATATGTTTTTATGATATTTTGTAAATTTACCGTTTTAGTGTTCGTTGTTAAATGTCGGTTTTTTTTTTTTATATGCTCCATTCCTCATATGTATTTATGAATTCTAACAAAGCCAAAATACGTTTTGTTAAATGTTTTTTTTACTAAACTTGTTTCTTCTTTTTAATTTATTTTTATTGATTAAATTAAATATTGTTTACAAAATATACATCATGGTCTTTTGTTACTTATGTACCGTGCGATCGTTTAAAACAGGGGTCTCCAAACTACGGCCCGAGGGCCACATCCGGCCCGCGGACAGATTTTGTCCGGCCCGCGGAGAGCTAGCATACTTGAAAACTCATATTTTTTATAGCAAATTAAATTTAGTTTACTGAAGTATTCTAATTTTAAAGGCTTATTGTTATGGTTTTGGCCCTCGGAACTTACTGGAGTAATCAGTATGGCCCTAAGGCTGGAAAGTTTGGAGACCCAGGGTTTAAAACATAATTTAGAGTAGGCTTTGAATTTTAAATTAGATTGGCACTACTGACTGCTAACACATTAGATATTCCCCAGAATTTTACTGAACGCGGGAAATTTAAAATGCAGTTATGTGCATATTAAAACCGGCAGGGGGCGCTACGACAAGAACACCCTGTTTAATTTCAGAGTTGCCAACCTACAAAATTGCCCACGGCACTCTAGATGTTTTTTTTATTGGACAAACGATATAATATGCACTGAGCAAATAAACAAATAACGTTATATCAACATTGTCGTAACATTAAACATTGCTTTAATGTTGATGATACATTACTAAGATGATAGATTAGATTAGATTATAGATTAAGGATGATCAAATGTTTATTTTATATATATATATAGATATACATATATTTTTCTATGTTATTATATAGCAAAGATGCTAAATAAAGAAAGATTATAGATGTGATTGCTCTGTGGGTAAGCTTCGAAGAAATAATATTTATTATTGTAGGCGATATTTTTGAATTATCTGCTAGCGCGCGCCATCTAACGCCGCGGAAAGGAAATGTATTTCATGTTGGCTAGACTTATGAGATTTTAGGAGAGCTATCTTCAGGTTGTTGAATCATAGAGAATTATTTGAAGACGAGAAGGTTACGTTACGTTATGTGAAATTGTTGTTAGTGATTATAAAAGTCTTAAACAAATGCAGTCCGTCGAATTTCCAACCCCACGACTACATTATATTGTTTGCCCAATAAAAAAAAAAAAACATCTAGAGTGCCGTGGGCAATTTTGTATGTTGGCAACTCTGAAGCTATACAGGGTCCTATTTTAGAGTACCACCTAGAATATCTTCAGAACCATGCAGCAAATAAAAAAATGTTTCAAATAAAAGTTTAATCATTTGAAGAGGGACATACAGTTCTGTAAGAAAATTCAACCCACACCCCCAGAGGTGGCTGTAGCTTTGAAATCGTAAATGCGGACCCCATTTTTTTAATTACAGATTTGGATAGAGCGTGGAAAAGTAAGTTTTATCTAAAAACATGTTTTGTTGCTTTGATAGATGGCGCTGCAATCAACAAAATTGAATTCGATTGATAATTGGGATGCTAAATTTATTTTACTCTAAACCAATAAGTTGAAGATTTCACTTGAAGTTAGTGATTTATACGCGTGGCGTGTATAGTAAAATTTTGAGTTTAGTGAAGCCTGAAAGTTTGGTTTTTTTAATTATAGCGTTTTTTTGTATTTTGCAAAAGTTGCGAATAATTCAATAACTAATCGGAATATAGAAAAATGGTTCAAACAAAAGTTTTAGATAATACAATTTTGGATAATTTTTCTATCGGCAAGTTTTTCGTAGCTATCTTTTTCTTGGAGAAAAACGACAGTTTGTTGAAAGATTCGTAAAAACTTATAATTTTCGCAAAATCGTGAAATAACTTTATTTATTGGAATTTGTGTTTGTTTTAGAACTTCGGGATCAATCAGTGTTTTATACGCGTGGCGCATGAAGTAAAATTTCGAGTTTAGAAAAGCCCCGTGAAAATTTGTCGAGGGTCGCGCAGCGACCCGAGACAAATTTTCTACGCGGGGCTTTTCTAAACTCGAAATTTTACTTCATGCTTAGTCTGGGAGTGGAAAACACTCTTATATATAATATTAATACTTTTGATAAACACTCGCCCTCTTGATTGAGAAAAGAAACAATTAACATTTTCTTCTAGATACTTTATGGTTCACCTTGTATAAACATAAATATGCATATCCTTTAGATCTCGCCGAAATAGCCTAAAAGCATGTATTATAATTTTCTGAAGTGTAAGTAGTTTTTGAGTTATAGCGTTTTTTGTGAAAAGTGAAAAATAAGAGTTTACGCGACTACGCTCGCTTTTTTGTATTTTGCAAAATTTGCGAATAACTCAATAACTAATGGGAAAACAGAAAAATGGTTCAAACAAAAGTTTTAGATTATACAATTTTGGACAATTTTTCTATCGGCGAGTTTTTTCGTAGCTGTCTTTTTCTTGGAGAAAAACGACAGTTTGTTGGAAGATTCGTAAAAACTTATAATTTTCACAAAATCGTGGAATAACTTTATTTATTGGAATTTGTGTTTGTTTTAGAACTTCGGGATAAATCAATGTTTTATACGCGTGGCGCATGAAGTAAAATTTCGAGTTTAGAAAAGCCCCGTGAAAATTTGTCTCGGGTCGCTGCGCGACCCTCGACAAATTTTCTACGCGGGGCTTTTCTAAACTCCAAATTTTACCTCACGCTTAGTCTGGGAGTGGAAAACACTCTTATATATAATATTAATACCTTTGATAAACACTCGCCCTCTTGATTGAGAAAAAAACAATTAACATTTTCTTCTAGATACTTTATGGTTCACCTCGTATAAACATAAATATGCCTATCCTTTATATCTCGTCGAAATAGCCTAAAAGCATGTAATATAATTTTCTGTAGTGTATGTAGTTTTTGAGTTATAGCGTTTTTGTGAAAAGTGAAAAATAAGAGTTTACGCGACTACGCTCGCTTTTTTGTATTTTGCAAAAGTTGCGAATAACTCGATAACTAATGGAAATACAGAAAAATGGTTCAGACAAAAGTTTTAGATTATACAATTTTGGACAATTTTTCTATCGGCAAGTTTTTCGTAGCTGTCTTTTTCTTGGAGAAAAACGACAGTTTGTTGAAAGTTTCGTAAAAAGTTATAATTTTCATAAAATCGTGGAGAAACTTTATTTATTGGAATTTGTGTTTGTTTTAGAACTTCGGGATAAATTAGTGTCTTATACGCGTGGCGCATGAAGTAAAATTTCGAGTTTAGAAAAGCCTAATTTGGATTGGCCGCTCCGCTTCGCTACGCGGCCAATCCAAATTCTTAGGCTTTTCTAAACTCGAAATTTTACTTCATGCTTAGTCTGGGAGTGGAAAACACTCTTATATATAATATTAATACTTTTGATAAACAGTTTCCTCTTGATTGAGAAAAAACATATTGAATTGATATTTTCTTCTAGATACTTTATGGTTCACCCTGTATAAAAATAAGTATGCCTATCCTTTACATCTCGTCGAAATAGCTGAAAAGCATGTATACAATTTTCTGTAGTGCAAGTAGTTTTTGCGTTCTAGCGTTTTTTGTGAAACGTGAAAAATAAGAGTTTGTATTTTGCAAAAATTGCGAATAACTCAATAACTAATAGAAATACAGAAAAATGGTTCAAACAAAAGTTTTAGATAATACAATTTTGAACAATTTTTTTTTCGGCAAGTTTTTTCGTAGCTATCTTTTTCTTGGAGAAAAACGACAGTTTGTTGAAAGATTCGTAAAAAGTTATAATTTTCACAAAATCGCGGAATAACTTTATTTATTACGCTCGCTTTTTTTGTATTTTGCAAAACGGGCGCCAGAGGACCTAGTTCCGGCCCTGGTATAATCCCTTGCCATGCAACAGACATTACCCAATCTTTTAATATAATTTGAAAATCGTGCAACCTTCACGTGTCCAGTCACGCATTACAGTTTGTTGTTGTGGAGTCGCTGTATTAAAAATTATATTACCTTTGCTACATATAATTTGACTGAATTATTTATTAATAAATAAATATCGTATGTTCAGTAAAATAAAACAAACCTCTAGAGCAGTGGTTTCCAAACTACGGCCCGCGGGCCAAATCCGGCCCGCGACTTGCATGAATCCGGCCCGCGATTGTTTGTAATTTTTTTTGTAAATGTCATATTTTAAAATATTGTAACAATTGTTCGTTAAATTTTTCATAATTTTATAAAATTAATCGGATCTTGGCCGACTTTATTATGTAGAATTGTATTTGTAGCCCGCGAAGAAGATAGTTTGGAGACCCAGGCTCTAGAGTGCTACGATTTAATCTTTTGTTAAATGTTCGTTGGCTACACGCTATAGGAATTGACGTATGAAACGTCAGACGTCAATAATTATAAATTAAAATACAAATAAGACAATTAACTTTGTATAACTGAGGATTTTATTGTGACTATAGTTTCGACAACTTTAACTTGTCATTGTCAAACATAAAGTAATTTAAAACAAACAATTCGTCAGGTATATACGAAAAAATGACGGTTACAAAACGGCTTTAAAAATGGGGGTGTATATTAGGTCAAGCTGGTCGTTTATTACGGGAATTTCCGGATTAGCGCGTGCTCTGTGATTTCCAGAAACTCCAGGAGGTCCATCTTAAGACCTTTTTCGACTAAATGTATTATTGACAGTACATCCTCGCCAAAAGTATGATTGTTTTCAATCATATGTCTAGCGAATGACGACTTATCAATCAAATTACCTGACGAATTGTTTGTTTTAAATTACTTTATGTTTGATAATGACAAGTTAAAGTTGTCGAAACTATAGTCACAAAAAAATCTTGTTATACAAACAAAGTTAATTGTCTTATTTGTGTAAATAATGATGTATAACGAAGTAGAAGCCTCCACAGTGAACAGTTTGATTAATTAAAATATATAATTTCCAGCGGTGGCTCGCAGCCTAACTTCAGGGTAGTCCAGAGACTCAAGGTGACTTTGTTGTGCAATTTATAAAGCGCGATCCCAACCTCAAATTTTGTGTGCCTTGGCGCTGTAGCCGACCCTGAAGCTAGGCTGCGAGCCGTCGCTGATAATTTCAGTCAATATTTTTCATGGCACTCTACAGGTTTTTTTTTATTGAACATACGCTATAATGAATATAATTATTTCGAAGCCTATGTGTGTACATACAATCAATCTTTTGAATAACAAGTACAATATAAATAAAACAAACAACCACACACCCTGCACTCAATCACAACCCACACAAACAAGAAAAAGTAATTAATAATTAATCTCCTCTATTGAGTCTTTGTAAACAAAGTTTGGGGGAAACGGCAGTTTCACTGAGTTCAACGCCATTAATTCGAATTAAGTGTAGCGTCCCCTAAACTTTGTTTATAACGACTAAATAACTACGAAGTTTGAGCTCGGCGGTGCACAATTTAAAGTTCCTAATTCAGGGGGCTCCAAACTATGATTCTGGCCCGCGACCAGGGATACGAAATATTTCATAACGATTTAGTGTTAACATTTTTTTTAAATTGTTGATGTAAAATTACCGGTAATTTCAAAATGGGTAATATTACATGGTAATTTAAAGTTGGACATTAAACACACACAAATTTGATACAATTCTGATTTTGTGAGTTTTTAAGAATCTTTCAACAAACTGTCATTTTCTCTAAGAAAGATGATAGTTACAAAAAAACCTAACGATAGAAAAATTATCCAAAATTTTATTATCTATAACTTTTGTTTAAACCATTTTTCTATATTCCCATTAGTTATTGAGTTATCCGCAACTTTTGCAACATAGAAAAAAAAGCGAGCGTAGTCGCGTCAACTCTCATTTTTCACGTTTCACAAAAAACGCTATAACTTAAAAACTACTTGCACTACAGAAAATTATGATACATGCTTTTAGGCTATTTCGACGAGATATAAATGATAGGCATATTTATTTTTATACAGGGTGATCCCTACAGTGTATGGTAGAAAATATCAATTGTTTTTTTTCTATCACGAGGGTGAGTGTTTATCAAAGGTATTAATATTATATATAAGAGTGTTTTCCACTCCCAGACTAAGCGTGAGGTAAAATTTGGAGTTTAGAAAAGCCCCGCGTAGAAAATTTGTCGAGGGTCGCGCAGCGACCCGAGACAAATTTTCACGGGGCTTTTCTAAACTCGAAATTTTACTTCATGTGCCACGCGTGTAAGACACTGATTTATCCCTGTGGCGATCCGCGCCCGCGCGCGCGAAAGACGCTCGCCACTAGCGTGACTCACCACCAGCGGCACTCGTTACGCACGATTCCCCACCAAAGGAAAATGGCCGCCCGCAACCTGAACAGAGGGCGCGCCCTACGCTCGCACGACGGTTATGGCCGCATGACCTACTTAAATAGGGTATGCGCCCCTCATCTCGTCACTTTGATCAACGCACTGCAATCGAACAGTCAGTACAGTCGGTAAGACAGTCTGACAAGCGAGCTCACCATGGCACGCAACACGAGCTCACCGAGGCACGTATCTAAGCACACAAGCTCACCAAGGCGCGTGAATCAAAGCGAGCTCACCAAGGCACGCTACGACGAGCTCACCACGGCACGTCCTCCACGTCACCCGATGCTACGCCTTCCGGTCCAGCAGCATCAGACTTGAAGCACATCACACCGGAGACGACGCCACGTCAGTAGAAGAGTACGACGCTACTACGTGGACCACCCGAGGCTATTGTCGCTAATCCTAGCGACTCCACGGTGACGAGGCCCAGAGCGGACCCGAGGACCAGCAGGACGCACGCCATCCCGAGGCACCGACGAGGACCCCCACGTGGCACTTAGGACACCGCGATGACTGAACCTGACCGAGGCCCTGTACGACGGAGTGGAACCGACAACCGTGCACCCACAGGACCCTCGCCGATTCTCGGTCCGCAGCAGCACCCGCGGAATCCGCGTCGCGATACCGACACCGCGCTAACCTTAATTATCTGTACCTGTATATATTCTTGTTTTGTAAATAAACTGTTACCACTACATCGAATTCTCTTGGATCCAACGAACTCCACAACACGCAACCCCACATTGGAGACCCTCCTGACGTGATCCAAGAGAACCACGAGTGCAGTGAACTAGTGATAGTGCAAAATGCCGGACAACCACGAAGTAAATCGTGTGTAAGTGCGAATCCCGCCATTTTGGCCCGACGATCCAGACTTATGGTTCGCCCAGGTAAAGAGCCAGTTCCAGATCGCAGGCATCGTCACCGACGAGACAAAATACGGACACGTAGCAGGCAACCTGGAAGCACGATATGCCAAGGAAATCAGAGACGTACTAACGAACCCGCCAACCACCGGTAAATACGACAAACTCAAAGCCGAGCTGATCCGCAGACTGTCCGTAAGCCAGGAACAACGAACGAGGCAACTGCTGGAACGTGAAGAATTAGGAGACAAAACACCATCTCGATTCCTACGTCACTTACAACACCTAGCAGGCACAGCCGTACCAGGAGAGCTACTCCGATCGCTGTGGTTGGGACGACTCCCAAACCACATGCAGGCCATACTCACGACACAAACCAAGGCAACGCTGGAAGAAGTGGCAGAATTGGCACGCCATAACGAACACAGCAGTCCAAACGGCAAACGAGGCCACGCTGAAGAACCTCGTAGCAGAGATCGGACAACTGAAGACGCAGCTTCAACAGCAACAAGAGAAGCAGAGCTTCAGACGACCACGAAGACACGACCAGTCACAAAGCAGGAGCCAGAGCCAAGACAGAACCCGTTCGAAGACCCGCGAATATGAGACGTGCTGGTTCCACTACAAGTTTGGTCACGAAGCGCGAAACTGCCGACCCACGTGCAAACATTGGAAGCAGGGAAACGACCAAGGCAGTCAGTAGCGGCGACTGACCATACGCCTAACACCTCCCGCCGTCTATACGTCACCGATCGACAAACGCGAGTCCAATTCTAGATCGACACGTCTGCGTTTTTCCACGGAAACTCGTAAAGCGAACCGGCAACGCTGCCGCGTATAAACTTTACGCAACGAATGGAACAGTGATAAACACGTACGGCACAGTAAACTTGAACTTGGATCTAAGTTTAAGAAGGAATTCCCCCTGGCGGTTTGTGATCGCGCATGTACAAAAGGCGATAATAGGGGCCGATTTTCTAGCCCACTACGAGCTACTACCCGACATCCGACACCGAAAACTCAGGGACGCCAAAACTAGCATCACCACACCCGGCCAACTGACGACAAGCGACGAGGCAACGGTGAGCACGATCAACAGCAGTAAAAATACCACCAAATCCCTGAGATCTGCAAACCAGCCGGTTTACCAGCAATCACACGACATGGAACAGTGCACCACATCCAAACAACACCAGGCCAAACAGTATCCAGCAGACTACGCCGACTCGCACCCGACAAGCTACGAATAGCGAAAAGCGAATTCAAAACAATGTGTGAAATGGGGATAGTGAGACCATCCAAAAGCCCATGGTCCTCGCCACTTTACCTAGTGTCGAAAAAAAAAACGCAGAATGGGAGACCGTGCGGTGATTACCGAGCACTGAACACAAGAACGATCCCGGATAACGGGGTATTTATCCGGGATCGTTCTTGTGTTCAGTGCTCGGTAATCACCGCACGGTCTCCCATTGTGCGTTTTTTTTTTCGACACTAGGTGAAGTATATATCCGCATATCGAAGATTGTGCCCAACAACTACACGGCAGCACACATTTCTCCACGATCGATTTGGTCAGAGCCTACCATCAAATACCCGTAGCAGAGGACGACATTCCAAAAACAGCAATCACCACGCCATTCGGACTATTCGAGTTCCCATTTATGACGTTTGGTCTACGCAACGCAGCGCAGACATTCCAACGGTTCATGGACGGAATCCTGCGAGACCTGGAATTTTGCTACGTGTATATCGACGACATTCTGGTAGCCTCCAAATCAGAGGATGAGCACTTACGACAACTGTTCCAACGACTACGAAATAACGGAATAGTAATCAACCCAGCCAAGTGTGAATTCGGAGCATCGAGGATAGCTTTTCTAGGATACATGGTATCCGGAGAAGGAACCACACCGCTCACCGACAAGGTAGTGACCATCCAGAACCTGCAGCTACCCGAAACAGCGAAGAGGCTAAGACAAATGCTCGGAATGATCAACTACTATAGAAGGTTCATTCCCAACGCTGCTAGCGTACAAGCCCCGCTGAATGACCTCCTGAAAGGCAAGAGGAAAGGCAACCAACCCGTCGAGTGGACAAATGACGCACGAGCCGCGTTCGCACGATGCAAGCAGAGGCAGCACTGTTGGCGCATCCGGAGCCCAACGCACCCCTAGCAGTCACGACTGACGCTTCAGACTACGCACTAGGAGGCGTCATACAACAAGTGCAACAGAGAGAGTGGAAGCCACTAGCTTTCATTTCACGGAAGTTGTCACCAGCTGAACAGAAGTACGCAGCGTACGACCGAGAGCTTCTCGCGATATACGCCACCATAAGGCAATATCAGCACCTCCTGGAGGGACGAACATTCACGATAATCACAGATCACAAACCAAACACGTTTGCTTTCGCACAGAAGCCCGAGAAGTGCTCGCCGAGACAATTCCAATATCTCGACTACATCGGCCAATTTTCCACCGATATCCAACACATCAAGGGGAAAGAGAACATCGTAGCAGACACACTCAGCAATATTAAGCGCATCGATGCAGGAATAGACTTTGCAGCCCTAGGAGCCGACCAGCGGTCTGACCTAGAACTCCTAAGCGACACGAAATTCAGCCTACAGCTAAAAAAACTCTTCCTACCCGAATATAACTGCGAAATTTTCTGCGACACGTCAACCGACACAGCCCGACCCTACATCACACGCGATTACAGGCAGGCAGCATTCAACAGCCAACATCAACTGTCACACCCTGGTGCCAACGCAACCACGAAACTGGTCACACAGAAATTCGTATGGCCCGGCGTACGAAAAGATTGCAAACGTTGGAGCAGGCAATGCACAGCCTGCCAACGATCGAAAATCACCCGACATAACGCCCCGACAGCAGGAGAATTCAGGCTACCATCAGCGAAATTCGAACACGTACACATCGACATAGTGGGACCACTGCCCGAAGCAGAAGGGAAGAAATACCTGCTAACGTGCATCGACCGATTCTCACGATGGCCAGAAGCGATTCCAATGGCCAACAAAGAAGCGGAAACAGTCGCCCGACTATTCACGACGCATTGGATACCTAGGTTCGGCACACCAGCAAGTCACGACAGACCAAGGACGCCAGTTTGAATCCCAGTTGTTTAAAAAACTTGAAGAAACCACAGGATTCACGAGATACCGCACCACGGCACATCATCCACAGGCAAACTGTCTAGTAGAGCGATTCCACAGACACCTGAAGGCAGCATTAATGTGCCACACCGACATCCGATGGACAGAGGCACTACCGATCGTCCTGCTAGTCATACGGACGGCTTGGAAGGACGATATCAAAATCACATCAGCAGAAATGGTGTACGGTCAGACACTGCGACTGGGCATGTTTATTTTTATACAGGGTGATCCATAAAGTATCTAAAAGAAAATGTCAATTGATTTTTTCTTAATGAAGAGGGTGAGTGTTTATCAAAGTTATTAATATTATTTATAAAAGTGTTTTCCACTCCCAGGCTAAGCATGAAGTAAAATTTCGAGTTTAGAAAAGCCCCGCGTAGAAAATTTGTCGAGGGTCGCGCAGCGACCCGAGACAAATTTTCACGGGGCTTTTCTAAACTCGAAATTTTACTTCATGCGCCACGCGTATAAGACACTGATTTATCCCGAAGTTCTAAAACAAACAATTTTATAAAAAAAAATTGTCAAAAATTATAAGTTTTTACGAATCTTTCAACAAATTGTCGTTTATCGCCAAGAAAAAGATAGCTACGAAAAAACTTGCCGAAAGAAAAATTGTCCAAAATTGTATTATCTAAAACTTTTGTTTGAACCATTTTTCTGTATTCTCATTAGTTATTGAGTTATTCGCAACTTTTGCAAATTTTACGAGCGTAGTCGCGAAAACTCTCATTTTCACGTTTCACAAAAAACGCTATAACTCAAAAACTACTTGCACTACAGAAAAGTATAATACATACTTTTCGGCTAATTCGATGAGATCTACAAGATGGGCATGTTTATTTTTATACAGGGTGATCCATAAAGTATCTAAAAGAAAATGTCAATTGTTTTTTTCCTTAATGAAGAGGGTGAGTGTTTATTAAAGTTATTAATATTATTTATAAGAGTGTTTTCCACTCCCAGACTAAGCATGAAGTAAGATTTCGAGTTTAGAAAAGCCCCGCGTAGAAAATTTGTCGAGGGTCGCGCAGCGACCCTCGACAAATTTTCACGGGGCTTTTCTAAACTCGAAATTTTACTTCATGCGCCACGCGTATAAGACATTGATTTATCCCGAAGTTCTAAAACAAACAATTTTATAAAAAAAAATTGTCAAAAATTATAAGTTTTTACGAATCTTTCAACAAATTGTCGTTTATCGCCAAGAAAAAGATAGCTACGAAAAAACTTGCCGAAAGAAAAATTGTCCAAAATTGTATTATTTAAAACTTTTGTTTGAACCATTTTTCTGTATTCTCATTAGTTATTGAGTTATTCGCAACTTTTGCAAGATAGACAAAAAAAGCGAGCGTAGTCGCGTAAACTCTCATTTTTCACGTTTCACAAAAAACGCTATAACTCAAAAACTACTTGCACTACAGAAAAGTATAATACATGCTTTTCGGCTAATTCGACGAGATCTACAAGATGGGCATGTTTATTTTTATACGGGGTGATCCATAAAGTATCTAAAAGAAAATGTCAATTGTTTTTTTTCTTAATGAAGTGGGTGAGTGTTTATCAAAGTTATTAATATTATTTATAAGAGTGGTTTTCACTCCCAGACTAAGCATGAAGTAAAATTTCGAGTTTAGAAAAGCCCCGCGTAGAAAATTTGTCTCGGGTCGCTGCGCGACCCTCGACAAATTTTCACGGGGCTTTTCTAAACTCGAAATTTTACTTCATGCGCCACGCGTGTAAGACACTGATTTATCCCGAAGTTCTAAAACAAACACAAATTCCAATTTTATAAAAAAAAATTGTTCAAAATTATAAGTTTTTACGAATCTTTCAACAAACTGTCGTTTTTCTCCAAGAAAAAGATAGCTACGAAAAAACTTGCCGATAGAAAAATTGTCCAAAATTGTATTATCTAAAACTTTTGTTTGAACCATTTTTCTGTATTCTCATTAGTTATTGAGTTATTCGCAACTTTTGCAAATTTTCACGAGCGTAGTCGCGTAAACTCTCATTTTCACGTTCCACAAAAAAAACGCTATAACTCAAAAACTACTTGCACTACAGAAAAGTATAATACATGCTTTTCGGCTAATTCGACGAGATCTACAAGTTGGGCATGTTTATTTTTATACAGGGTGACCCATAAAGTATTTAAAAGAAAATGTCAATTATTTTTTTCTTAATGAAGAGGGTGAGTGTTTATCAGAGTTATTAATATTATTTATAACAGTGTTTTCCACTCCCAGACTAAGCATGAAGTAAAATTTCGAGTTTAGAAAAGCCCCGCGTAGAAAATTTGCCCCTCGACAAATTTTCACGGGGCTTTTCTAAACTCGAAATTTTACTTCATGCGCCACGCGTATAAGACACTGATTTATCCAAAAGCTCTATAACAAATACAAACTTTAATAAATAAAGTTATTCCACGATTTTGTGAAAATTTAAGTTTTTACGAATCTCTCAACAAATTGTCATTTTTCTCTAAGAAAGAAGATAGTTACAAAAAAACTTAACGATAGAAAAATGTCCAAAATTTTATTATCTAAAACTTTTGTTCGAACCATTTTTCTGTATTCCCATTATTTATTGAGTTATTCGCAACTTTTGCAAGATAGAGAAAAAAAGCGAGCGTAGTCGCGTAAACTCTCGTTTTTCACGTTTCACAAAAAACGGTATAACTAAAAAACTACTTGCCCCACAGAAAAGTATAATATATGCATTTCGGCTATTTCGACGAGATCTAAAGGATAAGCATATTTATTTTTATACAGGGTGATCCATGAAGTATCCAAAAGTAAGTGTCAATTGTTTTTTTCTCAACCAGAGGGCTAGTGTTTATCAAAGGTATTTATATTATTAATCTAAAGAATAGGCATTTTTATTTGTATACAGGGTGATCCATAAAGTATCTAGGAGAAAATGTCAATTCTTTTTTTCTCAACCAAGAGGGCGAATCTTTATCAAAGGTATTAATATTATTAATCTAAAGAATAGGCATATTTATTTGTATACAGTGTGATCCATAAAGTATCTAGAAGAAAATGTCTATTGTTTGTTTCTCAACCAAGAGGGCGAGTGTTTATCAAAGGTATTTATATTATATTAAAGAGTGTTTTCCACTTCCACAATTATCTGGATCTTGGCCCATTTGATTATGTCAAATTGTATCTGTCTAATCCCTAAGATTAGACATACATTTACTTATTAATTATTCTATTACGATTGCATCATTCGTTCAATAATGCAATCATAACACAATACAATTCCGGACAATTACCTGATGCCCCACTTACGCAAGAATGACGAGCGCCTGTCCGGCCGATCCACGGCAACAACTTCTGCAACTCAGCAACGGACTTGTGGACTTTCTGACCATCGGCGTCCCAAATCACCGGGCCAACGCTACCAGTCAGCACCAACACCCAATATAAATACCCGCGAGGAGGCCAACTGACCAGAGTTATTTTGACTCTCAAACTGATTACAACCATGTCATGTATTTAAGTTATTATGTTACAATATATACCTATTTTAAATCCACTTCTCTACCCTGAACTATTACAGTATCATATGTTCAATAAAAAAAATCCTATAGAGTGCTATGATTTTATCTTTTTTTAAATTTATGTTGGCTACACGCTTTAGGAAATGTCATATAAAACGTTAGACATGATAATTATAATGTATAATTTCAGAGTTGCCAACCTACAATATATTCCATAGCCCTCTAGAGATTTTATTTTATTGAACATACGATATATGAGGCCCGCAAAGGAAAAAGTTTGGAGACCCCTGTCCTAATTCGTAAAATCGTAAATGGCTTCTACAAATTCGTAAATGAGCGGTACACATTTCAAACTTCGTAATTATTTACAATATTAAAATCAGAAAACGCTGTTTGCGTGTAAAACAAGTGAATGTATTTACACGAGGTGTTATTTTTTTTATTTATAAAAACGTGTTTGCTCGCCTCAAATACGTGGGTATTTTAATGTGGTCTTTACACGCGTTTAAAATCAATGTTCACTTCACTTTACTAGAGAAAATATGTTTGATTCGTCTGAGACTGATATGCATTTCGATTTGAGTTTTTTAATCGGCGTTATTCTCAACAAGTATTTCGACAAAATGAACTGTGCTTTGCAAATTGGGGAGCCAGAGCATTTAATTAAGGTTGAGAATCATCCGATGTATATTTTTACTGGGAATGCGAGTAAAGTGGATTATAAACAATCCGAACGCTGTCAGGGGTTTGTGGTTGTCAGCGAGAAGCCGTCTGAGCTTTTAGAAAATTTGGAATTATACATACAAAGGAGAACCGAGGTTCGTTACAACAATAGGAAGTACCTATTTTTTCTTCCTAACGGTGATATGAAATGGATGTACAATTCGTCTTTGTTGCATCACATATCAAATACAGCTTTTATTAAATATAAACACAACGACAATTATTTCGAATTATATACGCATAAATACACAGGCTTAGAAAACAACAATGCTCCGATATTACAAGATAAATGGTTTCCGCTCAACAGAAGTTTTCTTTTAAACAATGATTTATTTCCTGATAAAATCCGAAATCAATTTGGACGCGTGTTGAACGTTATTGCCGCTGATTATATTCCATATAGTCATTGGGGTAAATTGTGTAATAAATAATTACGCGGCTCGTGACCTCTCTTTGGGTGAGGCAAGTCGGTTTTCGTTATTAAAAGGTCGCATCCCACTCAAGTAATGTTTCATCAACATTGAAACAACTGACTCCTGATAATGCTGTAAAACGCGAAACTAGTCGAGTAATAGTAAAGTAAAAAATTGTGAAACAAACCAAGTGTAATTTAATTTAAACTTTCATTATCAATATTAAAACAACGTTTAATTTTGCTACAATGTTGATATAACGTTATTTGTTTGTTTTTTGTTCACTGGGATGATATACTCGTAAGACTCATCTAAGACTCAGAAAGTGAGGTTGTGTACAAAAAGTGAGGTTGTGTACAAAAAGTGAGGTTGTGTACATTGTGTTATTCACCGCCCGTTACGTCATAGAATATGGCTATTCACACCACCCATGCAATTTGTCACCGGTAAAAAGTTGCACTGAAATGACGTCATTTTACTCAATACAGTTTCGTTAATTCTTCCTAAAATTTCATAATTTCAGTGCGAGTTCTAACCGATGACCAATGACATCGGTGCTGTGAATAGTCATATTCTATGACGTAACGGGCGCTTTAAATACTGTAATTTTATTTCTCACTTACCTTAATGTCACAACCAGACGTTCTCTTGAACTAACAGCCTCTCTAAAATTTGTATTTTCTTTTGTTATTACCTTTTCCAGAATATTGTGCAGTTTATTAAATTGTTCCAAGCCCATTCTGAAGTATTGGAAATATCTTTCTGGGAATGTCTCCAACTCCTGAAACAATCGGTGAAATTCACCAAATTCCAATCTTTTTAAATTAAGAGGACGGATCCAATATTTCGAACGACGTCTCCTTTTTAATAGAATTAATGCAATAGCACGTTTAGCTGTTCGCGACAATGGCATGTTTATTATTTGACTCCTCTGTAGCTTCTAAAAATTTGCTGCATTTGATCCGGGATACGGCAATCCCGCATGCTGCGCCGTACCCGGTGGAATGTTACTGCAGACAAGTCGCTGCTCTAGCAATTGACGGATCCGCGATACGGCAATCCGGCACGCTGCGCCGTACCCGGTGGAATGCTTACTTAACAGAATGTAGACAACCTCACTTTTTGCGCCTTGGATCATTTGCCTCCACTGAAGTTGGCCACGAGCCGCGCCTGCTAATAATCATAATTGCTGTAACATCACCATTTTTAGAATCTCGGACTGGAATGGAACTGAAAGCTATATTGGAATATGCCGAGCTTTATAATATGACTGTTAATTTTACCAACACGGATTTATGGGGGAAAATTTATAGCAATTGGAGTGGTACTGGTATTCTTGGATCTGTTGTGATGGGATTGTATGATGTAGGCTTCAGTAAGTATTGATGTTATCCCACTGAGCAAAAAAAACGTTTTATCAGCATTGTAATAACATTAAAAGTTGATGAAACGTTACTTGAATGTGTTTATTTATTTATCAACGGAAATCTCCTTTATACATCAATCCACATTTAAAAATAGTGATATAAGATAAACATAATATTACTTTGAAAAACATACAGCCTGTACATAAATGGATGTCGTTATGTAACCATGTAAAATATTTTTATGCCGCTCTAGTAAAATGGGTTGAATTGTTATCTAGGCAACTTAATTTACACACTATGAATTTAGCAATTAAAGTTATATTCATGCTACTGCAAATATGATTTGCTTCAAATGCAATGGATGGTTTATTGACCAAAATATAAGACAAAAGCTCGAATTCAAACCTCACATCTAGTGTTTATTGAATACATTTCAGACAAATAAAACAATCAAAATAATAATAAACATAATTATAAGTGCTGAAAATGTTCACCATCCGCCTGTAAACACATTTAAACCCGTCTTCTTTTATTGTCAAAGATATTGATCAGCATTTCAGGTGTTATCGTTTGACATGCAGTTATAATCGCTGCCCTCAATTCTTCCAACGTATGTAGTCGTTGTCGAAAAACTCTGTCTTTCAGGTATCCAAAAATAGAATAGTCCAGCGGACTTAGATCTGGAGAACGTGTAGGCCATAATCCTTGACTAATTAGTCTATCACCAAAAAATTCTCTAAGATAGTCCAATGTTGCTCTAGCTGTATGAGCTGTCGCACTATCTTGTTGAAAATATCCGTTCTGTAATTCTTCATCGTCCAACTGGTTTATAAAAGGATTGATAAGTTGTTGCCGATATCTCTCACCATTTATTGTGCCATCAAAGAATACCGGCCCAAATATTCTACGGCGAGACACTGCTAGCCAAATTCCAACCTTCCGAGGATGTAACGGTATTTCAATAAAGAGGTGAGGGTTTTCCGAGTGCCAGAACCTATAGTTTTGCGAATTAACATATCCCGAGAGATGAAACCAAGCCCCATCACTGAAAAACGTTAAATCCAGTTTTCGATCTTCATTTAAATAACACTAAAAACCATCGACAATAATTCATTCGGCGTTCCGGATCAACTGGTAATAATTGATGAATCACAGACAGTTTATAGGGATGTAAGTTCAACCTCTTCCTCACAATCTTATGGCACCTGCTCGAAGGAATTGCAGTTTGCAAAGCCAATTTGCGAATAGATTTCTGCGGGCTTACAGCGAGTCGTTGTCTGACATCTTCGACAACCTCTTGTGACACAGAGGGCCTGCCTGACGATTTACCTCTCTGCACACTACCAGTTTGCCTGAAACGATTCACTATTCGTAGAATATGTTTTGATAACACCGAATATTCAAATTGGTGATCCGGAAACTTCTGCTGAAATTCTCGAACACACTCTGGTATTGAATAGATCCATGCCCCATTTTCTAATCGCTCATTCCGAAAGTACGACTCGATTATGAAAGCATTATTCTCATCAGAATACATTTCGATAAATTGCTTTATTTTTGTTTGTTTGACAGACGACAGTAACAGTTTAGTTCAGGTGCACAATTTTAAAAAGGCGGCAAAAGTGAATTGAAGTGATTACATAATTCCAACCATTGATGTACACGCTGTATAAATAGAGTGAGAAATATAATACAACAAACAAAAATATACTAATTAACAATATCCAGATTAATAAACTGTAAATGGCGTTTGAATACACTATAAGAATTGTGTTTGCTCAGTGGGACGAGTTAGAGCCGTAATAAAAATACCTCTGTGCAGTTCGGGTAAAAACTGTGATGTATCCATCCAGCGGGGCAGCCAGGATTTTGTCTAAAACGTCAGGCAATCCCATATACAGGGAGAGTTTTTCTTTAAGTATACATTCTTTGGGGTTATTGTATTTATTCAAGGGAATAGTTAATGTTTTTATTTACAGCGGTGCGTATTTACAATGGATGTATTTACACATTTATATGGATACAGGTGCTGCGCTCCAGCGGCCCTCCGGCTCCTCGTTCGGACCCTGAATCTGCGGGGGTCCTGTAGGGAGACTCCTAGCAGGTCGATCCCGGTGTATGGCAGAGGCGGCGCGTGCAATCGCCGCAGTGTCGGGTAGGCCGGTGCCCTCGGGCTGTTCCTGTCGACATGGGGGTCCCTCCGCGATCCTCCTGCGTGCCTTGCGGGGTGACGGAGGTATTGGAGAGAGCGGACGTGGCACCACCCGGTATGGGGAGGTCCTTTGCCTTCTGTGCGCCTTCCAGGGTGAGACAGCGGCTGCGGTGCCAGGCTTCTGATCGCGTTCCGGAGCCTTTTGCAGAAGCGGGCGCGGGCACCCGGTTCGGAGGTTGTTATGGTTGGGGCAGAATCCGGCATTACCGTGTGGATTCTGTTTTTGCCTAGTGTGCTATGGTGAGCTCGCTGAGCCTGTTCCTCTCCTTAGCTAGCTAGAGTAGAAGGAACTGATTCTGTTTGTGAGGGTGTGCGCCCTGTTTAAGCCTTGCGGGCCGGCTCTTTCATCTCCGCTCGTACCGCGTGACGTAGGTGGGGACGCGTGCGTTCGCTCGCCGCAGGGTGGTGAGTCACCCTACTGGCGAGCGCTTTCCGCGCGCCCATGCGTGCACATACGCCATACCCCAATTATGTGCTGTATATTTCCAGATATTCGATGTCTTTTTTAAAAGAGTTGAAGCTCTAAGCGCGTGTTTTCCACTCCCAGATTAAGCATGAAGTAAAATTTCGAGTTTAGAAAAGCCTGAAAATTTGGTTTGGTCGCGTAGCGCGAAGCGCGGAGCGGTCAAACCAAATTTTCAGGCTTTTCTAAACTCGAAATTTTACTTCATGCGCCACGCGTATTAAACACTGAAAATGCTGAAATATTGTGAACAGATGAACTTCACTTAAAATGAATGTCTTATACGCGTGGCGCATGAAGTAAAATTTCGAGTTTGGTCGAGCTACGCATCCAAACCAAATGTTCACGCTTTTCATACTTTTATTTCGACTCATACCTTTGTTATATATATATATATATATATATATATATATATAAATATATATATATATATATATATATATATATATATATAAACAATAATAGATGTCAGGGGCGTGGGGTCATTAACGAAGTTTAAGCATCGACAGGGGCGGTCCACGACGAGGAGCGGCTTCCTTGAATTTGATCGACGGCTGGCTGTCCTCAGCGGGGAGCGGCTTCCGTGAACTCTACTGATTTTTGTAACGAGGTGTAGCGAGAAGTGTCCACAGCGGGGAGCGGCTTCCTCGAACTCGGCTGATCTTCTTAACGATGTGTAGTGAGAAAACGTCCACCCAACGGATCGGATTCCGGATTATCGTATTCTTCGTAGTTCGTGTTTTCGTGAGAAACTGTCCGCACAAGGGATCGGCCTTCTCAGAAACACTTTCACAATGAGGTTTGCCAAAACAGCTTCTGACCACACAACGGTTCGGAACGACTGTTTGGGCTTAAGAGCTTGTGGAACTCTGCTGGTATTTTTTTTTTGGGGCGGATGAGGAGAAAATCCTCATGGATACCTTCTGTTATCCCGCCCACGGATGGGAGGGATAACAGTAGGTTATGTCAGACTCTTACTGACTAAAACCCCCTCTTGTACAATGAGAGCCAAAATGATTTGTTCATTTTTAATAGGAAATAGCACATGAATTATTTTAAATGCAGAAATAATATAAATGACATCTTAAAAAGTAATAATGGGAGTTTTACTTTTTGAATATAGTGTGTGTTAAATGTCCGCCACCCTTCTCCACACACTCTTCTAAACGACGGACGAAATCTGCCATAACTCGTTGAAGCATATCCTGTGGAATAGCTTCAATTTCTTGTCGGATATTTCTTTTGAGCTCCTCTATATTTCTAGGCCTACTCTTGAACACTCTACTCTTTAAATATCCCCAAAGAAAAAAGTCTGGAACAGTAATATCGGGAGATCTCGGGGGCCAATTAAAATCACCGTTTCGAGAAATTAGTCTATTCGGAAATGTCTGTCGCAGGATCTCCATACTTATTCTTGCAGTATGACAGGTTGCACCGTCTTGTTGAAAAAAGTGATTTCTTTCTTCTTCTTCAATCTGCGGTATAAAAAATGTCTGGAGCATATGTGCATACCGTTGAGAATTGACTGTGACTGTTTCGCCGCTTTCTTCAAAAAAATATGGATTTTTGACGATGATACAGCACACCAAACAGTCACTTTTGGGGAATGTAAGGGTCTTTCATAGAGATCACACGGGTTTTCGGTAGCCCAGTATCGAAAATTCTGTTTATTTACCAAGCCATGTAAAGTAAAGTGTGCTTCGTCGCTCATGAAAAGATGTTGTGCGATATCGGGTTCCTCATTGCTTAACTCCAAAAAACGTTGACAACACTCAACACGGCTTTGTTTATCACGATTAGTTAACTTCTGCCCCACTGCTATTTTGTATAGATGAAACTTCATTTTGTGCAGCATTCTTCGGGTACTTGTTGCAGATGAATTTAACGCTGCCGCATGCCGCCGAACTGATCGATTTGGGCTACGCAGAATTGATTGTCTCACTTTCAGGATTGCATGCAGAGCGAATCCTCCCGGCTGATTTTCTTCTCTCAACTGACCCATGATTTCGCCAGTTCCTTACCCAATACGAAATAACAGTTCGAGCCGGAACATCACGAACATTAAAATGTAGACGAAATAAACGTTGAGTTTGAATAATTGAACTTAATTTAAGAAATTTTTCAACACAAAATATGCGTTGCTGTATGTTCCAACGCACCATTTTGACAACTGTCAAAATATCTCCAAAGTCTCCTCTTACAAATTGTTATCAGTAATATAGCGATTAATAAATAGTTATATTTGTTATTGCCTATTAAAAATGAACAAATCATTTTGGCTCTCACTGTATGTCAAGTCCAAAAAAGAACTTTTAATACTTTATAGGAAGAAGTAGTAAAATGGCTTTGTGGAAATTGGCTGGTGTGAGTACTATAGCAGTATTCATGTATTGGTTTCGGGTGGGTGGGGTAGTTTTTGGGAAAGAAATGCTTAAAGTGTCACTACTTTAAACTTCCTTCCCAAAAATTAAGTAAGAACGTCTAGGTGGAGTGGACATTTTTTCCTAGTTCGGAAGTTTTCAGGTACACCTAAGTGGTCCTGCTGGTATGCTGGGGTGCAGCTGTTTATATAGGCGGCACAGCGGGTGGTCCTCCCTTCTTTGGTGGTTGTAGCAGCGCGGGGGTGCGAGCGACGGTGGCGCAAGCGGAGAGGGTAGTACGGAGCGCTTTGGTACTAACGCGTGGGGGTGCGAGCGACGGTGGCGCAAGCGGAGAGGGTAGTACAGAGCGCTTTGGTACTAACGCGGGCGCTTCGTTCTCACCCGTTACAAGCTCCAATTAAATTTGCCTTTATGTCCCCGTACCGGAGTACCGGAGTACCGGGGTTACAACTAGTTCTAATAATAATTTCAGAGTTAGCAACCTGCAATATTTTCCATGGCACTTTAAAGGTTTTTTTAAAGAACTTTTGTTAGTTCAACATTTGACACTTGATTATGAATTCGTTCTATTTCATTCACTTTTAACAGGTGCTTTATTTGCTCTTCCCAACCGGATAATTTACTCAGATTTTACCAAGCCCACGTCATTTTCTCAAGTATCCTGCGTTGTACCTGCGCCACAGTAAGTGAATTAACACGAACACCTTGAATAATTCTAATATACATTATATTTTAGAATAGAAGACAGTTGGTTAACGCCCATCAAAGTATTCGACTTTAAAACATGGGTGCTGATAATAACCGCTTACGTTTCTTTAGGTGTAACTGTTTATATAGTAAGAACCCTATGGCAAGTATTTTTTAATATTGAAATCGACGTTTTTATATACTATTTCCGAAACCTCGTAAGTCCCGATTTTTCAAACATTCTATCTCGTAAGTCAGAAATTATTGATTTACCAATAGTAGTGTAAACCATCTACTTATTAATGAAGCAAAAAACGAAGAAATAACGTTATATCAACATTGTAGCAACATTAAACGTTGTTTTAATGTCGATGGAACATTACTTAAATGGATTTCCTCAGTGGGCATATGTACCAGAGCTGGGCAGGATTCGAATCATTCAGGATTCGAATCCTGGATTCGAATCATTCAGAATTCGAATCCTTTTAGAGGATTCAAAAGTGGCATTCGAATACTTTAGTTTAACTGGATTCGTGATCCGGATTCGTTACATTTTCTTAAGAGGATTCGTATTCGAATCCAAATGTGGGTGATTCGAATCCATATAAAAGAATTCGAATCCTTATGAAAGGATTCGAATATTTATAAAAGGATTCCAATATTTAGCAAAGGATTTGAATACATAGAAAAGGATTTGAATCGTCATAAATAATTCGAATTAATTGTGAGGATTAACATGGAAAATGTCTTTTGTGTGTTTTTAAATTTCTGATTAAATTACTGTTTTATACGCGTGGCGCATGAAGTAAATTTTCGAGTTTAGAAAAGCCCCGTGAATTTTCTACGCGGGGCTTTTCTAAACTCGAAATTTTACTTCATGCTTAGTCTGGGAGTGGAAAACACTAGTTTAAATGAAGACAACCTTATACAAGATTGTCTCAGTTTAAACCGAGTCGACCTTATACAGTAATGACTTTGATTTTGACGTCATGTGAGGATTTTCGCGCGTGGTAAGGTCGGCTCAGTTTAAATCCAGACAACCTTGCACAGTAATAATGTTGGTTTTGACGTCACGTACGGATTTCCACGCGTGACGTCATCAACCAAGGTGTGTAAGTTTAATTACCTTGATTGTTGACGTCACGTGTGGACTTCCACCCGTGACGTCAGCAACCAAGGTTATGTTATGTTATGGGGTCGGTGGGTCGTATGGCCTCTGGGCCTTTCGAAGTTACCTCGACCTAAAAGATCTTTTGTAACTATCCCTGACCTACTTGAGTCCCTCAATGTCTAGACTTCTTATGAAGTCTACTATAACTTGAGGGTTAATGTGTACCAATTCCTCGGTGTTTAAAGTGGCCGATGACAGGTAGTTCCCTCTTTGAAGGGACAAGGCAGGGCATTCACAATGCTGTTTCTTGTGCCTCGTTGCAGAACCTGCAGTTGGCATCAGTTGTCTGACCCATCTTGGTGAGGTGGTACTTCAGAGGACAGTGTCCGGTTAGAAGGCCGGTTATGAGCCTTAGGTTGCCCTTGCTTAACCTGATAAACTGTCCGGCTCTTACGGCAGAGAAGGCGATGAACCTTTTCGCCTGCCGCAGACCAGGTGTGTTTCTCAGGTGAGCACTTTTGGCAGCATCTTCCCATTCCCGGATCATCCCCTTGATGCGGACTTATGTTATTCCACTGTAAGGTGCTGGTCCGACAAATAGAGTTTTGGACCCTTCCTTGGCAAGGTTGTCGGCAATTTCATTGCCTTTGATCCCTGCGTGTCCCGGAACCCAGACCAGTTTGACTCTGTTGTTCCTAGCCAGCTGCTTTAGGGATAGCTTGCACTCCCAGACAGATTTAAACTTGCATGTAGGAGATTTTATTGCCTTTAATGCAGCTTGACTGTCTGAGCAGATGCAAACCCTCTGTTTGTTGTATCCCCTGTCTAAACATATGTGGGCGCATATGTTCAGGGCCTCGATTTCTGCCTGAAATATCGATGGGGATCGTCCCAAGGTCTTTGATAACTCGAATCGATTGCCAATGATACCGATTCCGACTCCGTTCTCAGTTTTGGATCCGTCAGTGAACCAAACTATCGAGGAGCCTTGTAACTGCTTGACCTTCGCTCCAACATCATGGTGGCCATGGATGACCACTTCAATCGTTGTGTCGAAGTCGTAGTCAGTTGACATGCAGTCTTTGGGCATGTATATCGCTCTTTCACACTCAGTGTTGAGGATTTTTAGGTGCCCGTTAAAGTATCCATATTTTGGTATGTCTGTCTGGATTATTCTTAATGCGTCTAGTGCTGCTTCCCTTTTCACGTGCAGATGCAGAGGTGTGAGATTTAGCATAGCCTCCATTGCTCCAGTGGGGCAGGTGTTCATAGCCCCTGTGATGCCCAAACATGCCAGCCGTTGAACCTTGCTGAGCCTTGCTTGGATTGTGATCTCCGTTGTCTTCGTCCACCAGACAACGGAACCATAGGTGATTATTGGTCTTATCACCGTAATGAAAAGCCAGTATATCATCTTGGGGTGTAAACCCCATCTTTTGCCAAATAGCCTGCGGCAAGCCCATGTTGCCCTTACTGCTTTGGCAGTGAGGTTATCTACATGGGTTTTCCAGTTTAGCCTCTGGTCAAAGGTGAGGCCCAGATATTTAACTGTGTTGGAAAGCCCAATGAGTGTCCCATTCATGGTTAGTGCCTTAAGATTTAATTTTCTACGACCTGTAAATGGGACAATTACAATCTTATTGGGATTGATAGTGAGCCCCTTTTGCACACACCATCTATTTACTTTCCGAAGGGCTGACTGCATGCGGTTGGACACCGTATCGTCATGCTTTCCCCTAACTATGATGACGATGTCGTCAGCATAGCCTTGTACGTCAAATCCGTCGTTGGATAACACCGATATTAGCTCATCGACAACTAGTGACCACAGCAGGGGCGATAGAACCCCGCCTTGTGGGCACCCCTTTACTGCGAACACAGTTGCCGACTCATCGCCAATGGACAGTGTGATCCTACGACCTTTGAGCATAGCATGGATCCATTTGGATGTGGAGGCATCAATTCCTCTTGATTTGGTGGCCGTGTCTATGGATTCATAGGAGGTGTTGTCAAATGCACCTTCGATGTCCAAGAATGCGCATAGAGCCACTTCTTTGCTTGCGATGCTCTTCTCTATTACACTTGTTAGTATGTGAAGGGCATTTGTTGTTGATTTGCCTGCTTGATAGGCAAATTGGTGTTTGTGAAAGGGAAACGACTGACGAGCTTTCCCCCTGATATTTCTATCAATGATTTTCTCCATTGATTTTAGGAGAAAGGAGATGAGGCTTATGGGGCGATATGACTTGGGCTCGTCAGTTTGGCGTTTGCCAGCCTTTGGTATAAACACCACCGCCACCTCCCTCCACTGCTTGGGGATATACCCAAGAGAGTAGCTAGCTCTGAATATTTGCGTGAGACGTGGTAATAACTCCTCCCCTGCCCTTTGCAAAAGGGCTGGAAAGATGCCATCTGCCCCCGCGGATTTGAACGGCTTGAAGCCGTTGATCGCCCATATTATTATGCTTGGGGTGAAGATCTTGTTGCCAGTTTTTTGCTTTCTCTGGTAGGGCGTTCTTCTACCTCAAAGCCGATGGCAGGTAAGTCTTCACTGTTAATTGCCTGGGACCCAGAAAAGTGAGCTTCTAGGAGTACTCTTAGACTTTCTTCTAGGGTTCCAGCGTATTCACCGTTGGACTTTTTTAGTAGTCCAATACCGTTCGTGTTATTCTTTGCAAGGACTTTTTGGAGGCATTGTGCGGTAGGTAGATCATCTATCCCCCTTTTGGATTTTCTCAGTTCTTTGTTGTACTCCGTAAGGACCTTTCTGTACTCCTCCCACTATCCAGAGGCTTTAGCCCTATTGAAAGTACGCCTAGTTTTGGCCTTTAGACTCGCGAGTTCGCTGTTCCACCAGGGCACTTCTCTAACAACAGCCCTTTGCTTTAGTGGACAACTACTTTCGTAAGCGATGTTGATTACATCTTGTAATTGTGTCGATGCTGCTTCTAGTTGCTCGACTGTTTCAATGGGATTCAGTGGTCCCGCAAGTTCCGACGCAAGGCGCTCTTGGTAGGCCTCCCAGTCGGTATTTTTGGGATTTTTGAATCCATTGATGTGGTTATTACCACTATCGATGTCAAACCGTATATGCTGATGGTCTGATAGTGAGACGTAATCTGAGGCGTGCCAGTTTTGTATGTACTGGCTTATGTAATTATCAGCTAGGGAGATGTCTAATACCTCCTTTCTAACTGATGTGATAAAAGTAGGTTTATATAAAACATAGTCTAGCAGGAACTCACCTCTTCTGTTGGTGTCCGTACTGCCCCCTACAGTGTGGTGCGCGTTGGCGTCGCAGCCCAGGACCAGGTGTTTGTTTTCCTTCCTGCACCAGGTGATGAGGCGTTTGACCTCTTCTGGTGGAGGGGATGTGGAGTCACCCGGGAAGTAGCCCGAGGCTATAATAATTGTCCTCTTGCTCGTCCCCTTAGTGACTCAAATTTGTGCTGTGACCAGATCTCTCGTGATGAATTCTGGAACAGGAATGTAGTTAGTGCCGGCTTTGAATAACAAAGCGGCCCTAACGTTATTGTGTAAGGTACTATAGATCAACTTACAGTTTTTGGATTGGAGTCCCATAATTTGGCCTCTTCTGGTCCAGGGCTCTTGAATGAGCCTTATATCTAACTGCTCCTTAATAAACCTCCTAGAAAGTAGGAGGTTTATTTGGACGCAAGTTAATTTTTGAGGTGATCGGGTCATTATGGCTTTCCGGGGGCAGGACTCAGTGTTCCTTTTCCCCTGGGGCCAGTTTCTCCGATCCCCTCACCTGCTACGGATGGGCTGTCCGGCTGGTTGTTTTTTGTTCTCATATTAGGTCCCACGAGAAGCTAGGGAAGTAACAGGTCACCCGTAACAGAGCCCCGCATGCTACGAGAAGGCTAGTTGCAACCAGGGGGCGCCATCTCCCTGGAGGTTGGGACCGGTAAAGACTAGTCTTCTATCTGGCCACGCATCTTATCGGTCCAGTCCCCTACCTTAAGATTTAGGATTTTATTGAGGTGTCCTCCTCTTGGTCCAGGCGGTTAAGCCAAGACCCCCCTCAATCTCTGCCCGCGAGACATGACCACGTCAGCAGAGATTGAATGGTATTACGAGGGCACACTGCCAGGCAGTATGTGGACCTCGGCATCGTTAACCTCAGTGCAATCCCTTAGCCACGATACGACAGCCGGGATGAGGGGAGTTGGTCCGCGGCGATAGCCTTCGGTACCACCACGCAGGATGTTAGGCCTGTAGTGATCCCTGTAGCTACCACTAGCCATTTCAACTGGGTCGATATGGCCGATCCCCTATCCGCCACCTGGGGACGCGCTTGATAGCTCTCCACGCCACAAGCAGCAACCAAGGTGGTTAGTGTATAAGGTTGTTTTAATTTAAAACCGAGTCGACCTTGTTAGACTTTTCACGTCACGCGAGGAATTTCATGTGTGACGTCAGAAAAACTCCCTGGATTTCTCGGGACATAGATATATCTAATAAAATCAAACTGAATTTGCTATAAAATTCAAACATAATAAGTAAAAACCAGTATATTTTGTTTTGTAATTTGTCTGCTGATTTTGATAAATTTAATAATGTCATATGGCTTTTTTGTTAGTGTTTTAGTCAATTTGAATATAATTTCATGACTTTTCTCTGACTTTCCCAGTTTTAATAATATTCAGTGAATTTGTTATCTACGTAATTTCCAGGAATTCGTCGATTTTATAATAGAGCTCAATTTGAAGCTTTAAACAAGTGTTTTCCACTCCCAGACTAAGCATGAAGTAAAATTTCGAGTTTAGAAAAGCCCCGTGAAAATTTGTCGAGGGTCGCGCAGCGACCCGAGACAAATTTTCGGGCTTTTCTAAACTCGAAATTTTACTTCATGCGCCACGCGTACATAACACTGATTTGAAGTGAAGTTCAGAAACACACAAATACATCTTTAATCAGAGTAACAGGGAATCAGATGGTTAGTCTGTTATCAACGTTGTTCAGTGTTAATAATAAATAATTATGTTTTAAATATTTTTGTTAAAACAACTGGTAACGATATTTATTTATAAATGGTTGAAAAAAAATAATAAAATCAAATTTATTCTTAAAGGATTTGTATTCGTGATTCGAAAAAACAGGATTCGAATCTTTGATTCGAATCATATTTATCTCTTACGAATCCTTTATTCGAGTATTCGTGATTCGAATCATATTAGGTGATTCGAATCCTTTTTACGAGGATTCGTCCCAGCTCTGATATGTACCATAAACAAAATATCAGAAAGATTACGCAGCTCATATGGTCCCACTGAGCAAAAAACAAACAAATAGCATTACATTAACATTGTAGCAACATCAAACGTTGTCTTAATGTTGATGAAACATTACTTAAATGTGTTTGTTCAGTAGGGTGTCTCTTGTTAAATTTGATATTTCGGATTTACGATGTTTTGGAAGAAGTTAATTAATTCTGATAATTTTACGTAGGTCCGCAAGAAAAACAAATACAACCCACTTCACGCCTTTGTCATTAGTAGGAATATTCCTTTGTAATCCTATTCCGAAGACTCAAGTTCCCAGCATCGGTAGATTAAGATATATTTTTGCGTTGGTACTGGTGTTGACTGTAATATCATCTGCTATGTATAGTTCAAGATTAGCAAGTACTCTAGCTGCTCCCAAGTAAGTAACATTTTCAGAGTGAGAGCAACTCAATAAAGAACCCACTAAGAAAATACGTTCAAGTAATGTTTCATCAATATTAATACAACTTTTTTTTTTCTTTATCTTCATATCTTTTATATATTTTTATGCTAATTATTCTCATTTAATGAACTAGGCTTTAACCATACTTTAAGATAATATACCGGGTGTGGCACTTAAGACGCCTCGGACCATAGCTCCTTTACGATAAAAGCTATCGAAAAAAATCTAAGAGCAAAGTGGTGCATAATTACCGTCGCTATGTTTCAAACACTGGAGTACGGCACGCCACTGATGATTAGAAATATTTTTGAAACATAGCGACGTTAATTATGCACCACTTTGCTCTTAGATTTTTTTCGATAGCTTTTATCGTAAAGGAGCTATGGTCCGAGGCGTCTTAAGTGCCACACCCGGTATATAAATACTGTTTTTCCTTTTAAATGTCAACCTTCTTGACATAACATAAACAAACACACATTTATACTACACCCAGGGTCACGACGAAACATTATTTTTCAAATAAAGTCTCCCCGTGCACGGGAATCGAACCCGAGTTTGTGGCTCGGCCACCACCTGCCCTAAAACAACATTTAATGTTGCTACAATGTTGATATAACGTTATTTGTTTGTTTTTTCTCAGTGGGAATGCTAGCTATATTTTTAATCAATTATGTTGATAATTATTGATAACATTTTACCGTACGGGGCAGTCTAAACATCTAAAATACATACAAGGATTTTTTCTTTTAAATATACAAACAAAACTATCCGCTGTATTTGTTCACGCCGGATACGTGTTTTGAAAATTGTTTAATTTAAAGCTTTAAACGAGGGTTTTCCACTCCCAGGTTAAGCATGAAGTAAAATTTCGAGTTTAGAAAAGCCTTAAAATTTGGTTTGGTCGCGTAGCGCGTAGCGCTACGCGACCAAACCAAATTTTTAAGCTTTTCTAAACTCGAAATTTTACTTCATGCGCCACGCGTATAAGACACTGAAATATTGCGAGGTTCAATACACCCTCCCAAATCAGTATGCTGAAGTAATTTATTTTGAACTTCACTTAAAATCAGCGCCTTTGTTTGTTTTTAAAAACTGAAATGAAAATAGGCGAGTCGGTTGTTTTGTTTTTTTTCAGATATGTAAACGAAATTAAAACGGTCGAAGATCTTGCTAAAAGTCACATTTTATGGGGTGAATTACAAGATGATTGGGTACTTCCTTTGAATAATGATAATAGGGTAAGAAATAAATCGTGTTTATTTTGATTTTTATTTTATTCCAAAATACAAAGACATTAAATAAATCACCGAAACACGTACGGAATTAGATCAGAATAATAAAATGATTAGTTCTTAGTAGATATACATCAGCGGCAGCCTAACTTCAGGGTAGGCCAGAGACGCAAGATAATATGTATCCGGTATTGAAAGGAGACTTTCTTTTGCAATTCCTTCTATTTATAAAGCGCGATCCCAACCTTAAATTATGTGTGCATTGGCGCTATGGCCTACCCTGAAGTTAGGCTGCGAGCCATCGCTGATATACATTTATCTTACACTTAATCAGCGAAGGCTCGCAGCCTAATTTCAAAATCGGCCACAGCGCCATGGCACACAAAATTTCAAGTTGGGATCGCGCTTTGTAAATACAAGGAATTTGTTAACAGTCACCTTTCAAAAACGGATACATATTACCTTGGGTCTCTGGCGTACCCTGAAGTTAGGCTGCGAGCCGTCGCTAGTACTGTCAGACAGTTTTTCAAATAACTCTACAATTATATAAAACCTACACCTGGATATCCTGAAAAAAATAAACTCATTTGAAGTATACAACGAACCAGCGACGGCTCGTTGCCTAACATCACGGTCGGCTACAGCGCCTAGGCACACAAAATTTGAGGTTGTAGTCGCGGTTTATAAATACAAGGAATAACGGATACATATTACCTTGGGTCTCTGGCCTACCCTGAAGTTAGACTGCGAGCCGCCGCTGCTCTTAATTATGTGTTTTCGACAGACGGACAGACAGACGGACAAACAGATCCACAGACAGACAGACGGACAAACAGATCCACAGACAGACAAACAGATCCACAGACAGACAGACAGACAAACAGATCCACAGACAGACAGACAGACAAACAGATCCACAGACAGACAGACAGACAAACAGATCCACAGACAGACAGACAAACAGATCCACAGACAGACAGACGGACAAACAGATCCACAGACAGACAGACAGACAAACAGATCCACAGACAGACAGACAAACAGATCCACAGACAGACAGACAGACAAACAGATCCACAGACAGACAGACAAACAGATCCACAGACAGACAGACAGACAAACAGATCCACAGACAGACAGACAAACAGATCCACAGACAGACAGACGGACAAACAGATCCACAGACAGACAGACAGACAAACAGATCCACAGACAGACAGACAAACAGATCCACAGACAGACAGACAGACAAACAGATCCACAGACAGACAGACAAACAGATCCACAGACAGACAGACAGACAAACAGATCCACAGACAGACAGACAAACAGATCCACAGACAGACAGACGGACAAACAGATCCACAGACAGACAGACAGACAAACAGATCCACAGACAGACAGACAAACAGATCCACAGACAGACAGACAGACAAACAGATCCACAGACAGACAGACAAACAGATCCACAGACAGACAGACAGACAAACAGATCCACAGACAGACAGACAAACAGATCCACAGACAGACAGACGAACAAACAGATCCACAGACAGACAAACAGATCCACAGGCAGACAAACAGATCCACAGACAGACAGACAGACAAACAGATCTACAGACAGACAGACAAACAGATCCACAGACAGACAGACGGACAAACAGATCCACAGACAGATAAATAGATCCACAGACAGACAAACAGATCCACAGACAGACAGACAAACAGATCCACAGACAGACAGACGGACAAACAGATCCACAGACAGACAGACAGACAAAAATGGTCTTAATAAACTCAGGAGACCTTAAAATTAATATATATATTCACAAACATTTCGAATTTGAACATTCTCACGAAAATAATACTCTTGATTATGTGTTTTTCAGCAATTATATAAAATAATAAAAGAGAAATTCAGAGTGTTAAATGAAACGGAGTTGCGTGAGCGGTCTTTTTCTAAAAATTTCGCTTTCGGCATAGAAAGATTATTTTCAGGTGAATAAGGAACTAATTCATATCGTTCAATAAAAACATAAGTCGTTTTTAGGTTACTACGCAATAGGACCTTATTTTCTGCAAGATGTAGTTGCGAAATATGTGGTGATGCCTCAAGATTTATACAGACAATACACGTGTATGCAGCTGAGGAAAAACTCGATTTTATTACCATCATTAAATACTTTTTTAACACGCTTAACAGAAGCTGGTTTACTCAGCTATTGGGAAGGAGAGGTTAATATTATTGATTGAAAATTAACAGGATTATTAACAGACAGACGGACGGACAGACAGACACACAGAAAAAATAAACAGACAGATGGACGGACCGACAAACAGACAGACGAACGGACAGACAAACAGCCAATCTTTTTACCAAACATACAGACAAACCGACAGGCAGGCAGACGTACAGGAGGACAGACAGACAGTCATACAAACAAACAGGCACACAGCAAACAAACATACAGACAGGCAGATAGACGGACGGACAGACAAATAGACAGACGAACGGACAGTCAAACAGACAGTCTTTTTACCAAACATACAGACAAACCGACAGGCAGGCAGACATACAGGAGGACAGACAGTCAGTCATACAACAAACAGACAGCAAACAAACATACAGACAGACAGATAGACGAACGGACAGACAAACAGACAGACGAACGGACAGTCAAACAGACAGTCTTTTTACCAAACATACAGACAAACTGACAGGCAGGCAGACATACAGGAGGACAGACAGTCAGTCATACAAACAAACAGATACACAGCAAACAAACATACAGACAGACAGATAGACGGACGGACAGACAAACAGACAGACGAACGGACAGACAAACAGCCAGTCTTTTTACCAAACATACAAACAAACCGACAGGCAGGCAGACGTACAGGAGGACAGACAGAGAGTCATACAAACAAACAGACACACAGCATACAAACAGACAGATAGACGGACGGACAGACAAACAGACAGACGAACGGACAGTCAAACAGACAGTCTTTTTACCAAACATACAGACAAACCGACAGGCAGGCAGACGGACAGGAGGACAGACAGTCAGTCATACAAACAAACAGACACACAGCAAACAACCATACAGACAGACATATAGACGGATGGACAGACAAACAGACAGACGAACGGACAGACAAACAGCCAGTCTTTTTAAAAAACATACAAACAAACCGACAGGCAGGCAGACGTACAGGAGGACAGACAGAGAGTCATACAAACAAACAGACACACAGCAAACAAACAGACAGATAGACGGACGGACAGACAAACAGACAGACGAACGGACAGTCAAACAGACAGTCTTAAAAAAAAGACCTTTATTGGCATATTACTACATTACATCTACACTAATTTAATCGCTGCCCCGTATCTTCCTCGTGCTTTCCCTCTCTTCCCCTAACTTCTCCAGCGCCCTTACCCCGGCCCCATCCTCTCTTATCCATTCCGCCCTTGCCAGCACCACCCTTTCCTCCCTACTCCACCCCCCCTTCACCAAATACCTCGGCATTCTCCTATGCTCCTGCCATCTCCCGTACCTACGGTTGTATTCACTCCTTTCTATACACCCCTGTCTTTCCTGTGCTTCCACCTTCTTCTTTTCTTTCACCCACGCATCCACCTTTACCCCATTCCCCAGCCACTCCATCACCTTCGTCTCCGACAAACCCACCCTTTCATACATTTTCCTTCTCTCGCAAATCCATCTACTCTCTCTCCCATACACGCACGCCACCCACACCGCCTTCACCAATCACTCTTCCTCCAGGTCCCATAACTTCATCTCATACCTAGCCATTCTCACCATTTCCTCACACTCTATTCGTCTCCTGCAGCACTATGTATCCGGGTGTCGACCTTTCCAGCCCCAACATACGCTTCAAGAACTACAACTGCTCCCTCTCTATACACCCATACTCTCTCGTCCCCCATACTTCCACCCCATACATTAACACTGACCTCACACACGCATCCCATACTTTACACGCCACTCTTAAATTGCTCCCCATCCACTTTTTCCACGCTATCACCCAGGCCTTTCTAGCCTTCCCCTGCACCCAACTCACATGCTCCTCATTCCCTCCCGTCCCTTTGAACATAAACTCTAAATACTTAAATTTTTAAACCCTCTCCATTACCTCCCCCTTCCACTCTAATTCCTTCACTCTCCCCTCCCTCCCTTTATTTCTGAATCTCATCCATTTCGTTTTCCTAACATTCACGCTCAACCCCCTCTTATCCATAAACCTCTTCGCCCTCTTCAGCATATCCTTTATGCCTTTCCACTCTCTTGCCACCAGCATCATATCATCCGCATATGCCAACATCCACACCAAGCGGAGGGGAAATTGGTAGAAGTAATTCTACCAATTTCCCCTCCGCTTGTCCTTTCCTCATCACCTCCTCTAACTCACTCGTATAGAGGTTAAACAACACCGGGCTCAATGGGCACCCCTGCCTAAGCCCCTCCCACGTCCTAAACTTCTCCAACTCTTCCATTTCCACTTTCGCTACAGCCCATGTTTCCTCATACTCTCCTTTCACCCACTCTACCATTCCCTCACTCGCCCCTCTTCTCCTCAGACACTCCAACAGTCCTACCCTTGGTACTGCCACCTTCAGGTCCACAAACACTCCATACACACTCCCTTTCTCTTCCATCACCTTCTCTACCATTCTTGACAGGGTAAAGACCTGCTCTCTCGTCCCCCTACCCCTCCTAAAGCCGCCCTGCGTCTCCGGCAGAGCCCCTTCTCTTCCACCGCCTCCTCTAGCCTATTTTTTACTACCATCATAGCTATCTTGTATCCCGTGCTCATCACTGTTATCCCCCTATAGCAATCCGCATCCTTCTGATCCCCTCCTTTATGTATCGGGTACATCCTCCCCACCCTCCATGCTGCCGGTGTGTTCACTCTTCCCCTCCACATCTAGTTCAGTAGCTCTCTGAATTTCTTCTTCCCCGATCTCCTTCTACATCTCTGCCTGCAGCCCATCCCTTCACCTCCTTGAACGCTCTTTCGACCTCCTCCTCTGTGAACTCTTCCTCTCCATCCCCTCGCCTGTTTTCTCCCATCCCTACTTTTTTTTTTCGTTTATAAGGGGATTGGGAAATCTGCTGGCAGACAAAGGCCTTTGGTCTTATTAGGCCAATAGTGTCGGGTTTTGGTACCGACTAAAACCCCCTCTCTTCCCCGGTACCGCCATCACGGAATTTCTTCAGGGGTCTTCTTCTTGTTTCTTACTCAACCTGTCCGTTCCTCGGCGTGTTTTCTGCGCATAACGCAGGTCGCGAATGCGCTCACGGCATCCCAGGCCTCCTCGGACTCCAGCATCGTCTCCATGACGGTCTTCTAATTTTCTAATTTTGTTTTCTAAGACAAGTCTTTCCGGCTGCCATTCCGGGCATATGAACATGGTATGCCTAGCCGTGTCCTCCTCGCTCCGGCAATACCGACATTCACCGCTCTCTGCCTTTCCGATCCGGTGCAGATAGGCCCCGAAACTGTCGTGTCCCGTCAGCAATTGTATAAGGTGGTGGGTAACCAGCCCGTGCTTCCTCTCTACCCATGATTTAATTTCCGGGATTAACCTTTGTGTCCAACACTCTGTCTGCGCCCACCTTTCCTGCCAGTTGATCATGGCCCTACTGTGAGCCCCCTCCCTGGCCATGGCTCGGTCGCCAGTCTCCCTTCCTCCATGGTACGCTTCTGCCCTTTCCGTTACGTACAGGTACTGCACGCCACTACCTTCTCTGCACTTCCTTGTCCATTCCTTCAACGATATCCCTAACTGCCTCTTCCTTTCCCCTTTTAACAAACATACAGACAAACCGACATACAGACAGACGAACGGACAGGCAGATATACAAACAAACAGACAGACAGACAGAAGATGGACGGACAGACAGACAGACGAACGGACAGACAAACAGACAGTCTTTTTAACAAATATACAGACAGACAGACGTACAGAAGAACGGACAGACATACATATAAACAAACAGACACACAGACAGATAGATAAATGGCATTTTTTTTTAAATTTTGTGCTGCATTATTCTTTCATATTTAGGCGAGTATGAAACACCTGGATTATAAAGTTCAAAAGGGATTGATGAGAAGAACCAAAGATGAGTATATTATCAGTTTACAAATGGAACACGTAAAAGGTGCGTTTCTGATTTGGTTTATTGGCGTGTGTTTGTCCCTTATAAAGTTTCTTCGCGAACTCGAAAAGAGATACTTCGCTAAAAAGAGATTACGAAAAGGAACTCCTCAGGAAACTACAGAAAACAAGAAAATAAGGAGCATTAAAGTGAAAAATACAAATGTTCACACAATATCGTAATGTTGTATATTAACTGTAATAAATTTGTTTTTTGTTATATCTATATATATATATATATATATATATATATATATATATATATATATATATATATATACTAACCATTCGCTAACCATAAGCCGGTATTGACGTCAGTATTTATAAATGCTACTGATAATATTCAGGCGTTCTGAATATTATCATCGCATTGGTTCGGGTTTCTCGCCGCTCCGATGCTAGTCGATGGTTTAAACTAAAAACCGACACTAACTGTAGAAGCAAAATGAGATCAATGCCCTTATCAATGCAGTAGCATTTATAAATACTGACGTCAATACCGGCTTATGGTTAGCGAAGTCAGTATATATACAACTTCTACATATCAAGTGAGTGTGTATGGGATGATGGATGTGGCGGCCTGAGGAGCTCAGAAAAAGAGCGAAACGATCGTCGTCGTCTTCTGTCCTCCTTGCACACCCACTTGATAAAGAATAACTTTTACATCATGACCTAATGCGCTGTTATTTCTTATTTGGTACTTATAAGCAGGTCGTTAATATATATATATATATATATATATATATATATATATGTTTCGGCTACGTTTCGGCAGTATCACTTCTGCCATCCTCAGGAGCTTTTTTTTTATATACTGAGTGATAGATGTCACGTTCACTGTCAGTACATTTGTTTTGTAAACTAGGGACTTGTAGTCTAGATCTGCTGCGTGTTGCTGGTTCACTCGATGTAGAAGGTGCTGCCGAAACATAGAGCGCAAATAAATCAAATAACGCGAGAAAGCAGCCCAAAAAAGTCCAGCCAGTTATATATATATATATATATATATATATATATATATACATATATATATATATATATATATATATATATATATACATATATATATATATATATATATATATATATATACATATATATATATATATATATATATATATATATATATATATATAATTAATATTACGATCTTGTTACAAATTATCATAATGCAAAATAACCTTTAATGTGTGCGAAATAATATTGTAAATATAGATTTGTATTCAGTAATAAATATTAAACAACGAATTTTTATTTTAAGTATATCCCGATGCATACGCTGTGTAAATCCACTAAACAAATTAATTTTCAACTTCAACGCTATGTGTTTTTCTTCCACAAAGTTTTTCAATAACAAATACAATATCAGCAAATATTAAGCCTATTATCAAAATTCCGAAAGCTCCTTGAACATGCCCCAATCTTAATTTTATAGGTTCACTGTCGCCGGATTCGTGATGGCTGGAATATTTAACTGCTCTCTGGATCTTCGCATTCATATGCGTTGTTGCCACCTGCAAATATTTTAGTTTACATTTAAGAAAACAATTATTTCTATGTTGTACTCTAAACTCCCAGACTTCCTGTATTCCAGTTTGTGCGAGGAGTAAGATGAAATGGTCTAAGTTCGGCATCCAAATTGAACTCTTTTTCGTCATAAGCACGCACTGTTCCCAATACAAATCTTCGGACATTAAACGCAGATGTTGGACTCCTTCTTCCGTTATGTATTCACCGATTGCGAAATAACCTATTTACGGATTATGTTTTATCAATTTTAGCCAACGTTCATTGTTTAACAGTTTTAGCACAGACAGGGGCAAAACATAAGTATAAACAATTAGTGGTGTAATTAGAATTTTCAATGGACCAAGATCAAGGATCAAGTCTATGATCCAGGGGAGCCAATGCTTATGGGAGAACTGGAAATCGAGTCGATAAAAGGAGACTAGGGTGAGGGTGTGGGGTAAGAGTAAGACAGACGACTATATACACCAATCACCGGTCTCGGTTGTGGAGGCAGTGCCCAAACGATGTCACCAAATTTTATACAGAGGCTAGCTAACTGGATTTTTATGTAACACCGATCCATATGCATACATTGCATATTTTCCGATGCTCTGCACCATCCAAGAATGGAAAGTCGAGGAGCACACAGAGACATTAAGCGACCACAGAGCCATTAGCTTCCAAATAAATAAACACATACCTAAAACCAGACACAGAACACAACTCGATAATGAAAACACGAACTGGGAAGCAATTAAGAAAGATATTAGCGAAACCGTGATACAAACGGGGACAGCAGAAGAAGCACAAAGCTACCAGAATTCAATAGAAAAAATATGCAAAAAACACATTAAATGGAGGAAAATCGGGACAGGAAAGACGGTATGGTGGACCAACGAATTAAAAGTTATTGGGAAAGAAACAGAAAAGAAAAGAGCAGCATGGAGAAGAGAGCACAACCACACAAGAAAAGAACAAAAAGAGGCGAGAAAGATATACAAAAACAAAATAAAAGAAACCAAAGAAAAGAAGTTAGAAGAATTCATAACAGAAATCAACGACGAGAAACCATGGAACAAAATATGGAGAATGCTCAGCGGAAATAAAAGCGAACCGATAAGAAAAGCCACACTCTCGCAAGACGGGGGTGGAACCATTAGCAGAGCAGCGGCAGTAAAAGAATTCGTGGAAAAACATTTCCCCCAAGACGACGCAACAGAAGGCAATGACACACAAAGAGCAATAAGAAACAGTGCCCCAGAACACACGGGGACAAGCGACCCAGCATTCACACTACAAGAAGTGACCCGGATAGCAGAGGGACTAAAGAAGAATAAAGCCACGGCAGAAGACCGTACTAAACGAGGTGATAAAATACATGGTCGAGGCAGACGGTGAGAGGTTAACAAAAATCCTCAACAAATGCCACCTTCCCCAAAGTGTGGAAGCAAGCAAACATAGTGTTAATTCCCAAGAAAGACGGTAGCAAACGACCGATCAGCCTACTGCCAACGCTAGGCAAGATACTAGATAAGCTAATAAACACAAGGCTACAACATCATCTAGAGAAGAATAAACAGCTCTCAGAAGGACAGTACGGCTTCAGAAGCGGCAGAGGCACAGTGCAAGCGGTAGAAGAGGTCGTCAACAAGATAAAAAACAATAAAGAAAATAAAAAAACATAAGCTACTAGTAGCGTTAGACTTACAAAATGCTTTCAACCTAGCGTGGCCACCAGCCATAGAAAGGAGGATGGAGAAAGCTAGAACCCCGGACAACATAAAAGACATTACAATGAGCTTTCTGAGCGACAGAAAAGTAAAAATCGACAAAACAAGTGAGAACACAAACAGAGGCTGCCCACAGGGATCCAGCCTAGGACCAACGCTGTGGGCAATCACAATGGAAAGTTGGTTCGAGATCATGAAACAACAAAACGAGGAAGAAGTAGAATGCTTAGCCTACGCAGACGACCAAATGGTCATGGTCAGCAGCACATCAGTTAAGAAAATCGAGAAGTGCCATTGCACCACATGGGCCAGCTGCCTAGAGTTTGCAAAGAAAAATAAGCTCAAATACAACAACGACAAGACGGAAATGATGCTCTGCAGCGGTACAAAAGACCTAAGAAAACCAGTAATCAAAATAACAGAACAAAACATTGAAATGAAGAGCCACATCAAGTATCTGAGGATGACAATAGATCAAAAACTTAACTACATAGAGCACGCAAAATCAATAAGACAAAAGACTGCTAGCACATCGTGCAAACTGCTAGGAGTCTTGAGAAGGAAATGGGGAGCCGATCCAGACGTGATAAGGACGATATATGAGCGAGTCTTCATACCAGCGATAGAGTACGGCAGCGAAATCTGGGGTATACGAGCATCAAAAGATACAAAAATAAAGAAGCAACTAGCAGCCACGCAAAGGCCATTTTTATTGGCGATCCATCAGATGAACCATAAGAAAGAAACGGAGGACACAACCATAAGAACACAGAGAAAGGAAAGCTGATACACCGAAAGGTAAAAGAGCAAACAAAAAGAAAGAATATATACACCAATCACCGGTCTCGGTTGTGGAGGCAGTGTCCAAACGATGTTACCAAATTTTATACAGAGGCTTGCATATTTTCCGATGCTCGGTTTATTAAAAGAATCGAATTTAAAGCTTTAGGCGAGTGCTTTCCACTCCCAGGCTAAGCATGAAGTAAAATTTCGAGTTTAGAAAAGCCTGAAAATTTGGTTTGGCCGCGTAGCGCGAAGCGCGGAGCGGCCAAACCAAATTTTCAGGCTTTTCTAAACTCGAAATTTTACTTCATGCGCCACCGGTACAAAACACTGACATATTACGAAGTTTAAAACACCGATAAACTTTACCTTCAATAAGTGTTTGGCACCGGTGGCGCATGAAGTAAAATTTCGAGTTTAGAAAAGCCTGAAAATTTGGTTTGGCCGCTCCGCGCTTCGCGCTACGCGACCAAACCAAATTTTCAGGCTTTTCTAAACACGAAATTTTACTTCATGCTTAGCCTGGGAGTGGAAAACACTCGCTTAAAGCTTCAAACTAAATTCTTTTAATAAACCAAGCAGCGAAAAATGTGTGGAAAAATTCTCGTTATGAAAATGTTTGGTGTTAAATAACACTCTGTAAAAAAAAAAAAAATAAAAAAAAAAATTATAGCATTTCCTTTCTTTTTTCCGCCCTCCGCCAACCCAGTACCGTTACCATCTTTACGCCAGCTCCGTCCTCTCTCATCCATTCCATTACACTCCTTTTTCCCCCCAGCCATTCCACACTCACCCCTTCACACTCCTCTCCCAAACGCTCTGTATATGAACTGTGACTTGATGAATTGGGACGTCGCAGTTTAGTGCAGAACAAACGAACAAATAATTACCTGCTGGCAAACGTTCCACTGAAAATGCGAATCTTTCTCCATTGTGTTTAATTAATTCATCCGCTTCTGCTTTCAGGAAACGTTCAACGAGTAATACATAATTACGCTATGTAGAATAAGTAATACAGAAAATAATAATTACCTATATTTTAGATTAGATTTACCTCAGGTGCATCCATAATTGACATAATCCACGCAATAGAAGTTGCTCCCCAATGGATTTCGCTGTCAACCAAATCTTGTACAGTCTTGATCGCTCCAACATATCTGAAGAGATATTAAATTTGGATTAGTCGCGTAGCGAAGCAGAGTGACCAAATCAAATTTTTAGAATTTTCTAAATGAATTTTTTTTGCTGGTTTGGCATACTAAGCTGATTAAGGGTCGCTTTTACAATCAATAGTTACACCTTTGGTAATATAGACCCTCTGGTACTGTAGTCCCTAGTTTAAATCATGCCATTTTACAATTGTTTCAGTTGTTACCTACAGATTTTTCACTCAGTTAACATTACTGACATTATTTGGGCGCTTGCGTCTGTCAAAAGGAGCTATGCATGGAGGTGGAAAAGGGCCCATGGGGTAGAGCATACAAGATAGTTACGGGAAAAATAGGAGCAAGGCCCCCAGGACTAAATGCCCTAGTAACAAGAGGAATTAAATCAATTGTAGAAGTAAACATTAAAAGTGCGATTCTTTTCGCAATCTACAACGGATGCAGCCGTTTATTGTTGATGCTAGCTCGCCCGGGATTATGTCAGCGGCGAAGTGTAACGCTTCGTTTGGGATGCCATCTGGGCCTGTAGCTTTCTTTTTCGGGAGCTTTTTTGTGGCAATTACGACCTTGTTCCCGGTAAAGAGCGCGGTGTCCTCATAAGAGGGTGGTCTAATATGTATGGCGGTGAAGTCTTTTGGGAATAAGACTTCTACAATTAGGTATAAATGAAATTGCCAATTCTTGGTTGCAGAATACTTCAAACATTAAAAGTGCGATTCTTTTCGCAATCTACAACAAGTTAGTCTTGCAAAGACTATATCAAACACTCATTGAAACAACTACTTCCCGGGCTAATACCCAGACGGACATTGAATTATACAACAAGTGTTTGCTGTTACATACAGTAACCTACTGCAAATGTAACAATTTGGGTCAAATTATTCAGGCCATCTATAGACGCGTAATTCAATGTCCGTCAGGGTATTAGCTCGGGAAGTAGTTGTTTCAATGAGTGTTTGATATAGTCTTTGCAAGACTAACTTGTTGTAGATTGCGAAAAGAATCGCACTTTTAATGTTTGAAGTATTCTGCAACCAAGAATTGGCAATTTTATTTATACCTAATTGTAGAAGTCTTATTCCCAAAAGACTTCACCACCATTCATATTAGACCACCCTCCTATGAGGACACCGCGCTCTTTACCGGGAACAAGGTGGTAATTGCCACAAAAAAAGCTCCCGAAAAAGAAAGCTACAGGCCCAGATGGCATCCCAAACGAAGCATTACACTTCGCCGCTGACATAATCCCGGGCGAGCTAACATCAACAATAAACGGCTGCATCCGTGAGGGTATCTTCCAATCCAGATAGAAGAGGGCGCAACTCGTCCTCATCCCCAAAATGAAGAAACCAGCTGAGAACCCCCGGAGCTACAGACCACTTTGCCTCCTAGACGGTTTAGGAAAAATGTTGGAGAGACTGATAGCTGACAGACTGCAAGAAGCTGTCGACCTAACCGGTGGACTCTCAGCAAACCAGTTCGGATTCCGAAAGGGAAGATCCACCATAATGGCGGTGCAGAAAAATGCCAATTCTGCAAATAAAGGCACGTGGAGAACGAGGGAACATTGCCTGCTGTTGACACTCGACGTCAAGAATGCCTTCAACTCGCTTCCCTGGCAAACCAGCATGAAAGCAATAAAGGCCATCCACGCCCCAGCTCATTTGGAAACCATCCTATACAGCTACCTCGAACAAAGAGAGATAGCATACGTGGAAGCAGGGACTTCAATTAGCGAACCCATGACCACTGGGGTACCACAAGGATCCGTCCTTGGACCACCCCTCTGGAACTTAGCATATGACTCAGTACTTAAGCTGAACTATCCCCCAGGTGTCACCGCTCACACCTACGCCGACGACCTGGCCTTAGATAGATTAGATATTCGTAGGGGTGGCCTCATTGGCCTGTACCACCGCGACCTTTTCAGATCTATTGTGGATCCCTATTATCCTAGACGACGTGCTCGAGCTTCGCCTCTTTGATTAGCCCTATTAACCCTGACAGTGAGCCTTGGGTGTAGCTCTCTGCGCTTGGTTTAGTGTTGCCCAGCTTTAGGTATCTAACCCGCGCTAGGGCCTCATATTGGCACAGGATGTGGAGAGGATCCTCCTCTCCTTCCTGGCAGAATCTACGTATTGTATCCTCTGCCAGGCCTATTTTGCTCATGTGTTTGTTGAGCCTACAGTGTCCTGTTAGTAGACGTACTATAGCTTTAACCGTTTTTCTCTCTTGGTTGAGAAGATCGGTCGTAAAAGCCGGCGATTGTTTTTTGAGGAACTGTTTCACCTGCCTCTGCCCTGGTGTGTTCGTCCACCAGGTTTGAGTTTGTGTCTCCGTCCATTTTTTTTATGGATAGTCTGACTGTGTTTTTTGCGATACCGCAGGAGGGTTCCGGGCCAATGAATGTGCTTGACGAGCCTTGTTTGGCCAGTTCGTCTGCTTTTTTGTTCCCTTGGTGACCCTTGTGTCCTGGGACCCATACCATTGTCACTTTTTTGCGACCGCCCATTTCGTTGAGAGCGCTTACATAATCCCACACTAGCTTGGAGTCGACCTGTGTGGTGCTTAGTGCCCTTGAGTTATAAGAGCTCGCAATAAATCGGATATCCGGAGCCGGGCCACCGCAAGCGGTAAACCGGTCCAAAGCTGGATGGAAGAGGCCGGGCTTGAACTTGCACCAGAAAAAACGGAGGCCACATGGCTCTCCACCAAAAGGGAAGGGCAAAAAGATCACCTAAATATTCTCGGCCAAGAAATCCGCACCAATATCTGGGGATGGGGATGGGCAACAACAAGAACCATACCCACCACATAAGTGCGACGTCGAAGAAGGTAGCAGCAACCACAGCATGCATCGCTAGACTGTTACCAAATGTTAGCGGACCAACTGATGCCAAACGGCATCCATTTCGACCGACGCAGTCGAGGTATTAGCGTCGACACCCCCAATCGATATTCTTGCCCAAGATCTAATCCTCCAAAACACAGACAGAGGAGAATCCCCGCGCACAGGCAAGACAAAAGCCAGATCTCAGACAATGACTAGATGGCAAAACCGTTGGGAAAACTCTGCCAAGGGAAGATGGACACGACGTCTCATTCCAACTATCACCCCCTAGGTAAACAGAAGTTACGGGGAAATGGACCACTGGCTCACTCAGCTGCTTTCAGGCCACGGATGCTTTAGCTCTTACCTTAGCCGCATTAAAAAGGCTACGAACGGGGCGTGCAGATATTGCGACACTCAGATGGACGACACAGAGCACACTCTATTTCACTGTCCGAAATGGAACAATGAGAGATCCATGCTGTCAGTCACATTGGACTCACCTCTGACAGTTGACAATATTGTATCGCACATGCTCAAGGCCCCAACGTACTAGGAAGCGGTCTCAACATTTGCCAGGACAGTCTTAGGTCAAAAGTTTGCCGAAGAAGCCAACCCATTAGGATAACATGACGTGTATATGTTATGTATATGTAGTATGTACATGATATGTACGTAGCCAATATTTCTGTAAATAAGGAACCTGAATAATAAAGAAATGGGTGGAAGACGGGGAAGAATAATATTAGTAGTTTACCGCCGCTCTCTCTCCCTCCTCTTTAAACGATCCCCCCATCTGCCGAACTCCCGATTCGCTTCCCTCCAACCACGGCCGAGCCACTATTTCACAGTGGTCTATACCCGGGGCAACCCGAGGTAGCTTGCCTTCGGGACTAATTCGGTATATAAAAAAAAGGTTAGGTTATGTTAGTTTAGTTTAGGTTAGGTTATGCTAGTTTAGTTTAGGTTAGGTTAGTTTAGGTTAGTTTAGCTTAGGTTAGGTTAGTTTAGGTTAGTCTGTTTTCCGATGGTGATCGTGGTACCCCCTGGCAAGGCTAGCGTTTCTTCCGCGGTTTTTTTTTTTCTCAACTAGGCGAGCGGGAAAAACCGCGGAAGAAACGCTAGCCTTGCCAGGGGGTACCACGATCACCATCGGGAAACAGACGAGATATCTGGAGATAACCCTAGAATCGAACCCACGATGCAGCGCACAGGCGGCTGGAGCAGCATCAGCCGCTGCCAAAACGGAAAAAGCCGTGGCACGGATAATGCCAAACATCGGAGGACCAGGAGAGGGAAGGCGCAAAATGATTGCCACAGCCGCTAGGGCCAAGCTGCTATATGCAGCACCGTCGTGGGCTTTCTGCACGGAGGCAGCAAGGAACCGAGCAATCCTTAGAAGGGCAACGAGAACTGGTGCGCTGAGGATCACCAGGGCGTACTGCACCGTTTCGACGGACGCAGCGGAAGTCCTCTCTGACCTCGTACCGGCAGACCTGGCAGTAAGGCAGCGTAGCGAAGTCTACGTAGACATCAAAAGTGGAGTCACGCCTAGCGATGCGAAAACACAGGCAGAGGAGAGGGCAATGGTGCGATGGCAGAAGCGATGGGACCTGAACACCGGGTGGACTAAAACCCTTATACCACGGGTAGAGACATGGTGCAAAAGAAAGCACGGGTTCACGTCCCACTTCCTCACACAGTTCCTAACAGGACACGGGTGCTTCCAGCACTACCTCCATCGCATTGGGAAGGCAGACTCGCCACAGTGCACTTACTGCCAGGAAGGAGAAGATACGGCCAAACACACATTCTTTGACTGCCCAAGATGGAGCAGGGAGAGGCTAGGAGTTGCGGCAATTACCGGGGAATTCCACCAAGGCAATATTATAAAAGTGATGCTAGAATCGGAGGAAAACTGGGCGGCGATGGACAACTTCGCCAAGAGGGTCCCGAGCCAGAAAGACGCTGACACGAAGCGGCAACAAGCAGAACAACGCCGAGAACAGTGAACATGGACACATAGTAGCCAGACCACAGAGCCAGAAGACAGCAGCGGCATGAACACCTCAAATGCCGCAGCCCACCTACTCCGAAGAAATGCCGAATGGCGGTCCCGGAGTAGGACACTATAGGGCAGAAGGGGGTTTTTAGTGGGTCGGCTGGATTAGCCAAGACCATCCCCACACTACCACGTCAACTGGCGGCGTGGTGTCTGATGCTAGGATAGCGATACAGATTTTCCCCCTTCACAAAAAAAAGGTTAGGTTAGTTTAGTTTAGATTAGGTTAGTTTAGGTTAGGTTAGGTTAGGGAATTTTTTACAAAAAATTTTTTTGTAAAAAAAACAACAAATATCTAAAAGTTTACAGCATGGACAGGAAAGAAAACGTAGAATTTCAAAAAAATATCGAAGTTTGGTTGATTTTCAGTGCGTTTTAAACTTCACTTGAAGTTCTACTTTCAAAATTAAAAATGAATTTGTCACAACTTATCTAATAATCTATATCCATAGAAACGGCCCACCCTAGGTTTAACCCAAGCTCGAAGCTCGGGGTAGACTGCCAGTGAGATAACTCAGCTTTACACGCAACAATGCTTTGCCTCGCAAGTGTAAAATAGACATCAAAGGTTTGATCCTTGGGTTAAGTTAACACAGGCGTAACTACCCACTGAGCAAACACATTTAAGTAATATTTCATCAACATTAAAACATCGTTTAATGTTGCTACAATAACGTTATTCGCTCAATGGGTATGGATCGTAAAACCGGCTCTTAGAAATATATTTTAAGCTTCATTTTGTTTAACCGGGCGAAAGAACTTAATTGAAGATTACCTAGGTACAGTCATACTGCTGGCTAGTCCACTGCTATATGTACTGGCAATTAATAGACTAAACAAAAACATGCATCCATAGATGCACTTCTTGACTAAATCGCGCAAGTCGTTTTCATTATCTAAAGATTGGATTAAAAATATCGCAGCAGTGTGAAAAACAGATTTTTCCAGAATTTTCAGTTTTATATTTTCAGTCTTTGTTTCCGGTGTAATTGTTATATAGTCGAAAATAAATAGAGCCAGTGCGCTTCCTAAAAATGAAAGTCCAACGCCAGCCCACATTTGGTAAGAGAATGAGAACATGGGTACAAGCCATCCAGCTGCCAAACTAAAATATAAATATATATATAACTACCCACTGAGCAAAAAACAAACAAATAACGTTATATCAACATTGTAGCAACATCAAACGTTGTTTTAATGTTGATGAAACATTACTTAAATAGATTTGCTCAGTGGGAACCCACTGAACAAACTCATCCAAGTAATGTTTCATCAACATTTAACAGCGGCGGCTCGCAGCCTAACTTCAGGGTAGGCCAGAGACCCAAGGTGATTTTGTTGTGCAATTTATAAAGCGCGATCCCAACCTCAAATTTTGTGTGCCTTGGCGCTGTGGCCTACCCTGAAGTTAGGCTAGGAGCCGTCGCTGACATTTAATGTTGCTAAAATGTTGATATATTATTTGTTGGTGTTTTGCTCAATGGGAATACTTATTGAATTTAAGAAGATAAAATATATTTTTTAAATACTTACGTCGGGGCTGGTGCGATGCAAGTTATGCCAGTTCTCACGACAGGTTTTGACAGATCCAAGTAAGAATATTCGTGTGCCCATGTATATAAAGCAGCTGAAATGTTATGTTACCAAAACGTTAACCCTGAGGAGAGACGCATTACATAAACTATAAGAGCGGAGCTGCAATTTCAACAAACATGTTTTTATCGGCACATTATAATAAAACGCGACTCTCCGGAATGAGAAGAATATAATTCAGTGATAAATTGAGCAAAGCAAAAGTATTTCGACAAAATTCAACCAACTTGGCAAAGTACAAATTATGGTTAATATACTCTTATGTATATAAGTGCTTAAGGTCGGAAATTCACATGTATTTGGTCATAAGAACGAACAACGAATAATCTTCCACAATAATGAAAATCGATCTTCTATCATATGTTCAATTAAAAAAAAACCTCTAGAGTGCCATGAAAAATATTCTAGGTTGGCAACTCTGGAAATATACATTATAATTATTGTGCCTGACGTTTTATATGTCAATTCCTGAAGTGTGTAGCCAACTTAAATTTGAAAAAAGATTAAACCATGACACTCTAGAGGTTTTTTTTTAAATTGAACATATGATACATATTGCACATTGAAGCTTTGCGAATAAATTGACACTATTCTTTTTTCAAAAAAATGTTTCTTAAATTATATATAAATCAATTAAGGGAACACTCTTAAATGATCACACAAATCCGTGCAATACTTCCATAGAAAACATTATTTCTTTTTTATATTGCTTTAATTTATTGAATATATTATTATAAACCTGTTGTATTAAATAGATTAATGTAAAATAAATGATGTGGGAGTGGTTGCGTCGGCTAGTCAGAGTTAATCAGCTCGTATGGTTTTTCAGAGCTTTTTTTTTTTTTATTATTTGGATCGATGATCCTGGTATAGACGCTCGCCACAGCCATATCTCTTATGTATTTTTATGCTAATTATTATCATTCGGACAAACACACATTTATACCATACCCAGGGTCACGACGAAACATTATTTTTCAAATAAAGTCTCCCCGTGCACGGGAATCAAACCCGAGTTTGTGTTTTGCAAGTAATCGACGGTAGTTTCGTAGCGGCGTGGCGGCGGCCTTTTATTCCGTAGGAAGCAAGGGTTCCTTGAGACGGGTTTTGGGAGGTTCGTCCTCTCGGCGAGGGCAGTGTGGTGAAGACATGTCGTCTTCTTCACGAGTTGGGCTTTCGTAAAGCTTCGGTTAGCGTGCAGACGTTCTGACCCCACAAGGGTCCGCAAACGAATCAGCTAGGGCGATCGTGATTGTAACTGGCAAACTTTCTGACCTCACAAGGGTGCGAAAGAATCCGGTGTTTGAGAGCGTGATCGTGACAGGCAGACACTCTGACCTCACAAGGGTGGGGAATGAATCGAGTAAGAGTGATCGAAGTGCTCTGTCGAAATGTGAGGGTGCAGTTCCTTACATTAGCTTTTTTTGGTTCTCTCTCCTATGTTGGTAATGGTGCGTGTGGGGGATGCGGTGGTTCCGCGACGGTGGCGCAAGCGGAGAGGGTAGTACGGAGCGCTTTGGTACTAACGGTACTAACAATCTCCCCCTCAGGACCCTTAGGACGCCCCGGCTGAGGGTCCTGGATTTTTCCTGGGTCTTCCTCTCTTTCGAATCGGGTAGCTCAGGCGTCCTTCCTGGTCGCTGCATTTTCTAAGGGCTGAACGTAGTACTTGGCCAGCAGAATCGTTGACGCATCTCTCGACGCTATCTCGTACGAGCAAGGTCCATGCTCTGCTATGATTACATATGGTCCATCTCTCTTGGGGGTAAACTTGGCTGTAGTCTTCTTCTCTGCTTTTCTGAGTAGCCTGCTGGCATACTCTATCGGGCGTTCATCCTTTCCCTCCCCCTGCTGCTCCCAGGGCGTACGCGCTGGAGGCTGTGCGCAGGGTGTATGGTTTGGTAGACTGTGCCTGCTGAAGGATGGGTGCCGTGTCATCGAATAATCCTCGATGTTGTACCAGCAACTGATTCATCTTGTCCCTCTCGTCGTCACTGAGCTGGACGGCTCCTTCTTCTGGCTTCAAGCGAATTTTTTCCAGATCTAGGGAGGCGAGATCAGGTCCCACTCCCTGTTTATTTGCGTGATCGCATCACGAAACATGAAATCAAACGTATCTTCTTGGGAAGAGCGTGGTGGTCGGGCTGCGCGTCTAGGAGTTTTCGGAAGTGCGTGACCAGGAGCTCGTCCCTGGTAAGTTCTTCTAGGTAACTATTTACCATGGAGATGTCCAGATCCTCTCCTGTTTTTGGTGCGGTGTCCCTTCCTTTCTTCTTCGATGGGTTATCTTCCTTTTGTACAAACGAGTGCATTTTGTTTTCATTGCAAAATTACCATGTTCTGTTTCTTAAATGCAGAATTAATCCGGCGTCCTCTACGAAGTCAATGCCTAACAACGTTTTCGAGTTTGGGGTATTAGCTATGTAGACGAAGGTTGTCGGAAATACTTGGTCTCGTAGCTTCACTGGAACGCGAGAGTGCTTCGTCTGTCGTATACGGCTAGTACCATCTGCGAGCGTGAGGCGTATGGATTTTTTTTCGAAATGGTATCCCTGCTTCTTTAACTCATTATACAGCTCTTCGCTGGCGAAGCTGGATCTGGCACCAGTGTCCACAAAGGCCGTGCCTGATGTATTTCCTACTCTGATGTTGAGGGCTGGCCTGTCTCGGATCCTTAATCCTGAGTCAGCCGAACAAAATCCCACTGCCGGCGGCGATGCTGGAGGTTTTGAGAATTTCGGGCAATTTCTGGCAACCATAACACTTTAGCTCCTTCTTTTGCAGTGTTCCTGCAGGCAGTGAAGGCTTGTTTGTTTTCTCCTTCTTCCTGAATTCCTCGATGGTGTGTCCGTAGCCTTTGCAGAAGGCGCACTTCGGGCGAGGTTTCTGGGGGTCTTGTTGGAGTTGGTGTTTCTCCCGTAGGTGGAATTTCAGCGGTCCTGCTTTCTTTAGCAGATCCTGCTATGTGTGCAGCTCGGTTCTCGAAACCCATACAGCATATCTAGCTGCATGCTTTCCTGTGGTGGAGTTTCCATTTGCGAGAATAAGGATCTCTTAGTCATTATGAAATCACACGTGTCTTCTTCTGGCTTCTGAGTTGTCTTTTGTTTATAGAGGGTGTGGGAGCCGTGCAATAGGCAACCACATGTACACGTGCACACCCCCTAGCAGCGACAAGCGGACGCGAGGCGCAGCCAGCGCCACGCGCACACCACCCGACAGAGCCATCTTATCGCCCGCCGCAGGGAGAGGGCGCGGCAAGAAAAGATTAAATGGTATGGTGGCGTGGTCGATTCATAAGGGCAGCGCTGGAAGGCATCAACAAGCACTCCTCCGACGAAAGTCAGGAGGGAACTTACTAAGAGACACTATCAGGAAGGGCCGTCACAAGTAATGCTTAAGGAACAACGAGGTATGCGGACTGCACGGTACCATAAGAGCGTAAAACGACAGGTACGGCGGTTAAGACGTATTCCGGTCCTGTTGTCGCCAATTCCCACGACCCCGAGGAAACAGGCACGGACACCCGGACGACCAATTCACGGGTCGCAACCAAGGGCCCTCTTCAGGAGCCGAAGCAAATGGCCAGCACCACTGTCACCGTTGCCGCCGACGCCTAAGAAGATCCGGCCATCGCCAGCTTTTCCGTCGCTGCACCAGGTAGCCCCGAATACTAGTCTGTACAAAGGAGTGGATCCCAGGAGGGTCCACCCGGACGACCCCAGAAGGTTCGGAGTGAAGAGCCAGTACCGCCGCGCTCAGGACGCCCGCACGGACGAAAGGAAATGTACATATTGTAATTGTAATTGTTGTAAATAAACTGTGTTAAACCACCTTCTGTTTTGATCGCCGCAAAAGAACATAACAACCCCCAAGAGGGGATTGGGAAATCTGCGAGCAGATGGGCCTTTGGATCTGATACGGCCGATAGTGTCGGGATCTGGTTACTAAAACCCTTCCCCCTTTCGTCCCTGGTATCGCCATCTTGGCATTCTTTCAGGGGCATTGTGGCTGTAGTGATGTTCCCGCCCGTTCATCTCCAAATTTCTTCCGCATGACGCGTTCCAAGCGTCCTCGCTCTTCAGCATTTGGCTTACTATCGTCCTTTCCTCCAGCCTGCCAATTGTGGCCTCCAATATGGTCCTATCAGGCTACCATTCAGGGCACGTGACCATCGTGTGCCTAGCTGTGTCGTCTTCGTTGCCACAGTATTTACATATACTGCTCTCCGACTTGCCTATACGGTGCAGATATGAGACAAAGCTGCCGTGTCCCGTCATGAGTTGGGTGAGATACCACCCCATGCCCTCGCTCCACCCATGGTCTAATGTCCGGGATCAATGTTTTGGTCCACCCTTCTCCGATTGCCCACCTTTCCTGCCACTTATCTATGGCTCTACTGTGGGCCGCCTGCCTTGCCTTGACTCGATCTCGCGTCTCCCTTCCCTCCCAGTACGATTCTGCCCGCTCCGTCATATAGAGGTCCCCCGGCATCGTTGACACGAGTACCTCCGCCGCTTCCGTAGAGACCAGTCTGTAGGCCCGTATTATTCGTAGGGCCTCGGCTCTTAGTGCTGTTCGTGCTTTGTTGCGGTTCCTCGCTGTCGAGATTGCTGCCTCTGCCCATACCGGAGCCGCGTAGGCCAGCTTCGCTCTGGCCACCGTCGCTAGTAGCCGCCGTCTGCCCTCGCTCAGACCTCCTGCATTCGGCATAATGCGTCCCACTGCAGTGTCCGCCCTTAACGCCGCTTCTGCCGCCTCGGCGCAGTGCCTGCTGAATCGCGGGTTGGCCTCAAGCCATATAAACAGATATTTGCTGTTCTTACTGATGATTACCTCGCAGTCCCCCACTCTGAGTGTCTCCTCCGGTGCCCTCCCCGCTCTTTTAGTTGACAGCCACACTGCCATTGTTTTGTGGGCTGCTACTCTTAAACCGTTTCCCTCCACCCATCGCAGGATTTCGGTTGACGCCTCACATACAATACGTCGCACCTCATCCATGCTTCGGTGTCTCACCATGAGTGCCAGGTCATCCGCAAAGGCCACAGTGGTAGTCTGAGCTGTTGCAAAAACTTGCAAAAAAAAGCTTGTGCGCTGGCGGTCTAGGTGCGAATTCGTTTTTGATCAACGTTTTCACCTGTTCCCAGGTATCTTTCACCCCTGACCACCACGTATTGGCTGGTCCTTCCAGTAGCATCCTCATTCCCTGGATGGCGTTTTCATCGGGGATGTTCTCACTCATCTTGAAAAAATCCACGCTGTCCAGAAAATCCTGTACTACTTCGGGATTCCTTGATCCATGGAATCGTGCTGTGCAGTGGGTGAAGTGTTTCTGCTGCTGCGGTCGGATGACTTAAATTAACTGCTGCAGTCGCTCTGCTGATAGCGCCATCCTTCCTGATATTTGGCTCCTTGTTACTGGAATCTCGTAGTTTTGCTTTTCCATTCCTGTTCTTACTCTGTACCACTTGTTTTAACTCTGTCCCACTCGTTGGGCGTCCGTTTGTGGGGGTGGTTGCGTCGGTTAGTCAAAGTTAATCAGGTCGTGTGGTTTTCAGAGCTATTTATTTGTAGAAATGTACAGGTTTTGCAAGTAATTGACGGTGGTTTCTTAGCGGCGGCCTTTTGGTCCGGGTTTTATCCTCGTAGGAGGCTAGGGTTCCTTGAGACGGGGCTCGGGAGTTTCATCCTCTCGGCGAGGGCAGCGCGGGGAAGAGATGTCGTCTTCTTCGCGGGTTAGGCTGTCGTATAGCTTCGGTTAGCGTGCAGACGTTCTGACCCCACAAGGGTACGGAAACGAATCAGCTAGGGCGATTGTGATTGTAACTGGCAGACTTTCTGACCCCACAAGGGTGCGGAAAGAATCCGGTGTTTGAGAGCGTGATCGTGACAGGCAGACACTCTGAGCTCACAAGGGTGCGGAATGAATCGAGTTAGAGAGATCGAAGTGCTCTGCCGAAATGTGAGGGTGCAGTTCCTTAAATTAGCTTTCTTTGGTTCTCCCTTCTGTGTAGGTGCGTGTGGGGGGTGCGGAGGTTCCGCGACGGTGGCGCAAGCGGAGAGGGTAGTACGGAGCGCATTGGTACTAACGGCGGGCGCTTTGTACGTACCCCGTTACAATGATAAATAAAATTAACCTGTTCGTTTTTTCTGATCGGTTGGCAACACGCTCGCTTTTTCCAAGTTTCACCCATTTTTGCTATGCACAACACTTCACTCATCCTTGATCGGTCCGCTGACCGAGAGAGGAGAGTCGAAATAGTACAGCGACACGCGACGGTCGATCTCGCGCCACCCCGGCAATTAGTGCATTAGTGACGATCACCTCCGAACTACACCCTCAGGAGAAGCTGGAGGGACCCGGATAACAACACCAAAAAAGGTCAGTTTCCTCTCGCTACCGGTCCCTTGCAATTTCTCCTTTGTTTGTTGTCGACCGCCGCAAAAAAACCGCTATGAAACTCACGGCAGCTCCCGCTGCGATTAACCATATTTCATAGGGCACAACCCCCCCCCCCCCCCAAACATAATCGTTGCTTATCTTTTCGGGGCTTTTCTAAACTCGAAATTTTACTTCATGTGCCGCGCGTATAAAACACTGATTTTAATTGAGGTTCAAATACACATAAATTCTCCAATATTTAAGTGTTTTATACGCGTGGCGCATGAAGTAAAATTTCGAGTTTAGAAAAGCCCAGAAAATTTGTCTCGGGTCGCTGCGCGACCCTCGACAAATTTTCACGGGGCTTTTCTAAACTCGAAATTTTACTTCATGCTTAGTCTGGGAGTGGAAAACATTCGTTTAAAGTTCTAAATTGAACTCTTTTAAAAAACAACGAATATCTAAATATTTAAAGAAAATAATCTGAATTCAGAATACGTATACTTGTGATAAAATTCGGCAGGCCCTATAAACTAATACATTCTGCAATTTTGCTATTTCCGCGCCATCTCGTATCCCAGAAACATACAACCAGGAAAAATTGGCCCTCTTAATATTATTCAACGTGCGGGACCGCTTTTTGTTATAATCTACGTCTTCTGAAAATATTTACTTCATGCTTAATAGTGAGCAGTATTAATCACGATTAAGCATGAAGTAAATGTTTTTAGAAGACGTAGAGTAAAACAAAAAGCGGCCCCGCAGTAAGCAAATACATTAAAATTGTATTTGAGTTCAGTATTCCGACACTGGACGCGTTTCGGACTTCAAGTTCCCTTCAGCGTGGTCCCGAACCAGTGCTGAGGAATACTGAACATTTCTTACTATATCAATCCGGCATGTGAATACTATTAAGTGAATTGGATGGCGTTAGCTATCCAATTCACTTTTTACTTTCCCCCGTATGTAATATAAAGGGAAAGTATTGTTTTCGTGAAAATTTTCGAATCAAACATTTTAGCGGAAATATCCGTTTTGAGGTCCCCTGAGTCGAATAAGACCATTTTTGAAAAATGTCTGTCTGTCTGTGTGTGTGTGTGTGTGTGTGTGTGTGTGTGTGCGCTGTACCGAAAAAACCGCTAAAGATATCGAGATGAAACTTGAAACTTAAGCTTTTTGTTACAATCGGAAGAGCTGATAAGCTTTTGGTGAAAATCGGAAAACCGGAAGTGGTACTTTACTCTTAGCGTTTTTCAGTTTTTTCAGATTTTTTCAATAAATGTTCATCAAACAAAAAATTCTTTCAAATAAAAGTTGTAGATAATAACAAAATAAAGATGTATTGTTCACTTACTTTTTGTCATACCACTCTTAGTTTTTGAGATATTTCAAAAGTTGTGTGTTTTATCTAGTTATTGGTGTGTGACAGTTTATGTGTCGATACAATTGAAAAATGTTTTAAATAAAAGTTGTAGTAAATGAAAAACTAAAGATTTTTTGTATATTTACTTTTTGTCATAGCACTCTTAGTTCTTGAGATATTCATTAAATAGTGTTTTTTATCTAGTCATTGGTTTGTGTCAGTATGTGTTGATCCAATTGAAAAATGTTTCAAATAAAAGTTGTAGGTAATAAAATATTAAAGATTTTTTGTATCTTCACTTTTTGTCATAGCACTCTTAGTTTTTGAGATATTCAATAAATTGTGTTTTTTATCTAGTCATTGGTTTGTGTCAGTATGTGTTGATCCAATTGAAAAATGTTTCAAATAAAAGTTGTAGTTATCAAAAAGTTGAAGACATTTTGAAAATAATAATGCTACAAATATTTTAAAAGTGATTTAATACGCAATTTACGGGGGAAAGTATTATGATCGACACATCACCTTTATTTATTTTTTATTTTTATTTGGATCGATGATTCTGGCATAGGCTCTCGCCACAGCCAATCCAATTCACTTAACAAATACATTAGAGTAATGTTGTAATCAATGTTTCATGTTGTTATAATGGTGATAAAACGTTATTTCTTTTTTGCTCAGTTTGGTAGCACAAATTTATTTAAACATTTGAAGGGACACAAAATATACCAATATTTACCCAAGCCGACGTCTCCATAATCATTCATAACATTCCCTAATATTCCGTATCCAGTCCAATTATCATAAATTTCACCCCATTCTCCCGCTTCATCTATATATAACTTGGGAGTTAAATTGTATTTCTCGCAAAAAGCAATACCTAACTCCAACTCGGTCCCTTCGAGTGTCGCTAAACCCACACATTTTTTATCAATTCTAAGCCCAATGCAAGTAAAATAAACCCACCTGGCACACTGTACGGATTATAACTAAACGTAGCAATTGTAAAACCCCTTCCTTGACCATCAGTTAATTTATCAGGATACAAATCCGCATCCCTTTCGAAACTTTCAGTAGAAGAACGCCACTCGTCCAATAAAACAACCTCATTTGTATTATTCAACCCGACAAAACGATGCGTGTATAACTCATACTTGACTTTCGGCAAATTAAACCAAAGCTTCTCAAAATCCGGATCATAGCTTTGGATTATAACCAGTAAATCGGCGATAAATTCGATTTGTCGCGTCCCAAAAACATCCATTAAATCTTCTTCCGCGTCGTAAACTGGAAGAAACAAATACCTCCTTCTGTTGAACCTATCCATGTTATGCCTAATTCCCTCTTCCATTGAAATTAAAGTGGAAACCGGGTGTCTTGTATTTATTACAATTCCTTGGCAGCCGTAGTGCTTGTCGAAGATATTATTTAAATCAAACGTTCCGTTGTTAACCCGCACATGAACCCACGGTAGAAATCCTGTATGTACATAATTATCATTATCACTTAAGAGAAGTAAACACCTGGATTCTTCAAAGTATGTGCTGATAATTAGGTTCACTAATGTGTTTAAGTAAGTATACATATTTTGATATATCTTATTATACTATTATAAATCGCGCGGGTAATCATTGTTTATATATTGGAACTTGTTGACAGAGGTGTTTTTTTGTGGCTCAAATTGTAATATAGAATTCACTTTTACACATTATGTACATAACAATTTCTTATTTGGGATTAAATTGGTAATTCGTTGTTTTCGTTTAAAGATTATGTATAATTGATTGATTCCATTACTCAGGTAAGTTATTTTTCTGGGAAATGGAATCAATATTTTTTCAACACACGAATTTATAGGGCTGGCCATATACAGAGAGTTTTATGTAACACCGAACATTTTCATAACGAGAATTTAAATTTGAAGTATCCATATGCATGCGTTGCACATTTTCCGATGCTCCAATCCAATTTGAAGCTTTAAGCGAGTGTTTTCCACTCCCAGGCCAAGCATGAAGTAAAATTTCGAGTTTAGAAAAGCCTGAAAATTTGGTTTGGTCGCGTAGCGCGAAGCGCGGAGCGGCCAAGCCAAATTTTCAGGCTTTTCTAAACTCGAAATTTTACTTCATGCGCCACCGGTACAAAACACTGACTCAATGTAAAGTTTAGCGGTGCGTTTTAAACTTTGTAATATGTCAGTGTTTTGTAGCGGTGGCGCATGAAGTAAAATTTCGAGTTTAGAAAAGCCTGAAAATTTGGTTTGGCCGCTCCGCGCTTCGCGCTACGCGACCAAACCAAATTTTCAGGCTTTTCTAAACTCGAAATTTTACTTCATGCTTACCCTGGGAGTGGAAAACACTGGCCAAATTTTCAGGCTTTTCTAAACTCGAAATTTTACTTCATGCGCCACCGGTACAAAACACTGATTCAATGTAAAGTTTAGCGGTGCGTTTTAAACTTTGTAATATGTCAGTGTTTTGTAGCGGTGGCGCATGAAGTAAAATTTCGAGTTTAGAAAAGCCTGAAAATTTGGTTTGGCCGCTCCGCGCTTTGCGCTACGCGACCAAACCAAATTTTCAGGCTTTTCTAAACTCGAAATTTTACTTCATGCTTAGCCTGGGAATGGAAAACACTGGCTTAAAGCTTTAAATTACATTTTTTTAATAAACCAAGCATCGAAAAATGTGCAACGTATGCATATGGATAATTCTAAGATATATTATCGTTATGAAAATGTTCGGTTTTACATAAAACTCTCTGTAGAATAATAAACAATATTCTTAGCTATTGTAATATGAGCTTTGTTTAAAAAAGGTGTACTAAAATAGAATTATACGCACGGGGAGGGAAATCTTTGATTGTAAGCGCGTTTTTTTTTTAAATTTTCCACCAGTGTTTCTTACCTTGGGACATCCACACACAAAATATGAATATTATAAGGCATCCTTTAGGCTGAATTTAAATTGATGTTTAGAATAAACATCAAATGAATTACCACAAACGAGCAACTTTTTCGTAGTTTGTCTGGCTGTGTGAAGAAGTGCCCTAAGGAGCGGCGGCTCGCAGCCTAACTTCAGAGTAGGCCCAGGGTAATTGAAATTTGACTTTGTTGGGCAATTGCTTGTATTTATAAAGCGCGATCCTAACCTCAAATTTTGTGTGCCTTGGCGCTGTGGCCGACCCTCAAGTTAGTGCGAGCCGTCGCTGGCCCTAAGAGATTCTTGTATACGTACCGCCACTGGCGTACACCTTTGGTACGCCTATGTATTCAGTAGTGTAAAAGACACCCGCAACGGGAACAGCGCCAGTCTCGCCCCGCCATTATTATTAAGCGTTAGCACGTGTGCTAAAATTGTAATGTTGATAAGATTATGTGTTAAAATAAAGTGATAAACAATAACTCTGATCTATATCCTCTACACGACCTAAACAACAATTCCGTGTACAATACACACCAGAAAATACGACAGTATAGTAATGTTTTTACCTTTGTACCTTATGTTCCCACTGAGCACAGAAACGTTGCGTTTCAACTTGCTGAATATCCGCCTGCACGAACGTTGCACGCTAACGTTCGAAGAAAATGTTGCTGCACTGTTGACAAAGCAATACCCATGCAACAATACAGATTATATACGTTTATCGTATGCAACTTAACGTTTATAAATTTGTGCGTTGGGTTGCATACAAACATAACTACTCCTATTCGTATACAACCCAACATACAATACGTTACGTTGCATACGATGAGCACATTTAATCATCGTATACAACTTAACGTTTATAAAGTTGTACGTTGGATTGCAAACGAACATCACGAGCAAGTTTTACACACATTTTATTTTGTGCGTATATCCTCTTTACGACCTATACAACAATTCCGTGTACAATACACACCAGAGAATACAACAGTATAGTAATGTTTTTACCTTTGTACTTTATGTTCCCACTGAGCACAGAAACGTTGCGTTTCAACTAGCTGAATATCCGCCTGCACGAACGTTGCACGCTAACGTTCGAAGAAAAATGTTGCTGCACTGTTGACAAAGCAAAACCTATGCAACAATACAGATTAGATACGTTCATCGTATGCAACTTAACGTTTATAAATTTGTGCGTTGGGTTGCATACAAACATAACTACTCCTATTCGTATACAACCCAACATACAATACGTTACGTTGCATACGATGAACACATTTAAACTTAACGTTTATAAATTTGAACGTTGGATTGCAATCGAACATCACGAGCAAGTTTTACGGAAATTTTCTAGCTGTGTGAAGCAGTACCCTAAGAGATTTAAGATGTATTGTAATGTTTTTACCTTTGTACTTTATGCTCTCACTGAGCACAGAAACGTTGCGTTTTAAGTTGCATAAACGCTGAATATCCGCCTGCACGAACGTTGCACGCTAACGTTCGAAGAAAAATGTTGCCGCACTGTTGACAAAGTATAACTCATGCAACAATAAAGATTACATACGTTCATCATATGCAACTTAACGTTTATAAATTTGTGCGTTGGGTTGCATACAAACATAACTACTCCTATTCGTATGCAACCCAACATACAATACGTTACGTTGCATACGATGAACACATTTAATCATCGGAGGGGAAATCTATGATGGACCACTTAATGACTGGGTCAGCCAGGGACCTGATGCAACTGGCAACAGAACATCTAAGGAAGACTAGCAGGCTGTCAGGAGAGTGGTCACCTATGACAGAGTCAAATGGGCAATAAACTCATTTGAACCTTTTAAATCGCCAGGGCCTAATGGAATCCTACCCATCATGCTACAGAAGGGATCGGAACTACTGTGGCGAAGGCTTTGCGAGATCCTAAGGGCCAGCATGGCCCTACGATATTTGCCAAGAATATGGAGGCTTATCAGAGTGGTGGTTTTCTTACCAAAGACCGGTAGAACAGACTATTCTCGTGCAAAATCGTACAGGCCCATCAGTCTCATGTCATTTCTACTGAAGACAATGGAAAAAAATATGGACGGGCATATTAGAGAGGAGGTACTGGTGACCTACCCACTATCCCAAGATCAATATGCCTACCTTCCAGGTAGATCAACAGAGACAGCTCTCAGCCGACTAACAAGAAGTGCCGAAGCTGCCCTGGAACACAAAGAAATTTTACTTGCTGCCTTCTTGGATATAGAAGGAGCATTTGACAATACAGCCTTTAACTCTATAACTGCTGCCCTGAGAAAGCGGGGGTTGGAGGAAATTAGCTGCAGGTGGATAGACTGCATGCTAAGAAAAAGGATGGTCTACACAACGTTCGCTGACCAGACACTAGCATCCAAGGTGGCCGGTGGTTGTCCGCAGGGAGGAGTTCTCTCACCCCTGCTGTGGAACCTGGTCATGGATGGCCTGCTAGTGGATCTCAGCAACGAGGGATACTCTTCCCTAGGATACGCGGATGACCTAGTCATACTCGTTGAGGGAAAATTTAACAACACGATCAGATAGCGTATGCAACGTGCACTGAACGTGGTGAGCAAATGGTGTGCTAGAGAAGGACTTAAAGTCTCACCCTCGAAGACCACCCTGGTACCATTTACACGCAGGAGGAAACTGGCGGGCCGTGGACCGCTCTTTCTAAATGGTGGCAACCTGAAAATGTCGGGTGAGGTGAAGTACCTAGGAGTAATCTTTGACTCCAAACTGACCTGGACCCCTCAAATCTCAAAAATCAGACGCAAATCGGAAATTACCCTTGCGGTAATTAGACGAATGTACGACCGACAATGGGGGCTCAGACCAGGAATGGTATACTGGCTGTACACCAGAGTGGTCAGACCCGCAATCATGTATGCTGGTTTGGTATGGTGGCCTAAAGCTACACAGCATACAACCATACAAATACTCAGCAAGGTTCAAAGACTTGCTTGTATTAGCATAACGGGGGCTATGAGAACCACGCCCACTGCAGCCATGGATACGGTTCTAGACCTCACACCACTTCATATTCTGATAGTGGGGGAGGCAAGACTGGCACTCTATAGGCTGCAATTATCATCGGTCAACGTAAGAGTTGATACCCCACACAGAAGACTCTTGACAGACATAGGGGGACCTCTCCTGCATATGAGGTCGGATCATATGGTAGTCAGACATCTTGAAAATTCACTTTTTAAAGTCACTATTCCAGACCGCAACGAATGGAACGGCTTTAGGGAAGATATACACAAACAATGTGTGATCTGGTACACGGACGGTTCTAAATCAACCACAGGTACTGGATCAGGAATCTATAATGAAAACATGAAGACAGGCTATGCTCAACCATTGGGTAGCCTGGCATCAGTCTTTCAAGCAGAAATATTCGCAATCATAGAATGTGCGAGAACCAACATAGAGAAGGACTGTCGAAACAGGCAAATCTATATCATGTCCGATAGCCAGGCGGCACTGAAGGCTCTCCAGAGTCAAAAGACTTCATCCAAAGTGGTATTGGAATGGTTCAATACCCTGAATGACCTAGCGAGACAGAACAAGGTTACGCTTGTCTGGACGCCGGGTCACTCTGGTATTGCGGGTAATGAAAAAGCTGACGAGCTAGCAAGGCAGGGAGCCACCATTTCATTTATGGGACCCGAACCTGCCTTGGGCATAACAAAAAAGTCGAGTCGCCTTGAAGTCAGGAAGTGGACTCGCAACAAACACAAGGAATACTGGGAAAACAGACCAGGCCTTAACCATAGTAAGGCCCTTATAAAAGGGCCTAACTCAAGCCAAGCTGCAGGACTACTAACATTGAGTAGGGCACAGTTGAAAACAACCATAGGACTGCTCACAGGCTACATGACTGTTAAAGAGCATCTAAGGAAAATCGGGCTATACAACGGCGACACCAACTGTCGCCTCTGTAATACGGCACCGGAAACAGCTATGCACGTTCTGTGCAGGTGCAATGCGCTGGAGAGCAAAAGACGGCTCATATTTGGGAACAGACAAATGGAACCAAATCATTTCCACGCGCAACCTCTGAAGGACCTGCACAAGCTAGTGCAGGGCATCGAGTTCGGAATAGTTGCGTGAGTGTAATAATATTGGGGCAGTACAATAAGCCACCTAGGCTGCAGTGCATCCGGATCCGAAAGGAAGACGGCCCCCACAGGATAAAAAATCATCGTATACAACTTTACGTTTATAAATTTGTACGTTGGATTGCAAACGAACATCACAAGCAAGTTTTACGCAAATTTTCTAGCTGTGTGAAGAAGTCCCCTAAGAGATTGATTATGTATTGTAATGTTTTTACCTTTGTACTTTATGTTCCCACTGAGCACAGATACGTTGCGTTTCAACTTGCTGAATATCCGCCTGCACGAACGTTGCACGCTAACGTTCGAAGAAAATTGTTGCTGCACTGTTGACAAAGCAATACCCATGCAACAATACAGATAACATACGTTCATCGTATGCAACTTAACGTTTATAAATTTGTGCGTTGGGTTGCATACTAACATAACCACTCCTATTCGTACGCAACCCAACATACAATACGTTACTTTGCATACGATGAACACATTTAATCATCGTATACAACTTAACGTTTATAAATTTCTACGTTGGATTGCAAACGAACATCACGAGCAAGTTTTACGCAAATTTTCTAGCTGTGTGAAGAAGTCCCATAAGAGATTGATTATGTATTGTAATGTTTTTACCTTTGTACTTTATGCTCTCACTGAGCACAGAAACGTTGCGTTTTAAGTTGCATAAACGCTGAATATCCGCCTGCACGAACGTTGCACGCTAACGTTCGAAGAAAAATGTTGCTGCACTGTTGACAATGCATAACCCATGCAACAATACAGATTACATATGTTCATCATATGCAACTTAACGTTTATAAATTTGTGCGTTGGGTTGCATACAAACACCACTACTCTTATTCGTATGCAATTCAACATACAATACGTTACGTTGCATACGATGAACACATTTAATCATCGTACGCAAATTAACGTTTGTAAACTTGTACGATGGGTAGCATACAAACATCACTACTCCTATTCGTATGCAATCCAGCATACAATACGTAACGTTGCGTACGATAAACACATTTAATCAGCGTACGCAACTCAACGTTTATAAATTTGAACGTTGGATTACAGACTATCATCACGAGCTAGTTTTTCGCGAATTGTCTAGCTGTGTGAAGAAGTACCCTAAGAGATTGAAGATGTATTGTAATGTTTTTAGCTTTGTACTGAGCACAGAAACGTTGCAATTTAAGTTGCATAAACGCTAAATGCCCGTCCGCACGAACGTTGCACGCTAACGTTCGAAGAAAAATGTTGCTGCACTCTTGTCAAAGCAATACCCATGCAACAATGCAGATTACATGCGTTCATCGCTTGCAACCTAACGTTTATAAATGTGTACGTTGGGTTGCATACGAACATCACTACTCCCATTAGTATGCAACTCAACATACAATACGTTAAGTTGCATACGATGAACACATTTAATCATCGTATGCAACACTAAAAAACTTGTTATTTCCTAATTCACTCTTTATAAGTATCGTTAGATGTACATTTCGAGACACAAAGTGCTCATTATCAATAACAAACTGTTATTGTTCATCGTATGAAACTTAACGTATATAAACTTGTACGTTGGGTTGCATACGAAGATCACTAATCCTATTCGTATACAACCCAACATACAATACATTATGTTGCATACGATGAACACATTTAATCATCGTATGCAAGTTAACGTTTGTAAACTTGTACGTTGGGTTGCATACGAACATCACTAATCCTATTCGTATACAACCCAACATACAATACATTATGTTGCATACGATGAACACATTTAATCATCGAATGCAACTTAACATTTATAAATTAGTACGTTGGGTTACGTATGAACATCACTACTCCAATTCGTTCGCAACCTAACATACAATACGTTAAGTTGCATACGATGAACACATTTAATCATCGTATGCAACTCAACGTGTATAAATTTGTACGTAGGGTTGCATACGAAAATCACTACTCCTATTCGTATGCAACCCAACATACAATACGTTAAGTTGCACACGATGAACACATTTAATCATCGTATGCAACACTAAAAAACTTGTAATTTCTTAATTCACTCTTTATAAGTATCGTTAGATGTATATTTCGAGACACAAAGTGCTCATTATCAATAACAAACTGTTATTGTTATTGATAATGAGCACTTTGTGTCTCGAAATTTACATCTAACGATACAAATAAAAAGTGAAGTAAGGAATACAAGTCTTTTTAAGTGTAATAATCACTTTACGTAAACTCAAAAACATATAGTCATCGTATGCAACTTAACGTTTATAAATTTGTACGATGGGTTGCATACGAACATTACTACTATTGTTCGTATGCAACCCAACATACAATACGATAAGATGCATACGATGGACACATTTAATCAGTATTGTATGCAACTCGATGTACAGCAAAGTTTTACTTGCTGTTTATTTTGAATTTTCATCTTGCATGTGTTATATATTTTTAATTGTGTTTTATATTTAGTTTTAATTATCAACGTATTACGACAAACACATATAATCATCGTGTGCATTTTAACGTTTATAAGCTTGTTCATTGGGTTGCATACAAACCCCATACTCCTGTTTGTATGCAACCCAACATACAATACGTTAAGTTGCATACGACGAGCACGTTTAATCTGTATTATATGCAGCCCGCAAAACAACAAAGTTTTACTTGCTGTTTATGTTGAATTTTCATCTTGCATGTGTTATATATTATTAATTATGTTTTAAATTTAGTTTTAATTATCAATATATTACGATAAACACATTTAATCATCGTTTGCATCTTAACGTTTATAAGCTTGTGCATTGGGTTGCATACAAACAGCATACTCCTGTTTGTATGCAACCCAACATACAATACGTTAAGTTGCATACGACGAGCACGTGGAATCTGTATTATACGCAACCCGCTAAACAACAAAGTTTTACTTGCTGTTTATGTTGAATTTTCATCTTGTGTGTGTTATATATTTTTAATTGTGTTTTATATTTTGTTTTAATTATTAATTATTACGATAAATGCATTTAATCATAGTTGGCATCTTAACGTTTATAAGCTTGTGCATTGGGTTGCATACAAACAGCATACTCCTATTTGTATGCAACCCAACATGCAATACGTTAAGTTGCATACGATCAACACGTTTAATCTGTATTATATGTAACCCGTTAAACAACAAAGTTTTACTTGCTTCATTTTGAACTTTTATCATGCATGTGTTATATTTTTTAAATTGTGTTTTATATCTAGTTTAAAATATATTTTATTGTGTTGAAATTATTACTCAATGTCTCAAATGGACTCGGCAAACTGAATAAATTCATAAATAAAAGAAGAAATGTAGGTTTTGAACTTCAGTTGAAATCGGTGTTTTATACGCGTGGCGCATGAAGTAAAATTTCGAGTTTAGAAAAGCCAGAAAATTTGGTTTGGCCGCTCCGCGCTTCGCGCTGCGCGACCAAACCAAATTTTCAGGCTTTTCTAAACTCGAAATTTTACTTCATGCTTAACCTGGGAGTGAAAACACTCGTTATAATTATACTTACATAAAAATATATAACCTCCGATTTATTATTTTACTTTAATTTACCAACATATTCAATTTAGTAAAAAGAAACAATAATACAAAACAAATTCAATTCGTTCGTCATATGCAACTTATTAATCAATTTGTATGTTGAATTGCATATAATTAGGAGTAACATAATAATCGCTTTGCTCGCCCCGGGAATTCCAATTTTGCAGGCTTTTCTAAAATCGTAATTTTTCTTCATACTCAATCAAAGACTGTAATACACTCGTTAAAATTATACCTAAATGAATTTGAAGCTAATTTCATTCCAGGTCGAATACATTTTGAATAATAAAAATCGGTTTGTGTTTAGTAATTTAAACACAAACCTAGCAATTTATATTTCAGCCTTTCCAGAAAAGCCTGAGTTACGAACAAAATCACACTTAGTCTTGAGGAAATTTAAGGAATCGTTTATATGTCTAGCTTCTATAATATTTGCAGAAAAAAATTATGAAAATTGTAATAATTATCAATCGTGAAAAAATCTTCCAAAATCAACACGGTTTTGCAAGTCGATACATATACTTCATATTTGAACCCCCTGAACATTTCTGTAAATTTAAATTCTCACGAAATTGTTTGGGAAAGCTCAAATAAAAATTTACTGTTATATAATTCGTTATCAATTATTTGATCTTGTAATTTTTTTGATAGTTGGCATCAATGCTTATCGCTTGACAACAAAAATTAATTCAAATTTCTAACCTACAATTTTTACACCGGTGCAAAAAATGGAGAGCAATCCGGGAATAAGCCTTTTTCAAGCGGGCAGCATTAACGTGGAAAATGCCTTGCAGAACCAGGAGGAACAGGAAGATTTGGAGGATCAGGAGAGGAGGAAACAAGAGGTCAGTTTTATTGAAATACCTTGTGTTTGCATTCAAGGGATCACTATGGAAGCAGCATCATTGATTTATCTTATTTTTAAACCTTAATTTACGCGGAATCAATGTAGAGACTCGCACACGATATACCTAGAGTCTGTAGGTGTGAATTTGTTTAAAATGTTGGAGTGCGTTTTTTCGAATGGAATACAAAGTACTAATTTTTAGATAATTTACACAGTTTATTTTGGTTTCCCTTTATTGCTATGATAAAAACATATATTTTAGTTTCCGATTATTTTATTATTACTTTTAGTAAATAACACACTTGATTAAGATTTCACTGTTTATTGATTGACACTGCAACAATTGTTTCACCACACAGTGGCTTCATTAAGCAATGTCAATCAATAAACAGTGAAATCTTAACCAAGTGTGTTATTTACTAAAAGTGTTGATATGGAATTTCACCAAGTAACAGCCTCAACTATTAAATTATTTTATTATTATAATAAAAGCACGTCTGGATTATATTAATATATATATAAAACCTTTATTTGGCATATTATTTACAAACATCTTACAATAACTATCATAAACTAACCATAAACCATGAAATAATAATAAAACTCTTCAGCGACATACAAACAATAAATAATTATATTAATAAACTTATTCGTTTTTTAGATCCAAAGTTTACTCACGAAAGCAATGGATGAATTCAATTACGACGATCAAAGCACGATAAATTCCTCGACAAACGTATCGGTTGACGATTATCGCTCGAAATTTACCGAGCCTCCTTCGGATTATCGCTATGAGCAAAAATACAAAGAAGCCGGCATGGGCGATCAGCTGAAAGTTTTATACGAAGTTAGAGTTAGGGAGGTGCAGGCTTTAAGTGAACAAGTCGAGGTACTCAAAGCGCAACTAACCGAGCAAAAGGATACGATGATGAAAAAGTTAATGCTCGAAGAGGCCGAAAAGGAAAGAGCTCAGCTGAGTTTGAAACAATCGCAGGAATTATTAAGTGAGTGAATTAAAACAAATTACACATAATATTGTTGTTAAGTAATTTTTTCATTTAGTTGTAAAAATTGAGGAAATTTCGAAATTACAAAAAGAGGTCGACAATTTCGAATCGACCGTCGAAAACCTGCACAGCAGCGTGCGAACGTTGAGTCGGGAACACGATACTTTGAAACTCACAAACCGCGATTTAATGGAGCAACTGACGATTATGCAAAACGGTTTGGCGACGAACACCGTCTCCGATAGGCACTTGCAGGAGACTCATCACGCCGAATTGACCAAATTACGGCATAATTTGGATAACGCTCTTACGAAACTTGAAAGAAAGGTTCGTATAAAAATGGAAAAATTGTATGCGGTCGGTCAAATTACGTTTTTAGGACGACGAGTTAAATGAAATGGAGTCTGTGTTGAATAAGAAAATACGGGAAAAGGATGAGGTGATGGCGGAGAAGAGTGGGATTATAAATAAGTTGACTTGTAATTTGGAAGGGGCGCAGCAGCAGTGTCGAGAGTTGTTGGAGTTAGTCGAAGAGGTTTCTCAGGAAAATCATAAATTAAAAAGGAGTGCAACTAGTAAGTGTTCATTTTTTGAATAAGTATCGAGTTTGTTGATTCTGGCATCACAACAAGGTTAGGTTCGGTATAAATTGATTATTAAGTTGCATACTACAAATGAATAGAATCCGAATTGTATGCAACCCGATGCACAAATGTATTGTTTTTTTTTTACTAAATTGAATATGTTGGTGAATTAAAGTAAGACAATAAATCGGAACTAATCTATTTTTATATATATAAGTCTAACGAGTGTTTCCACTCCCAGGTTAAGCATGAAGTAAAATTTCGAGTTTAGAAAAGCCTTAAAATTTGGCTTGGTCGCTCCGCGAAGCGGAGCGACCAAACCAAATTTTCAGGCTTTTCTAAACTCGAAATTTTACTTCATGCGCCACGCGTATAAAACACCGATTTCAACTGAAGTTCAAAACCTACATTTCTTCTTTTATTTATGTATTTATTCAGTTAATCGAGTCCATTTGAGAATTCGCATTAAAATATAATTACAACTAAATATAAACCACAATTACCAAATATAACATATGCATGGCAGAACAATAAGCCACCTAGGCTGCAGTGCATCCGGATCCGAAAGGAAGACGGCCCCCACAGGAAAAAAAAAACAACATATGCATGATGTGAACTCTCAAATAAACAGCAAGTAAAGCTTTGCTGTGCATCGGGTTGCTGATTAAATGTGTTCGTCGTATGCAACTTAACGTATTGTATGTTGGGTTGCATACGAATAAACAAACTGTCAGTTTTTTTTCTTCGAATTTTGACTTGAAACTTTGTACGAGGCAAGAAACAATCATTCTAAGCAACTTATCTTTATGAAAATTTGCGATATCCCCACTAGAAATACGTTTTTTTTTCGACTTTTAAAGTGTCGAAAATTTTAAATTTTTTTCTTCGAATTTCAACTTGAAACTTTGTACCAGACAAGAAACAATCATTCTAAGCAACTTTTCTTAATGAAAATTTCCGATATTTCTACTAGAAATACGTTTTTTTCGACTTTTAAAGTGTCAAAAATGTCAGTTTTTTTTTTCTTCGAATTTCGACTTGAAACTTTGTACCAGGCAAGAAACAATCATTCTAAGCAACTTTTCCTTATGGAAATTTCCGATATTTCCACTAAAAATATGTTTTTTTTCGATTTTTAAAGTGTCGAAAATGTCTTTTTTTTTTCTTCGAATTTTGACTTGAAACTTTGTTCCAGGCAAGAAACAATCATTCTAAGCAACTTTTCTTTATGAATATTTCCGATATTTCTACTAGAAATACGTTTTTTTCGACTTTTAAAGTGTCGAAGATATCTTTTTTTTTCTTCGAATTTCGACTTGAAACTTTCTACCAGGCAAGAAACAATCATTCTCAGTAACTTTTCCTTATGAAAGTTTTCGATATTTCCACTAGAAATACGTTTTTTTCGACTTTTAAAGTGTCGAAAATGTCAATTTTTTTTTTCGAATTTCGACTTGAAACTTTGTACCAGGCAAGAAACAATCATTCTTAGCAACTTTTCTTTATGGAAATTTGCAATATTACTACTAGAAACACGTTTTTTTCGACTTTGAAAGTGTCGAATATGTAATTTTTTTTCTCTAAGTTGCATACGATGAACACATTTAGTTCATCGTATGCAACTTAACGTATTATATGTTGGGTTGCATACGAATAGGAATAGTGATGCTCGTATGCAACTCAACGTACAAATTTCTAAACGTTATACGATGATTAAATGTGTTCGTCGTATGCAACTTAACTTAGTGTATATTGGGTTGCATACGAATAGGAGTAGTGATGTCGTATGCAACCCAACGTACAAATTTATAAACATTAAGTTGCATACGATGATTAAATGTGTTCATCGTATGCAACTTAACTTAGTGTAAGTTGTGTTGCATACAAATAGGAGTAGTGATATTCGTATGCAACCCAACGTACGGATTTATGAACGTTAATCGTATGCAACACGATGATTAAGTGCGTGCATCGTATGCAACTTAATGTATTGTATGTTGGGTTGTCGAGTTTGTTGATTCTGGCATCACAACAAGGTTAGGTTAGGTTCAGGTGGTTGCACCCTACGAGGAAGTGCACACTTAAGCCCAAATCGTGGGGTGCAACCACCTGAACCTAACCTAACCTTGTTGTGATGCCAGAATCAACAAACTCGACACTTGAACATACCCTAGCCTTCGAATTGGATGAAGTAAATCGCTTGTTTTGTTCCATATTATTACTTTCAGTTGCCTGACACGCGCCTCGATCCGTTACCATCGATTTCATAGTTAAAACTAATTTCGATTGCAATCACTTAATCTTGTTCATTTTAATGTTTCCTGCATTTATTTACAGACTTTGATTTTGCTAATAGCCTACAATCGACACTCACGGATAAAAGCGAAATAATCAAAGTCTTGCAGAAAGAACTGGATAAGGCGAATGATATGCAAGCTAAACACTTAATCGATTTCGAGAACCTGCTAAAAAATTACTCGGACTTGGAAAAAGATTTCGGCACGAAAGAAAAAGAAATCGAAGTTATAAAAACGCAAAATATTGCACTCGAAAAAGCCAACGGTGTGTTGGAAAGTAGGATTCAAATGCAGTTCGATGAAATCGGCAAGTTAAACGAGAGATTGGATAAATGCTTGTAAGTAATGTGTAGGGAAATAGTAGGGTGTGATTTTAATAATAATGATAATTTTAGAAATGTTTACAATGAAAATGAAATCTTGGAAAAACGAATTAACTCTTTACAAATCCTCTTGAGCGAGTTTGAAAACAGGAACACGAAAGAGCGTTCCGTTCAAGTCTCGCAAATCATGACCAGTTTTTGCGAGCAGAACGATCTTCATAAAGGTAACGGGAAAAACGATGAAGTACTTTTTAATCGAACAAAAACGTTTGTAGAGGAGATTGAAAAATTGGAGCGGCAACTGGAGGAATGCAGGAGTCTATTATCGGAGGCCGATCGAAAGGTTTCGGAATACGAAGAGGAAATAAAAAGGCTGCAAACGAAGGTTTCTTTGGAGAAAGAGAGGGATCAATTGATACAGACGCTTCAAGAAAAGGCCGCGCAGTTCGAGAAGGTTATTTCGGAACGTCGGGAAACTCCGAGTAGTAATAGCATCGGGGTTAACACGCAAAACACCGAGGGTGGGTTGACAGGGATTTTTCTTTTTAAGTATTTTTTTCTTCGAATTTCGACTTGAAACTTTGTACCAGGCAAGAAACAATCATTCTAAGCAACTTTTCCTTATGGAAATTTCTAATATTACCACTAAAAATACGTTTTTTCGACTTTTAAAGTGTTGAAAATTCAATTTTTTTTTCTTCGAATTTCGACTGGAAACTTTGTACCAGGCAAGAAACAATCATTCTAAGCAACTGTTCTTTATGGAAATTTCCGATATTTCCACTAGAAACACGTTTTTTTCGACTTTTAAAGTGTCAAAAAGGCCTTTTTTTTTCTTCGAATTTTGACGTGAAACTTTGTACCAGGCAAGAAACAATCATTCTAAGCAACTTTTCTTTATGGAAATTTCTAATATTCCTAGTAGAAATACGTTTTTTTTGACTTTTAAAGTGTCAAAAATGTCAATTTTTTTTCTTCGAATTTCGATTTGAAACTTTGTACCAGGCAAGAAACAATCATTCTAAGCAACTTTTCCCCACAGTAATTTCCGATATTCAAACTAGAAACACGTTTTTTTCGACTTTTAAAGTGTCGAAAATGATAATTTTTTTTTCTTCCAATTTCTACTTGAAACTTTGTACCAGACAAGAAACTCCGATGTGCACGCTGTAAATTTTCAGGCGTTTGTTAATTTTCCAAAGAATTCGATTTAAGTATTACATTACAAAATGATGACGTGTTACGTTAGGTTAGGTTAAGTGATGCAGGATAAAATTAGGTAACACACTTGAAAATCTTGGACACAACTAAAACTAAAAGTTACTTTAGAAATGCTGAAAAGTATGAAAATGTTTGATGCACGATTTTCGTGCTTTTCAGCATTTCTAAAGTAACTTTTAGTTTTAGTTGTGTCCAAGATTTTCAAGTGTGTAACCTAACCTAACTTTTAGTCACGAAAATCTTACGTTCTAAATCAAACAGTGTTCAAAATGTTTGATTTAGAACGTAAGATTTTCGTGACTAAAAGTTAGGTTAGGTTACACACTTGAAAATCTTGGAACAGCCTTATTAATAGAAATGTCTTCAATATCGTTATAGTGTAATGCTACTTATTGACATTGTATAATTTTAGATAACTTAGAAATTCTGAAAGCGCAATACGAGACGGAATTAATCGAAAAAGAGATCCAAATCAGACTGGAAATTCAAAAAGAGTACGAATTGAAACCGAGAAAGCCCGACGAGCCGGAATCTTGCGAAAGTTGCCCTCGCCTTTCCGAACAGCTCGAAGTCTTAGCGTCCGCTTTGAAAACGAAAGACGATGATTACGAGTCGTTGCAAATAAAACTAGCCGCTCAATCGGTTTGTGGGGATTGCGACGATTTTAAAAAACAATTGCGGAAAAACGCAGAAGACCTGGAGAACCAGAGGGCTTTCATCGAGCGCTTGAAAGAGCAGCAGGTGCAGGATAGAGAGACGATCGTTAAGATTTTAGAGGATTGGAAATCGAAGTTCGGCGATTTGGAACGGAGCAAGCAGGCTTTGATTGGGCAGTTGGTCGATGCGCAGAAGAATTGCTCCGATTTGGAGACTAAGTTGAGGTTACGAGAGCAGGGCGATGTAAAATTGGTCGAGGAGTTGCAGAAAGAGACTAAGGTTCGTTAAAACTCTACTGCCCGTCCACATCGGAATCGTCTTAACAAACGCTCTTTTCCAAAGAGCCCGCATAAAGTCAAACACTAGTTTGGTGGTAAATAAATATAAACGGGACACAAATGTTTATCGACTCGATTAGGTTACGTTACACAAACATAAATGTTACACAAATGTTTGTCGACTCGATTAGGTTATGTTAAACAAACATAAACGTTACACAAATGTTTGTCGACTCGATTAGGTTACGTTAAACAAACATAAACGTTACATAAATGTTTGTCGACTCGATTAGGTTACGTTAAACAGCCAAAGCGTTACACAAAAGTTTGTCGACTCGATTAGGTCACTTTAAACAAACATAAACCGGACACAAATTGTTATTTATCACCTCCGTTAGTTAACAAGCTGATCGCCGCAGGACCTAAACGCAATTTAACGCGGCACAAGTGAACGCTGCATGGCTATTAACGTGTGGAAAAAATCTAGTTTTTGAGTTCATAGCGGCACTAACGGGAGGGGCGCTTTGTGGGGCCGATGTGGGCTGCTTGAGTGCGGTGCAAAAAAACTAGGTTATAAGGATTGGAATTAATTATTGCTATTGTAGACGTTAATGAAACAGTGGAATAAACAAGCGATGGAGAGCATGCAGAAAATAACGGCAGCGCAGATCAGTAAAGTAATGGAATGCCGGCAAAGGATTGATAATATATCGAAGAAAGCTGATAAAAAGGTAGAAAAGGTGTTACCTAACCGTATTTCTTTGTTAATAGGGTCTAAAAGTGCTGACGTTGAAAAAAACTTGAGCGTGTTATACTTCAAAAACATTACAACGAACATAAAGGTGAGAATATGTAAAACAACGGTACTGTAAGCCTTTTAACATAACCTATTTTATTGTGGCCCTTCTGGCTCTGGTTCTTTGGGCACTGCATTTCTACACTGCACTTAGGCCTCATTAGGCCCATTGTGCTACCTCTCGTCGATTACCCAGCCTCAGCTCAGGTTTAGGTAGTCTAGCAGAGCCGAGGTGGGTAGATACCTTATGTAGGCCATTGTAGGGGTGGACTTCGTGATTTTGGGGAGGCGGTCTTCAGCTATGGCTAAAAGTAGAGCCTCAGGCCACGGTTTGATCATCGCCACCGTCTTCACAAGCCAATTCACAGTGCTCTGGTCCTCACAGTGAATTTTGACAAACTCGCCTGCATAGGACTAGCCCCTGAACCTCGGCGGACTTTTAGTAGTGGTTGGTGGAGTCAACACGACTGAGTCAAGCTCCCTGAAAAATGCCTGCCTTATTAAGGTAGCGAAGAGGGAGGTGAGGAAAGTAATGAGAGAATATATAAAGAACGGAGGAGAGGGAAAGAGGATGATGGAAGCGAGAAGGGCATACGAGAAGGTGTGTGAAAGGAAGAAGCTGGAAGTGGCAGAGAGAGCAGGGGAGGAAATGAAGGAGTGTAGGAACGAGAGAGAAATATGGAATGTATTGAGGAGAGGGAAAGAGATGAGGAGGATAGGGGTGTCGTTAGAAGACTGGACCAGAAAGTGCAAGGAGGAGTGCGGTGAACAAGGGACAGTAAGAGAAGTAGGGCGAGGGATTGGAGGAGAGGAATTTACGGAAGAGGAAACAGAAAGAGCGTTCAAGGAGGTGAAGGGAGGAAAGGCGGCCGGAAGAGATGGATTGAAGGCGGAAATGTGGAGAGAGATAGGAGAAGGGGGGAAGAAGAAATTCCCAGAGCTAGTAAATGGAATATGGAGGGGATGGGAGAGCATGCCAGAGGCATGGAGAGTAGGCAGGATATGCCCGATATATAAAGGGAAAGATGAGAGGAAAGCAGAGAACTATAGAGGGGTGACGATTATGAGCACGGGATACAAAATACTGATGATTATGGTGAAGAACAGACTAGAAGTAGGGGTAGAATAGAAGAGGATGCTACCAAAGTCGCAAGGGGGATTTAGGAGGGGGAGGGGAACGAGGGACCAGGTATTTACCCTAGCGAGGATGACAGAGAAAGTGATGGAAGAGAAAGGGTGTGTGTATGCGGTGTTTGTAGATCTGAAAGCGGTGTATGATTCAGTACCGAGGGAAGATATGGTAGAATGTCTGAGGCGAAAGGGAGTGAGTGACGGAGTAGTTGAGTGTGTAAGGGAGGTGTATAGGGAAACATGGGTGGAAGCGAAGGTGGGGGAAGAAGTATCGGAAAGGTTTAGGACATGGAAGGGCTTGAGACAGGGGTGCCCCATGAGTCCGGTCCTGTTTAATATATACATAAGCGAACTAGAAGAGGTGTTGAGAAAGGGGCAGGAAGGGGGAGTGGTGATTGGAAAGGAGAAAGTATGGTTACTGGCGTATGCAGACGATATAGTGTTGATGGCGAGAGATTGGGAGGGAGTGAAACGCATGTGGAAAAGGGTGGAAAGATATATGGATAAGAGAGGAATGTGTGTGAATGTGGGGAAGACGAAATGGATGAGGTTTAGGAATAAAGGGAGAGAGGGGAGAGTGGGAGTGCTAGAATGGAAGGGAGAGGTGATTGAGAGAGTGAAAAGTTTCAGATACTTGGGATTTATTTTTAAAGGGACGGGTGGGTATGAAGAGCATATAAGGTGGGTACAAGGAAAAGCGAGGAGAGCATGGGGAATGGCATGGAGAAAATGGGGGAGATGGATGGAGAATAGTATTAAGGTGACATGCAAGGTGTGGGACGCGTGTGGAAGACCGATACTAATGTACGGGGTAGAAGCATGGGGAACGAGAGCATATGAGGTGATTGAAAGAGAACAGCTATGGTTCCTGAGACGGATGTTGGGACTAGAGAAGTCGGCACCCGGATATATACTGTTGCAGGATACGAATAGAGAGAGATTGGAATGTGAGGCGTGGGAGAGAGTGGTGAAGTATGAAATGAAATTATGCGGAGTAGAAGAGGAGAGATTGGTGAGAATAGTATGGGAGGCGTGCATGAAAGTAGAAGGGGGGAGGTGGAGGGAAGAGAGAAGAAGAATGTATGAAAGGGGAGGACTGGCAGAGAGGAAGGTACAGGAATGGTTGGGTAGGGGGGTGAAGGTGGCGGCGTGGATGAGAGAGAAGATGAAGGAGGTGGAAGCGCAGGAGAGACATGTTTGGGAGATGGCAAGTATATGGGAGGATGCCGAGATACATGAGTGAGGATGGGTGGAACAGGGATGAAAGGGTGATAATGGCGAGGGCAAGGTGTGGGTCTGGGGAGAGGGGAAGGAAGAGATGGATGGGGGAAGAACATATGAGATGTAGGTTGTGTGAATGGGGGAAGGATACGTGGAAGCACTTGGCGGAGGAGTGTGAGGGTGGGAGTGAGGAATGGGTGGAAGTGAAAGGGAATAGAAGGGTGACAGAATGGATGAGGGAGGACGGAGCTAGGGTAAAGACGCTGGAGAAAGTGGGACGGGAGAAAGAGGGCAAGATGTGATATAGTGTCGACATTGTAAATAACTGTAGGATATGCCAATAAAGGTCTTTTTTTTTTATTAAGGTAGCTCTTTCCAGGAAAAGCCTTCCAATCAGGTTAGACCCATCCGTGATCACCAGTCTGAGGTGCCTGGAGGTGCTTTCGCCCTTTTGCCGCTGCAGTACCCACCTGTTGGCCTAGATGGCGTTTTGGGGTTGGTTCATAGGAAGTAGCGGAGTGCAGCCTCTTGGTACCCTTAGCTGTAGCCGCATCCTTCTGATTTGCGGCTTTCGATTTGCCCTGGGTCGGTCGACTCGGTCCAGGCTCAACCCTTCTTCTTCTTTTCCCTTCTTTTTGAGGCATTCCCAACGACTAGGTTCGCACGAGCCTCCGCTTCCCTCTTAATTTTTCTGCGTTTGGCCTCAGCCCCGCAGATCCGACTTCTCCTGCGAGCAGTGGTGAATCCCGCCAGGTCATCCTGTGGTGATCCAAGGGGACCAGCCGCAGGTTCACCTGAGGATTTGCCTGTTTGAGGGCCTAGCCACACTTCTAGTCGGGGTGCTTTGTGCCATTGCTAGCATCAGTTGTGGCGTACCAGAAGGCTCGTCCACTCTCGACACGGTCTTGTTGGCTTCCATAGAGTGAAATCTCAACTTCATCTTTCCGGTTCCCACCCACCACAGAGTCCACTTGACAGCCAGGATTGCCGGTCTGATATAGTCCCCAGGAAGCGGATTAGTGGGGGTCCCCGAAGCAGACTTCCGGCTACCAACCGAGGGCCTACAGCACGGTCCTCCGTGAGCCTACCACAACCCAGGGTCTACCCTGTCGGCCCTCTGACGGGACGACGTAGCCGATTGATTGGTGTTGGGTAGCTCCAACCGCCCGTCTAGACAAAATCCAGGCCAAAGTGGTGTGTTGATGACGCTTTCTCTCAGCCACCAGGACTCCTTCATCCGTCGATACAGGTCGCCCCGCACGGCACAAACACGTGGGGTTGGTATTTAGCCTCGCCACCAGGAAGAGCGATATGGTACGCTGCCCCTGGACGCTACCGCATTCGAGGGGGTATTGTCGCCCTTATGAACGTCATCAATATTTTGCTAGTGTTTTTGAAGTATGACACACGTTTAAATTTTCCACTTATTGACGACGAACATAAAGACGGGAATATGTAAAACAACGGCACAGTAAGCCTTCAAACAGAACCTATTTTTTTCTCACACTCACGTACGTCATCAATATTTTCGAAGTATGACACACGTTTAAATTTACCGCTCATTTTTGACGTCATCACTTTCCGATCCTATTAGTTTCGATCATTTTTGCAAACTGTGTTTATTTTTTTAAATTATTATTGATATTACATTCTTGGGCTAATTAATAAAATTTTAATATTTGCAGGTGAAAGAAATTGAATTAAGATACAAGAAAAGTCATGCAACAATGGAACAATCGATCTAATAACAACCGGCTGTATATTTTACATCAATTAGTTTAAAAATTATATTTAATGTTATCATAAGAAATATGTTAACCCATAAAGCGCCTTTTATGCAATAATGCACCATTATTAGTTTAGATTAGATTACTGACTAAATAAGTTCATTTAATACGTTGTATAATTTGACATGGCTTGATGTCGCGTGAAGAGAAATGTCAATATTTTGTTATTTAAATATGTCAATTATCACTCATTTAAAAAAATTAGTGTAATTCTAACCTCAAAATATTTCAGTCTTTTATACCGGTGACGCATGAAGTAAAATTTCGAGTTTAGAAAAGCCTGAAAATTTGGATTTGCCGGGCTCGCTTCGCTCCGCCCGGCAAATCCAAATTTTCAGGCTTTTCTAAACTCGAAATTTTACTTCATGCTCAGTCTGGGAGTGGAAGCACTCGTTTGAAACTTCAAACTGATCGCTTTTTTTTAAAATCGACGGAACGCCTGAAAATTTAGTGCAAGCATCGTATATTTTTAAAACAAAAATCCCATTATGTAAAACACAATAAATCATTCGTAGAAATTTTAAAATAAGTGCGGAATTTTGCCTAAAATCAACTTTATATTTGCTCGGCCATTAATGGGTTAAGATATAAAAAATATTGCTTTTTTAATAAAAAAAAAATACATTTTAATTTTTTTTAATATCATATGTTCAATAAAAAAAAAGACTCAAGAGTGCCATGGAATATATTGTATGTTGGCAACTCTGAAATTATACATTAGAATTACTTTTTTATTTTGGGTTTTACGTCATCTATTTCCGCTGCTAAGGCCAATCATGACGCCGGAGATTAGGTCTACAGCTATCCGGGAATTTTGCCGAACCCGGTGGGAGTTCCAACCCACCGGTAGGGATCTTTAACGTGCACGCAACATCCAGGCAGTACACGGGTCCTACATGCATTTAACGTCATATCCGAGAAGACGGAGTGTTTGGCATTTTTATCCTAACCTATATAAATGCAGACAACTTGTTAGGCCGGTATTTGAACCCCGGTCCGTGGTGTGGCAGTACAACACTCTAACCACTACACCACCAAGCTGCCCCATTAGAATTATTATATCTGACGTTTTATATGACAATTTCTAAAGCGTGTAGCCAACTTAAATTTATAAAAAGATAAAATAACGGCACTAGAGATTTTTTTTATTGAACGTACGATACATTTTCTTTAAACCAGATGTCCTTGTTACGGATAGCAGAAACAAATAGCTCTTAATTTCCATTTGAATAAAATAATCTATAAATCAACATTAAAAGTAAAAAAAAGGCCTTTATTGGCATAATACTATATTATATTCATATCTACACTAATCACTGCCCCCTCTCTTCCTTCTGCTTTCCCTCTCTTCCCCAACTTCTCCAGCATCCTTACATTAAAAGTAAAACCCATTTAAAACATCATATTTTATTTTATTTTCAACACTTGAACACTTCTTTAAAATAACACCTTTCACTTATATAATCGTATAAACCACAATCATCCCTCCCCTCCCCCGTCAGGTTTCTTATAGCTCATCCCCATCGAAGCGGCATGCTCAGCCTCGTCGACCAACGTCGTTCTAAACCTAGGATTTTTCGTGACCGGCTCATTCAGCGAACTCTTCCTCGACTCGGCCCTGGAAACCGTATCGCAAGGCTGCGACCGCTGCGTCATCAACTGTCTCACGTTTCTCTCGCTCGTGCTCACCCTAACTGGTGTGTTTGAAGACCGGCCGGTTAAAGGGATATCACTGGCCCTCCTCGGGACGGCTATTATGTCCAGTAAGGAGGCAGCCGTTGATTTTCCGTGGAAACTCCTCGATATCCTGTTTATTTTCGGTGGTTCGATGTAAGATTCACGAACGACGACAGCTCCTAGTTTCGAGAGGTTCGGGTTATCGTTATTTGTTAAAAACTTCTCCTTGCTACTACCCCATTTATCCGAACCGATCGACACATCGTAAACATTCACCTTTTTCACGTTGTAATCTTTATCGATGTGTTTCGCGAAGTTATTATTATGTAAGGCTGACGACGATGCGGATTGTTGAATTCTATCCCTGTTTTCGATGTGTTGCACAATTTCCTTCGGTGAGTGTAGGACGTTAGTGTAGAGGTTCACGTCTCTGTGCAGCGCAAGCTGGTTTGTTTTGTTGGGTTGGTTCGGGAGGTTGCTGTTGCTTTCGAAATCCTCGTCTTCGCCCATTAACAGGGAGGATTCGATGTCTTCGGTCACGGTGACATCGCAATCGGCCGTCGAGCCGGCTGTCGCGTCGTTCGTGTTAAACTCAACTTCTGATCCACAAGAAACTGGCGTTACTTCCCCACTTTCACCTGAATAGATAATTAAACATAAAATTAATAATTACTAAAGCAATTGCTGTGCGAACCATCTTTTAAACTATAACTCAATCGTTGCTAAAGTGCATCCTTGCTTTATTTTGTATAATCTACATAAAAAATCTACTGGCAAGTCCGAAGTGGTCCAGAAATCTCCAATTATGATAACCAATCGATAACTTTCACTAACTGCCTTATTAGTAGATGTTAGCCAGCGATGGCCTAACTTCAGGGTCGGCCACAGTGCTAAGTCTCACAAAATTTAAGGTTAGGATCGCGCTTTGTAAATACAAGGAATTGCACAACAAAGTCACCTTTCAATAACAGATACATATTACCTTGGGTCTCTGGCCTGTCCTGAAGTTAGACTGCGAGCCGCTGCTGATGTTAGCATACAGCTTTAACACTGTAGTGTGGATGATATAATATTTTCGTATTAATGAAACAATTTAGATATTGATAATGAAGGTTTAAATTAAATTACACTTGGTTTGTTTCACATTTTTTTTTTTTTTTCTTTCACCAAGTGATAAGTGAGAAAATTATTCAAGAAACAATTTAGTATCTTGCTATTGTTAGTTTACAACTAATCATTTTATAACACAGTGTAATGTACCCATCTGTATATTTATTTCATTTATATAATTTAATACTTTAGTATCGTGCATTTTTGATAATCATATTTAAAGTTATTTATGTTTGTTTCACTTATTGATGTTTGTTGTTTATTTTTACTTAAATATTATTCATTGCTAAATGTTATTATCAGAATGCATTTGCTAATGCTAGAGCACAGATAAGCCTGGGAAGAATAAATAGTTAATTAGAATTTGTACTTAATGGAAAAATTCCGCTAAAGATGATAAAGTTCACGCCGGCTTATGCGCGCCCCTTCTTACGCATTGTTTGCTTAACGAAGAACCATTAGATTTTATTTCGGACACTTCTGATTTGACTCTCGAACGCAAGACAGTAAAAATATTACTTACTCCGATTAAATTCAATAAACTTCGTTAAGCAAGCTAGTTAAAGTTTCTAAATATATTATATTGTAATATTCACAAGTTTCTCAGTTAAGAAAATAGAATTGATATTCGTTATATAAAAACATCAAGTTATTTTAACCTCACCCAGAATAAAAGAACCTACTTAATATTAAATAAGTGTAAAATATTGAAAATACTAAATAATAAACTTTACAACAGTACTCCTAGTTTAAGGCACGATAACCGTGTTGTGCATAACCTCAAATGCCATAGCAAAACGATTTTATTTAATTAAAATGCCACGATTTATTTAAGATTTATAAATATACATACCTAAGCAGTATATTTTGAACTTTCGAACTTGAAATCCGTGTTTTATACGCGTGGCGCATGAAGTAAAATTTCGAGTTTAGAAAAGCCTGAAAATTTGGTTTGGCCGCTCCGCGCTTCGCGCTACGCGACCAAACCAAATTTTCAGGCTTTTCTAAACTCGAAATTTTACTTCATGCTTACTCTGGGAGTGGAAAACACTCGTTAGGAGTCTATTTTAATAAAGTAATTCAGCTGAAGAAACACATTTTAATAACCTCTAAACGGTTAATATTTAATTAGAACAAAGTTGGTACACATGAAAGTGCGATGTTGCCACGTTTATCCTATCAATGGGCCCGTTCAGCAGAGACAACAGTTAGGAGTTTACTGCCAACTGTTGGGGAATTCTCTGTTGACCGGATTGTTAATCGTGAACGTGTTTGAGATTTTTGCAATCGTACGGAATAGACTGACCGCAGTACAGTTCATTAGGTACCAACATACATCACAAACAAATCCAAACACTTTTTGCTGAACGAGCCCAATGGGCTCGTTCAGCAGAGACAACAGTTGGGATTTTACTGCCAACTGTTGGTGAATTCTCTGATGACCGGACTGACAATCGTGGACATGTTAGCGGAGCGGTCGCCATGTTTGCAATCGTGCTATTTAGCCTGATTGGTGTTGGCGCGTTAAAGTTTAAACTGCGTGTCCGTATATCGAGGCACAACAGATTCACAGAATGGCGATAATACTAGGCGAGGAGGCGGGAAAGAAGGCAACGGGATGGGGTACAGCTGGAAAAGGAATCGTATGGGCGAGGGCAGGACGTAGTATTCTTTAGTTGCTACTGCTCGCCGAACGTCACGCTCGATGAGTTCAGGGGGTGGTTAACGCGGCTGGAAGAGGAAATCCATAGACACCGGGGGGCCCAGAGGGTGGTAGCCGGGGACTTTAACGCCAAGTCCAGGTGTTGGGGACCGGTGGCCACAAATAGGAAGAGGACGGGAGGTGGTCGAGATGCTAGCGACAACGGAGCTAACCGTTGCAAATGTGGGCCTCGAACCCACGTTCACAAGGGGAGACCCCATCTGGCAAGGAACTGGGCGTAACAGAAAGGGTTACTATGAGCGACCACAGGTTCGACACTGATTACGATGGCCCCGTTACTAACTAAGCGGAGACCAGGTGGAATGTAAATAGGCTCGATAGAGAGAAGCTAAGGAGTGCGCTAGCCGGTAAAAGCCCCCCAGAGGCAACAGCGAAGGAGCAGGTGGTTACCCTGATTGCGAGGGTGAAAGGGGCGTGTGAGATGGCGATGCCTAGAAGAGCGCCACTAGGAATGAGGGGGGTGTACTGGTGGAATGAGGAAGTGGCGGCCGCTAGATCAGCGGTTCCGAAGCAGCGCCGAGTTCTGGTAAGGGCCAGGAGCAGGGGGAATTCAGGTGTATTCGAAGACGCTGCGGAGAGACTGAAAGTGGCAAAGAGGACCCTAAAATGCCAAATAACTTGCTGTAAGGAGACCAAGTGGCAGGAGCTGTGCGAGGAAGTGGAAGCCGACCCCTGGGGGAAGCCGTACAAGCTAGTAATGGGAAAATTACGGAAAAGAGCACCCGACCCAGAGGCGGTGGTACCCGGGGGTACCAAGGCAGTGGTGGATTCCCTCTTCCCACTTAGGGGAGGGAAAATAACTAAAGGGAAACTGGGAGTAAACACGGCGGAACCCTTCACGACGGAGGAAATAACAGGGGCACCCAGGAGCCTCCCCAACAGGAAGGCACCAGGACCGGATGGCTTGCCAAACGAAGCTATCAGAAAAACGGTCGAAGCCAACCCGGACTTATTCGTGGGCGTTTACAACAAATGCCTGCGAGAAGGAGTCTTCCCTACGACCTGGAAAAAAGCAAGGCTAGCGCTCATCCCGCAGTGCAACAAGGCACCTGACGACCCAGGGGGTACAGACTGATATGTCTCCTGGATGGAATGGCCAAGGTGTTTGAGAAGGCCCTGACAACCAGGATCACAAAAGAGATAAAGGCACAGGAAGGTTTCCATCCCAACCAGTATGGGTTTAGGAAGAGAAAGTCGACGGTCGAAGCAATAGCGGCCGTTAAAGAGATTGCGCAAGAAGCGAACGAGGTCCCACTCAGAAGGAGGGAACACGTGGTCATGGTTGGGCTTGACATCAAAAACGCCTTCAACACCCTACCGTGGCTGGTCGTAAAGAGGGAGGCCGCAAGGAGACTGTACCTCGAAGACAGGAGCATCATTTATTCAGTAGGAACAGCGGAAAAGGCCATAGTGTACCCCAAGGATCGGTGTTTGGCCCAACACTCTAGAACCTGGTCTATGACAGAGTGTTGGGGCTAGAACTGCCAGGGGGGCAGCAACAATTGCCTTCGCAGATGACCTGGCCATAGTGGCCAGACATAGAGAGATGGATGGGGTGCGGAAAATCGTTAAAGAGGCATCATCCAAGATCCTTAGCTTGGTGGAGGAGAAGGGGTTAGAGGTGGCAGTCCACAAGACGATGGCGGTGTGGCTGTCCACACAGAGCTGGAAGGACTACGCGTTATGCGCAGAAAATACGCCGAGGACCGGGCAAGAACGGTAAAACTTGAAAGTTGAAGAGTAAGAAACTAGAAGAAGACCCCTGAAGAAATGCCGTGATGACGATACCGGGGAAGAGAGGGGGAAGGGTTTTAGTCGGTACCAAAACCGGACACTATTGGCCTTACAAGACCAAAGGCTTTTGTCTGCCAGCAGATTTCCCAATCCCCTCTATAAACTAAAAAAAAAAAGAGTACCGTTCATTAGATACTAACATACATCACAAACAAAACAAAATTGAATGTTGAACACTTTGATGAACGGGCCCAATTGTTCAAAACTAACTAATAACATGTAGATTTTGTTTTATTAATACGAAATGATAGTATCATGTTTGCACAGGTTTCATAGAAATGAACTCGCAAAAAACTATAACGATATTAGCGACGATTCTATTAAAAAGGCTGTAAATTATTATTTAGGGCCAGTTGCACCAAACTGGTTCATCTCTGAACTCGAGTTCAAAGTGACACTCGAACAATAAGAACTGTAATCTCAAACTCGAGTTCAAAGACAAACCAGTTCTCTAGTGCAACTGTGGCTTAAAACGAAACATACCTGGATTGTTCTTCTGTAAGCTGGCGTAATAGTCGGAGAACTCCATTGAGCCGGGGCCAGTTTCTTTGTCAGAAGCGTCTAGCAACATGCCTACATTTTCAAGGTCCTGATCTAAGCCAGGAACGGTGGGGAAGATATGGGATAGGTTCCCCATTAATCTGGAGAGAAAATCTTTTAATGACAACACAAGAGATCAGTGTACTCCGCATGCCGAAATGAAAGAGAGAACGAAACGAAACGAAAATAGAACCCAGGAGAGTGAACGAGAGATAAAGTGTGCGGTCTAACTAAAAACATCGTCTGTATTTTTAGGTAGAGTGGATTAGAAGTAACTAAAGGATAACGAATAATTTAAGATGATTTATAGGTTATACCCGTCCCCACTGATTATGCTGGAAGACATGTCGCTGCTCTCTTTGGAGTTGGAGTAGGCCTCGGAGAGGCCCGGGGACGATTGGCCGCTGCTGGATATGAAACTAGGTGGACCACTCCAACCTATACCTACAAAAATAAAATGATCACTTAAAAAATTAAATAGAAAAAATATAATCGATACTTGATGAGACAGTATTTGATAAAAAACCTTTATGTTGTCCCATGCCAGTGACACATACTAAAGCACCAAAAACGTTGAACCCGAGTGCAAGCTAAACTTAAGTTCAAGATGACGGTTCCTATTGTTCTAATGTCACTGTTTGGGGGTTTTTAAACTTTCCGGAAACGGTCGAGATAACGAGCCTCTCAGAGGAGAGTACGGAATATTTCCGGCCTGTAAACAGACAGACTGACCCAGGCTAGATTGATTGTTGGCAAAAGGAACCCACACTCACCTGACTTAGCTTCTGTGACATGCGCAACGTAGGTGGAAGGGTTGTAAGGTCCTTACGCGCGTCTGCCCCACGTTTTGATCGGGTCCAGAGGTTTCTGGCAGGCGATCACTGATGACAACACATGCGGCTGATCACTAATAAAGTTAATAATGCATTCTACAAAAACTATCGACGTCACTAATACTCAGATGCCCTTTACAGTCCCCAACAATAACACAAAGAGCGTCAAGCCTTCATTACTTGACTTCCAAAAGACGATCACATTAGTCACACGAGTTTCACGTCCACCATCTTCCGTGACTTCTTTGCGACTGTCACTCACGCGCCCGCTGCGCATAAGTGTGGGGTGATGGGGGTAAACAAAAAAGGGTTTAGAAATAAATTGGGAATTTGAGCCAATCTGTCTTCCCATTCAATATCTCTACCGAACAGTCACTTTGATCTGAACTTCAGAGTTGAACCAGTTCAACTTGTTTGGTGTATCTTTAATTAATTTCTCACTTAACCCGTGGTGAAGAATTTTGGATCTAATACTGGATGATTTAAATTAAATGTTTGGTGTAATTGGCCCTAAGTTGACGTACCTTGGTACTAACCTAAAACACACAACCTGCATCACTCCACTAAATTCTTGAAATGTCAAATTTGATTGGTCATATTAAAAAAAAACAGATTATAATTTCAAACAAATTCAGTTCAGAAAAAATAGTGTATTTTTTACATAATACTGTACTCATCAAGCATGTAAATAAGGTAAATATTTGTCACCCTATGAAGAACTTCGCAAGCGCATAACCTTACTCCTGCAGCTAGCCGCTTCTCACTTCTTCAATCACGTTTCACAATCTCCAAAATCTAGTTCTGAATTGTTTTGGATAAAGATTGTTATTCCACAAAAACAACAAGTAGATTTTGTGAGAAAAAATTTACATATTTATTTCGCGTGGAATTGATTAATAAGTAAACACCGTTTTAATTTTTGTTACGCTGGTTACAAAAGACTCACTGCTACTGGGCGATTGCAGTCTTAAAGGTGGATGACTTGAAGCTCCAACGCTGGCCACGGACTGAATGGAAGTCGGTGTGGGTAACGGGGTCGACGGATACTTCGGCGGGGTGGAAGAGGGCGTTTTGAACAGCGGCGCTGTAGTCATTAGCTCCAAAAACGTGTCCAGCTGTTTCAAGGAGAGCGCGTTGTGCAGGGTCTCGAGCGGACGGATCGGCGGCACGCCCCCGAAACCCTCGATAGCTAAAACTTCATCAAATAAGACCATTCTAATTCCCCGCAAGAACCACCCCCGGGGGGCCGGATCGAGACGTACCTGACGCGCTCGCGGTGTTCGGAATCATGTCCCTCAGATTCGGAGCGCTGGAACTCCCCGAAATGACAGCGGTGGAAAACAGGGAGTTAGTGCTGCCTCCTGCGAGTTTCTTGAACCCTATCGGCCCTCCGAAACCGAACCCCAGCATCTTGAAATAGCTCATCTGTCCGGCGATACTGTGGCGATGGCGTCTCGGCACCGTACCTCCAACCTCTGTATTGGACACAGTGGACGTGGGTTGTGACATAGACCTCAGGGTGGTGGTGGGATGCGAAGAAAAGAAGGATAACAAATTCGAGGGGGAGCGCGTGAAGCGGGAGTAAAGCTGGTGTGAATTGTTAAAGTCGCTACTTCTATCGTTAGTGTAGGGATAGAAGCTGAAGGGGTAAATGGGTAAATCTACTGGGGGGGATAAGTTATGTTTTTTATTCTCGTCAAAATCGCGCAGAACCTCGTTCATTTGTTTTATTAAAATCATGTTATGTTTGCGCTGCTCGCTCTCCAAGATGTTAGGATCGGAAAACGAGCGCTTCGCGGGGAATTTCTCCCTAAAAACCCTGTTTTTCGGCTGCTTGCTGTACCTCTCCTTCAATTTCGCCACATTCTTTCTATGCACCGAATCCGTTTCCGAAGCCTCGCTCTCCCAATTAACCTCCAAAGAAACGTCATCCCCTTGACTATCCCCCGTGTTCTGCCTGACTAACCTCCCACCCTTTTTACCCTCCTGCAACTTAATCTCACTCAACGGCAACTCGTTCGTGTTAACAAGCGAAATATGCTCCTGCTCGGAAGTAAACAAAGCTAAATTCAACTCAGTCAACGGCAGCTCGTTAGTCGAACTCTCGAATCTCTGCGCGGTCGTGCATGGATCTAACTCGAATTTCAAATCGGCTAAGGGGCAATCATTGGTCGGACTCTTGGTGCGCGTCCTCTGATTGAACGGCGAGTCGATTTCGCTTCGCGCGTCGTAATCGAAAGACCCGGAAATCGGACTAAGCTGCGGATATTGGGAAGTGAACTTATTCGCTCCGCCAATCGGAGTGAATATACAATTCTCGGAATTCGAGTTGAAGCTACACCCCCCTTTCGTATCGATTAGTTTAACCGGAGGGGAAAACGATTTATTAGTCGGCGTCACCGAAAGCTCATCGAAATCCGGAGGAGAGTCTTCACACACAAATTATTAGAGAAAAAAATAAACAAATACATTTAAATCAGCGTGTGCAAAGCAGAGTATAGAAAAAAACGTGAAGAAATTAGAAGTGCATGCCAATATAATGAAGCATGGGGGATTATTTTGTGGGGGGGTGGAGGGGGGTTGTAACATCGGATGGGAGAAAAAAGAAAAGAAAAAAGAACAATTAATCCCAAACACCCTCTTTTTGAAACAGTTGATTTTTTTCAGTGTTTTTTTGAATGTAATATGTATGTAAAACCCCATGCACAGCATGCAGAACAATGGTGAGTGTTTAGTGAGTTCTTTTTTTAATTATTAGTAGAAGTACCTATTATTAACGTGTGTTTAAAATCAAAACAAAAACACTTGCACCCTTATTTTTAATTTTTAAAATAAATTTCCGATTTATCACAAGTAATTGCACCACACAGGGATTTTTCTTTTAAGTACACAAACCCCGATGTATACGTTGTGAATTTTCAGGCATTCGCTGGCTTAAAAAACGTCCGCTTTGAAGTTTTTAACGAGTGTTTTCCACTCCCAGGCTAAGCATGGAGTAAAATTTCGAGTTTAGAAAAGCCCCGTGAAAATTTGTCTCGGGTCGCTGCGCGACCCTCGACAAATTTTCTACGCGCCACGCGTATACAACACCGATTTAAAGAGAAGTTAAATACGCACTGAAAACCAATATTTTTTCAAAATTAGATGCTTTCTTTCCCATCCAGGCTGTAAACCTTCAGATATTCATTGTTTTCTTGTGAAAAAACTTCGATTCCCTGTAGTCCTTCGGTCTCTGAAGACCATGATTGGTCCTTCGAGCTGTAGCCTTTGTAAAATGGTAATAAACTTAGTAATCTAGAGCTCCTTTAATTTGAAACTTCTAAGAACGAGTGTTGTCCACTCCCAGACTAAGCATGAAGTAAAATTTCGAGTTTAGAAAAGCCCCGCGTAGAAAATTTGTCGAGGGTCGCGCAGCGACCCGAGACAAATTTTCACGGGGCTTTTCTAAACTCGAAATTTTACTTCATGCGCCACGGGTATAAGCCGCCGATTTCAAGTGAGGTTCAAAATATACAGCTTTTTACATATAAGAATTTTGTTAACGGTCAGCAAAATAGGGGTACGTGCGATACAGCGCTGTAGTACCAAAGCGCTCCGCACTACCCTTCCCGCTCACGCCACCATCGCAAGCACTACTGCATCCTTAACGTCCAATACGTGCACCCCCGCGAGTCCCGGGGCTGGAAGGAGAAGATCACTCGAGCATAAATACCACAGCAGCACCCAAAATCAAGCAGAGTTCCACAAGCTCTTAGCTCAAACAGTTGTCCGAACCCTTGTGTGGTCAGAAGCTGCTTTCAGCAACGATCTTTGTGTAACCCTCCCGAGAAAGCCGATCCCTTGTGTGGACAGTTTCTCGTTTAACGTCGCCTTCGAGGTTGCAGCCCTCACCGTAACTGCCTTCAAGGAAGCCGATCCCCCCAGCCGCCGTACGGGTTGTCACCGCAGAAGACCGACCTGCTGAAAGCGGAACTGAAGAAACTACTACAGGAAGGCATCATCGAGGTATGCGAAAGCGCTTGGGCCGCGCCAGTTGTATTAATCCCCAAACCGGATGGACGTGTCAGACTTTGTACAGGAAACTGAACGCCTTCGCGAAGCCGGACAACTATCCACTTCCGAGGATTGACGACCTCCTGCACGCCACCAGCGAAATCAAGATATTGTCTACTCTCGACCTGCAATCAGGATATCACCAAGTGAAAATGCGAAGGGAAGAACGGGATAAGACCGCATTTATCTACCCATTCGCACTGTTCCGATACACAAGGATGCCGTTCTGACTTCGGAATGCGCCTGCCACCTCCCAAAGACCGGAACTGAAGAAACTACTACAGGAAGGCATCATCGAGGAATGCGAAAGCGCTTGAGCCGCACCAGTTGTATTAATCCCCAATCGGGATGGACGTGTCAGACTTTGTATAGACTACAGGAAACTGAACGCCATCACGAAGCCGGACAACTATCCACTTCCGAGGATTGACGACCTCCTGCACGCCACCAGCGAAATCAAGATATTGTCTACTCTCGGCCTGCAATCAGGATATCACCAAGTGAAAATGCGAAGGGAAGACCGCATTCATCACCCCCTTCGCACTGTTCCGATACACCAGGATGCCGTTCTGACTCCGGAATGCGCCTGCCACCTTCCAAAGACTGATGGACAGAGTGAAGACAGGCCTACACCCGGTCAGGATGCTGGCGTACCTCGACGACATCATCATCCTATCCTTCTCCGTAGAAGAGGCATACAGGCCTCTGAATCTCTGGACTCCCCAGACTACGGCAAGCGCATACAGGAAACTGAAGCAGGCGCTCGTCTCCACACCAATCCTATAACAGGCGAAGCCAGATCAGCCATATATACTGTGAACAGACGCAAGTTCATACGCCATAGGAGCAGCTTTGGTGCAGGGGGAGAGAAAGGATGAAAAACCAGTTGAATATGCCAGCCGCTTCCTTACCAAAGCCGAAGTAAACTACAGCACTCTCAGTGGTGCTGTAGTTTACTTCGGCTTTAGTGAGGAGGCGGCTGGCATATTCATCCTTTCTCTCCCCCTGCATCAAAGCTGCTCCTATGGCGTATGAACTTGCGTCTGTTAACAGTATATATGGCTGTCTAGCTTCGGCTGTTATAGGATTGGTGTGGAGACGAGCGCCTGCTTCAGTTTCCTGTATGCGCTTGCCGTAGTCTGGGGAGTCCAGAGATTCAGAGGCTACATTGAAGACAGCCCCACGATTGTACTGACGGATCATCGTTCCCTGAAATGGTTGACGTCGCTGAAATCACCCAGCGGACGACTCGCAAGATGGGCCCTACAGTTACAACCGTTCAACCTCAAGATCGAATATACACCGGGAAAAGCGAACGTAATTGCAAATTTCCAATCGAGGCCGTCCGAAGAGGAGGTACCAGTTGCTCTCATCAGCATCGACCTACCAGCCAAGACGATGGCCGAACTCAGAGAAGAACAACAGGCCGATGAGGAAATCCGAAAGATAACGGACACCTTTGAAGCAGACAGCCTAGAAGCTAATGGACTGCCCGAGGATACATAATGAATCAAGGAATTCTCTACCGATACACTCCAAATGACGAGACGGAAGAGCCGCAACTCATCATACCTGTGTCACGGAGAAAGGAGCTACTTAAGAAGTTCTACGACGACCCAGTCGCGGGTCACTACGGAGCCGAAAGAACCCTGCGGAAGGTATTAAGAACTAATTACTGGCCAGGGATACGGTACGATGTTGCCGAATACATAAAACATTGCCAGGAGTGTCAGAAATACAAGGCATCCAACCAAAAACCGCAGGGGCTCCTCCAGACGCCACCAATCGAGGTCCTAGCGATCGACCTATTCGGACCACTTCTAGAAGGACCCAAGAAAGAAAAATGGATCTTCATCATAGAAGACACCGCATCCGGATGGGTAGAACTGTTCCCGCTAGAAGCAGCAACGGCCTTCGCCTGCGGAACAACCCTAGTAGAAGAGATATTCGTGCGATATGGACTTCCAAGAAGAATTATAAGCGATAATGGAATATAATTCGTGAGCTTAATAATGCAGTGGATCACACACTGGCTAGAAATCAATCACTACTTCACCATCCAGCTGCAAATCCTGTGGAAAGGAGAAACAGGGACCTGAAAACACAACTAGCTATCCAGCTATTTAATTGCGCCACCTTAATCTGTGTTTTCCCCTAATCCACTTTACCTGGTTGTACCGCCACCCTTATTCCCTCGGCTCACCTCTTAATTTACGTTTTTTCCCTTTTTGCACTCCCACCGCCTTTGTATTATAATCTGCCTGTCTATATATAGTTTAAAACTTCTGTTTTATATTTAGTGTTAATCCATTGATAATGGTCACTTTGTGTCCGAAATGTACATAAAAGTGTGAAGAAAGGTTATTAGTGCTTTATTCGTCAAATTAGCTACCCAGGTTGGAACCAAACAGACGGATTGGCCGAGCAAAATCCCAGCAATTAGATTTGCGACGAACACGGCATATTGCGCCTCAATAGGAATGTCTCCGGCCTACCTCACGTTCGGACGAGAACTCCGAACTCCCTTCGATGTCCAGCACGACCTGAGGTAAATAATGAAGACAGACATCCGCTCGCCGGACATCACTTCCAGGCTAAAGAGCCTAGTCACAACATTTTCTCAAAGACTTGAGAAAACCCAGGACCAAAGAAAACCACACGCCGACAAGAAACGATCCGAAGCAGAGATCTACGCGCCAGGAGATCTAGTCTGGGTGACATCACACACACTTAGTAAAGCCACAAAGAAGACGACAGCGAAATTCACTCCGAAAAGAGACGGACCATACATAATTTTAGCTGCACAAGGACCATGCTCCTACGAGATAGCATCGAGGGAAAATCCTACAGTCCTGCTGGCCACCTATCGCGTATCAGCACTGAGTAAATGTTCAGAAGAACATTCCTAGTCCTAAGGGACTGAGAAAATATTCAGAAGAAGGACTTCCCACCTACCCAATTAGGAAGAGAGGAAGACCAAAGAGGAATTCAGGACCCTCGGCCGGGACGTCCTAAGGGACTGAGAAAGCACTGAGAAAATGTTCAGAAGAAGGACTTCCCACCTACCCAATTAGGAAGAGAGGAAGACCAAAGAAGAATCCAGGACCCTCGGCAGGGACGTCCTAAGGGACTGGGAAAGCACTGAGAAAATATTCAGAAGAAGAAGGACTTCCCACCTACCCAATTAGGAAGAGAGCAAGACCAAAGAAGAATCCAGGACCCTCGGCCGGGACGTCCTAAGGGTCCTGAGGGGGAGATTCTAACGGGATACGTGCGATACAGCGCTGTAGTACCAAAGCGCTCCGCACTACCCTCAGCGCTTACGCCAGCAATGCAAGCACTACTGCATCGCTACGCGCACCCCCGCGAGACCGGGGCTGGAAGGAGAAGATCACTAGAGCATAAATACCACAGCAGCACCTAAAATCAAGCAGAGTTCCACCAGCTCTTAGCTCAAACAGTTGTCCGAACCCTTGTGTGGTCAGAAGCTGCTTTCAGCAACGATCTTTGTGTAACCCTCCCGAGGAAGCCGAACCCGTGTGCGGATAATTTCTCGTTTAACGTCGCCTTCGAGGTTGCTGATCCCTTGCGTGGACAGCCCTCACCGTAACCGCCTTCAAGGAAGCCGATCCCCTGTGTGGACAGCCTCTTACCGTGACCGCCTTCAAGAAAGCCGATCCCCTGTGCGGACAGCCCCTTGTCGCGACCGCGTTCAAGGAAGCCGATCCCCTGTGTGGACTCCGCCTCTCACCGTGACCGCCTTAAGGATAGCCGATCCCCTGTGCAGGCAGCCCCTTGTCGAAACCGCCTTCAAGGAAGCGTGGATAGCCCCTGTCGTAGCCGCCTCAAGGAAGTCGCTCCCTATTGTGGACAGCCCCTTGCCACCACATTTCTACAACTCCAGCCGCCCTACGACCCCACGAGACACCGCATTTATACCTTACCTTGTACATACGTTGTAAAATAAATCTTTTTAATTGAGCCGCTACAGGGTTATTTAGAATTTACTTAATTATAATACTATAAATCATTAGATGGGTTTCAATAATCAAATGATCATCACTACAATGATGTTGATAATCGACTGATCATTTGAATGATGACTCGAATAATTATTTGAATCATCATACAGAATACAGAAAACTGAAGGATCATACGAATGATAGAATACTGAACACTAAGTAATCATACAAATGATCAGTTGAATGATCCAATACAGAAAACTGAAGGATCATATGAATGACTCAATACAGAAAACTGAATTGTGATTCGAGTGGTTTAATACAGAAAATTGAATGATCACACGAATGATCCAATACAGACAACTGAATGATCATACGAATGATCTAATACAGAACACTGAATGATCATACAAATGATACATAACCCTATTTCGCTATGACTGTTGATCATTCGAATGATTCCAATGATCATATGAATGATCCAATACAGACAACTGAATGATCATACGAATGATCCAATATAAACAACTGAATGATCATACGAATAATCCAATACAGAACACTGAATGATCATACAAATGATACATAACCCTATTTCGCTATGACTGTTGATCATTCGAATGATTCCAATGATCATATGAATGATCCAATACAGAAAACTGAATGATCATACGAATTATCCAATAAAGAAAATTGAATGATCATGCAAATGATTGAATACAGAAAATTGAATGATCATTCCAATTTCGTTTTATATAAACGAATGCCTAGAAATAAACGTACAGAGAGTTTTATATAAAACCGAACATTTTCATAACGAGAATTTTTCTTTGAAGTATCCATATATGCACGTTGCACATGTTCCGATGCTCGGATTGTTAAAAGAATCTAATTTGCAGCTTTAAGCGAGTGTTTTCCACTCCCAGGCTAAGCATGAAGTAAAATTTCGAGTTTAGAAAAGCCTGAAAATTTGGTTTGGTCGCGTAGCGCGAAGCGCGGAGCGGCCAAACCAAATTTTCAGGCTTTTCTAAACTCGAAATTTTACTTCATGCGCCACCGGCACAAAACACTAATTCGATATAAAGCTTAGCGGTGTGTTTAAAACTTCATAATATCTCAGTGTTTTATATCGGTGGCGCATGAAGTAAAATTTCGAGTTTAGAAAAGCCTGAAAATTTGGTTTGGCCGCTCCGCGCTTCGCGCTACGCGACCAAACCAAATTTTCAGGCTTTTCTAAACTCGAAATTTTACTTCATGCTTAGTCTGGGAGTGGAGCACACTCGTTTTAAGTTTCAAATTGAACTCTTTAAAAAAAAAACAACGATTATCTAAATATTTACGGCATGTACGGTGTAATTGGGACATGTATACTCCCTGTATGTACAAGTTGAGGTATGAACTGCGATTGATTGGCTACAATTTGAAATGGTCATATAGGCAACTCAATTTACGCATAACCTAAAAATGAAAGGTATTTGATAAATGGAATATACGAAAATGAACATTGGAAATGTTCGGTGTTACATAAAACTCTCTGTATAAACGAATGCCTAGAAATAAACATATACGCTCATATCAAGATATGTAGTGTAGGTAAATGAAAAATTCCCTGAATGATAAAATTTGTCTATTTTTTCATAGCTTTTATGTAAAACAAAAAATTAGCAAGGGCATAAGTCTTGTTCTCTTTACCTGTGTACTCAAACAATCGGTGCTCTTTAATTCTCATAAACGTGTATCGAAAACGGAAGAGGGAATCACGATTCTACTTATTTTGTTTGTTTGTTTTTGCAGATAATGCGTGCAAAACTACACACCCGCGAGATAGAGAGAGAGAGAGACAGAGAAAATAAATGGTAGAGTGGAATGAGATTGTGAGACAGAGGAAAAAGGTACGGTGGAAGGAGGTAAATTAAACACAGCTGCCGGGAACAGAACGGGCTGTGTTTAAGCTACCTCCCGTATAAATTCGATAGGGTGCAGTCCACCAGTCGCACGGGACCACCAAACAGATGAGTTGTATTCACACACAAAAAAAAATTATAACAATTAAAATTAAAAAAATTAAAAGAAATAGAGAGAGAAACAACTTGACTTTGCTCATGCAATGCAAAGCGAGGTTTTCGCAAAGCGCTCGTTATTTAATTATGTTGTGTATCTTCTTTTAGAAAGATAAATTACAAATGTTTTCATTTTGTTTGTGTAACACTATTTATTTTTAGGTGACTGCAGTTCCGGCAATTACCAAACATGAAGAAACCCGCAGTCACGTAAAAATAAAGTGTTATTAAATGGATTCGATAGCTAACGCCATCTAATGCTCCATAGTGGCATCGCCAACGCGAGAAAGCAGCCCAAAAAATTCAAGCCAGTTATATATATATATATATATATATATATATATATATATATATATATATATATATATATATATATATATATATATGTATATATATATATATATATATATATATATATATATATATATATATATATATATGTATATATATATATATATATATATATATATATATATATATATAACACGCAGGAGATCTAGACTACAAGTCCCTAGTTTACAAAACAAATGTACAGTGAACATGACATCTATCACTCAGTATATAAAAAAGCTCCTGAGAATGGCAGAAGTGATGCTACCGAAACGTAGAGCGCAAATAAATCAATCAACGCGAGAAAGCAGCCCAAAAAACTCCAGCCAGTTATATATATATATATATATATATATATATATATACATATATATATACATATATATATATATATACATATATATATATATATACATATATATATATATATATATATATAGATGCCACTATGGAGCATTAGATGGCATTAGCTATCGAATCCATTCAATAGTTTTTACATATTGGCTTGATATAGCAAGAAATGTTCAGTATTCCTCAGCACTGGGTCAGGACCACACTGAAGAGGACCTTGAAGACCAAAACGCGTCTGTGGGTATCTAGTGCCGGACTACTGAACTCAAATTCAATTTTAAATAGTGTTATACTGACAAAGTGAAAACATATTTTATTGGTAAATTAACTTGTATATCAAAGTGGAAGCCTCCACAATTCAAAATTTATTATTATTTTATAAACGAGCGACCACTTCCGAAATAACGGTGTTGCAAACATCTCTACATACAGCTTTGGTTTTTTTTGTTTTGCATTGGCCGCTGCTCGAGTGTGGCGAGTACTCAGGCGAAGCATAGATATGAGAACAGACAGCTACTAAAATACATTTACGTAAGGCGTATTTTGCAGTTCATAAACAAAATCAAGTTGAGAGTACAAATGTATAACACAAAATACACGGCCCTGGAAATGTTCAATAGTAATAATTATTAAGTTGTGTGATGATGATGATTTGTGTGGGCGTGGGTTAGTGTCATAGGCGCGTTTAATGCGACCAAGGGGAGCAAAAACTTCTCGAATCCTACCTTTTTAGGTGTTGGACACAATTTTCTGGTGTTGGACACAATTTTCTGTCATTGGACACAATTTTTTGGTGTTGGATACAATTTTCTGGTGTTGGATATAATTTTCTGGTTTCGGACACAATTTTCTGATATTGGACACATGTTTTTGGTGTTGGATACAATTTTCTGATATTATACACAATTTTCTGGCGTTGGACACAATTTTCTGGTGTTAGACACACTGTCTGCATTGCTAACTTCTAATTCTGGTTCTTTAGGGAGTGCGCATTTCTGCACTGCACTTAGGCCTCATTAGGCCCATTGGGGAAGCACAATGGGCCTAATGAGGCCTAAGTGCAGTGCAGAAATGCGCACTCCCTAAAGAACCAGAATTAGAAGTTAGTAATGCAGACAGTGTGTCTAACACCAGAAAATTGTGTCCAACGCCAGAAAATTGTGTATAATATCAGAAAATTGTATCCAACACCAAAAAAATGTGTCCAATATCAGAAAATTGTGTCCGAAACCAGAAAATTATATTACCCAGCCTCAACACAGCCAGCCTACCTGGTTTAGGTAGTCTAGCAAAGCCGAGGTGGGCAGATCCCTTATGTAGGCCATTGTAGGCCATCTTTCACGCAGTAATGAGCCTCTAGTTGACGAGAGTGCCGGGCAATCGCTGAGAATGTGTCCGGCAGTCTCGCCTTCCATGTTACACCCTCTGCAGGATGGAGGTGAACTATCCCCATCCTGTATAGGTGTGCATTTATCCCGCAGTGACCAGTCAGGGCGGCAGTTATGCGCCTAAAGTTCCCCCTGGTCAGCTGCAGGTACTGTTTCGCTGATCTCTCGTTGGGATACAATAGGGTTTCCTTAGAGAGCTCGATGTCGTCCCAATACTTCCTGAATTTCTCCAGTGCGTTGGTTTGTACCATATTGCACAGGGACAGAGGTACAAGGCGCACTAGCAGAGAATATCCATCCCAGCCGCTGCTCTTGCCAGTGCGTCAGCTCCCGTGTTACCTGTTTTCAAGTCGTGCTCCTTCACCCAGCAGACTTCAATGTTGTTATACATTGCTGCTTGCCTGAGTTTTCTGTGGCACTTTAATGTTATCTCTGAAGCTAACCTCTATATACAGTATAATGAAAGGTCCGCAATGTTTAAATGTTGCAGACCTTTCTTCATTCATATATAAAGGTTAGCAACGCTGACAGTGTGTCCAACGCCAGAAAATTGTGACCAACATAACAGAAACGGTATCAAGGATTCGAAAAGTTTTTTTTTTACAGCTGATAACTTTAATTGAATAAAACTAATCGATTAGTTCGATTATGAAAATAATCGAACGACTCGAGATCAAGAGATCGCTCTAAAGATTGCTTGAGAGATGTCTCGAATGATCTAATGCATCGCTCGTGTGCTCATTTATTAATTGATACCGTGCGATCGTTTAAATTATTATTTAGAGTAGGCGGCATTTTTTTTGTGTGGTTGCCCAGAATGCTAATAAATTTGAGGTTGGTAACATTTATGTCAAATATGCAGTCAGTAATGGAAAGGAGTTAATTAAGAAGATATTTTCAGAAACCGACATCTAAAATTACATTTCATGCATGTTTCATCAACTATTTACATTTTATTTTAAAACTTATTTTGTTTCATCAACTATTTACATTTTATTTTAAAACTTATTTTTAAATTAATTGGTCATTTTCATGCATGCTACTTTCTACTTTTTATTTCTCTATACATTTTCTTAGTTCGTATCATTAAGTGAATATTAAGTCTAATGTATTGCACGGATATTTTTTAGTTTTTTGTAGTTAACAAAATAAGTAGTGAAATCAATTTGTTTAATTAAAAAATTCGGTTAATTTAAACTTCTATATTGTATTTATCATTAAGTGAATATTTGGATTAAAGTATTGCATGATATTATTTGCCTGTAATAAAATGCATAAAATGCGTTGTGCTTTATGTTTTTACTTATGATTTTTTTTTTCTCAATTACTTATTTTTTTGTTTTATTATTATTTGCCACATTACTAACGCTTATTTATTGTAATGGAATGGAGTATGTCAAAGCTGCAACCAACAACATAAATATATATATATATATATACATAACATATTTATTTCGGTTTTCAATATCATTTGAAGTTAGAACACAAGTTTTGTAGCAAGAAAATTAATTAATCTACTTAAAATAAAACAATTATATTAATTGATTGCATGGGAAGATTTAAAATTGCTGGTATAAATTGCAGATCTCTTCTTGCAAATTTTAACATATTAAAAGAGCAAATCATTTCTGAAAATTATGACATTATTGCACTATACGAAACATGGTTACATAACAATATATCTGATAATCAATGCAACATCGATGGCTACAAACTAATCAGAAGGGACAGACCTTCGAGAGGCGGAGGAGTGGCTTTCTTTATTAAAAAATATATTAAATACAAACTAATTGACTGCGATCACTCAATTGAGCAAATGTGGTTCACCTTTTCATTGCACAAAATCAGCTATGGTGTGGGAGTTGTCTACAGACCTCCCACTTTTAATGTGGATAATTTTTTGACCGGCATTGAAGCGTGTCTTAGTAATTTAATTCCATGTACTGAGGAAATATTTTGCATTGGCGATTTCAATATTAATGTTTTGGATATAAATAGTAATTCGGTACGTTTGTTTGACCAATTTATATCAACAATTTCATTTAAACAGATAATTGCAAAGCCTACCAGAGTAGCACTAACTTCATCTTCACTTATTGACCTAATTATAACTAATAGCAAGCAATCTTTGAATACTTACAATCTAAATTTACATGGCTATTCTGACCACAATTTAATATCATGCGATTTTCGAATTTCCAAGCCTAAATTTAATCCTGTAACTATTTCGTACAGACCTTTCAAAGACATTAATATTAATAATCTTAACAACGACCTAAATTATTGCAACCTGGATTTTATTTATTATCTAAACAACATTGACGAAAAAGTTGAATATTTTACCTTAATATTATTAGACTTATTTGATCTCCATGCACCCATTAAAACATCCACATTTACAAAAAAATATTCCCCTTGGCTTACCGATAATGTTAAGAAATTAATTAACCTTCGAAACAATGCGTTGAACAAGTTCAAGAAAACAAAAAATCAAAGCCACTGGGATTATTATAAGTCATTGCGTAATCTGACTACATCAAGCATTAATAAAGAAAAAAAAAGCTACTTTGAATTTTGTCTGAAATCAAATAAGCCGAAAGAGTTATGGAAAGAGCTGAAACAACTAAACATACAGAGTTGTCGCAAAAATAATACCATAGTAAATAATGTATTGGATGTAAATGTAGTCAATAATTATTTCATTAACTCTATCCCTTCTACTACAGTGAACAATGATCTAGATCAGTATTATAAATCTAATTTACTAAACCCTTTATCAGAAAAATTCTCATTTACAGAGGTTAGCGAGTCAGAAATAAGCAAAATTATAAATAATCTACCTGAATCCTCGCCAGGTTCTGATGGAATTAGTGCAAAAATGCTAAAGTTCTGTTGTCCATTTATTACACCGTACATTACGCATATTATTAATATTTGTCTCGCCCAGGGATACTTCCCCTCGGCCTGGAAAAAATCATACATTGTGCCAATACCTAAAAAAAATACTATCTCTGATCCGAGTGATCTAAGACCCATTAGCCTAATTTGCACCCTTTCCAAAGTACTGGAAAAAGCTATTGAACCTCAAATTAAACGTTACTTGTCTCATAACTCCATCCTACCTAAGACACAGTCCGGTTTTCGTAAAAATTATAGCTGTGTCACTAGCCTCACAGATATTACTGATAAAATAATTCTTTCTCGGGACAAAGGCCTTTTGTCTCTGTTGATACTGTTAGATTTTTCGAAGGCCTTCGATACATTGAATTATAACACATTAATATCCATATTATCCTTTATTGGATTTGATCAAGTTTCTATTAATTTCTTTAAAAACTACCTATTAAATCGATCGCAAATGGTTAAATCTGAGAATATTATGTCCAAGGAAGTAGAAGTAAGTAGGGGTGTGCCTCAAGGATCAGTTTTGGGACCACTATTGTTTTCCATCTATACCTCACAAATATTTTCTAGCCTTAATATTAATAACTTCCACCTCTTTGCAGACGATACCCAACTGTTATACATATTTGCGGAGAGGGATGTAAACTCAGTATGCAACAAAATAAACCTTGATCTTCTTAATATATTAACTAAATGCAGGGATCATGGTCTATTAATTAATAATTCTAAAACGGAAGCTATACTTTTTGGTCCCAAAAAAACGCGTGAGAGAATTCTACCTCAAATCTCAATATCTATGAATAATGACGGATCAAATTGTGTAATAAAAACATGTGTTAAAAGCTTAGGGCTTCAAATAGATTCTGATCTTAGATTCTATAACCACATATCCATGTGCATTAATAGAGCATATGCTACTCTTAGACTCATATTTTTAAATCGCCACTGTTTATCTCAGAAACTTAGGACTATATTGTGTGAATCACTTGTCTTATCGCATTTTAATTATTGCGATGTTGTATTCAACTTCTGTTTAGACAAAAAGACAATTCGTAAAATTCAGTTAGTACAGAACTCTTGTTTAAGATTGATTTTCGGCATTCGAAAGTACCAACATATAAGTCATAAACTAAAAGAAATTGAATGGCTCAATATGAGAGATCGCCGTCTGTTGCACTTCGCGGTGTTTTGTCAGAAACTAATTATTTGCAAAACACCCCCTTACCTGTACGAAAAAATAAAGTTTCGTTCTGATGTGCATACTCTAAATTTACGCTTTAGAGGCTTGCTAACACCGCCTAAATACAAATCAACTTTTGCAGAGAGAGCATTTTCGATACAGGTCTCTAAAGTGTATAATAAAGTACCTCCTGAATGTAAGGAAAGTAATGTCCTTGTTTTTCGCAAATTATATGCTAAGCATCTTCGTGAATCTATCACCAATTACTAACACCCTAAGTTAATACCTTACCTATTTTTGATTAATATATTTTCTTGCCCTACTACAATCTTTATTGTAACAGTTGCGTGTATGTATGTATGTTATATTTTACTTAAAATGTATTATTTTCATATTGGCCTAAAGGCAGAACAGTTCTTTTAATCGCCAAGAAATTGGAATTAGCTGAACTGATTTAGGTCCATTTGACCATATTAGTATGTATAATTATGTATTTATATATCTGAAATCATGTATACTTATGTTAATTGGTCAATAAATGGTTTATTATTATTATTATTATTATTGTTATGGTTCTGGTTCTTTGGGAAGTGCGCATTTCTGCACTGCACCTCATTAGGCCCATTGTGCTTCCTCCCGTCGATTACCCAGCCTCAGCTCAGCCAGCCTACCTGGTTTAGATAGTCTAGCAAAGCGGATCCCTTATGTAGGCCATTGTAAGCCACCTTCTACCCAGTAAGGAGCCTCTAGTTGACGAGAGTACCGGGAAATCGCTGAGAATGTGTCCGGCAGCCTCGTCTTCCATGTTACACCCTCTGCTTGAGGTTATGGTAAACTATGTGTTAACAGTCAGTAGTGCCAATCTAATTGAAAATTCACAGCCTACTCTAAATCATGTTTTAAACGATCGTACGGTATTATTCGAAACTTTGAGTGTTTTTATTGATCTGAACCAAAAAGTATTGCCTTCCCTTGGGAAATACAGAAACGACACCCATTGTGTTTGTGCGCGGTGAATTTTCTTCTTCTAATTTTATACACAAAATGTGGATTTTTTTACTTGAAAGCAATTCAATGAGAGATTTACAACAGCAAACAACTTGATTATTATTGTTCTAATTTAAATTGCTTCCAACAAACAATATTTTAACTCGAGTGCAAATCCATGTAAAAATAAAAAAAACTACAATAAACTTAAAGTTAGTGAAACCATGTTTCGCATTTTATATTTTCAGTGTTAGTTCTGTAGTTAATGTTATTATTTAGCATACCTTTGTTATTAACAGCGTCCAGACTTTGGTACTGTAGTTGGTTGGCTGCCCGGAAAAATTAGTACAGTTTAACTGACATGCGACCGACGTACAATTAGAAAAACAAAAATCACAGAGTTGCTTTTCTTTTATGATCACCGGGAACGTACATGAATATCGATAGTCGCATGCATTTCAATGAGCGTACTGTACCTTTTCCTTTGGCGTTTTGGGTGGATTTGTTTTCGAAGCTCTTGGACCGGGGCTCGGGCTCCGGACTGGCGGCCCTGGTGTAAGTCTTGGTCGCCGATTGGGATTGCTGGGCGAGCTCTTCGTTAAGGCGTTTGGCCAAGTGCATGGCTTCGTGTCCGCATACTGTATGGGAGCTCCTGTGTTTAAGAGAGAGATAAATATTAATTAATGTACAGTGAATTGTGAGTGGTGTGAAAAGAAAGAACGCGTGAATGAGTTCTTGCGCATACAGCAAATTTGGATTGGAACACATACAAGATATAACCACAGTTTGTATACATCCAGTTAGCCAGTCTCTATATAAAATTTGGTAACCGCGTTTGTTACCGGCGATTCTTTCAAGGCTTTGGTGACCAGCGGCAGTCTGTTTTTCGGAAAAGAGATTTGTGTAATCTTTTGCACTCTCCTTTCCGAAGAACGGATTAGATGAGATTCCAAAATTCTCGAGATTCGTCGAATGCCTGTAATTGCGACGGATTCGGGGAATTTCGGCTGGCTGGTCACGTCCACCAAGAAAACTACCCCTCTCCACCCTCGTTTTCGGCATTTAAATAATGGAGGACGGCACTTCTGCATCAGTGGCAAACCAGTAACGAAAGTTACAAGTTTATACAAGTGCAGTCTGTGGTGTTTAAATACTTTTTAACTTCGTTTTTTTTTGTGTAATTCTTTGTTAGTGCAGAACCGGCATTGCTCCCAGTGCCGCCTGTCACCGCTCCGGTCTTCGTTACTGCTAAAGTAGCCTTTGGTCGATGCTATCCGGAACTCTCCGGACTTTTTCCGACACCGCTCGACTCGCGACGACGCCTTCCGAACTTTTCCGACGCCGTTCGGTCTTTAACTCTGCTCTCCGGACTCTGGCGTCCACAGAGTCCGGAGAGCAGAGTTAAAGACCGGACGGCATCGGAAAAGTGCGGAAGGCGTCGTCGGGAGTCGAGCGGTATCGGAAAAAGTTCCGAAAGTTCCGGATAGCATCCGGATACATCCGGACTTTTCCAAAGCCGTCCTTATCGTCGTATACCGGACTTTGCCGTTTTTGTCCGGATTTTGCTGCCGCCACTCACCTGACGACCAGGCTGCCACTGTCCATGCCCACGTATTAATCATTATTTGCTGCTGTGTTTTATTTTTGTGCTGTGGTTTTTTTTTTGTTTTTGTGTAAATAAATTTGTTGTTTTTGGATCGGTGTTTTAAGGACTAGTTACTCGTGCTCTTCCATCCCCAAAGCCCTGAGCTGCCTGGAAGTGCATTCGGGGTACCGTCGCCCTATGACATGTTTGGATGCTGACCGGTGATTGGTGTGTATAATCGGCTGTCTTACTCTTACCCCACCCTCCTTTTCGACTCGATTTCTAATTCTCCTCTAAGTATTGGGTCTCCTTGATATAACTTACCCAATTGGAATTGGTTCACTCGTCGGATGTCTCATGTAGAACTGATCATGCTCGGGAGATTCCGGAGGTGAGTAATCCAAAATACTGGCGGGTGACTCAACGACACGTGGTGGGTCGACCGTATCCTCACCAAGTTGACCCTCTTCGTCGATCCTTGGAGAGCAATGTCCTTTGCTGTCTTCAGGCGTGGCAGTCGCCGAAGTGTTGTTGCTCTATAAATCGTTTCATTAATAAACATAAATTAATTTCGTGTGGTAACATACAGCGTTTTTACTGGCGACACTCTCATTCCTGGAGTGAGGCCTGAATCCAGGCCCGGGGGGTAAATTTTTTTGCACACAGCAATTAACCCCAGGGCTGAAGTGGAGCTCGACGTGGAACCGATCCTCGCTGGACGGGTCTTTCGTGGGATCTTCGTACAGCATCACCACAATTTGGGACATGTAATTCAGTTCGGATACCATTGATACGTATTCCATCGCACGTCTCCACTGCTCGTCTTTTTTATTCTACAAAATTAATCACTCAATTGTTTACCTCCGCTACAAGCTTTTAACGAACTTACATCTAATAATCCTCCATGCCGCAACACGGTGATAAGGGAATGTATGTGGCTCTCACTGGTGAAATACAACCGGGTTCTAACGTGCCTTCCCGGACTGGAAACTCCGTGTGAATAACGCGGGTTTAACCTGTTGACGGTTTCCTCCCCAGATTCCTCGATGTTCCTCTGAAGATCTGCTCTGATTTTCTTTAATAAGGGAGTGCATATCCCTTGGCCTATCGTTAGCTTTTCTTGAGGAGTTAACCCATATTCCTATATTTAAAAAAAAATCAATAAGATTTACTTACTACGCTCAGTAAAAGGTTTTTTTATGTGGACCCGGGTCATAAACCCCCCACTTGGGGTTTCTTAGGTTAAGTTGTAGTTGTGGATAGTTTTGTATTTTATTTCTATTTTCAGCGAGTGGTCCGTTTAGCAGTCCTTAACTGCGACCGCAAGGGTCTATTGTGGCAATCGTAGGTAGTTTTGTAATAATTAGGTAAGTAAATCAATAGACGTCAATGAGTAAACATCTCGAGTGTTGTTATTGTAAACCATCGCCCAAGTCGAGGCTTGAGTTTGGCTACGGAACGCGTCGGCAGGTGCTGGATAGCCGAACGTCCTGAATCGACCTCTGGGCTCCAACCGGAGGACGATGCAGGACAGTCTCAAATAAATCGAATAAGAGACCGCGAACGAACTCCCCCAGCTCAAGGTGTCATGCGACCCGTGCCGAGGAGCTAATGGCACCCGGGGTATAAGGGTGTCTCGCACGGAGCCTCCAAGGTACAAGGCGCCCCCCTGGAGTAAGTAGCCTTACCTCGTTAATCGGGTCACTGACGAGATGGACCTTTTAGATACCCGGTACTCGTGGGAACAACATGAACACAACAAACAAAAACAAAAAACGTAAAGAAGAAGACCCTTCCGTTAAGCATAACCCCGTAACCAGCACCGTGGCAGGGACAGTGGTGGTGGATGCCCACCATCGAACCCCATCTCCCCAACCCAGCGCATCGAAAGCCCAGGGCTGTAATCCAAACCCGGGAATTACTGAGGCAACAGCAGGAGTATCCAACCTCTGGCTGGAACAGAGGCTCTCCGGCTCCCAAAAGACGAAAGCCGCGATCAGTTTGGCCAAAACTCGTGGAAAGGCTATAAAACCCAGGAGGCGAAGGTCAAACAGACAAGGGGTTCGCGAAGAAGGGCGCCAGGAAGCCCATCAAACCCGACCACAACCCCCGTCAAGAACCCCCTTGCAAAACAAGAGGCTTCGCTCGGAAATGAGCACGCCCACTCTAAACCTCAGGCCAAAAGAACGCGTCCAACCACAGTCACCACCGAGGTAAGACCCAGCACTACAGCTGGGGAGACCTACAGGCAGGCACTAGGGACGGCGCGAATGGCTGGGGTATTTGAAGAGTACCCACAACAATACCTCACGGAGGACCAGGGTAAATCCGTCCAGCGGGATATACTAACTAAGGTATGGAAGTGCGAATCTTTCAAGGGTCCTCAATTTACAAACAGCTACTTCGAGAATCAATCAATAAACGTCACTGAGTATATTATTGGAAACCATTCTCTTAAGTTACCATTTTATGCAGTTTTATAAAAAAAAGTATGAGAATTAACTAACCTGTGGGATTACAATGTCCGCTAAATATTTGGCGTTTATGTAAAGCTCCTCGGCCTGCTCGAACTGTAAAGTGTGCTGGTTGTGTTGGAGATCGTATTTGATGCAATCGTAAATATCGGGGATTTTGCTGATGTCGAAGTTTTTGTTTTTCGTGTAAAAGTCCTTCTCGATTTTTCCCCATCTGCGCCCCATCAACTCCCAGGTTTCACCGTGGTAAAGAATAGCATCTGAAAGAAAGGAAGTCCGAAGTGGTCCAGGTAACTCCAATGAAGGTAACGAATCAATAACAAGATTATGTCAAGCAGGCACTGGATGCTGGAACTGTCAACACCTCGAGCGTCCAGCGCCTCTCTATCTTTGGCTCGTTACAAATTTTCAAAAATAAGCAGGCACTGGATGCTGGAACTGTCAACACCTCGAGCGTCCGGCGCCTCACTATCTTTGGCTTATTACAAATTTTCAAAAACAAGCAGGCACTGGACGCTGGAAGTGTCAACACCTCGAGCGTCCAGCGCCTCTCTATCTTTGGCTCATTACAAATGTTCAAAAACAAGCAGGCACTGGACGCTGGAAGTGATAACACCTCGAGCGTCCTGCGCATCTCTATTTTTGGCTCATTACAAATTTTCAAAAACAAGCAGGCACTGGATGCTGGAACTGTTAACACCTCGAGCGTCCAGCGCCTCACTATCTTTGGCTCGTTACAAATTTTCAAAAACAAGCAGGCACTGGATGCTGGAACTGTCAACACCTCGAGCGTCCGGCGCCTCACTATATTTGGCTTATTACAAATTTTCAAAAACAAGCAGGCACTGGACGCTGGAAGTGTCAACACCTCGAGCGTCCAGCGCCTCTCTATCTGTGGCTCATTACAAATGTTCAAAAACAAGCAGGCACTGGACGCTGGAAGTGACAACACCTCGAGCGTCCTGCGCATCTCTATCTTTGGCTCATTACAAATTTTCAAAAACAAGCAGGCACTGGACGCTGGAAGTGTAAAAATCTCGAGCGTGTAGCGCCTTTGGCTCATACAATTTTATTATAACAATCGTGTTTAACTATTCATTTCAATTTCATCACACACACAACACACCTTTACTTTTGGCATCCTCTTTTTTCTGCTTGACAATCTCCATCAGCGACTTGATCAGCTCGTGCACGTTCCTGCAGCACTGCACCGGGTTTTTGACGAACTCCAGCGCGTCGGCGATGCTGACGGAACTCCCCGGGTTGATTTTGTCCTTATCCTCCTGACTGAACTCCCTGTCGAGCTGCATGAGCTCGTGCAGCCGCGACTTGCACCTGAACATCACACCGACTTGAAAATTACAAAAAAAGAACGCTTTAAAGTATTTCAATTGAAAAAAGACAACCTACATGTTCTGATATTTACTGCTGTCGCAATCGTTGTCTAAGAGGCCGTTGGTGTTGGCGCTTTTAACCATCTGCACGAGGATCGGAGTGAGTTCGCCCTCGAGGGCTAGCAAGCCTTTGGCGAAGGCGGCCGCCGTCATTTGCACGCGACCTTCGTCGGAGGCGTAGATTTTCAAATCGTGCCTGAAAGTAGAGTGCAGCCTCAAAAGGCCCAAACCCTGCGCGCCAGCGTATTCACCTAGAGAAACACGAATCATACTTCACGTTTTTATTAATTTTTAACAGTGTTGGACAGATAAAAATAGATGCAAATCAGCGGCGGCTCGCAGGCTAACTTCAGGGTAGACTAAAGGAAATTAAATCCGTTATTGAAGACTAGCTTCAGGGTCGGCCACAACGCCAAGGCACACAAATTTGAGGTTGGGATCGCGCGAAATTGCACAACAAAGTCACCTTTGTGGTGCAATTCCTTGTATTTATAAAGTGCGATCCCTACCTCAAATTGTGTGTGCCTTGGCGCTGTGGCCGACCCTGAAGTTAGGCTGCGAGCCGTCGTTGATACAAATGTTATTGCATTTTTGTCCAACACTGTTTTTTTGTTTTAAGCGATTGAACTTTAATAAGTGGGAAAAAAACAAATTATTTCCCCTTTACGAGTATTATTTTCATGTTGTTGAAAGGAGTACTTTTGTATGCTCGTTGTCATTTCTAACTAGTGAAGAATGGATTGATTTTAATTTCTTTTGTTTTACTTGATTGTGAGAGTCGACACGGACACGGGCACGGAGGGGAGGGTCGCTAAATTTTACAAACATTTAAATATTATTACCATTGTCACCATCCATGTCTAAGAGGTCACATTTAAAAAAGGACAGCGAAAAAAATGTAAGAAAAGAAAACACAGTTAAACATTAGTAACAATGTCAAAATATTTCACCACGGGAACTTTCACATGATATTTTATTTCAGAAATTAAAATAGTATATATGATTTTTGTTTCGTTTGCAATGGTGGTGATTTATCTTGCTAGCAGATTAGCTAATGTTATAGTATGTTGAATTCAGTAGCGGATCTAGAATCATGACAATTGGGGGTGCATTAATATTCACGGTAACTTTCAAGGGAGGATAAATATTTTAAACATGTTTTTAATATTGATTAAAAAGGACTTTGGCCCCTCTCTCGCCCATAGATCAGTCACTGATTTATTCTAATAATAATATCAATGATTTTTGAGTCATTTAGAATATTAGTAACCTTACACAATAAAAATTAAATATGTTCAGAGCAGTGGCGGCTCGCAGCCTAACTTCTGGGACCCCCCAGGGATCGACCTCGACTTGCTCGCAAAGCTCCTTCCATTTTCTACCCTTGTTTCTCTCGATCTACCTCCTTAAGGCCGCGATCTTAATTTGCCTCTCCCTCGCGAATGTATCCACGGCCTCTCCTTTGGCCCTGGCTCTTCTAACCCTTCTTCTGGCTTGTTGTGCCTCCTTCCTAGCCTGGGCTACCTCTTTAAACCCCCGTTTTGGTGTTGGGGCGCTTGTTCGACGCCTCGCAGGCTCCTCTCAGGACTTCGGTCAGCTCAGACGCCAGTTCTTCCGCGTCCTCCCCCGACAGCTCACAATTTGCTATTACCTCGACGAGTGCCCTAGTGTCCATCTGTCTTATGTCCCACCTTGTGGGGTCCGAGTTATTTCCTCTCGTTTCTTCATTGAGAATATCGAACCTTACAAAGTCGTGATAAAAAGTTAAGTTAAAAAGACAGGGCTGGACGCAGAGGCTCTACTACCGGGAGGGGTCGGGGCGGTGGTGGAGGCTTTGTTCCCAAGGGGCGAGGGAAAGAGACGTTGTGGAGATAGCCTCCTCCAGACAGAAGAGCAATTCTTGGCGGAAGAGATATTACTAGCGGCCAAATCTCTTCTTCTAAAAAAGGCACCCGGGCCAGACGGAATCCCGAATGAAGTCCTCAAAACGGCGAAGCTTACAGTATTCGAAGAGGCAATGAACAGGTGTATGGCCCAAGGGGTCTTCCCAAAACATTGGAAACGGGCGAGGTTAGCTATTATCCCTAAGGCAGGCGGAAAGCCTGAAATTCCATCGGCATACAGACCGGTATGCCTGCTTGACAAAATTACTCAAAAAGGCACTAAACAGGAGAGTGCTCGACCACATTGAGGGGGAGGACGGTTTCCACCCAAGACAGTTCGTGTTTCGGCGAGGAAAGTCAACAGTTGACGCGGTGATAGAAGTTAAGAGGCTGGCGGAGGGGGCAAACGAAGGACCACTATGGAAGCGAGAGCACGCAATCATGATAGCGCTAGACATAAAGAATGCGTTCAACACGCTGCCCTGGCGCGCAATCATGTAAGAGGCGGAACGGAGGCTCCCTCCAAGCCTAGCGCGAATGATCGACGCATATCTAGAAGACAGAGAACTAGAGTACACGGCGGGCCATCACGAGCAGAGAAGGGCACTAAGCTTAGGGGTGCCACAAGGCTCAGTGCTTGGACCAACACTCTGGAACATAGTGTATGACAGGGTGTTGGAGATACAACTACCGGGAGGAGCATTTGCCGACGATCTGGCTATTGTGGTTAGGGACCGAACCGTCGAGGGGTTGCAACAAACTACCAGAACATCGACCGACGCTATTATCGCATGGCTAGAAGCGACAGGGCTCAAAGTAGAAGCCAAGAAGACGAAGGCAGTTTGGCTGCCCACCAAAAGATCGGGGAGGCAGCACGGAACCACAATAAAGGTAGGAGGCGTCAACATCGTAATAGACAAAAGTACTTGGGAGTATGGCTTCAGGCTAACCCAAGATGGAGCCGGTGTTGGAGATACAACTACCGGGAGGAGCATTTGCCGACGAGTTGGCTATTGTGGTTAGGGACCGAACCGTCGAGGGGTTGCAACAAACTACCAGAACATCGACCGACGCTATTATCGCATGGCTGGAAGCGACAGGGCTCAAAGTAGAAGCCAAGAAGACGAAGGCAGTTTGGCTGCCCACCAAAAGATCGGGGAGGCAGCAGGGAACCACAATAAAGGTAGGAGGCGCTGACATCGTAATAGACAAAAGTACTTGGGAGTATGGCTTCAGGCTAACCCAAGATGGAGCCGCCATTGCAGCGAGGCGGCGGATGGAGTGACGCGGATGGATGCGCTAATAGGACGAATAATGCCTAACGTGGGGGGAGCAGGAGGCGACAATTGATGTCGGCGGCCAGAGCCAAGCTTGCGTACGCAGCCCCGGTCTGGAGCAACGCAATGGATACTGCGAGAAATGCGGCAAGAGCCAGAGGCTCAATGGGAACAACATGTCTCCGAATAACGCGGGCATACAGGACGGTATCCACAGACGCAGTCGAGGTGCTCGCCTCGTCAATGAACGGACACCTCTACATGAAGCAGAGAGCAGACGCTTACCGCCTGCAGAAAGAGGGATACAGCAAAATGGATGCTTAAGAGGAAGCCTATAGCAAGACAATACGAGCGCTGGGGGCGAACCACTAATTGGACGAAAACTCTAATTAGATGTGTCCGTCAGTGGTGCGAACGGAGCCACTGTGAGATGGACTATCACTTGACCCAGGTAATGATGGGGCACGGGAATTACGGGGCGTACTTCCAGAATTGGAAAGGCACCAGCAGGAAGCTGCCACTACTGCATGGCAGCGTAGGATACGGCCCGGCATACCCTGGTGGAATGCGAAGCCTGGGCAGAAGCGAGAATCGTGCTGAGAGGCAAGATCGGAGAAGTGTCTGAGGACAGCATAGTCCACAAGATGCTGGCAAGCAAAGGGAATTGGGAGGCAGTAAGCACGTTTGCCAAAACCGTGATCGGTAGGAAGCTCGCAGATGAGCTGGAGAGGGCCGAGGGTCAGGGTACCGAATATCCAGGACAGAGCAACCGGTAGCAAATGCCCCTGATGTAATGCCAAGATGGCGATTCCAGGGAAGAGAGGGGCTTTTAGTCGGTCGAACAACAAACCCGACACTATTGGCCGTATAAGATCAAAGGCCAACGTCTGTTAGCAGATTTCCCAATCCCTTCTATAAACAAAAAAAAGGCCAGAGACCCAAGGTAATATGTTGTAACGTGCCGTATCCTATGCAATCCTGTTCACATTTTCCTGTCATAGATTGTGTATTTTCCTTTTCCCTCTTTATCATAGACTACCCAATTTACACACGAATCTGGCCAACTTCACAACATAATTTCCACTTCCTACTCCGATTCCACCCGCGTTTTTTTCATCAGCCCCTTTTCCTATATAAACGGTACGCACTCGTCTCCTAGACTGAGTTCTGTGGCCGCCGCGAGATTCTCCAGACCTAGTGGCTGACATCGGGTCTATCTCGAACGCAATACGGTAAGTGTACGAAGCGCTGAGGTGACTTTGTTGGGCAATTCCTTGAATTTATAAAGCCTGATCCCAACCTCAAATTTTGTGTTCCTTCTCGCTGAAGTTAGGCTGCGAGCCGTCGCTGGTTCAGTGCTATGTCAAACATTAGTGATTTCAAAACTGACAAACTGTTCTGTCGCAAATGTACTACGGGAGCGATTACTTATCGGACGGAAATATTATTGAGGTTAAGTTGTTCGACACTAAGATTACCCAAAAATAATTAATAATACAATTGGCACATACTTAGGGATCTAGCTTGCATGAACACACGCACTCTTCACAGTGTGAACACATTGAAAATAAAAATGGAATACAAAATAACCGAAATAAAAGTGGAGGTAAGAAATAAATAAAATTAAGCTTATACCAGACTTGGGCAAAACACATTCAAATCATTCGAATAACTTTTAATTAATAAAAACTAGTTGAAATAATGCCCAACTCTAGTATATAGATCTCGTCAAAAAGAACTCAACTGAGAACGGTACCTTTTGCTATCTATTGCAAGCGTTGCTTTCTTTTTGAAGTGAGGCTAAAAATAAATTAAAAAGAGGAGAAATAAAAACAAATACGAACCAGCGAGGTGTCTACCTTGGCCACCTGGATACATGCACCGGAATATCCTGCCCAGTTCCTCCGCCTGGATGCGTCCGGCCGGTGTGAGCTCCCCGCCCCATTTCAAAATGAGCACCAGTGAAGGATCGGCGGGCCTGTCTACTGGAAACAACATTAAAAACATATGCTTCTCCCGTTTCGAGGAAATCACAGTCGGAACTTTGTTAAAATAAAATTGCTTTTCTTCGACGCAGAGTGATCCAAACCCGACCGATTTCAATAAATATTTTATATTGTGTTATTATTTTTTAATACTTGAGTTTCCACTCCCAGACTAAGCATGAAGTAAAATTTCGAGTTTAGAAAAGCCTGAAAATTTGGTTTGGTCGCGTAGCGCGAAGCGCGGAGCGGCCAAACCAAATTTTCAGGCTTTTCTAAACTCGAAATTTTACTTCATGCGCCACCGATTCAAAACACTGATGCAATGTAGCGTGTTTTAAACTTATTAATAAGTCAGTGTTTTGTACCGGTGGCGCATGAAGTAAAATTTCGAGTTTAGAAAAGCCTGAAAATTTGGTTTGGTCGCTCCGCGCTTCGCGCTACGCGACCAAACCAAATTTTCAGGCTTTTCTAAACTCGAAATTTTACTTCATTCTTAGTCTGGGAGTGGAAACACTCGTTAGAAGTTTCAAATTGAAGGATTATTGCCATTTTACAAAGGCTACAGCTCAATTATTATTATTATTGCCATTTTACAAAGGCTACAGCTCAAAGGACCAATCATGGTCTTCGGAGACCGAAGGACTACAAGGAATCGAAATTTGTTTACAAGAAAACAACGAATATTTGAAGGTTTACAGAATGGATGGGAAAGGAAACATCCAATTTTGAAAAATATCTAAGTTGGGTTTGGGAAAAGTCTGAAAATTTGGATTTGCCGGGCGGAGCGAAGCGAGCCCGGCAAATCCATATTTTCAGGCTTTTCTAAACTCGAAATTTTACTTCATGCGCCACGCATATAAAACACTGACATCTTGTGTACTTCTGAAACCACACATCACTGTGTTAATAATAATAATAATACATAACACGATTAAAGAGAGAATTTTGACAAGCATCATCAACAATAAAGAAAGTTGGACATCGTCTAAGCTTGTTAATTTGGACAAAATTTCTTTTAAAATCCTTCTCAGCGGACTGATCGCTGATTACGTAACTAATTTTCACGAGACAATTTTCTATGAAATCGCGAGAGAAAGGAAACCATTGTGAATTAAGTTGAACAGCGGCGGCTCGCAGCCTAACTTCAGGGTGGGGTAGAGACCCAAGGTAATATGTATCCATTATTGAAAGGTGACTGCAACTCCTTGTATTTATAAAGCGCGATCCCAACCTCAAATTTTGGGTGCCTAGGCGCTGTGGCCGACCCTGAAGTTAGGCTGCGAGCCGTCGCTGAAGTTCAACCATAATCACAGTTGCACCAAAAACGTTCAACTTAAGTTCTGTTGGTAGAGCGCAAAGCATATTAGTAGCGCCATCTATTATGTATGCTAAGAGGTTCCTTTTTAATAAACAGTTAGTCTCTCGCTGACCTCCAGCCAAGCTACACGTCTTTTCTTTTCCTCGCCCGTCTCCCGCAACAAGGTTCAACAAGTTCAACCTGAAGATGACAGTACCTATTGTTCTAATGTCACTTTGAGCTAAGCCAGTTCAACGTGTTTGGTGTAATTCCTTGTATAAAGCGCGATCCCAACCTCAAATTTTGTGTGCTTTGGAGCTGTGGCCTACCCTGAAGTTAGGCTGCGAGCCGTCGCTTAAGTTAAACCATAATCATAATCACAATTGCGCCAAAAACGTTCAACTTGAGTTCAAGCCGAAGATGGCAGTACCTATTGTTCTAATGTCACTTTGAGCTAAACCAGTTCAACGTATTTGGTGATGTTTAAAAAGTAATAATCACAAGTAGCAACGTGATTTAAATGTCCCTCTCTAGTTTGAACCACTCTGTGTGTGGACTAAGGAAGCGATAAGTAAAAAATAAAAGGTTCGTACTAATGTTCGGTTTACCATCATCCGAACTTGAGCCGCGTGGCCGGCCCTTCGGTTGGTACTTCATCTGGACCTTGCGGTTAATCCCTGAGAAATGTCCGTACCTAAACAAAGCACGTTTTCAATTAATCAAAAATATTACAAGCTGCATCGAGGTTGATTACATTTCGAGGACGCTTTTCAGCTGTTCCAGTTTACCCTGTTTTTCCTCGATTTCCGGATCGGCCTCGTGCTGCTGTATTTCCGCTAGGAGAGAGCGGGCTATGTCTAAAATTTCCTGCAGTTGCTTGGGCCGCTTCAGCTTCACGTGGCCGTGTTTGTAACCGTCGTATTTTTCGAAAATTTCGAAAAACCTGAAATATTCGGTTCATTGGAAGCGTTGGACACATACAGATCAAATAAATAAAAGCGTTGGACACATACAGATCAAATAAATAAAAGCGTTGGACACATACAGATCAAATAAATAGAGGTATTCGATCGAACGATATTCCTAAGGACTAATCGCTTACTTTGGATGTCTAACTTCAACCTTCATCTTCTGCTTAGGTGTCCTATCACCGTGCCTAATCACCCCGACGACACACCTCAACTCCATCATCTTCCCAAACGTGGTGGGAACAATGGGAGGATCGTCCAGCTGGAACGGGACCGACCACGGAATGTGCAGCGTCGGCGCCAGCTCCCTCAGGATCATATTCCCCAAAATCTTCGCGCAATCGTCGTAATACTTATTGGAATTCTTCACGAAACTGAAACCGTTCACATCGCACACGAAGGACTTCCCGTTGGCCCTAAAACGGAACACAGTTCTTAACGTGATCCCCTCAGTGAAGTTCAAACGTGATCACCTCAGTAAATCAAAACCGCACACGGCCTGCTTGAAGGCCAAACAAACCTTACGGGAGATCAGTTTCTCGGCGTTGCTTAATATCACAGGGTAACGTATCTCTTTGCCCTCCCTGTCGCGTTCGACTTTGCCGTCCAGCGCCGGCGACTTGCGGGCCTCCGCGTGCGCGTAATCCGGTCCGACGGTGTAGACCTTAATAAGGGTTAGAAAAGAAAATGCTGTTGATTTTTCCTGGAGAATGGCTCTACAAATTGATTATGTATGAATGTAATTTCTTTTTTTTTTATATATATAGCGAGATTGGTCGCGTTCAGACAATTTGTTGACTGCAGCGCTCTAGCGTAAAGCGCTTGAAACTCCCTGAACTAACAAATTATTAACAGCGACTACATTTTTAGCGCTTTTCGAAAAACCTAAAATATTCGGTTCATTGGAAGCGTTGGTCACATACAGATCAAATAAATAGAGGTATTCGATCGAACGATATTCCTAAGGACTAATCGCAAAACGCTTACTTTGGATGTCTAACTTTGTAACGAAAATTTCGAAATTTAATTAATTTTCGTTACATTTGAGAAACATCAGTCTTCCACTATTTAAAATAATTAAATTATGGACTTTTATTATAGGCAACTTAAGTTACTCAACGGAATTGTCAGATTCGGCTCAAGCGTCCTGCGTGCGAATCTGGTGCTTCCTTAGGTCTTTGGGGCCTTCTCTTGTTGATAGCCGTCACGCACGGTTTGGTTCTTGGTTTTATGGGGACAGTCCCATAGGGTGGCGCATGGGGAATCTAAAATAAATCTCGTCCATCCGGGGTTTGGAAGCTGGCGTGTGAGTATTCTTTGAACCTTTTTTTTAAACTTCTGTTCTGCTGGTGGAAATATTTTTGTAGTTACTTTAAAATTATTAGCCTGTTTCATTAATCGCAAATTATGAGGTTAGGTACTGCAAGGAAATTAGTGAAGTCATTATTTCATCTGCCTGATGAAGCCACTGTGTGGTGAAACATGTTGCAGTGTTCAACAATAAAAGTGAAACCCTCCCAACTGCGTTGTTTTATTTCAAATAATTAGTGAAGGGTTAGGCCCATTAGTGCAGTTTTGATTTAGGTTTCTTGCAGTAAGATTTTGTGTAAAGTGCACGTAATTCATTGGTGTATTTTGCATGCGGTGAAACTACGGCGTTATTCAGTACAGTTTTTGTTTCTACCAGGTGGACTTTATTGTTTTTGTTCATGGAATCCTCACACACGCGTGCTCGCTCCAAGCTGCGGATGACGTCGATTTTAATTAATATTATTTTTTTGTTTTGAACTTCGTCACATTTCACTTTGTTTTTATTAAATTTCTATTTTCTCTATTAACACTAACATTGCGCACAGCGTAGTTTAAATTGAGCAGTATTTCTGAAAATTTCAGGCACATGGTTGTTATAAGTTTTGAAACAATTCATTGTGTCTGTTCCGTACTTAATTCGTATTTGAAATTGGGAGGCGAATGCGCGCAACTCTGTTTACGTTTTCCTCTTAATGCGCCTGTCTATTTTTTTCTACCCCTCACTCCTGAACCACTAGCAGAGGAAGAGAGTCTCGGGCACCGCCATATTAAGTTCGTGTATCGCAACGAATCGGTTTTGGGCTCCGCCAAGTATTAGTAACGCCACCGGCTTAATATTATTAGTCTTTAAACATATTATTCGTATACGTGTGTGTCCGTCTGCGAGGAGGAAGTTATAGTCCCGCCTGCAAGGAACCTGAGCCATCCGGACAGCAGATAGTCAAGGTTAGTGTCCTTCAACCCCAAATTCCTCCCCGTGAACAACGTACGTATTCGCCACCCTCGCGCCGGAGACATTCACATTTTAATTACAGTCCACTGACGTCTCCGGGCTTTACCCGCAACAGTGTCTATAACCTTAAAAATAAAAAGGTATTATTGATTAATTACTATTTGGCTAATTATTTTGTTTGCATTAAATTCATTTTGTTGAGCAACTATTTTTTTTTGTAAATATTCATATTAAAATGTTCCTTGTGAATATTCATACTGTTGAATTTTTCATGTTATCGACAACGGGCCAATCGCTGGTGTTTCCGTGAAAAGGGTCAGAAGAGGACAGAAGAGGATTCCAACCAGCTTCCGGTTTCGTTACAAAACCATTGAATTGAGGAATCGCCCCACCACTTTTGACAGCAGGCGCAAAACAACTGAGCCGTAGTAGTCAACCCGCAAACTAACCGTAAAACAGCAGGGTGGCGATTGGCTATACTGCAACTTAACAACTCAATGACAACCGGACTGGAGGACCTTGACCTGGCCAGGAGACAAGATTGGTGCCGCTCCATTTTTTTTGACAAGGAAAATTTAAGTATTGTTCTAATTTACCTATATTTTATAAGAGAAAGTTAATTATTTTAATTAAAGAACGTTGTTAAATTGTTACTTAGTCTTTTTGTATTATTTAATTGAGTATGCTGGCGCCCATAAATAAATTTCTTAATAACCCACGACCTACCGGGAAATAAACTGAGCAGCCCAAAGGCAAGTATAATATTGTGTAAGACTTATTTAGTTTTCGTTACAACTTCAACCTTCATCTTGTGCTTAGGTGTCCTATCACCGTGCCTAATCACATACAGACTTGGTGTGCCCTTGCGGTGTATACCTTTCGAGCGTCCGTCTAAGGACTGGTGGATCACCGCCATATCTGCGAACCAACCCACATGTGGACCGGAGGGGCTAATAGACACCACTGGGCTATTCAAGGCCCACCCCCGACTCCTTAGCGGCGACAAGCACCAGGGCTGAGTCAACCCCGCCGTGTGTAAGTTAGCCCTATCCAAGATGGCTAACCTCAAGAAGGTGTACAGCTCCGACTTGGACAATCATCCCCTTCAACCATCGTTCGAAGACTCAGGTCTGCCCCAGACCCCTCCTGTGTAGGTGCTATGCTGGACCTCCTGATATCCCGGACATTCGAGTATGCTCCGGTTTATACCTTTCGGTGTTACCAATAGAGCGTCCGTTCTAGGGAACGGTGGATCACCGCCATACCAGCGAAACCACTACCCGTCGGAGACCAACCCACAAGTGGACCGGAGAGGCGGATAGACACCCCTGGGCTTTACAGGCCCACCCCCGACTCCTCATTTAATGGCGACAAGCACCAGGGCTAAGTGAACCCCGCCGTGTGTAAGTTAGCCCTATCCAAGATAGGGACACAGAGGTTACCTCAAGAAGGTCTACAGCTCCGACTTGGACAATCGTCCCTTTCAGACATCCATCGTCCGAAGACTCAGGTCTGCCCCCGCCGCCTCCTGTTTTTAGGTGCTATGACGGGACCCTCGATATCCCGGACAAGAGCTTTTTCTCATATGAAGCATGGTTCACTTTTTCGGGATATGTTAATAAACAAAATATGCGGTTGTGGTCTGCTGGGAATCCCCACGAGTTGGTAGAAAGTACTTTGCACGTTCAAAAGGTTGGCGTTTGGATGGTGATGTCGCCGTGTGTAAGTTAGCCCTATCCAAGATAGGGACACAGAGGCTTCAAGCATCCATCGTCCGAAGACTCAGGTCTGCCCCAGACGCCTCCAGTTTAGGTGCTATGCTGGACCTCCTTCCAGTTATACAGCTGGAAAAGCGGTCCAGCGGTAAAAATGTATATACACAAAGCGGTACCATTCAACAACTTCGCTTTTGTAAAACGCTGCATGGCTTAAGTTCTCTGAACGCGACCATTGTCATTAATTAATATTTCAGCGCGCCAGTTGCATAAATATTTGAATGAAGTTCAACTCTGAACTGTAGTTCATGCAACTGGCGCTTGCTTAGTTTATGAGTTATTAAAAAGTACATAGCATGCGCAAGAAAGCCTAGGGCAGACCACTCCCGTTTTTGTTGTTATTGTTCACAAAACGCAGCATGCTATTAACATGTGTTTGTTGTTATGAGATAAGAATTTGCGAAGAAGTGTGCATAACGGCGCAGCCCTTATGGACCAGCCGCTGGAGGAGATGTGTTGGACATTTTTTCCATTTCTCAATATATGCATAAACACTCCAATATTGTTGTTTTATATTAATGCCCGTTTGCACCCAAGTCTCTTTCATCAATATGCAATTGTGTAAACAATTTGTAAATACAATTGTTATGTTTTTAAAAAGTACTAATCATTGATTAAGTTAATATCAATGATTAGTACTTTTTAAAAACACAACAATGGTATAATCGATATTTGTTTTTGAGTTTCGTGAAGAGTATAATCATAAATAATTAACACTGTTGTTGTATAAAGTGTGAAGAAAGGATACAACAGTGTTAATTATTTACAACAATTGCATATTGATGAAAAAGACATGTTTAGGATATCTTACAAATTTATAACATTCTTATGTTCGAGAAATGTGACTTAATCAGAGGTTTAATCAATGATTAGTGGATGATTAAAGCTAATCGTTCGGGGTGCAAATGGACCTAAGAGATTAATAATCCAGGTCTATGTATTCCTAGATGTCCATATCTTCGGCTTCAAATGTTTACAAAGGAAATTTCAACACAACTGTTTGTTATAAATACACACTAAGATGGCACACACAAAAATAGAAAAATCAGTTAATTTTGAGCCCAATGTAAGCCTTAATTATTATCAGAGCGCCTTAGTTAAATATTACCCTTCCACCTTCCACCTTCCTACCTTCAAGTTTGAATATCCAGTAATAAAAAGTATTAGATTATTAAAAAAATTGGCAGTGGCGCATTCAGGGAGGAAATGAGAGACAAAAGACGAATAGCACAGAAAATGACTTAAGATATGTTTCGATCAGAGCTGGGCAGGATTCAAATCATTCGGGATTCGAATCCTTTTAGAGGATTCAAAAGAGGTATTCGAATACTTTAGTTAAACTGGATTCGTGATCCGGATTCGTTACACATTTTTAAAAGTATTCGTATTCGAATCCAAATGCTGGTGATTCGAATCCTCATAAAAGGACTCGAATCCTCATAAAAGGATTCGAATCCTCGTAAAAGGATTCGAATCCTCATAAAAGGATTCGAATCCTCATAAAAGGATTCGAATATTTACAAAAGGATTCGAATCCTCGTAAAAGGATTCGAATCCTCGTAAAAGGATTCGAATCCTCATAAAAGGATTCGAATATTTACAAAAGGATTCGAATCGTCAAAAATAATTCGAATTAATCGTAAGGATTACCATGAAACATTTGTTTTGTATGTTTTTAAATTTCTCGTTAAATCAGTGTTTCATACGCGTGGCGCATGAAGTAAAATTTCGAGTTTAGAAAAGCCCCGTGAAAATTTGTCTCGGGTCGCTGCGCGACCCTCGACAAATTTTCTACGCGGGGCTTTTCTAAACTCGAAATTTTACTTCATGCTTAGTCTGGGAGTGGAAAACACTCGTTACTTTAAAATATGTCACAACTGTTAAAGTATGTATCGTCGGATGCCTGTCTTCAGGGGTGATATGTAAGCAAATTATGGGTCCTAGGAGTTGCCAAATAAGTGAGTTACTCAACTGTTTCCAAGGCACATTATTACTGGTTTTAACAGAAATTTTCGTTTTTGTAAGAACGTCCTTGTCAAACTGTCACGTACTGACATAAAATGATAATTTTGACGTAAATCGTTTTTATCAGCACGCCGAATTTTTAACGTTTTTGATATTTTTTATATTTACGAGATGACATTTTGGCCATTTTGATGTTTTTGGCAATTTTAAATAATTATGAGATATTTTGATAACTTTTAAAACTGAAAACAGTTTTAATATGTTTTTATATTTTTAACTTTACTTGAAACCAGTGTTTAATACGCGTGGCGCATGAAGTAAAATTTCGAGTTTAAAAAAGCCCCGCGAAAATTTGTCTCGGGTCGCTGCGCGACCCTCGACAAATTTTCTACGCGGGGCTTTTCTAAACTCGAAATTTCACTTCATGCTTAGTCTGGGAGTGGAGACACTCGTTCGTAAATTTTCGAATTATCATAAAGTTGTGTATTTATTTTCGAAAAAATCTTTCTCAGTTTATTGAACAAAAACAAAAGAGCTGAGGTGAAAAGTGTTTAGGTAAAAGTGGTTTATTTTTTCGTTGGCTACAACTTTTGTTTGAAACATTTTTTTTATTTAGACGTCGAAAGCCATAATCGGTGAGTTGTTGATGTCCACTAGATTTCCTAGTTTCTAATTCAAAAACAAAAGAGCTGAGGTGAAAAGTATTTAGGTAAAAGTGGTTTATTTTTTCGTTGGCTACAACTTTTGTTTGAAACATTTTTTGATTTAGACGTCGAAAGCCATAATCGGTGAGTTGTTGATGTCCACTAGATTTCTTAGTTTCTAATTCAAAAACAAAAGAGCTGAGGTGAAAAGTGTTTAGGTAAAAGAGGTATATTTTTTCGTTGGCTACAACTTTGTTTGAAACATTTTTTGATTTAAACGTCGAAAGCCACAATCGGTGAGTTGTTGATGTCCACTAGATGTTTTAGTTTCTAATTCAAAAACAAAAGAGCTGAGGTGAAAAGTGTTTAGGTAAAAGAGGTATACTATTTCGTTGGCTACAACTTTTGTTTGAAACATTTTTTGATTTAGACATCGAGAGTCAGAATCAGTAAGTTGTTGATGTCCACTGGATTTTTTAGTTTCTAATTCAAAAACAAAAGAGCTGAGGTGAAAAGTGTTTAGGTAAAAGAGGCATATTTTTTCGTTGGCTACAACTTTTGTTTCAAACATTGTTTGATTTAGACGTCGAAAGCCATAATCGGTGAGCTGTTGATGTCCAATAGATGTTTTAGTTTCTAATTCAAAAACAAAAGAGCTGAGGTGAAAAGTGTTTAGGTAAAAGTGGTTTATTTTTTCGTTGGCTACAACTTTTGTTTGAAACATTTTTTGATTTAGACGGCGAAAGCCACAATCGGTGAGTCGTTGATGTCCACTAGATGTTTTAGTTTCTAATTTTAAAACAAAAGAGCTGAGGTGAAAAGTGTTTAGGTAAAAGAGGTATATTTTTTCGTTGGCTACAACTTTTGTTTGAAACATTTTTTGATTTAAACGTCGAAAGCCATAATCGGTGAGTTGTTGATGTCCACTAGATTTTTTAGTTTCTAATTCAAAAACAAAAGAGCTGAGGTGAAAAGTGTTTAGGTAAAAGAGGCATATTTTTTCGTTAGCTACAACTTTTGTTTCAGACATTTTTTGATTTAGACGTCGAAAGCCATAATCGGTGAGCTGTTGATGTCCAATAGATTTGTTAGTTTCTAATTCAAAAACAAAAGAGCTGAGGTGAAAAGTGTTTAGGTAAAAGAGGTATATTTTTTCGTTGGCTACAACTTTTGTTTGAAACATTTTTTGATTTAGACGTCGAAAGCCTTAATCGGTGAGTTGTTGATCTCCGCTAGATTTTTTAGTTTCTAATTCAAAAACAAAAGAGCTGAGGTGAAAAGTGTTTAGGTAAAAGAGGTATATTTTTTCGTTTTTGTTTGTTTTAAGCATTTTTTGACTTAGACGTCGAAAGCAACAGTGAAATTCGTTTAATAAAAAAACATATAATGATTTTTTTTGTATTGTGGAGGTTTCTACTTCGTTATACATGTTAATTTATTAATAAAAACGGTTTAACTTTGTTTGCATAACACAATTTATTTGACAGCCGTTTTGTAATTTGTAATTTGTTTGTGTTTTTCGCTAACCATTTTGTATATATACCTGTTTTGTAAGTAGTTTTAGTCACTACATGTTTGATAATAATTATTACATACATATAATAATATAAGTATTCATGTATATATATATAGTTAATTTTTCTCCTGTAATTTGATTTTGTATCTGTTGGGAAAATAAATAAATAAATAAATTAATGAAACACTTGTATCTTTTCTTCACTTATTTATTTGGAGTACCAAATGCACATTTCGATCACGATGTGATCATTATCAATGGTTGACAAATACAGATTTATCAGTATTTGTCAACCATTGATAATGATCACATCGTGATCGAAATGTGCATTTGATACTTTAAATAAATAAGTGAAGAAAAGATACAAGTGTTTCATTAATTTAAAACCATCTTCACGCAACTCAACAACAATTAAGTAAATAAATTAATAAATAATGGCAAGCTAAATTTGCCGAAACTGCAGTCACATAAAAATAAATTGTGTTATACAAACAAAGTTAAACCGTTTTTTATTAATAAACTAATGATTTCTGGTGATTTTTAACGCAAGATTTTTTAGACATTTGATGGTATAATTAATATTGAATTACTGAAATAAGATTTCTTGAATAATTTTCTCACTTATCACTTGGTGAAACATTTTTTTTTTTTTTTTTTTTTTTAACTGAAATAAGTATTTATTTTTAATATATTCGTAAATATACGGTAAACAATGTAAAATATTTATTTTAATTAAATATTTAGAAAATAACAATACAATAAATTTTATATTATTATTATTATTATACTGGGTGTCCGTATTTCAACAGAATGTATGGGGATTTCGGTTATTTAAAGAGATAGAGAGTCGGTTAAATTGGAGCAAAGTTGCATAATAACCCAAAAACAAGTTTGAAATATCTTATTTCCTTAATAAGATATTGTCAAAAAACGTATTTTTGAAAATTTGTTTTTATTTTTTAATTCAAAAACTATTGAATCCAGACATTTACAACTTTGACATTATAGGCACTTTTTAACAATAAATCTAGTAACATAATTTATTTTAGGGTAACTCTAACATTTACCTAGGGACCATAGCTAACTTTTGTTTTTCTTATGGGCGCCATTTTGGATTTTGATATTTTTTTGGAAGAATATTTTTTACTGAATTCAATAATGTATCACACTTATAGTTTATTGTACATTTTATATGTAAAATTTTAATCAAAGAGTGCCATGGAAACAGTTGAGTAACTCACTTATTTGGCAACTCCTAGGACCCATAATTTGCGCTTACATATCACCCCTGAAAACGGACATCCGACGATACATACTTTAACAGTTGTGACATATTTTAAAGTAACGAGTGCCTTCCACTCCCAGACTAAGCATGAAGTAAAATTTCGAGTTTAGAAAAGCCCCGCGTAGAAAATTTGTCGAGGGTCGCGCAGCGACCCGAGACAAATTTTCACGGGGCTTTTCTAAACTCGAAATTTTACTTCATGCGCCACGCGTATAAACCATTGATTTAAAGTGTAGTTCAAAAACACACAAATACATCTTTAATCAGAGTAACACAGAAATTTAGTCTGTTATCAACGATGTTCAGTGTTAATAATAAATAACTAGGTTGTGAATATTTTTGTTAAAACAACTGATAACGATATTTATACGTTAATGGTTGTAAAAAATAATAAAATCAAATTTATTCTTAAACGATTTGTATTCGTGATTCGAAAAAACAGGATTAGAATCTTTGATTCGAATCATATTTATCTCTTACGAATCCTTTATTCGAGTATTCCTGATTCGAATTGTATTAGGTGATTCGGATTCGTGATTCGAGGATTCGTCGCAGCTCTGGTTTCGATACACCTAACACAGTCGACTTACTGTCTCGAAACATGGACTCACCGGCCAACTTGACTCGATACAATGTCGCAACAGTTCTCAATAAATAGATAATGCCGATTGTCTTCTGCTGCAATATTCCTAATTTTACAAAACAATTGCAAAATTTCAAACTATCCAACCCTGAATACGCCACCGTAAAATACCAAAAAAGCTCCTCAGCATGAATTACAAGCGACAGACCAATTATTAAAAAAATCGAGTTGCACAGCGGCCATAAATTGTGCGAACACGTCCGCAGTCCTTTTTAATGGGTGCGTTTGGTCGCACGACCTCAACCGATAGAGAGACAGAGAGAGCAATAGAATGAAAAATTGACGGACCTTGAACATTACCTTTACGTCTGTACCATCCGTGGGCATGAAGTCCTCGTAGATGAAGCTGCCCGTCTTCCGTACCCTCGATTCCGGCGAGTACACGCTGCTCCTACTGCCGATCTGTTGGACAAAATAAAGAGCGTGCAGGTTATGTTTGATCGGGTGTATATTTTCTTTTCTTTTTTTGGGGGCAGGGAACGGAAGGCCTAGCATCGGGAACGAAAGCCCTAGCAGAGGGAACGGAAGCACTAGCATCGGGAACGGAAGCACTAGCATCGGAAACGGAAGTCCTAGCAGAGGGAACGGAAGCCCTAGCAGAGGGAACGGAAGCACTAGCATCGGGAACGGAAGCCCTAGCATCGGGAACGGAAGCCCTAGCAGAGGAAGCGGAAGCACTAGCATCGGGAACGGAAGCACTAGCATCGGGAACGGAAGCCCTAGCAGAGGGAACGGAAGCACTAGCATCGGGAATGGAAGCACTAGCATCGGGAACGGAAGCCCTAGCAGAGGGAACGGAAGCACTAGCAGAGGGAACGGAAGCACTAGCATCGGGAACGGAAGCACTAGCATCGGGAACGGAAGCCCTAGCAGAGGAAACGGAAGCACTAGCATCGGGAACGGAAGCCCTAGCAGAGGAAACGGAAGCACTAGCATCGGGAACGGAAGCACTAGCATCGGGAACGCAAGCACTAGCATCGGGAACGGAAGCCCTAGCAGAGGGAACGGAAGCCCTAGCAGAGGGAACGGAAGAACTAGCATCGGGAACGGAAGCCCTAGCAGAGGAAACGGAAGCACTAGCATCGGGAACGGAAACACTAGCATCGGAAACGAAAGCACTAGCATCGGGAACGGAAGCACTAGCATCGGGAACGCAAGCACTAGCATCGGGAACGGAAGCCCTAGCAGAGGGAACGGAAGCCCTAGCAGAGGAAACGGAAGCACTAGCATCGGGAACGGAAGCCGTAGCAGAGGGAACGGAAGCACTAGCATCGGGAACGGAAGCACTAGCATCGGAAACGAAAGCACTAGCATCGGGAACGGAAGCACTAGCATCGGGAACGCAAGCACTAGCATCGGGAACGGAAGCCCTAGCAGAGGGAACGGAAGCCCTAGCAGAGGGAACGGAAGAACTAGCATCGGGAACGGAAGCCCTAGCAGAGGAAACGGAAGCACTAGCATCGGGAACGGAAGCACTAGCATCGGAAACGAAAGCACTAGCATCGGGAACGGAAGCACTAGCATCGGGAACGCAAGCACTAGCATCAGGAACGGAAGCCCTAGCAGAGGGAACGGAAGCCCTAGCAGAGGAAACGGAAGCACTAGCATCGGGAACGGAAGCCTTAGCATCGGGAACGGAAGCCCTAGCAGAGGGAACGGAAGCACTAGCATCGGGAACGGAAGCCCTAGCATCGGAAACGAAAGCCCTAGAGCATCGGGAACGGAAGCCCTAGCATCGGGAACGGAAGCCCTAGCATCGGGAACTGAAGCCCTAGCACCGCATCCATGTGCCTTATTCTTCCGTATCCTCGGTTAATCGAAATGTTATATTTTCTTACTTTTCTGAAGAGTCTTTGGCTGCCTCCCCCCGCTGAAGTCGGGTAGTATATGTAGATGTTGTGGTCTTCGGCCGAAACGGGTTTCTCGACGAACGGTTTGTTGAAAACCACTCCGTTCACTTCCACATGGTCTTCTGACTCGACCAGTTCATGATCTGCAAGGTGCATCAATTTTCATACATTTTTTTTTTAACGCAGTGAAAACCGTACATGCTCGACAAAGAATTGCTTGATTGCATTTGACGTACAATAAACATGAATACTTATTGGAGGGGGAATGTGTATATCAAGATTAAAAAAGACCCACTCGTGCAATTTTTGTACAACTCTTTACAAGGACAACATTTTTTTCTGGATAGCGGACTTACACATCTGTTTAAAACGGTCCTCTTTCACACCGCACTCTAAAACTGCTTGCAAACACGGTATTACTGTAATTTCGCGTCGGACTAGCGTTGGACAAAAGTGTGCACGTACCTTTGGGGTCCGGACTGTCCCGATCGAGGACGGCGTATCTCGGTATCTCGATCCCCTCGGCCTCCAGTATCGAATAGACTTTCCTGCGGTCCTGAATGTCGTACTGCATGTGCAGGTTGTTGATGACATACGGGTTGTGCAGCTGGGCGTACTGGATTGCCTTGTCTAAGGGGAAACCCTTCGAGTGGAAGGATATGAGGCAGTCGCAGACCGGCCATTCTTCCACAGGTTTCTACACAAATGAAAATTATACAAATAAATCAAGAATTTAGTTTATATTAATTATTATAGCTATCCTATTAATTTTGATTTGTCCTCCAGTGTTGGTCACAGGTGGCGGAGGAATGTGAGGGGGTGAAAGAGGAGTGGCTGGGAGCGAAAGGAATAGAAGGGTAGTGGAGTGGATGAGAGAGGATGGGATCGGGGTAAGGACGTTGGAAAAGCTGGGGAGGGAGAGGGAAAAGAGAAGGGAGGGTAAGAGGAATACGGAAATGGAGAAATAACGAATGAATTGTAAATAGTCTGTAAGATATGCCATTAAAGGTCTTTTTTTTTTTTTTTGTTGGTCACAGGTGTATATGGATGTGTGTACAAGTGGATGATTACAAAGTGTTGGACAAGATAGTGGTTCCCAACGTGTGGCCTACGTCCTGTAGGGCGTATGTTGGGAAATACTGGTGTAAGCAGGATTGAGGATTGGTTGTCGGGAGGGCAGCCGCAGCCAAGTTTTAGGCCCATTGTAGTGAACACTGTTGTAAACTATCTTGTCCGACACTTTGTAATCATCTACATACACCTGTGACCAACACTGTGTATTTATTGACCCACAGCTAAGATAACGTCCTCTGGAAACACGATGACCTTGATGTACTCGAATTCCTGGAGCCTGGTTAGGATTTCCTTCATCGGTTTACTGCCGGACTTCTTGGCCATGGCGCAGACGCCCACAACGACCTGCTTTCCGCCGTCCTCCATGTCTGACGTGCTCAGGCTGGTGTCGCTCGGATCGCATAGTTCCAAGTCACCCTAAAATACTTACACCATCAAGACATGACTACTAAGAGCTAATTGCACCAAACACGTTGAACTGGTTCAACTCAGTGTTGGGAACTAAAGTAAATAGATTTTCCCCCAGAAAACTGTAAAATATCCCCATTTTAAACAGAAAATTCCTCCCATTTTTTATTTATATCAACATTCTAAAAAGGGAATTTCCCTTCCAGTCCCCAACACTGGTTCAACTCCAAACTTTAGTTCAGTGACGTTAGAACAATAGGAACTGTCATCTTGAACTCGAGTTCAACGTTTTTGGTGCAAGTGGGCCTAAATCTTAACTATCTTTCGGCACAACCACAAAACATGGTACATGTACAAGAAAGCACGAAAATTAGGTACATTACAAGCAGCGACGGCTCGCAGCCTAACTTCAGGGTCGGCCACAGCGCCAAGGCACACAAAATTTGAGGTTGGGATCGCGATAAATACAAGGAATTGCACAACAAAGTCCCCTTTCAATAACGGGTACATATTACCTTGGGTCTACTCTGAAGTTAGGCTGCGAGCCGCCGCTGATTACAAGACAAGAACAATGCATAGCAGAATAATTTGAGACAGATGAGGTGAATTTGTAAAAATGTTCATACTAGTTGTTAAGAGTGTTAATGAATAAGATCAATTTAATTATGATGGTTTATAAAATATGATGAGATATTTTCATCATCAATCATGAGTGTAGCCAGGATCCATATCAGGGGTGAGGGGGGGGGCAAAAGCCAAAATAATGTGACCGAGAGGGGGGGGGCGGTTTGTCAAAATCCAAAATATTATCTCCAAGGCAGGCAAAAGCCTAAACTTTGTGTCCAAGAGGGGCAAAAGTCAAAATATATGCTAAATTTAGGTCAAAACTTATGATATGTCAATTATTTTTACGTAAAACGTCAAAAATATACGATATCTTGATGTACGGAGAGAGGGGCAACTGCCTTCCCCTGCTCCCCCATGGCTACGCCCATATCGACAAAATATTATGTCGAAGGCAGGCAAAAGCCTAAACATTGTGTCCAAGAGGGGCAAAAGTCAAAACATATGCTAAATTTAGGTCAACACTTATGATATGTCAATTATTTTTACGTAAAACGTCAAAAATATACGATATCTTGATGTACGGAGAGGGGGGCAACTGCCTTCCCCTGCTCCCCCATGGCTACGCCCATGTCGACAAAATATTATGTCGAAGGCAGGCAAAAGCCTAAACATTGTGTCCAAGAGGGGCAAAAGTCAAAACATATGCTAAATTTAGGTCAAAACTTATGATATGTCAATTATTTTTACGTAAAACGTCAAAAATATACGATACCTTGATGTACGGAGAGGGGGGGAACTGCCTTCGACTGCTCCCCCATGGCTACGCCCATGTCGACAAAATATTATGTCGAAGGCAGACAAAAGCCTAAACTTTGTGTCCAAAAGGGACAAAAGTCAAAACATATGTTAAATTTAGTTCATAACTTATGATATGTCAATTATTTTTACGTAAAACGTCAAAAATATTCGATATGTTGATGTACGGAGAGGGGGGGCAACTGCCTTCCCCTGCTCCCCCATGGCTACGCCCATGTCGACAAAATATTATGTCGAAGACAGGCAAAAGCCTAAACATTGTGTCCAAGAGGGGCAAAAGTCAAAACATATGCTAAATTTAGGTCAAAACTTATGATATGTCAATTATTTTTACGTAAAACGTCAAAAATATACGATATCTTGATGTACGGAGAGGGGGGCAACTGCCTTCCCCTGCTCCCCCATTGCTACGCCCATGTCGATAAAATATTATGTCGAAGGCAGGCAAAAGCCTAAACATTGTGTCCAAGAGGGGCAAAAGTCAAGATATATGCTAAATTTAGGTAAAAACATGATATATCAATTATTTTGAAACGTCAAAAATATACGATATCTTGATGTACGGAGGGGGGGGGGGACAAGTGCCTCCCCGTGCTCCCCCATGGCTACGCCCATGTCGACAATCCTAGGGAAAATATTTTTAGTAAAAAAGCAAAAATTAATCAACATGCAAACTAAAGAGTTTTTAATCTGCCTAATTTGGAAATAGAACTACGTTTTTAATCTTAAATTTTAATCGAAGACATAATCTCAATTTGAAATAACCATTCACGGTTAAATACCATACCCACTTCCACTTCTAATTAACAATGTATATGAACATCTATGTGTTCCATCATAGATGTTAACATTTAATGTAAATTAACATCTATGTGTTCCATTAAATTTTAGGTTATATGTCAAAATTAAAAGGTTAGCTTTAATATCTGATTAATTTGTTGGTAATGCCCATTAGACCCGTTTGCACCTCGACTGATTAACTTTAATCATCCACTAATCATTGATTAAACCTGTGATTAAGTCAAAATTCTAGAACATAAGAATGTTTTAAATTTGTAAGATATCCTAAACATCCGATTGTGTAAATACATTTTTTGTCTTTTTAAAAAGTACTAATCACTGATTAAGTTAATCAACTTGGGTGCAAACGGGCCTTAATATTTAAAAATTAGATTGTAAGGTTATTAAACTGTTTAAAAATTGATTGTGAGTTACGTGAAGATCAAATTAATTTGACGAATAAAGCACTAATAACCTTTCTTCACACTTTTATTTGAATTACCAAATGGTACATCAAATAAAAGGTTATTAGTGCTTTATTCGTCAAATTATTAAATTGTTGTTAATGTTTACAGAAAAATAAACTAAACACCGACCATATGTGCTTTCCTTGAGAGCAACAGTAGAATTTGTGGAGCCAAAAATTCTTGGCAATAACCTCGCAACAAAACGAATCCCTCACAAATCGATTAATCAAAAAAAAAAAAAACACAAGCCTGCCCCGGAAAACAAACGCAATTACCCAATAGTTAAAACTATCCATTTCCGAACTCGATGCACAGAAATACATCTTCATAAATCACACCGGAAAAACCACCGGCCGAGCGACGACAACATAAACAACACAAAGTGTGCAGCGGTCACTTCATCCATTCAACACAAACTCAGTGCGTGCTATTTTTAAGCGGTCTTCCGAAATAACACCGCCGCAAACCAAAAATAGAAACACACAGACACACGCACGTGTTATCTAGCATCGGGGAAAACTAACGACAAGACTGAGATAGCGAGGGGTCCGGTTTAAGCATTCGTGATAAGAAGAAACCGGGTCGAGAGTTTAATACGTATTCAAATTTAGATTTAGAGCGTGATTAGTTAAAGTCAGTGCGTATATTTACAAAGCTTTGATTCATGTGTGTGTGTCAGTGTTGTGTGTTTGTTACATACTGGGTTTAAACACTCATCGCATAAACACATGTCCTCGCACTCGCCGTTGCTCTCTTTGCTTTTCCTCCACCGTTTCAAACGCCACCAGTCTTTCAACCATGTCCACTCCATTCCTCCGCAGGCTACTCAGCATGAACAAACAAAAAAATCCGGAATTTACAATTTCCTTAGGCCGCCATTCCGCTTGGAAATATGAAATTTTTTCTACACTGCGACAGCTGATTTGTGTCAAAATGTTTCGTGGTGCACACACTCACTCACTTTCTCATCGGCTGATAGAATTATCACCTTGTGCGTGTCGTTCAGATAATTAATGTGTAAAAGATAAAAAGTGCAATAAAAACGGTGTATTAAACAATAATCACATGATTTTGAAACTTGTTCGAAGTCATGTGATTCCTTTTGTGTATGTGTGTGTGTGTGTGTAATAGTTTAATGACAGTGAGCTCAAATAGTATACAACAATTGATAAATTAGGTCTAGTTCAATTGGAATTTGAGCAGTTGTTTGTAAATAGTAAAGTAATTAATCCGATACAATTTAATCTTAATAATTACGTAATTAACGACAATCCGATACGATTTAATCTAAACAATTTTATCATTATTTAATTTGGATTACTTGTGTAAACAAATAGTTGAATTACGAGTACGTTTCGGAAGAATTTAGTTTTGTGATAAGCAAATTCTGTTCTTTGTTTGTAAAGTGAATAAAAAATAAGGAATTCAATGTAGGTAAGTGTAAATTAAAAACAATAGAGAGTTTTAGTTCAATGTTTCACGAAAGACGGTAACACCAACACCGACGCTAGATTTGCTTGTTGGATGGTAAACCGACTGCGTTGCCAGGCAGCAAACAAGTTAAGCGTAAACGTCAGCGACGGCTTGCAGCCTAACTTCAGGGTAGGCTACAGCACCAAGGTACACAAAGTTTAAGGTTGGGATCGCGCTTTATAAATACGAGGACTTACACCAAACACGTTGAACTGGTTTAGGTCAAAGTGACATTAGAACAATAGGTACTGTCATCTTCGGGTTGGACTCAAGTTAAACGTTTTTGGTGCAACTATGATTGTGATTATGGTTCAACTTCAGCGACGGCTCGCAGCCTAACTAAAGGGTAGGCCACAGCGACAAAGCACACAAAATTTGAGGTTAGGATCGCGCTTTATAAATGCAAGGAATTGCACAACAGTCACCTTTTAATAACAGATACATATTATCTTGGGTCTCTGGCCGACCCTGAAGTTAGACTGCGAGCCATCGCTGGTAGACGTTAGCGTTTCCGTATTTTGTAAAATGACAAACTAAAACCCCCTATTTTATTTAAAATTTTATTTGAAACTTGGATAAAATTATCTGCTTTCATTTTTTGTTTCAAGTTTGCTACTTTAATTCTCAGTTTCACCAATTTTATTCATAGTTTAAATTTATTCGTCGAATGAAATGGATATGTCACAACCTAAAAAACTTACAAATTGATTAATTTTTTGACGTGTATTTAACTATTACTGAATTTTATTCGATGAATAACCAATGTTCAATTTTACCGACGTTAGTGAAACCCGGCATTAGACAGTTCTGGGTGTTCACTCAAAAGCATATTCAAATTGTCCAACTAATCGGAAGTCCGATGTGGTCCAGGTAAACCAATGAATGCAACCAATCGATAATTGTGTAATGTAATTTAAAACTAACAAGTTATCAGCGACGGCTCGCAGCCTAACTTCAGGGTCGGCCAGAGAGCCAAGGTAATATGTATCCGTTATTGAAAGGTGACTCTGTTGTGCAATTCCTTGTATTTATAAAGCGCAATCCCAACCTCAAATTTTGTGTGCCTTGGTGTTGTGGCCGACCCTGAAGCCTGCAAGCCGTCGCTGCAAGTTATATATATATATATATATATATATATATATATATATATATATATATATACATATATATATATATATATATATATATATATATATATATATATATATATACATATATATATATATATATATATATATATATATATACATATATATATATACATACATATATATATATATATATATATATATATATATATATATATATACATATATATATATACATATATATATATACATACATATATATATATATACAGGGTGTCCCATTAGTGCGGTCTCGGAAGATATCTCAGCTCTCGTTAAAGATAGAAAAAAAATGTTCTCACCAAATTTGCTTGATTTTAAGAGCTGCATAACCTAAAATTATTTTCAAATATACAGGGTGTCCCATTATTCCATACTAAATACCAACTTTGTTATTTTAAATGGAACACCCTATATATTATTTTTTTATTTAATCCGCCTTTAAATAACCTACACAAAGATATATCATTATTGGCACTTTAGGTTATTTGTTACTTCAGAAAAAAATATTTTTTGAAAATTTTGGCAGTTTTAGTACTTTACTTAAAAATTCACTGTGTCCTTATTTTTTAAGATATCAGTCTGTAATTTTACACACATATGCAGTAAAGAATGCTCTATCCATTGACTATAACACATTATAATATTACTTATAAAACCTAATAAAAAACTACCTTCTAATATTTAATATTTAAAATGTACATAACTTCATTTTCTTAAATGGGACACCCTATATTTCTTTACTTTATCAGATCCGAAATGAAAAATGCTTTATTTTTTGTATACCCTATATTTGACAGAAAAATGTTAATATCTCCAAAACTAATGAAAATAGATAAATGGTATGATATACAAGAAATAAAGCATTTTTTATTGCGGATTTGATAAAATAAAAAAATATAGTAATGTACATTTTAAATATTAAATATTCGAGGGTAGTTTTTTACTAGGTTTTATAAGTAATATTAAAATGTGTTATAGTCAATGGATAGAGCATTCTTTACTGCATATGTGTGTAAAATTTCAGACTGGTATCTTAAAAAATACGAACACAGTGAATTTTTAAGTAAAGTACTAAAACTGCCAACATTTTCAAAAAATATTTTTTTTTTAAGTAACAAATTACCTAAAGTGCCGATAATGATATATCTTTGTGTAGGTTATTTAAAGGCGGATCAAATAAAAAAATAATATATAGGGTGTTCCATTTAAAATAACAAAGTTGGTATTAAGTATGGAATAATGGGACACCCTGTATATTTGAAAATAATTTTAGGTTATGCAGCTCTTAAAATCAAGCAAATTTTGTGAAAACATTTTTTTTCTATCTTTAACGAGAGCTGAGATATCTTCCGAGACCGCACTAATGGGACACCCTGTATATACATATATACATATATATATACATATATATATATATACATATATATATATACATATATGTATATATATATATATATATATGTAAATATATATAAATATATATATGTAAATATATATATATATATATATATATATGTATATATATATATGTAAATATATATATATATATATATATATATATGTATATATATATATGTATATATATATATACAGGGTGTCCCATTAGTGCGGTCTCGGAAGATATCTCAGCTCTCGTTAAAGATAGAAAAAAAATGTTTTCACAAAATTTGCTTGATTTTAAGAGCTGCATAACCTAAAATTATTTTCAAATATACAGGGTGTCCCATTATTCCATACTTAATACCAACTTTGTTATTTTAAATGGAACACCCTATATATTATTTTTTTATTTGATCCGCCTTTAAATAACCTACACAAAGATATATCATTATTGGCACTTTAGGTTATTTGTTACTTCAGAAAAAAATATTTTTTGAAAATTTTGGCAGTTTTAGTACTTTACTTAAAAATTCACTGTGTCCTTATTTTTTAAGATATCAGTCTGTAATTTTACACACATATGCAGTAAAGAATGCTCTATCCATTGACTATAACACATTATAATATTACTTATAAAACCTAATAAAAAACTACCTTCTAATATTTAATATTTAAAATGTACATAACTTTATTTTCTTAAATGGGACACCCTATATTTCTTTACTTTATCAGATCCGAAATGAAAAATGCTTTATTTTTTGTATACCCTATATTTGACAGAAAAATGTTAATATCTCCAAAACTAATGAAAATAGATAAAGGGTATGATATACAAGAAATAAAGCATTTTTTATTGCGGATTTGATAAAATAAAAAAATATAGGATGTCCCATTTAAAAAAATGAAGTAATGTACATTTTAAATATTAAATATTCGAGGGTAGTTTTTTACTAGGTTTTATAAGTAATATTAAAATGTGTTATAGTCAATGGATAGAGCATTCTTTACTGCATATGTGTGTAAAATTTCAGACTGGTATCTTAAAAAATACGAACACAGTGATTTTTTAAGTAAAGTACTAAAACTGCCAAAATTTTCAAAAAATATTTTTTTTTTTTTAAGTAACGAATTACCTAAAGTGCCGATAATGATATATCTTTGTGTAGGTTATTTAAAGGCGGATCAAATAAAAAAATAATATATGGGGTGTTCCATTTAAAATAACAAAGTTGGTATTAAGTATGGAATAATGGGACACCCTGTATATTTGAAAATAATTTTAGGTTATGCAGCTCTTAAAATCAAGCAAATTTCGTGAAAACATTTTTTTTCTATCTTTAACGAGAGCTGAGATATCTTCCGAGACCGCACTAATGGGACACCCTGTATATATATATATATATACATATATATATATAAATACATATATATATATATATATATATATATATATATATATATATACATATATATATATATATATATATACATATATATATATTTACATATATATATATATATATATATATATATATATATATATATATATATATATACATATATATATATATATTTACATATATATATATATTTTCATAACAAGTTAATAATGAAAATACTGTCTCTTGACAAGAATTAATAAGATCACAATTGTCTGAAAATTTACATTGAAGAATCGTAACGTGTATACTTAAAAGAAAAATTCCTTGTATCTGCTTTTGGCAAACACCCACTGAATTGATTATTGATATTATTCGATTATGCCGATTACTAATTTAAATGTTCGAATATGATTATCAGCGACGGCTCGCAGCCTAACTTCAGGGTAGGCCACAGCGCCAAGGCACACAAAATTTGAGGTTGGGATCGCGCTTTATAAATACAAGGAATTGCACAACAAAGTTACCTTTCAACAACGGATACGTATTACCTTGGGTCTCTGGCCTACCCTAAAGTTAGGCTGCGAGCCGTCGCTGATGATTATTCTAATACGTTTTATTACTTCATTGCTATAGTTCGTCCGAGAATTTAAGCAATATCTAGTTGTTTTCATTGCCATTACGACATCTCTAAACTCCCTAAACACAACGTTAAAGCAAGCGTTAAATATATGACAATTTGTTGGTAATACAAGAAAGCGTTGCCGCTTTACCACGCGTAATAAATCCAGGTAAAAACTCCGAGTCCGAGAAAAAGTGAATTTGTTATAACATTTCAATGCACGTTCAAATTCTTATTGATAAATGTTAGTTTTATGTTATTTGGAGTGGATCCGGGCCCTTTTCTTGCTGCGTCACTACAGCTTAACCATAATTCACCACATTTTAACCATTCATAACTCAACGTTAGGAATCTAGCACCTAACGTTTTCGGACGGGTTTTTAGGTTATGTTGAACGTTTACATATACTCTTGTCGACAATGCGGGGACTTTAAACCTATTAACATATTGCCTGGATTCTTGGATATACTATATATGGGTACCTTAAGACAACTTAGAGTCCGTATAGATAGAACATGACTGTTCCATAACAACGTTTGGAACAGTAAAACTTTAGGTGCATTATATCAATTAATAAATTAATGAACAGTTCTCTTCAATAAAATTTGATTTTAACAGTATTTCGCTAGTGTGATTCTGGCTTTCTTTTAACTGCATCAGGGTTACTAAATTCGAAAGCTTTCTTTTAGGTATACGATTTTTCAATGTAAATTTTTAGACATCCGTGATCTTATTAAAAACTTTCAATTTAAAAACTCTAACGAGTGTCTTCCACTCCCAGACTAAGCATGAAGTGAAATTTCGAGTTTAGAAAAGCCTGAAAATTTGGATTGGCCGCGTAGCGAAGCGGAGCGGCCAATCCAAATTAGGCTTTTCTAAACTCGAAATTTCACTTCATGCGCCACGCTTAAAAGCACTGATTTTAAGTTCGAAAGTTCAAAATATACTTCGACTTAGTTTTGTTTAGTCCATTAATTTTACAAATGTTTGTATCCAATATGTGAAAGTATACTTAAAAGAAAAACTCCCTGCCTGCGTGTTGTAAAGTTGCAAGTTGTAGCATTCTCTGTATTGTGACAATTTATTTGACAAATTATTACAACATTCATTGTATAATTCAATATCTGTCGGGGTATTAGCTCGAGAAGTAGTTGTTTCAATGAATATTTGGAGACAAACTTTTTACAGAAAGTCGATATTAATTTTAATTCGTTTTTATATTTTATTATTTAGTTGTCACATTGATAATCATTTACCAACATCTTAAAATTTGATGTTTAAAATACCCTAGTGTTAAAGCAGGACTGCAACTGTTCACAGTGATCACACCCTAAGTTTGGTCGTATTAAAAAAAACAGAGTATAGATTATTAAATTTGAAAGCAATTACCATAGTAACCACTTGAATTGTGATTAATATTTACAATATAAAACCAACCAGCCTTAAATTTGTATTCTTAGTTGGCTAATGAAGGTGCATGTCATGTTTGAGTAAATAACATTTTAAAAAAATCATGTAAACGACACATGTACGTCAAGTATCATCTGTGAGCAAAAAAAATAAGTTTCATGGTTAAAACTTATTCGAGATATAGCAATTGACAGTGAGTAGAATTAAAATAGTTGAAATGAACGGTAGGTGCAAAATCAGGGAGGACCCATTTATTTGATTAAAGGCGGGATTTCCTAAGTAGCGTTTTTTGTGCCCAGCGTAAAACGTAATACACTTACACGCTGGCACTCCTCAGTAGAAATGTAATGCTATTGTTCTCTTACAGAGTGCAGTAAGTTCCACACCAGTACTGTGCTCTGTAGGAGAACAATAGCATTACATTCCTACTGTGGAGTGCCAGCGTGTTGCGTTAAGCGTATTATGTTGTACGCGACTCACAAAACACACTGTTTAGGAAAACGCGACTTAAGAAAAATTTGAGTACTAAACTTAAGCCGCCGAACACATAGAGTGAAAACTGAAACAAGCACAATGCAGTGGCTTCATCGGCTTCGCCGCTTGCCTCTGCTAGCAGTGATAATAATAATAATAATAATAAGTCAGGTGATTACAGGATGGGGATAGTTGACTCTCCATCCTGCAGAGGGTGTAACATGGAAGACGAGACTGCCGGGCACATTCTCAGCGATTGCCTGGCACTCTCGTCAACTAGAGCCTCCTTACTAGGTGAAAGATGGCCTACATAAGGGATCTACCCAGCTGAGCTGAGGCTGGGTAATCCACGAGAGGAAGCACAATGGGACTAATGAGGCCTAAGTACAGTGCAGAAATGCGCACTCCCTAAAGAACCAGAAATCAGGTGATTGCAGTCTGGCAACTGCTATTGATTGGTGAAATTCGTATATTGATCAACGGATAATTTTATTAGCTTTCCGGTTTGCTACATTGACATGATCACTCTATGTGGTCGGCGGCATGAATATAGCTGTTTAATTTTCGTCTCAAAATCTATTGCAATTACATTTTGGTTTTTCACGTTACATTTTCTTATTGTGTATTGATTGAATTTCAGTCACACATGAACAGATTTTTTTGAAGTTTAAATCATTCTCAACTCAATAAAACAATGGATCTTTTAGGTCGATGTAATTTGGATGGCTCAGTGGCCAAACGACCCACCGCCCAACATACCATCCTCAAAATTTATATTTCATCTAAAAAGATCACCCAATAGTATTTTATCAATATACATGTTGTTGACGACATAACCTCAATTTGAATGTGTAGAAAATTCCTCATAACAAATGCTTTCAGTATTTTTAATTAGAGTTAGTGATTATTATTGTTGATTTAAAGATAACATTAATCAAATTCTGGTATTGCATTATGTTTATCGCCACTTTCTTATCATTTTATTACAGTAACAAAAATTCCAATCGAATTAAAAACAAATATGTTTTAATAATGATAAGGTAAATTTAAATTAACTAATTTTAATTTCAGTCAGGGCTGCACAACATATGACTGATATGTTTAATTAATTTCTCACTTAACTCGTAGTGAAACATTTTCAAAATAATTCTGTATATTTAAAACACTTGGTTTGTTATAAACCAAGTGTTTTAAATATCCAGAATATGACTGGTATCTAAACATTTCTGCGTCAGGGCACAGCCGATACATGACCGCGAAGGCTCACTGATTATCTTTAAACCGACAATACTAATCCCCAGTTGCACCAAAAATATTGAACTCGAGTTCAAGATGACAGTTCCTATAGTTCTAACATCACTTTGAACTCGAGTTCAGAGTTGAACCAGTCAGCGACGGCTCACAGCCTAACTTCAGGGTCGGCCACAGCACCAAGGAACACAAAATTTGAGGTTGGAATCGTGCTTTATAAATACAAGGAATTGCACAACAATAACGGATACATATTACCTTGGGTCTCTGGCCCACCCTAAAGTTGAGCTGCGAGCCGTCGCTGAAACCAGTTTTGGAGCAACTGGCCCTAAACTGTTTTTTAGTTCAACAACAAACGTTATTATGTTTTAGTCCGGCAAATCAAAAAACATAAAAAATAAAATACCGCATAAGGCTGCCACCGAGTCGGTTTGAGCAACGGATTGTCGACGTCCTCGACAGTGACTCTGGGGATTTTAAATGCCCCCGACATGACCTCCGAAAACCGCCCACTAAACAAACACAACCTTAAAAAAGCTCCCCGGCCGGAACAGTCGCTCAAAATTCAACACTTACGCCGCCTATGAAGAACTGCGTGGGTCTGGAAGCCTTACGTAAACCCTGGTATCCATGTTCAAGTTCTGTATATGACATGATCAGAACTCATCCCGGTTGGACGTGAGCCTTTTCTGGAGGGTAAAGAGATTACGCACGTTACATTTTCTTATTGTGTACTGATCAGGGTGGGTGCACGTTATATTTTCGTGTACTGATCAGGGTAGCTGGAGGATTTGAGCAGGTCAAGGAGTATTGATCCACTTGGATTGTTTGTGTGTGTGTGGTGGTTGTTGAAGGGGGCGCGGTTTGTGTTCAACGGGTGCGGGAGAGTTGGCAAGTGTTGTGGTTTAATTATGCAAGTAAAGTCACCTTGTGTTTATAAGTGTGAATGCCGTCCGTGGAAATATGTGCAGTTTTTTTGAGGATCGTCCGTCTGGATGAGGATATAAAAATGTTTCTAAACATAAATATTGAGGGAACAGTGTTACCAATATGAGGAAATTCGCAGGTGCGGGGAGTTTTAAGTAAATAAAAAAATGCAAAGTCTATTAATAGTCCCGTTTAATGTTATACTAGCTGCATTACAGAATTTTAGTGGCAATTTGCAAAAAGTTGTATGATGTAAAAGTTAACTAATTATTTGTTTGTAAACTTAAATTTTGACAGCAGCCAAAAGAAATGTTATTTAACCGTAAATGGTCATGATGCAAATCATGATGCCTATTAATACTCCCGTTTAATGTTATACTAGCTGTATTACAGACTTTTAGTGATAATTTGGAGAAAGCTGCATGATGTAAAAGTTAACTAATCATTTGTTTGTAACCTTGAATTTTGACAGCAGCCAAAAGAAATTAGCAATGTTATTTAACCGTAAATGGTCACGATGTAAAGCCTATTAATACTCCCGTTTAATGTTATACTAGCTGTATTACAGAATTTTAGTGGCTATTTGGTTAAAGTTGCATGATGTAAAAGTAAATTAATTATTCGTTTCTGAACTTGAATTTTAACAGCAGCCAAAAGAAATGAACCGTTACTTAACCGTAAATGGTCATGATTTCAAATTAAGGTTATGTTGTTGACGACATAACCTCAATTTGAAATCTTGACCATTCACGGTTAAATTGCATCTGCGATTTAGGGTTGGCAATATTTTTGAGAGCGCGGAACGCGATGTTAATATAAAATATGTATCACAAGATTTGAATAAAATGTTTTTGCGGAATTCAAATAAGTGATGGTTTTATTAAAAGCTTAAAGAACTGTGATATCTTACCTAATACTACAGTTAATCAGCTGTTGTGCAAATAAGCATAAGTATTAATCAATCTGTAAGCAGAATTTGTGCATTTCCATTAATTGTATTTTAAATGAATACCAAGGGGAGCCAATGTTTATGGGAGAACTGGAAATCGAGTAGAAAAGGAGAGACTATGGTTAGGATGTGGGGTACGAGTAAGACAGACGACTATATACACCAATCACAGGTCTCGATTCTGGATGCAGCCTCCAAATGATGTTACCAAATTTTATACAGAGACTGGATATATATGAGCTGTGCGAATACAAATGTAGGGAAAAAAATATATATTTAATATTAGTTAGTGTTATTAAAATGAAGCAATTACTTAAAATAAAAATCATCTAGCGAACTGTCTCCTGTCGTTAAAATTATTCTTTCCGGGTTGTCGATAAATTTTTGTCTTGTATGCATTCTGCTGTTCTCCAGTCGAGTTCATGTTCTTGTAATATCCATATCCGCCACCACCTTGCCTCTTCGATGGCCTTTCTGATTTCTTAAATCCAACTTTTAAATCTATCGCTGGTGGAACTCGGAACCCAAATGAATGTGCAACCTTAAAATAGTAATTATTATTTCAATTTATTAGACTACATAGTTAAATAAATGAGCAAGATTAAACATATCTTAAAGTTTAGTCGAAATACGAACATAAAAAACTTAACACAGATTTATTAATTAATTTTAATTATTGTAATGAATAATTTTTTTATTTTTTAAGTTAAATTCAGTCTATGCAAAAATTATTAATGAGAATGGTATAAAGCTCACATATTGCAAAATATAAATGGACTCGATAAATAAAATGTACTTTTGTTATTAAAATTATTACGTACCTTTGCCAAATCGATAGTGTTAATATCAAAAATAGTTTTCAAATGGTGCGAATCATACGCCCTGACGTACGCCTTGAAAGCTTCCTTCGCCGACGTATTCAAAAAATAATTTTTCCCAATCAGAGTCTCCAACTGAAGCTGAATATCCGCGATCTTACTCCAACTGAACTCGAACTCGTTCAACGGCACCTTCGATTGCTTCAAGTACCTCAGGAAACCCAACTCCTCGGGGCGCAGGATCAACAACGCGTGCCCCTTACTGCCCTCCCCACGAGCAGTCCTACCGACACGATGAATGTACTCGCGGGGGTCATCCGGAGGGTCGAACTGGACGATCCAGTCGACCGCTGGGATGTCCAAACCACGAGCGGCTACATCGGTACACAGGAGGATACCGCTCTCGGCGTTGCAGAATTGGAAGAAAGTGGTGGTTCGTTTCGTTTGTTTCTGCTTGCCGTGGATGCACTGGACGGGGAGGTCGATGTAGTTGAAGAGCTCGTGGTGGTATTTAACGGACATGCACGAGCTGAAGAACACCATCACCTTCTTCTTCCGGTTTTTCTTTAAAAAGGTGAAGAGGACCAAGAGGCGCTTTTCCGAGGGGCAGACTATGTAACCTTGCTCTAACCCCGATACCGTCGCTAGCTCCTTGTTATCGTCGACCCCTACGAAAATCGGCTCTTTTTTCAAAGCCAGAGACGTAAGGGATTCAATTTTTTTCGTCTGCGTAGCACTGAACAGCATCGTTTGTCGCCGCTTCGGGAGCAGGTTAATAATCTGCTTCATTTCCTCCTCGAAACCGATATCCAAAATACGATCGGCTTCGTCGATCACCAAACATTGTAAATTCTTGTACAGAAAATCTGGAGTGTTTTGTAGGTGATCCAACAACCGCCCCGGTGTCGCTACTAATATATTAATTCCTTTCGATAATTTCTGCGCCTCGGTTTGCCGGCTGGCTCCCCCCATGACCAAACCGTAAGTGTGATGGTGGTACTTCATGAGCTCTTTTAAAACTCCGAAAGTCTGCATGGACAACTCACGAGTCGGTGAGATGATTATGACTCCAGTCCCGTTGCGTGGCATGAACTTTAATTTGTAAATCAGTTCTACGGCAGGTATTAAGAAGGCTAGGGTTTTACCTGGAAATTGGAAATATTTCAGAATTAGCTAATAATACCACAAAAGTTAGCAACGTTTAATTTTAACCAAGAATGGGAATTTTTAAAACAGAAGTATTTTAATATTCATTTACATTCGAACTATTACAATATTTCAAATATTTAAATGTGTTTTAATATATGCAACTCGTTCAACATCCGTGTATGTTGGGTTGCCTACGCCGCGACGCTGTTATCCACTACCAGACTAAACATGAAGTAAAATTTTGAGTGTAGAAAACCCCGCGGAGAACATTTTCACGAGGCTTTTCTCAACTCGAAATTTTACTTCATGCATCATGCGTGATTTTAAATAAATATTTAAATACTTCACTTTAATTTTGAAATTGAAGTATGAATGTGTTTTTGACATTCATATATTCGATTTTAAATGAGTATTAAAATACTCAGCATTAATCAAAACATGTATACTTATTTCAATGAATCTGGTACTCTAGGTGTGTTTCCGAACTTCACATTAAATCAGCGCTTTTATACCGGTGGCGCATGAAGTAAAATTTCGAGTTTAGAAAAGCCTGAAAATTTGGTTTGGCCGCTCCGCGCTTCGCGCTATGCGACCAAACCAAATTATCAGGCTTTTCTAAACTCGAAATTTTACTTCATGCTTAGTCTGGGAGTGGAAAACACTTGTTAGAAATCTATTAAAACCTTTAACGACAACACTGGATTCTTAAAAAATATTGCAAACTAACACAAATTAGTTATTTCCGTAATCTTTATGAGTTTCATTTATTATCTTGGTTTACATCCATTTTTTATGTTTCGATTTTTATTATAATTACTAAGGCTTGTCCATATCAAACAAATATCGCATTCGCGAACGTTTGCAAACACGATTACAATTTGTTGTGGATATTAACCGCAAACAAGAATGACTGTTTGTTCGCATTACCGATTGTTTGTTCGACATTCCAGGTGAATTAGTATTTATTCATGTTTGCAGTTATCATGTATACCAAATAATAATCGTGTTTGTGCATGTTCGCAAATGCAATGTTCGTTTTGTATGGGCGCGCCTTTAGAATATGAACATTTTAGTCCTAAATTATCACTATATTGATGGCCTAAGTGGGCACGGCTGCGGCTGCCCTCCCAACAACCAATCCTTAATCACTATATTTACCTGAGCCAGTTTTTGCGGCCCCCACTAAATCCCTGCCTTCAAGTAAAGGGGGAACCGATCTAGCTTGGATTTCTGTCATTGAAGTGAATCCCATGTCGGCAACAGCATTTAAAGTGTGCTCACAAACTTTTTCTTTGAGAGATTGAAATGAGCAATCGCTCAAAATTTCCAAAGCTACTGAAGAACCCGGCAATAACTTTCTCTTCTCATCCTCGGCATTGGAATCGGATACGTCATTTTCTTCTTCAACAATCATATCCTCTTCTTCGGTTTCTTCGCAATCCGCTTCTAAATCCAGATCCGTTTTGCCACGCTTTTTCTTCTTCTTCACCGCGGATACTGCGCCACTCTCACGCTTCAATTTCCTCTGCGCTTTAACGTCCTCCATCGTAATAAGCTTCACCTCCTTCGCTTCGCCGGCTTCGAGGCCCGCGCTTTTGAGTTTTTTTTTATTCAGGGCTTTCTCCGATTCCTTGATCTGCACCAGTTTCAATTTGGTCTTCTCGCGTTTTTTGATCTTACGCAGAAGGACTCTGTCCTGTATGGACATCTTGGCACTCACTAATTCAACACTGCTGAATAATTTAAAAAAAAATGCGCGAGCACTTCCTTCTTCTGCGAAATTAATGGCCCCGGCTCGAAGCCCTGTCGAATGCGTGAACACTTATAAATTGTACTGCGTTTATTTGGATTAAATCTTCTTGCAAACTCAATGGCCTCAGCTGTACAGCTCTGTCGACCAGTTGGATTAAATCAAATGTACTTTCTAGAAATGTGTCACAAGGCAAACACGTGTTGTTGTAAAACACGGGGTGTTAATTTATAGGTTATCTTGTGAAAAATAATTACAGCGCCGCCTGGCGGTATTAGGGGTAACTTGTTTTTTATGTTGGCATCACACATTTTACAAAGAATTGTCTTAGATTCGAAAAGTGCTGCCAAGTTAATATTTTACGTTGGTACATTTGCTTTACAACGAAAATTGTCCCTATCGAAAAATGCTGCCAACTTAAAATGTTAGGTTGGCAGTAGATTCTTTACAACGAAAATCCCTTAATTCGAAAACTGCTACCAACTTGATATTCTATGTTGGCAACGTGCGCTTTGCAACGAAAACCCTTTTCTACGAAAAAAAAAAATAAATAAAAAATGCACAAATAAGACAATTAATTAACTTTGTATAACTGAGGATTTTATTGTGACTATAGTTTCGACAACTTTAACTTGTCATTATCAAACATAAAGTAAAGTACTGTATGTTTGATAATGACAAGTTAAAGTTGTTGAAGCTACAGTCACAATAAAATCCTCAGTTATACAAACAAAGTTAATTGTCTTATTTGTGTAAATAATGATGTATAACGAAGTAAAAGCCTCCACAGTGAACAGTTTAATAAAAAATGCCTTTTTTGAAGGATGCTTCTAACTTTCTCGTTTCGGATAGGTCCCACTGAGCCAAAAACAAACAAATAACGTTATATCAATATTGTCGCACCATTAAACGTTGTTTTAATGTTGATGATACATTACTAAGATGTCAATGTTCAGTGGGGTGATTCGAATCAATTTTTTTGTTGAGGATTCGTCCAAGTCTGTGGTGCTATATTATATTATTCTATATTTTTGAAACATAAAGGTGCGGGCATTATTAATTTTAGTGAATTATGTTTTATTATCGTACTGTAATCTTATGTAAATGTTACGCCGATGAAATAAATACATTAATAGAATGATCCAAGAAGTGAGCACACTTCTAGTATCAATAAAATCATTACCTTGATGAACCTGAAATGATATATCTACTAGCGCATGCCAGAACCAGGTGGGTTTATATAATTATACATAACTTGTTCGTATCCTGAGTGATAAACAAGGCAAAAAAATGAGTGCCCGTCCTGAATCAACGACGACTACTACTCTTGCGAATAATTTCCTCCAATCGTGCACGAGTTACTCCATCGGCCCTTCCTTCGCAACTCCAATAAAACGAAAATAAACGCACGATTCGTCCAAACTGAATTTAAATCGCTAGAGAAGTTAGTTTCCAGTTCACATTCAAACATACGCAAACAAATAAACTGTGAACTTATTTATTTGATAATCAGTCACATAGTTTTTTCATTCGATTGGCAATTGAGTGAAATAATAACTAATTGCGTATTGTGCAGTGATTTATTAGTGAGAACGCGAATATTTTTAGTTTTCTGTTTCATCAATTTTTGCACAGTTCTTTATTCGAACAATTACAACTTTAAAGCAAACAAATTTAGCACAAACAGAAGCCGGTATTTTGGGCGTGAGTTCAATGAAAATGAAAGTTATCGTGCTTTTTGTTTTTCTCATAACTGAATGCCATCCGGAAAGGATAAGTAAGTGACTTTATCGTTTTATCAAGACTCGTATCATACCCTACTGAGCAGTAATGTTTCATCAACATTAAAACAACGTTTAATGTTGCTACAATGTTGATGTAACGTTATTTGTTTGTTTTTTGATCAGTGGGATATTATGCATGTATACTGAATGACATTAGAAATGCAACACCTGGAAATAACTATTCTTCGTCAACATTTTTTTTTTGTGCAAGTTTAATGTGTAAAAAGAATGCTATGATAAAAGTTGCAACATTTTATCTTTAACATTTTTTTGGAAAAAAAATAATCGTATCCATCAGTTTCATATTAAAATACGTTTAAATAGACGATTCAACAACTAATTTCATCAGTTTTTAAATTTAACTGCGTCGATAAGATGCCCAGAGTACGAAGGCCTAGACAATTTCGGCATTTAAGTGATTTTGATCGGGGTAGAATAGTTGGGTGGCGCGATGGTGGTGTTTCGTTCCGGGAAATTGCGCGTCGTTTAAACCGGAACGTAACCACTGTTACGCGAGTGTGGCAAGCATGGACTGAAGAAGGTCGAGAGTCGAGAATAAGGCCTCGTGGACAACCAAGGCGTACTACAGAGCGCCAGGATCGCCGACTGCGACTTATGGCTCTTAGGGATCGATTTTCCACAACTAGGCAGCTTGGTGACCAATGGTTTAATGAACACGGTAGACCAGTTAGTATGCGAACTCTTTATCGACGTATCAGGTCATTTAGGTTCATTTCATACCGCCCACTGTTAGTCCTACTTTTAACTTATGCACACCGGCGTCAAAGATTGGAGTGGTGCACAGAACGCCAAGGGTGGAGGGAAGAGTGGAACAGAGTCGTCTTCAGCGATGAATCGCGATTCACTTTAGGGACGCATGATGGTCGTAGACGGGTAAGGAGACGCCGTGGAGAAAGATCCACTATTGAGTTTGCTGTTGAAAGACATGTACACCGCACTGTAGGTGTAATGGTTTGGGGGGCTATTGCCCATGGCAGCCGATCACCTCTGCTGTTCATCCGCGGCAATATGACAGCAGCTCGTTACGTTAACGATGTCTTACAACCATATCTTGTACCATACCTAGAAGGGCTTGGAAACGTGTTGTTTCAACAAGATAACGCACGTCCTCACATAGCACATCTAACGAGGGACTTCTTGGAAGCTGGTGCCATAAATGTTTTACATTGGCCGCCTAGATCTCCAGATTTAAACCCAATAGAACATGTCTGGGATATGCTAGGTCGAAGACTGACAAGCTTACCGAACCCTCCACAGACTCTGGCTGAGCTGCAGCAGCAAATTCAGGTTGCTTGGGACGAACTACCTCAGGAGGAAGTCGATCACCTCATCGAATCGATGCCCAGACGTGTTAATGAATGCGTTCGAACTGGAGGTCGCCAAACACATTATTAGGTGTAATTTACTTGTTTGTTTTTTGTTTTGATTCAAATTGTTATCATGTATTAATTAACTTAAGACCTAATAAATAAAGATAAAATCAACTACAAAAAACCGTTATTTCTAGGTGTTGCATTTCTAATGTCATTCAGTGTATATTTGCTTAAAGAAAACCTTACAGATTTTATCGATTTTCTGACGTGTATTCATTTTCAATTTTAGTAATTCACACGAAAAGCTACAAAAAATCATACAACTTCTTCCCACTGCGCACAAACTACCTGGAATTCTCCGTCCGCGCAAAAAACGACGTCCACATAGCCTTAACCAACTCCTACAGCCTGGACTTGTCCTACTACGAAATTATCTTCGGCTACGAGGGTAACGCAAAGTCGATGATAAGACGGGACGGATTATCCCAGAACCAGGTGATTTACAACGGAACCCTCGCGAGGGATTACCTCTTCCAAACGTACTGGGTTTACATAAACTTAACCGAAGGAAGCATCTCCGCTGGGATGGAGTACAACAAACCGCTTTTATACTTTCAAGACCCGAACTTCGTGAGGATGTCGTACTTCGGGATCGCAACTGGGGCGAAGAGTGTGGGTGTCTGGAATTTCGATTTCGGGATGCTTAATTGTTTGTGTAATAAAGAATGGAAATAAAAATGCAGTTTTTTTGTGCAATAAAGATTGGAATTACAATAATTGTAGCTATTATTTAAGTGGTGAAATGTAACTTATAATAAATCAACCGCTTCCAAAACCTCCCCACTGAGCAAAAAACAAACGAATAACGTTTTATCAACAGTGTAACAAAATTAAACGTAGTTTTAATCTTGATCAAACATTACTGTAATGTGTTTGCTCAGTGGGTCGTAAGTCCGAATTGTCAAATTCTACAAGAGACACAAATACTACTTAATTATTACATAAGCTGCGTAATCCTTCTGATATTTTTTATGATACGTGTCCCACTGAGCAAATAACGTTATATCAACATTGTAGCAACAATGTTTATACTAATATTGGTAAATTAATAATATCTGACTGACGAGGATTCTTTTTAATCATCACTTACTATAGGTTTCGGAAGTAGTTGATTAATATACTATTGAATAAATTAGATTTTGATTTTTGGTACTTCTGGATCCTAGCTCTAAAAATTGAAATTTTTAAATGAAGATAAAAAAACACGAGCACATAAATAAATGATTGTTTTTCAATTCTTGTGACAGATCATTACAGATAAGTATGTCTATTAACGTTACAATAAATAAGTGTTTAATACGCGTGGCGCATGAAGTAAAATTTCGAGTTTAGAAAAGCCCCGTGAAAATTTGTCTCGGGTCGCTGCGCGACACTCGACAAATTTTCTACGCGGGGCTTTTCTAAACTCGAAATTTTACTTCATGCTTAGTCTGGGAGTGGACAACACTCGTTCTAAGAAGTTTCAAACTGAAGGATAGAGTGATCCTTCAATTTGAAACTTCCAAAACCAAGTGATTACTAATTTTATTACCATTTTACAAAGGCTACAGCTCGAAGGACCAATCATAGTCTTCGGAGACCGAAAGACTACAGGGAGTCGAAGTTTTTATGCCACAAAACAACGAATATCTGAAGGTTTACAGCATGGATAGGAAAGGAACTTCAAATTTTGAAAAAATATCGAAGTTGAGTTGGTTTTCAGTGCGTTTTTAACTCCACTTTAAATCGGTGTTGTATACGCGTGGCGCATGAAGTAAAATTTCGAGTTTAGAAAAGCCCCGTGAAAATTTGTCTCGGGTCGCTAGCGCGACCCTCGACAAATTTTCTACGCGGGGCTTTTCTAAACTCGAAATTTTACTTCATGCTTAGTCTGGGAGTGGACAACACTCGTTCTTAGAAGTTTCAAATTAAAGGATCCGTCTAGATAACTGAGTTTATTACCATTTTACAAAGGCTACAGCTCGAAGACCAATCACGGTCTTCATAGACCGAAGGACTACAGGGAATCGAAGTTTTTTTACAAGAAAACAATGAATATCTGAAGGTTTACAGCCTGGATAGGAAAGAAAGCATCTAATTTTGAAAAAATATTGGTTTTCAGTGCATTTTTAACTTCTCTTTAAATCGGTGTTGTATACGCGTGGCGCATGAAATAAAATTTCGAGTTTAGAAAAGCCCCGTGAAAATTTGTCTCGGGTCGCTGCGCGACCCTCGACAAATTTTCTACGCGGGGCTTTTCTAAACTCGAAATTTTACTTCATGCTTAGTCTGGGAGTGGAAAACACTCATTAGAAGCTTTAAAATGAACCAATACTTAAACAAAGTTGTTTTCAGCGACATAAAAAAAACACATTGGTCTATATCCATTTGGCCGCGAAACAATCTCAGCTATTTTTAAAACCAGTTATGCAATTAAAATATTCATTCGTAATTCAATTCATTGATGGTTCAGTGGCCCGTTTTAGTAAAAACACCTGCCTGTGGCCTGTGGGAATACACGAGCAAGGTTATTGCCATCGACGCAATAAATCCAATCCAAACTCGAACGGCTAACTAAAACTTGAATGAATATCCTGTTATTTACATCTCTCCATCTTTTCCGTTACCTTAATCTCTTCACTTCACTTCGTCAGTTGCGAAAAACTTATATGAGCACACGAACATGTGTGAATGTTGTATAATTACTGTACCTACCACAAAAAAAAATATATGTGAGTTTAGATGTCACCGTAATAAAATAATTAAAGAGACCGAATATTTTATTACGGTAGAATCGATGGTTTATAATTAATTAGCTCTGGGGCCGAATAGTTTAGGAGAAGAAGATAACGATAATCATTAACCGGTTCTCTTCTTCCTGTATCTTCATGTTATTTACAGTGGCGTAACTAATTAGACAATATATTTTCTTATACACTCGACCGCAAAAAAAAAACGCGCCACTTGAAAATTCACGTATTTTCGTGAATATTCAAACAGCCATAACTTCGGTCGATGTGGATGCAATTTGATGAATTTTTGAGTTTTTGGAACGCTAAAGTTTTCTCTTTAAGGACACATAAGTGGATATAACGAAATTTAAGCATTTCTGCATTTAAAAGTCCTACCAACAAAAAAATGTTCTGAATGTTAGAAATGATAAAAGTTGAGAAGTTATACTGTGCCCAAAAAAAATCGTAGCTCCACTTCAAAAAGAGCGCAGAAAAATTCCATCATTTTCCTTTGAAATAAGCGAAAAATCATGTCGATCCAATGATTTGGCTCGAAGTTATGGCAGTTTTTTTTAAAAGTGTATTTTGGGGCATAACTTTGGCGGACAGGCATAACTCTAAATTAATGTTAAAATGCACATCTTGTCCCGAATAATTGCATAATTTACAGAAAGTATGTAATTAGTGTTATTAAACCGCCGAAATTCGCGTTAACCAATGTGCACCACGAGGACTCCGAGACGATGGCGGAACGTCCTTTTTACGGACGAGAGCCGATTCTACCATACTTTCTGTAAAATATGCAATGATTCGGGACAAGATATGCATTTTAACATTAATCGATTAAATAAAAAAGCCAAACTACGATTTAATTACAAAATGCATAACTTAGCGTCAAATTTCATTTTGCAATGAAAATGCAAATAATTGTCACCCAGCCAAAATATTTATTTGGCAGTAGGTTTTTTCGGTAGAGGTGAAATGCAAGTTTATGTAAGGCTTTTGCCTTATTTCAGGCCAAAATTAACTTCTGCTCATTGAGTTTGGGGAAAAAATCAATTTTTCTCAAATTGTCATAACTTTACTCCAAATCAATTTATCGATCTGAATTTTTGCACATATTAAAGGAGAAGGACTAAATTTATTCTGGATGTCCCTTGCTTGAAGCCACAATTTTTTTTGCGCATTGTACAAGTTAACAAAGTTAAAAGTTTTAAAGTGAAAAACGTTTCATCGCCTTTAGGGGGTAGAAGGGGGTAAAACGTGCATGTTTGAAGATCTGACTAACATGCCCTTAAAGAGAAAACTTCAATCTTTTTAAATCGCATAATGTCACAGGTTTGCGAGCAGAGTTATGCCTGTCCGCCAAAGTTATGCCCCAAAATACACTTTTTCAAAAAACTGCCATAACTTCGAGCCAAATCATTGGATCGACATGATTTTTCGCTTATTTCAAAGGAAAATGATGGAATTTCGTTGCGCTCTTTTTGAAGTGGAGCTACGATTTTTTTTGGGCACAGTATAACTTCTCAACTTTTATCATGTCTAACATTCTGAACATTTTTTTGTTGGTAGGACTTTTAAATGCAGAAGTGCTTAAATGTCGTTATATCCACTTATGTGTCCTTAAAGAAAAAACTTTAGCGTTCCAAAAACTCAAAAATTCATCAAATTTCATCCACATCGACCGAAGTTATGGCTGTTTGAATATTCACGAAAAAACGTGAGTTTTCAAGTGGCGTGTTTTTTTGCGGTCGAGTGTATATTCCTGAAATTTTCAGTAGATGTGCTCAGGTTTATACCTTTCGAGCGTCCGTCTAAGGACTGGTGGAAATCCGCCATATCTGCGAACCACTGCCCGCCGGAGACCAACCTACGTGTGGATCGGAGGGGCAATATTTTTTTTTTTGGGGGAGAGAGGAGGTAAATGCATTATGCATACCTTCTGTTATCCCACCCACGTATGGGAAGGATAACAGTAGGTTATGTCCGACTCTCACGGACTAAAAAACCCCCTCTTATAGGTCAAATTCAAAATGGAATTTTTACTACTTTGTAGTGATGTTGGAGTGATTGGTGGCTTTGGATAAAAAAGTGACTGTTACTGTTACTCAAAATGAGTAGCATATCTTGGTGGCGAGTGGGCGGAGTACCTTTTTAGAAGATGGTCAGACAATTACTGAAACATTTTAAAAAAAAATAATTGGTAACGTCCAGTTGTAGTGGCCGTTTTTTTCTAGTTCTGAAGTTTTCACGAACTTCGAGGGTATCTTCTAAGAGGGAGACGTCGAATTAAAAGGAATGTGCAATTGCCAATTGACGGATAAAATCCTGTAATTTCGGCACTTTCGTTTCGTTTCGGATTTGGTCGTTACTGACGAACCACGGAGCGCCTACGATCCTGCGGATCATGCGGCTCTGCGTAGCTTCCAGTCTGTTCATCTGCGTTTTCGAGATGTGTATCCATGACGGACAACCATAGGTCAGTTTTGACCTAACTATTGCCTTGTAAATGTGAATTTTACTGGCGAGGAAAAGGGTGCTTTTTGTTAAAAGCAATGATTTTAGAATCCCGAAGGCGAAATTAGCTTTAATGATCGCAGATTGAACATGTTTTGCCCAGCTAAGGTGGTGATCCATTTGTAAACCAAGATATTTCACTTGTTTTACCCATGGAATTGGTGTGCCTCCAAAGGTGAGGTTTTCTTGGGGGTGTCTGTTAGATTGGGTGAAGTAAATTGCTCGGCTTTTTTTAGCATTTATAGCAATACACCAGTTGTTTGTCCACTCTTCCAGTTGATTAAGTGCGGTCTGGATTTTTGGAATCATAAAGGGCAGATATTTGCCTCGATATATGCGCATACAAATGGTTCAAAACGCGTGTTTAAGGCTCATATTTGGTATTCGAAAATATGATCACCTATCAGGTAAATTACGTGATTTGAATTGGCTAGACATGACCGAACGACGAAACCTACACTGTTGTACCCTTTATAATAAAATTATTCAGACGCGCCATCCTCCCTATCTTTATGACAGAATTGTATTTCGGTCTGACGTTCATACCATTAATGTGAGATTTAGAGGCAGGATTTCTCCACCTAAACATAAAACATCATTTTTTCTTAGATCATTTTCATTTAGTATTTACAAAATTTATAATTCCATACCCAATCTACTCAAAAATTTCACAAACAATAGTTTCAAACAAGCAATGACAAAATATATATTATGTAATAAGTTTTCCCCATAGAATCTTAGTTTAATTATTGTCATTATAAATATATATATTTTTTTTCTCTCTCTCTTTATTTCTTTTTGTTATAAAACAGTTAATTTCTAGAACGAACATTGAAATAAAAAAAAAATCTGTAATTCTTTTAGCACTCTTAAACGATATATATTTTTTTTCCTCACAGGTTATTAAGTGGAAGAGCAGAGATAGTTTTTTTTTTAAGCTATCGCTGAACTTCGCCTGTATTTTGTTTTTTGTTTACTTTGTATTTGCTTTCAATTGAATAAAGACACTTTATTATTATTATTATTATATAGATAAGCAGTATCATCTGCATATTGGGCCGTAAGTACATTGTTTAATGTTGACAAGTCGTAAACATATATATTGAAAAGGAGTGGGGAAAGTACAGATCCCTGTGGGACGCCAGCAGTCATTTTGCGTGGCCTGGAGGGGCGAGTAGGCACCCCTAGGCTTTTCAAGGCCCACCCCCGACTCCTCATTTAACGGCGACAAGCACCAGAGCTGAGTCAACCCTGCCGTGTGTAAGTTAGCCCTATCCAAGATAGGGAAACAGATGCTACCTCAAGAAGGTCTACAGCTCCGACTTGGACAATCGTCCCCTTCAAACATCCACCGTCCGAAGACTCAGGTCTGCCCCAGACGCCTCCTGTTTAGGTGCTATGCTGGAGCTCCAACATTAGTATACAGTAAGATTTCAAGTTCAAACACCTGAATATGTGGATTTTCTACGCTAATGATTTCAGTTGTCTGTAAAGTTTCTTATTAATCTGGGCCGGTATTCCAAAATTGGTCGTACGATTCGTTCGTATGAATTCTCTCATTTACAGTGAACGCAGCACTCGGCTAACGCCTCGTGCTGCTGTTGTAAGGTCGATGTAGTGCAGAACTCGGCTAACGCCTCGTTTTGCGAGTAACTGAGGCCGGTAACTGCTCGCTTCCCTCGCGCAATGCTTGCTACGCTTGCACAAGAGTCGCTTCGCTCGCTCGTTGTTGCAGCACTTAACTTCGCCGGCTGCCGTCTCGTTCTGCGTGTAACTGAGGTCGGTAACTGCTCGCTTCGCTCACGCAAACCTCACTACGCTTGCACAAGTCGCTTCACTCGCTCGTTGTTGCAGCACTTAACTTCGCCGGCTGCCGTCTCGTCCTGCGTGTAACTGAGGTCGGTAACTGCTCGCTTCGCTCGCGCAAACCTCGCTACGCTTGCACAAGAGTCGCTTCGCTCGCTCGTTGTTGCAGCACTTAACTTCGCCGGCTGCCGTCTCGTTCTGCGTGTAACTGAGGTCGGTAACTGCTCGCTTCGCACACGCAAACCTCACTACGCTTGCACAAGAGTCGCTTCACTCGCTCGTTGTTGCAGCACTTAACTTCGCCGGTTGCCGTCTCGTTCTGCGTGTAACTGAGGTCGGTAACTGCTCGCTTCGCTCACGCAAACCTCACTACGCTTGCACAAGTCGCTTCGCTCGCTCGTTGTTGCAGCACTTAACTTCGCCGGCTGCCGTCTCGTTCTGCGTGTAACTGAGGTCGGTAACTGCTCGATTCGCTCACGCAAACCTCACTACGCTTGCACAAGAGTCGCTTCACTCGCTCGTTGTTGCAGCACTTAACTTCGCCGGTTGCCGCCTTGTTCTGCGTGTAACTGAGGTCGGTAACTGCTCGCTTCGCTCACACAAACCTCACTACGCTTGCACAAGTCGCTTCACTCGCTCGATGTTGCAGCACTTAACTTCGCAGGATGCCGTCTCGTTCTGCGTGTAACTGACGTCGGTAACTGCTCGCTTCGCTCGCGCAAACCTCGCTACGTTCGCTCGCTCGTTGTTGCAGCACTCGACTTCGCCGCCTGCCGCCTCGTTCTGCGTGTAACTGCACGCTTTGCTCGCGCCAAGCTCGCTACGCTTGCACAAGATGCCGCCTCGTTCTGCGTGTAACTGAGGTCGGTAACTGCTCGCTTCCCTCGCATAAGGCTCGCTTTGCTCGCACAAAGCTTGCTACGCTTGCACAAGACTCGCTTCGCTCGTTCGTTGCTGCAGCACTCGACTTCGCCGGCTGATACCTCGCTCTGCGTGTAGTTCTGAGTTCGCTATGCTCGCACAATGCTTGCAACACTTGCACAAGACTCGATCCGCTTGCTCGTTGTTGCAGCACTCTACTTCGCCGGATGACGAATCGTTCTGCGTATAACTGAGGTCGGTAACTGCTTCGTATAAGGTTCGCTCCGCTCGTACAAAGCTCGCTACACTTGCACTAGAGTCGCTTCGCTCGCTCGTTGTTGCAGCACTCGACTTCGCCGTCAGGGTGCAGAGCTCGGCTAGTTCTAAATTTCCAAAAAATCGCCAAAAATCGAGTATTAGAGAGATTTTAATGCGCTTCGGGCCACCCACGGATAAAAGATACATGTTCAAGTCACAATTTATACGCATTTTCCTACGGTTTACGTTTTTAAATCATGCCCAAGTTACCGAGATTAAACCCCCATCTCCCCCATGGCTATGGCCCTGCTTGAATAATAAAACTGAAGCAGGCGAAATACGGAAACGCTTCGTATTACAGTGCGAAACTGATGTAGTTCAATTGCTCTAGATGAGTTTTTTGGATGCCCAAGTGCTCTCTAAGGGTAATTTTGCATGGTAATTCGAAAGCGGTCTGAAAGCACTGAGCAAAAAACAAACACATAACGTTATATCAACATTGTAGCAACATTAAACATCGCTTTAATGTTGATGAAACATTACTTAAATGGATTTGCTCAGTGGGAATACTCAATACATAAAATAGATTCCAATTTTTTTACAGAAAATTAATTAAAATAAAGAAGGAACCTAAACTCCAGTAACTACGCCCATGCTAATACATTCCTCTTCTTCTTTCTTCATCACATACTCTTCTTCATTTCACACACACACACACACACATATGTATCGATTCACATATCTTCCTCCATCCTATATCGCATGCGCTCATCTTTCCTCTTCGTTATTTCACAAAACTCGCACACATACACAGAAGACACGTGTGTTTGATGTACATGTACAGTGCAATCAATCGGCCGCGAGAGGAATTAAACTCTGGCGCTATTTCAAAATTGTAACTGTAAAATTAAACACACACGCTCATTAAAAAAAGAGACGTTTCTGCCTGTATGTGTGTGTATATATATATAAACGAAACCGATGGGACAAATTGCAGTTTGTTGTTAACTATCTCAAGAAAGAGGAAATTCGTCCGGCAGAGATGAAGGCCTTTTTCTTTTTCACCATTTGCGTTGCGGTTTTCATTACTGACGGTAATTTAGAAAGAATCGGTAAGTGAAAAATAAAACGGATTCCTTTTTTTATTTGATAGGAGTGTTTAATTTCAATTTCAATTTCAATTTCAATATGAAACTGGTGTTTTCACTCCCAGGTTAAGCATGCATTTACATTTCGAGTTTAGAAAAGGAAATTTGAAACTTCTAAAGAGTGTTTCCAGAGATGCAACTCGTTCAACATACGCGCACGTATTCATTGACATTTATTTATTTATAGCATACAGTTAACTTATATTGTTTATATCAAACTTACACACCTTGCATTTTCTTCTTGTCGGTGAATTTTAACACATTGTTCTGTATTTGCATCGATAAATAAGTATTTTTAACAGAGTTTAATATTTTAATTTATGCAACTCGTTCAACATACACGTACGTTGGGTTGCCTACGCCGCGATTCTGTTGTCCACTCCCAGACTAAGAAGTAAAGTTTTGAGTTTAGAAAAGCCCCGCGTAGAAAAAACCCTCGACAAATTTTCACGGGGCTTTTCTAAACTCGAGATTTTACTTAATGCGCCACGCGTTAACAACGCTGAAATATTGTGAAATTAAAAATACGCAACTCGTTCAACATACGCACACGTTTTCATTGATATTTATAGCATACAGTTAACCTTTATTGTTTATATCAAACTTGCACACCTTGCATTTTCTTCTTGTAGGCGAATTTAAACACATTGTTCTGTATTTTCATCGACAAATAAGTATTTTTAATAGAGTTTAATGTTTTAATACATGCAACTCACTCAACACACGCGTACGTTGGGTTGCCCACGCCATTTTATTAGTGAGCACGTATTATTTATTTATAGCATACAGTTAATTTATTTGGTTTATATCAAACTTGCACACCTTGCATTTTCTTCTTCTCGGCGAATTTGAACACATTGTTCTGTATTTGCATCGATAAATAAGTATTTTTAATAGAGTTTAATGTTTCAATATATGCAACTCACTCAACACACGCGTACGTTGGGTTGCCCACGCCATTTTATTAGTGAGTATTATTTTAATTTCACAATATTTCAGCGTTGTATATGCGTGGCGCATGAAGTAAAATTTCGAGTTTAGAAAAGCCCCGTGAAAATTTGTCTCGGGTCGCTGCGCGACCCTCGACAAATTTTCTACGCGGGGCTTTTCTAAACTCGAAATTTTACTTCATGCTTAGGCTGGCAGTAGACAACAGAGTTGCGGCGTAGGCAACCCAACGTACGCGTATGTTGAACGAGTTGCATATATTAAAACATTAAACTCTGTTAAAAATACTCATTTATCGATGCAAATACAGAACACTGAATTAAATTAAGGTGTACAAGTTTTATATAAACCGTACAAATTAACTGATATGATATTTATTTATAGTATATAAATATCATAAATAATACGTGCTCGAAATTTTACTTTATGCTTAGTCTGGGAGTGGCGAAGAGTCGCGGCGTAGGCAACCCAACGTACGCGTATGTTGAACGAGTTGCATATATTAAAACGTCAAACTCTGTTAAAAATACTTATTTATCGGCGCAAATATAGAACAATGTGTTAAAATTCACCGAGAAGAAGAAAATGCAATTTGTTAAGTATTGTTTTGTGTGTTTTTAAATTTCTCGTTATATCACTGTTTTATACGCGTGGCGCATGAAGTAAAATTTCAAGTTTAGAAAAGCCCCGTGAAAATTTGTCTCGGGTCGCTGCGCGACCCTCGACAAATTTTCTACGCGGGGCTTTTCTAAACTCGAAATTTTACTTCATGCTTAGTCTGGGAGTGGAAAACACTCGCTTAATGCTTTGCAATAAACTCTTTAAAAACAGAGTCGCGGCGAAGGCAACCCAACGTACGCGTATGTTGAACGAGTTGCATATATTAAAACATTAAACTCTGTTAAAAATACTTATTTATCGATGCAAATACAGAACACTGAGTTAAATTAAGGTGTACAAGTTTTATATAAACCGTACAAATTTACTGTATGCTATAAATAAATATCATAAATAATACGTGCTCGAAATTTTACTTTATGCTTAGTCTGGGAATGGCGAAGAGTCACGGCGTTTGCAACCCAACGTACGCGTATGTTGAACTAGTTGCATATATTAAAACATCAAACTCTGTTAAAAATACTTATTTATCGACGCAAATACAGAACAATGTGTTAAAATTCGCCGAGAAGAATAAAATGCAAGGTGTAAAGTATTGTTTTGTGTGTTTTTAAATTTCTCGTTAAATCAGTGTTTTATACGCGTGGCGCATGAAGTAAAATTTCGAGTTTAGAAAAGCCCCGTGAAAATTTGTCTACGGTGGCTGCGCGACCCTCGACAAATTTTCTACGCGGGGCTTTTCTAAACTCGAAATTTTACTTCATGCTTTGTCTGGGAGTGGAAAACACTCGCTTAATGCTTTGCAATAAACTCTTTAAAAACAGAGTCGCGGCGAAGGCAACCAAACGTACGCGTATGTTGAACGAGTTGCATATATTAAAACATTAAACTTTGTTAAAAATACTTATTTATCGATGCAAATACAATGTGTTCAAACTCGCCGACAAGAAGAAAATGCAAGGTGTGCAAGTTTGATATAAACCAAATAAATTAACTGTATGCTATAAATAAATAATACGTGCTCGAAATTTAACTTCATGCTTAATCTGGGAGTGGAAACATTCGTTAGAAACTACAAATTGAACAATTTTCACAAACGAACGCCTTTAAATTTACAGAGTATCTACACATCGGTGTATGCATACCTAAAAGACAAAATCATGTATATTCCAGCTATTTAATTTAAATATTGAACTTTAGTTGATATTCACACAATTTCAGTATTCCAAACGACATCGAAAAACGACACGAAAGTCTACAACTTCTTCCCCCTGCGCACCGACTTCCTGGAGTTCAACGTGAAGGCCACCCGCGACGTCCACATCGTCCTCACCAACACCTACGACCTGACGCCCCCCTACTACGAAATCAAAATCGGCGGATGGGAGAACACCAAGTCGATCATCCGCAAGGACCAAATGAAACCGTACAAGTTCGAGCACAACGGCGCCATCATCACCAAGGGCGTCTTCCAGACCTTCTGGGTCGCGCTGAACGACAGCAGCGGCAGCATCTCCGTCGGCAAGAACTACAACAACGTGTTCATGCACTTCCAGGACCCCGAGTACGTGAAGATGTCCTATTTCGGGATCACGACCGCGTTCGGAGGAAGCGGCGAGTGGAACTTCGATTTTGATATTTTCAAGTGTAAATCTTGTCCGAAGTAAATTTTAATAACAAGTATAGTATTATTTCTTTTTTTAATATAGTTTATTTATTTATAACCCGTCCAATTAATAAAAAGTCGATTTTCATAAATTTAAGACAAAATTATTCTTCCAAATTCAGCGACGGCTTGCAGTCTAACTTCAGGGTAGGCCACAGCGCCAAGGCACACAAAATTTTAGGTTGGGATCTCGCTTTATAAATACAAGGAATTGCACAATTATTATTTTGGGTTTTACGTCATCTATTTCCGCTGCTAAGGCCAATCACAATAAAGTCACCTTTCAATTACCTTGGATCTCTGGCCTATCTTGAAGTTAGGCTGCGAGCCGCCGCTGTTAGATACCAACGTACATCACAAACATGTTGAATGTTGAACATTTTGATGATCAAAATAGGCCCCAATGTCCAAATTCAGCGACGACTCGCAGCCTAACTTCAGGGTAGTCCACAGCGCCAAGGCACACAAAATTTGAGGTTAGGATCGCGCTTTATAAATACAAGGAATTGCACAACAAAGTCACCTTTTAATAATGGATACATATTACCTTGGGTCTCTGGCCTACCCTGAAGTTAGGCCGCTGTACAACTGGCAAAAAGTACCATAAAAATAGCAATAAAACTCGGCATAAATTTGCGGGAGAAATATTGGAAGTTCCAATACTTCTCCCGCAAATTCATGCCAAGTTTTATTACGGTTTTCATGGTACTTTTATTTAGGCTTCCTCTTACAAAAGCCAAATACAGTTTCTGGATATACCATTAAGTAACTAATTATAACTATAGTAGTAGTAATTATCGTGTGTATATTACTTACCCTAATATTAGAATTTCAATCAACAGAGTTTTGAAGTAGATTGAAATGTTGACAAGTCCCAAAAAATCATCTTCAGTTCAGACCAAAGATCTATAGTACGGGGGGGGGGGTGACGCACCTAACACTTCAAGAATTGTTTTAATTGTTTTCAACAAGACACATTACTTCAATATTAAAATTATTGCAAGAAAACAATTTAAATTTTAACCACTCACGTAAAAAAGATACTTCACCGAACTGTCATTCTATATTATACCGCCTTTAGCGACGAAAGTAGGAACTAATGTATTCTAAGTTTGAGCAAATGCCCAACAGATGGCGCTAAAATGCAATAGAGTTTAAGTTATTTAGTACGTAACTTAAATAAACATGTGAAGAAAGGTTATGTGCTTTAGTCGTGAAAGTAATAGAGTTTACATATGAAGATAAGCAATACGGCAGAGTCTCCAACTAAAATTTGAACATATATACATTACCAACATGAATATTGTCCAACAGATAGCGCTAAAATGTAATAGAGTTTAAGTTGATTGTTGAGTTACGTACATTTGCGTATTTGCGTACGTAACTTAAATAAACGTGTGAAGAAAGGTTATAAGTGTTTAATTCGTGAAAGTAATAGAGTTTACATATGAAGATAAGCAATACGGCAGAGTCTCCAACTAAAATTTGAACATATAGACATTACCAACATGAATATTGTCCAACAGATGGCGCTAAAATGTAATTGAGTTTAAGTTGATTGTGTAGTCGGGGATGGCTTTTTCGTGAGGTTGGAAATTAGACGGACTGCATTTGTATAATACTATAATAATCGCTAACAACAATTTTACATAACGTAACGTAAAGTTTTCGTCTTCTAATAATTCTCTATGATTCAACAACCTGAACATAGCTCTCCTAAAATCTCATAAGTTTAGCCAACATGAAATACGTTTCCTTTCCGCGGCGTTAGATGGCGCGCGCAAGCAGATAATTCAAAAATATTGCCTACAATTGATTGAGTTACGTACATTTACGTATTTACGTACATTACATACATACATAATAATTTAAATAAACGTGTTAGGAAACGTTATTCGTTTCTCATTCGTCAAAGTAATAGAGTTTACTTATAAAGATAAGCAATACGGTACAGTCTCCAACTAAAATTTGAACATATAGACATTACCAGCATGAGTATCAAGGATTCAAGTTAATTTAAAAATTTTTAGAAGGAAAATAAAAATTCTCCATTATTCTATTATATAAACAGTAGCAGGATCATTTATTTTCAGCGTTGTATACGCGTGGCGCATGAAGTAAAATTTCGAGTTTAGAAAAGCTCCGTGAAAATTTGTCTCGGGTCGCTGCGCGACCCTCGACAAATTTTCTACACGGGGCTTTTCTAAACTCGAAATTTTACTTCATGCTTAGTCTGGGAGTAGACAACAGCGTCACGACGTAGGCAAACTAACGTACACGTATGTTCAACTAGTTGCATATATTACAACAATAAATTCTGTTAAAAATACTTATTTATCGATGTAAATACAGAACAGTGTGTTAAAATTCGCCGAGAAGAAGAAAATGCAAGGTGTAAAATACCGCGAAACGCCATAATCATTGATATTACCAAATTAGCCAGTTTAAAGTGGAGTGGCTGCTTTTAATTCGACATGTAAGTTTTTTTTGGTTATGTCTAATCTAGTATATAATATGAATGTATCCTACTTTGTTAATAATACTACTTTTCATATATCCTTTCTTCAATAAACTGTTGTAAAAGGATACTTCTTCTTCCTTTAGAAAAAATTAGGATGAACAACTGGAAAGAAGCTGCCCGCCATGGACAGAACGAGATGGGGCAAAATTGTAGAGAAGGAATAATAATTACAGCCCTATATGGGCTTCCTCTACAATTTTGCCCCATCTCGAGATAGGGCAAAATTGTAGAGAAGGAGTAATAATTGCAGCCCTATATGGGCCTCCTCTACAATTTTGCCCCATCTCGAGATGGGGCAAAATTGTAGAGGAGGAATAATAATTACAGCTCTATATGGGCCTCCTCTACAATTTTGCCCCATCTCGAGATGGGGCAAAATTGTAGAGGAATATTAATTACAGCCCTATATGGGCCTCCTTCACAATTTTGCCCCATCTCGTTCTGTCCATGGCGGCTTCCTTCCAGTTGTTCACCCTAATTTTTTTTAAATCCTCTTTCACTAATTGTCACCATTTTTTGCTCGTGTCTCTGTTGGTTTGCATTTTGTAATTGTTCCTGCATTTTTGTGTTGCTCCATTCTGTGTACGTGCCCTAGCCAACGTATTCTTTGTGATTTTATGAATCTTTGCCGTCTTATTAGGTTATTCAGAAAAATGATACTACAGTGTTAATCAGCGATGGCTCGCAGCCTAACTTCAGGATCGGCCGTAGCACCAAGGCACACAAAATTTGAGGTTAGGATCGCGCTTTATAAATACAAGTAATTGCACAACTAAGTCAACTTTCAATAACGGATACATATTACCTTGGGTCTCTTTCCTACCCTGAAGTTAGCCTGCAAGCCGCTGCGGGTGTTAATTAATTAATTATTATACTCTGGACGAAACTCTAAAAACATACATTGACTAATTATTATATTCTGTGACGTCCCCTTATCATAAAATAAATAAGAGGGCTCACTGACCTCGGCTAGGGTAGTTCAGCGGTGCGTGGGCCAGGGTGTTTTTAATTCCGCATCCCATGCGGGCGCCAGTTACTAAGTAACAGGATGGGGAAGAGAACTATTTAGGTTAGGTCACAAATAAATCACTATTAACACCAAATCAATTAATAACAATCATATTAACAATTAAAGAAGAATAAAAAGTAAATTATTAAATTATCCAGAATTTAGATCAATAAAGGCAATGAATGACTACTTATCCGAACAATTAAAGGGGAAGGAAAAAAATATGTGATTAATAAAAAAGTTCACAATTGACCTGCCACAATAAAATAAAAGCTAAATGAATGATATCGTGGGCGATGGATTTGTACTATCGGTAATGGCTCTCTGTCTGCTCGGGTGACTGGGGTTTATCTCACCAATTGATCGTTGCGGGTATCTCCTGCCTTAACAGGTGACTTCTGGCATATATGGGGGCCAAGATACGGGCTCTACTGCTGGAATGGTAAGCTAGCAAGTGGGGTAGTTAAGCAGCGGGTCGGAAGCCGTATGATTAACGCTCTACTAGTTCCAGCTCTCCGTCACCAGGCCTAGATGGATCCCTTTAGCAACATGCGGTAAGCAGCGGGGTGGAAGCAGTATGATTAACACTCTTTTAGCTCCAGCTCTCCGTCACCTGTCCACCTGCTTGATTGTAGCGAGTCTCCTGGGAATTGATTTACCTACAAGTTCAAGTCGACGGCAGTAATTTGTTTCGTTATGAGTTCCCTGGTGGCTGGGTCGCTAACAACTCTTACAAATATGATGATTCTACGCATGCGCAGGGTTTAGGCATTAAGCATGTTGGGGAGCATATTAGGGGGGTAGTTAATCAAGAAAATCAAGACCCACAGCCCATAGACCAATACGTGGTTAGTAAGCGGGTTCAAATGGCCTTAGTTGAACAAATTAATTCCCTTCAACACAAGAGACTGGAATTAATTGAAATGGTGACACCCAGACTTTTAAATAATATTATATATATATATATATATATATATGTATATATATATATACATATATATATATATATATATATATATATATATATATATATATATATATATATATATATATGTATATATATATATATATATATATATATATATATATATATATATGTATATATATATATATATATATATATATTAGTATTATTTTGTAAATATTTTGTATATACCCAACACCCGAAAGGGTAATAGGGACTTTGATAATATATATATATATATATATATATATATATATATATATATATATATATATATATATATATATATATATATATATATATATATATATATATATATATATATTATCAAAGTCCCTATTACCCTTTCGGGTGTTGGGTATATACAAAATATTTACAAAATAATACTTTACAAAATAATAAGTGTGTTCACTATTTATACACAAATTTGACCCAGTCTGTTTTATTTGTAGCTATTTTCCGTGCCTGTTCCAGTGTTGTCCCGTATTCTTGCAATATTAAACTTATATTGTCGTTCCACGTCTTTCTTGGTCTTCCTTGTCTTCTTTTCTTCGTTGTTCTGGCTAGCCAAACTTTCTTTGTTATCCTGTTATCTTCCATTCTGTGTATGTGTCCAAACCAACTCAGCTGTCTTTTTTTTATGAATTCTAGTACTTCTTCTGTTTCCAGGTCTTCTCGTATCTTTGTATTTCTAATTCTGTCCATTTTTGTAACCCCTCTCACACATCTTAGATATTTCATTTCGACAGCTTGTATTTTACTTTTTTGTTCTGCACTTAAGTTCCACGTCTCGCAACCGAAAGTTAAAACCGGTCTATATATTGTCTTAAAAACTGTCATTTTTGTTTTGTTTGAAATATTTTTGTTGCATATGAACTTTTTCTTCATTGCATAAAACAGTTTTAAAGTGCTCTCGATTCTTTTGTTTATTTCTAGTTCGCTTTTTCCCGTTGTATGTATACTTATGCCAAGATATTTGTAGCTTTCAACTTGTTGTATTTGTACACCTTCTATGTTTATTCTCAGTTCTTCATCTTGCCCTATAACCATTACCTTTGTCTTATTTTGGTTCATTGTCAGTTCGTATTGTTCTAATGTCGATTTCCATACTTTCAGATTGTGTTCTAAGTCCCCACTACTATTACCATATATCACCACGTCATCTGCAAAGACACCTTCGGATATTGCCACACTATTCATCTTATAGTATCCCACATTAATCTTCTTTGCCTCCTTGTTACATATTGTTATAATCTCGTTCATAAATATGATAAATAGTAATGGGCTTAGTCCACCTCCCTGTCTTAATCCTTCCTTAATCTTGATGGGTTTTGATTCTCTGTTGTTATGAATTATGTATGTTGTATTTTTCTCGTATATTTCCTTTGTTAGTCTTATTAATTTGTGATCTAGTCCGGTCTTGTCTAGGATTTTCCATATTTCTTCTCTTCTTACTGTATCAAAAGCTTTTTGTATGTCTATAAACGCTAGGTACATATTTCTTTGTTGGTCATGCATTTTTTCTGTCAGTTGTCTTATAGTAAATATGTGGTCTTGTACACTTCGACCTTTCCAAAATCCACACTGTGAGTCGTGCAACTTCTTCTCTAAATAATATTAACGACTAGAAATTAAATTAATTCCACTTAAAACAATAAGCTGAATTAATCAAAACGGTGATGCACCAGAGTTTAAATAATATTAATGAATAGCAATTAAATTAATTCCACTTAAAACAATAAGCTGAATTAATCAAAACGGTGATACACCAGAATTTAAATAATATTAATGAATAGTAATTAAATTAATTCCCCTTACTACAATAAAAGGAATTAATTAACACGGTGATACACCAGAATTTAAATATCATTCGTTAGCAAAAAAAAAAACACAGAAACAGATTAATTCGGTCACAGAAAAATGTAGTAAAATTAACACCGTCCTCTAGGAGCGACAGGTGTCAATTTGAAACGGTGAGGGAAAATAATTTCCTCTCACCGGCATCAAGCTTTTAAATAGCTTATTATTCACCCACACACTACTGATAAGACATCACTATTAAATTGGACTCGTTGAATAATTGAAACACAACAAAACTAACATATAACCTACAAAATTACACGTGCTACGTTAGCGGTACGCATTTTCGATAAACTTCTTACTGAATAAATAACCTGCCGGTTAGACAGCGGTATCTCATATTAAATTAATCATTCATAATAATACACGGACTTTAATAGTATTTATCAAAAATGCATACCTGATTTTCTCGACACAAACACCAGAACAACCACCGCAAGACCACCAAAAAATACCCCTGGCCCGCTCTCTCGCGCCACCTTTCCCATCCTCTCTCGTGGGTGGAATCTAACTTAACCAATGGCGTAGCATGTGTCGGGCACTAATTAATTAAATAAATGAAAACAGAACCGTTACAATTCATATTATCCCACTGAGCAGATTTATTTATGTAATGTTTCATCAACATTAAAACAACGTTAAATGTTATTACCCACAGAGCAATCACATCTAGGTAGTGCACTCACTGAGAAAATACAGAAAAAATGTTTCATCTACATTAAAACAACGTTTAATGTTGCTACAATGTTGATTAACGTAATTTGTTTGTTTTTTTGCTCAGTGCGATAAGAAGTGTAAGTATGAACACTTTTGCCAAGTTCGAGGACTTCACGGAGCCATTTCTTTTGAATCAATCACTTGATTGGGAAATATTAAAATGGGATATCGATAAATGGAATGATTTACTAAAGAGTGAAGAATTGGAGTTTAGAATGGGAAAATCAAAGCACACACAGGTAGGTAGCGTTATTATACACAGCGTCTCACCCAGCGACGGCTCGCAGGCTAACTTCAGGGTCGGCCACAGCGCCAAGGCACACAAAATTTGAGGGTGGGATCACGCTTTAATTGCACAACAAAGTCACCTTTCAATAACTGATACATGGGTCTGTGGCCGACCCTGAAGTTAGGCTGCGAGCCGTCGCTGGTCTCGCAGGCTAACTTCAGGATTGGCCACAGCGCCAAGGCACACAAAACTTGAGGTTGGGATCGCGCTTTAATTGCACAACAAAGTCACCTTTCAATAACTGATACATGGGTCTGTGGCCGACCCTGAAGTTAGGCTGCGAGCCGTCGCTCGTCTCGCAGGCTAACTTCAGGATTGGCCACAGCGCCAAGGCACACAAAACTTGAGGTTGGGATCGCGCTTTAATTGCACAACAAAGTCACCTTTCAATAACTGATACATGGGTCTCTGGCCGACCCTGAAGTTAGGCCGTCGCTGGTCTCACCATAAAAGAAACACTGTTGTTTTTCATGTATTTGTTATTAAAATTGGGAAAAGCAGTTACTTTGTGTAGGTTTTTTAGGAGCCACAGTGGGAAAATACATGCGAGAGAATCAAAGGGACTTTTCACGATTTTCTGGAATTCTCAAAAAATGATAATAATTCCGGTTCTTGGTTGTATTTCGATTATAAATACTTGAACAACACTTTCGTAAAAACCGACGAATTAAGAAATGTAAGTATGAGGAAATAATTTAATCCGGGTTTTTCCGATTAAGATACAGGGATTGTTTATGGGAGTTTAATTTTACACAATCAATAAGAGTCTGAAAATTCACAGCGTGTACCTAAAATATTTCAATTTTTGCTGTTAATTTTCAGACATTCATTGATTGTGTAAAATCTTTCAGTGTTTCCACTCTCAATAGATCGATCTGCAAAGGTTGCGGTGGTACAGGTGAAGAGGCCGCCCCTACAATTATCTAATTCCACTCCCAGACTGAGCATGAAGTAAAATTTCGAGTTTAGAAAAGCCTGAAAATTTGGATTTGCCGGGCGGAGCGAAGCGAGCCCGGCAAATCCAAATTTTCAGGCTCTTCTAAACTCGAAATTTTACTTCATGCGCCACGCGTATACAACACTGGAATATTATGAAGTTTTAAATATACTGCTTGCATTTTCGGGGAAAATTTCGGGGGCGGTTTAGACCCCCATATCCTCCTCTGGCTACGGCTTTGGACTCATCTACTTACGGAAAAACCCGGTAGTTGTTTACAGCAGCGGCTCACAGCCTAACTTCAGAGACCCAAGGTAATATGTATCCGTTATTGAAAGGTGATTTTGTTGTGCAATTCCTTGTATTTATAAAGCGCGATTCCAACCTCAAATTTCGTGTGCCTTGGTGTTGTGGCCGACCCTGAAGTTAGGCTGCGAGCTGTCGCTGGTTGTTTAGAATCAAATAATTTAATCCCATTTATCGAAATAACAATTATTTAAGTGCATAAACTGGGACAAAATTATAGGACTTAGTGGAAAGACGTGCGATGACAGTGTGATCAATAGATCTGCAAAGGTCGCGGTGGTACAGGGGAAGAGGCCGCCCCTACAATTATCTAATTCCACTCCCAGACTAAGCATGAAGTAAAATTTCGAGTTTAGAAAAGCCTGAAAATTTGGATTTGCCGGGCGGAGCGAAGCGAGCCCGGCAAATCCAAATTTTCAGGCTTTTCTAAACTCGAAATTTTACTTCATGCGCCACCCGTATACAACACTGAAATATTATGAAGTTTTAAATATTCTGCTTGTATTTTCGGGGAAAATTTCGGGGGCGGTTTAGACCCCCATATCCTCCCCTGGCTACGGCTTTGGACTCATCTACTTACGGAAAAACCCGGTAGTTGTTTACAGCGGCGGCTCACAGCCTAACTTCAGAGACCCAAGGTAATATGTATCCGTTATTGAAAGGTGATTTTGTTGTGCAATTCCTTGTATTTATAAAGCGCGATCCCAACCTCAAATTTTGTGTGCCTTGGTGTTGTGGCCGACCCTGAAGTTAGGCTGCGAGCTGTCGCTGGTTGTTTAGAATCAAACAATTTAATCCCATTTATCTAAATAACAATTATTTAAGTGCATAAACTGGGACAAAATAATAGGACTTAGTGGAAAGACGTGCGATGACAGTGTGATTTGGATTGGAAACAAAGGCGCCCACACTCCTTGCCATATGGATACATACGGATGTAATTTTGTGGCTCAAATTTATGGAAGGTGAAATATTAAAAATTCGATTTTTGTTTCAATGAGTAGGTTTTGAATTTTTAATTAGATTGGCACTACTGACTGTCAACACGTAATTGACCGTAACCTTAAATTTATTTCATCATTCAATGAGAATTCTGAACAACCGCACAAAAATAAAATGCTGCCCACTCTTAATTTATGATTTAAATGATGGATCGGTGTTTTTGCTATGTTTAGAAAACTTTGGCTATTATTCCCTCCCAACCAAAATCTCCGACCCACGAGAGTACCTTACGAAGAATCGAGCATTTACTCTAAAATTAATTTCTATTCACCAACAAGTGTCGAAGATTTTAAAGGTAAGTAAACACTGCAAACATTATGAGAAAATTACATTATTGACTACCAGGGACGGCTCGCAGCCTAACTTTCAGCGCCAAGGCACACAAAATTTGAGGTTAGGATCGCGCTTTATAAATACGCGGAATTGCACAACAAAGTCACCTTTTAATAACGGATACATATTACCTTGGGTCTCTAGCCGACCCTGAAGTTAGGCTGCGAGCCATCGCTGTTGACTATTGTTTTATCTAAATATAATAATAATAATAATAATGCCGTTATTAAAAAAGAGGTATGATACAGTATATATAAAAGTGTAGGCGAAGTTCAGTCGGCATTATCTGTTACTGTTCTTCCACTTAACCTACTTAAAACATAACAAAGGTAATAAGTGAGTATTTTTTAAAAAAAGAAAAACAAAAAATAATAATATGAATATTTTTGTTTCTTCTATTTACTACTTTAGATATCTCACAGTGTAGAGCCACCGTCTTAGAACCCGGACAAGTACTATTCGTTCCCAAAGGTTGGTGGCATTACGTGGAAAATTTGGAAATTGCTATTAGTATTAATATTTGGATGCCATTACCAACTGATCATGAGAGAAGAATTGAAGAAGCAATAACTTTAGCTCTTCTGACTTCATTAACTAGTTCCATGAGTGTTGAGGAAAAACGAAAAATATTAAATTCACATGTAAGTACAATCAACAATATACTCGCTATGCTATTACTCAGCCTTCTCAATCAAGCCGATGAGAGTCGAGTGTCGCGCAGATCCAAAATTGCCGGTCGACTCTCAGATTCAATTTCAAACTCCTTGATTAAGGCCTAGTTGCACCAGCGACCCTCGCAGCCTAACTTCAGCGCCAAGGCACACAAAATTTGAGGTTGGAATCGCGCTTTATAAATTGCACAACAAAGTCACCTTTCAATAACGGATACATATTACCTTGGGATTGGTGAGAATAGTATGGGAGGCGTGCATGAAAGTAGAAGGGGGGAGGTGGAGCGAAGAGAGAAGGAGAATGTATGAAAGGGGAGGACTGGCAGAGAGGAAGGTACAGGAATGGTTGGGTAGGGGGGTGAAGGTGGCGGCGTGGATGAGAGAGAAATGAAGGAGGTGGAAGCGCAGGAGAGACAGGGACGGATAGACAAAAGTGAATATAATGATATGTTTGGGAGATGGCAAGTATATGGGAGGGTGCCGAGATACATGAGTGAGGATGGGTGGAACAGGGATGAAAGGGTGATAAGGTGTGGGTCTGGGGAGAGGGGAAGGAAGAGATGGATGGGGGAAGAATATATGAGATGTAGGTTGTGTGAATGGGGGAAGGATACGTGGAGGCACTTGGCGGAGGAGTGTGAGGGTGTGAGTGAGGAATGGGTGGGAGTGAAAGGGAATAGAAGGGTGACGGAATGGATGAGGGAGGACGGAGCTAGGGTAAAGACGCTGGAGAAAGTGGGACGGGAGAAAGAGGGCAAGATGTGATATAGTGTCGACATTGTAAATAACTGTAGGATATGCCAATAAAGGTCTTTTTTTTTTTATTACCTTGGGTCTCTCTGAAGTTAGGCTGCGAGCCGTCCCTGAGTTGCACCAAGCAAATTGGACTGGTTCAACTCTGCACCTGAGTTCAAAGTGACATTAGAATAATAGCAACTGTCATCTTGAACTCAAGTTCAGCTTCAAGTCAGGTTCAACATTTTTGGTGCAACTGGGCCTAGGCGCGAATTAACTTTAAAGTTTAGAATAGCTGGAAAAAGTAGTTCACAGTCTAAGAGAGGTTGGTGATTGTAAGATTGTAAGGTTAAATATTAACGCACGCACATGTTATTCCTTAAAATCACAATCTAAACGAGTTGTGATGATTGACATGTATTCTTAGATTGTGAGGTTAGGATAAAGTATACATTAATTTCTTAGATTGTGGGGTAAAATATTAACGCACGTAAATGTTATTCCTTAAAATCACAATCTAAACGAGTTGTGGTAATTGACATGTATTCTTAGATTGTGAGGTTAGGATAACGTATACATTAATTTCTTAGATTGTGGGGTAAAATATTAACGCACGTACATGTTATTCCTTAAAATCACAATCTAAACGAGTTGTGGTGATTGACATGTATTCTTAGATTGTGAGGCGAGGACAACGTATACATTAATAATTATTACTGTATACATTATCTAACCTCACAATCTAAGAATACTTAGATTGTGAGGTTAGAACGTATACATTATTCCTTAAAATCACAATCTAAACGAGTTGTGGTGATTGACATGTATTCTTAGATTGTGAGGTTAGGATAACGTATACATTAATAATTATTACTGTATACGTTATCTAACCTCACAATCTAAGAATACTTAGATTGTGAGGTTAGAAAACGTATACATTAATAATTATTAATGTATACGTTAATTTAACCTCACAATCTAAGTGTTCTTAGGATAACGTATACAATAATAATTATTAATGTATACGTTATCCTAACCTCACAATCTAAGTATTCTTTGGATAACGTATACATTAATAATTACACAAATAAGACAATTAACTTTGTTTGTATAACTGAGGATTTTATTGTGACTATAGTTTCAACAACTTTAATTTGTCATTATCAAACATAAAGTAATTTAAAACAAACAATTCGTCAGGTATATATACGAAAAAATTACGGTTACAAAACGGCTTTAAAAATGGGGGTGTATATTAGGTCAAGCTGGTCGTTTATTACGGGAATTTCCGGATTAGCGCGTGCTCTGTGAATTTCCAGACTCCAGGAGTGAACAGTTTACATTAATAATTATTCTTGTATACGTTATCCTAACCTTACAATCTAAGTATTCTTAGGATAACGTATACATTAATAATTATTAATGTATACGTTATCCTAACCTCACAATCTAAGTATTCTTAGGATAACGTATACATTAATAATTATTAATGTATACGTTATCCTAACCTCACAATCTAAGTATTCTTAGGATAACGTGTACATTAATAATTATTAATGTATACGTTATCCTAACCTCACAATCTAAGTATTCTTAGGATAACGTGTACATTAATAATTATTAATGTATACGTTATCCTAACCTCACAATCTAAGTATTCTTAGGATAACGTGTACATTAATAATTATTAATGTATACGTTATCCTAACCTCACAATCTAAGAATTCTTAGATTGTAAGAATACTTAGATTGTGAGGTTAGAATAACGTATACATTAATAATTATTAATGTTTACTTTATCCTAACCTCACAATCTAAGAATACATTTCAATCCCCACAACTCGTTTAGATTGTGATTTTAAGGAATAACATGTACGTTGCATACGGAATAGCCCTGATTATCGACTGTTTTCAGGAGTTGGAGTTGTTGAGCGTGGAAGCGAGTCTGAAATACATCGATCATTTTGTGGAGAAATACAAGGAGTTTAAAGCTAAGGATATTGATGTCGAAGAATCTAAACCCTTGGAGAAACGAGCGATGGTCGAAGTGAATGAATTGGACCGAATTGAATTTCTGGATTTGTTAAAGAAACAATCGCAGAGGTTTGCGATTTCAAAAGAAAAGGAAGACAGTTTAGAAGAAAAGGATGACAGTTTGAAAGAAAAGGCAAACAGTTTAGAAGAAACGAAGACGCATCAGAATATAATTAGTGCTTTTACTGATCCGGATGTTGTTGAATTAATTAAAATAAAATTATTAGAGAAGTAAAATACGAGTCTTCGATATACCCAACATACAATACGTTAAGTTGCATACGATGAACACATTTAATCATCGTGTGCAACTTAACGTTTTTAAATTTGTACGTTGGGTTGCATACTAACATCACTACTCCTATTCGTATGCAACTCAACATACACTAAATTAAGTTGCATACGATGAACACATTTAACCATCGTATGCAACTTGACGTTTATAAATTTGTACGTTGGGTTGCATACGAACATCACTACTCCTATTCGTATGCAACCCAACATACACTAAATTAAGTTGCATACGATGAACACATTTAACCATCGTATGCAACTTGACGTTTATAAATTTGTACGTTGGGTTGCATACGAACATCACTACTCCTATTCGTATGCAACCCAACATACACTAAATTAAGTTGCATACGATGAACACATTTAACCATCGTATGCAACTTGACGTTTATAAATTTGTACGTTGGGTTGCATACGAACATCACTACTCCTATTCGTATGCAACCCAACATACAATACATTAAGTTGCATACGATGAACACATATAATCATCGTATGCTACTTAAGGTTTATAAATTTGTACGTTGCGTTGCATACGAACATCACTACTCCTATTCGTATGCAACCCAACATACAATACGTTAAGTTGTATACGATCAAGGACAATCGAATATACGGTAAACAGGATCCACAGAATTGAAGATTTTAGAGTGGGGGTAGAGATCGCATACGTCACAAATGCGCGCTGAATTTAAATGTGGTTACTTCATGGCAAACTTTAGGTAAATATGCATGAGCTGTAAATTCTCTGACATTCGTTGATTTTTAATGAGTTCAATTTGAAGCTTTAAACGAGTGTTGTCTACTCCCAGACTAAGCATGAAGTAAAATTTCGAGTTTAGAAAAGCCCCGTGAAAATTTGTCGAGGGTCGCGCAGCGACCCGAGACAAATTTTCTGGGCTTTTCCAAACTCGAAATTTTACTTCATGCGTCACGCGTATAAAACACTGTTTTCAAGCTCGAAAGTTCGAATATTCATAAATTTCACAATATTTTAGTGATTTAAACGCGTGGCGCATGAAGTAAAATTTCGAGTTTAGAAAAGCCCAGAAAATTTGTCTCGGGTCGCTGCGCGACCCTCGACAAATTTTCACGGGGCTTTTCTAAACTCGAAATTTTACTCCATGCTTAGTCTGGGAGTGGAAATCACTTGTTTAAAGCTTTAAAATGAACTTTAAAAAAACACGTAAATACGTATCTTTGAAAGTAGAGCAATACATACAATACGTTAAGTTGTATACGATGAACAGATTTAATCATCGTATGCAACTTAACGTTTAAAGATTTGCACGTTGGGTTGCGTACGAACATCACTACTCCTATTCGTATGCAACCCAACATACATCACGTTAAATTGTATACGATGAACACATTTAATCATCGTATGCAACCCAACAAACAATACGTTAAGTTGTATATGATAAACATCTTTAATCATCGTACGCAACTTAATATTTATAAATTTGTACGATAGGTTGCGTACGAACATCACTACTTTTATTCATATGCAACCGAACATACAATATGTTAAGTTGCATACGATGAACACGTTTAATCACGTACCCAACTTAACGTTTATTAATTTGAACGTTGGGTTGCATACGAACACTACTATTCCTATTCGTATGCAACCCAACATACAATATGTTAAGTTGTATATATGATGAACACATTTAATATATCTTTAATTAATTTCTCACTTAACTTGTGGTGAAACATTTTTGAATATAATAATGTATGATTTAAATTAATTTAATTTAAATCATCCAGTATTACATTTAATCATCGTATGCAACTTAACGTTTATAAATGTGTACGAACATCACTACTTTTATTCGTATGCAACCTAACATACAATACGTTAAGTTGCATACGATGAACACATCGTATGCAACTTAACGTTAATAAATGTGTACGTTGGGTTGCATACGAACATCACCACTTCTATTCATATGCAACCCAACATACGGTACGTTGTATACGATGGACTCATTTAATCATCGTATGCAACCCAACAACAATACGTTAAGTTGTATACGATGAATACATTTAATCATCGTACGCAACTTAACGTTTATAAATTTGTATGTTGTGTTGCGTACGAACATCACTACTTTTATTCGTATGCAACCGAACATACAATACGGTAAGTTGCATACGATGAACACATTCAATCATCGTATGCAACTTAACGTTTATTAATTTGTACGTTGTGTTGCGTACGAACATCACTACTTTTATTCGTATGCAACCGAACATACAATACGGTAAGTTGCATACGATGAATATATTTAATCATCGTATGCAACTTAACGTTTATGATCACTGAATCAAACACTTACTATGTTTTTACCACAAAATAATTGTGGTAAAAACATAGTAAGTGTTTGATTCAGTGATCATGAATTACCACGTAGTTACGGTCGCAACCATCATTATGATTTTAACGTTTATGAATTTGTACATTGGGCTGCATACAAACATCACTACTCCTATTCGTATGCAACCCAACATACGATACGTTAAGTTGTATACAGAGTTTTATGTAAAACCGAACATTACAACACATGTTGAACGTTAATTTTTGTATGTTCGATTCGTACTGAAACGAGTCTGAGCATTGAACAGAATTTAACACGTTGAATTTTGAGGTTAAGTGTAAATTGGATTGCCTATATGACTATCAGAAATTACAGGTAATTAAATGCGATTCAGTGAAAATCGAACGTTCGGTATTACATAAAACTAATACATTTAATCATCGTATGCAACTTAACGTTTATATATGTGTACGTTGGGTTGCGTACGAACAGCACTACTTACATTTATTCGTATGCAGCCCAACATACAATACGTTAAGTTGTTTTTCTGACGAGTGCTTCTACTCCTTGATTAAGCATCAAGTAAAATTCCGAGTTTAGAAAAGCCTGAAAATTTGGATTTGCTGGGCGGAGCGAAGCGAACCCGACAAAACATTCAGGACTGCAGGCAATGTAAACAATTTATCTTTCAAATGAGCCGGTATGAACATTTTTTCTTACAATTATGAATAAATTAGAATCGATGGCAGAGGATTTTTTTCTATAAAACTGAAATAATTGAAGTTTTATTTATTTACAGCATTTGAAAAATATCCTGATTCATTTCATAAGTTAATAATACAGAAGCTAATAAAATAAATCTAAACTAATAACTATGAAATTTACACGAAATATTAATTAAATTACAAAAATGTAACACCTAATTTATGTACAACTATAAAGCTGAAAAAATCAATGTCCAATTCAATTCAACAAACACTTTAGTCATGTGAAGCAGCGACAGCTCGCAGCCTAACTTCAAGGTCGGAGACAATGCCAAGGCACACAAAATTTGAGGTTGGGATCACGCTTTATAAATACAAGGAATTGCACAACAAAGTTACCTTGGGTCTCTGGGCTACCCTGAAGTTAGGCTGTGAGGTGTCACTGATGTGAAGTTAATTTGAGTATTTGTAATTTTTTTATTCCTAACCTCACTGTGTTATCGTGGGCTACATGCGTATTTCAAACACGAAGTGTTTTTTATCAACAGCAAATTGACAATATTGTTTATTTGTAAATTAAACTGTCACTCGAAACAACATATTTTTTTATTCCTAACCTCACTATGTGTTATCATGGGCTGTATGCGTATTTCGGCCACGAAGTGCCCTTTATCAACAGCAACATGACAATATTGGGCCCGTTCATCAAAAACAACAGTTGGGAGTTTACTGCCAACTGCTGGAGAATTCTCTGATGACCGGATTGTTAATCGTGAATGTGTTTGGGATGTTTGCAATCGTACAAAATAGACCAACCGGAGTACCGTTCATTAGATACCAACATACATCACAAGCAAATCTAAACATGTTGAATGTTGAATATTTTGATGAATTTACAAATTAAATAGTGTCACTCGAAACAACATTACAAAATTGCCACTGGAACAAACGATTACCAAATATCGATTCAAGCCCCATAAAGAATCCCTTCCTTGAGATTATTTAGGGGGTTAAAATCGAAATTATGTAGTGTGTATTTTTAAGCATTTCGTGTCCGAAACGCACATTTAGCCCACAATAATGCAAAAGTAAAGTAAGCAATAAAAACAAATTACAAATACAACAATGTTTAAATATTTAGGTCGCCTATTTCTAAAAACCCCCAAATTCATTGTTTTGAAATCGATTTAGGGTTTTTTGGAAATTCGCGACTCATTTAACAGATATATTTATACAACACGACACAATCCTTTTTAACAATTTATGTAATTACAACAGAAGTTTTGTAGAGACAAAAAATGTCCTAGTCATGGCCAAGATCGAGTATTTGAATGATTGATCTTGGCCATTACTACTACAATGGGCCTAAAACTTGGCCTAAGGGGGCGCAGCTCCCGACAACCAATCCTTGGCCATCACTAAAATATACCAATAAATTCGTAACTGGCGCTTTAAAATAAAAGATAAAAAAATATTTCACTATATACAATATCTAATAATATTAAAAATACGTGTTAAATTGTCTTTACTAAAAGTAGGAGAGAGTCCTCTCCACACTCTCTGCGAGAGTATAATAAATATATTATTTTCAGTCCTGTCTCACAACTCCCCACCAATTTTTCTAACCTCAAAAAACGCATCTTTCTAAAAAGCATGTTGAAATCGTTATAATTCGGATTGCTTATGCCAATAGTTGTGTTATTGACGCACGTTTTGTTTTTGAGACAGGACTATCATCATAATCAACATTTTGTGCATTTAATCGGAGGAATCCGAGAGAGATTCTACCTTTTAAATGCACAAAATATCGATTTTGATGGTAGTTCTGTTCCGCCTAGTAACTCTCCCCTACCGGTTACTAAAATATGTCTGGATGGATCTTAAAATTCATTATTTATAACCGATTAATAAACTAAAACTATATAATAAACAATCTCGGTATACAAGTGTTATTATTAGCTGTATAAAATTCTTAACTCAATTAAGGTGAACATAAGTCATGCATACAATATGTACAAGTATTTATATAATATATTAACAATTGCAACTCGTTGCGGTAGCTATTTACAAAAATAAATCGTTAGTGTTTAAAATTGTTTTTTTAAGAAGTTCTAATTACGGTTGTCATGCACGAACGTCACTTTTGGTTTTGAGAGCATTTTATCGACGGGTTGCAGATAAGCGGTGTCTTCTTCCTCTTCTTGCCATCTTAGCGGCAAATAGGAGGTGTCGTTGCGTTGATTCCTCGGATTGCCGATGCGGAAGTTCGACAGTGGGAACTTTAGGTCTTTTCGACTGTAGTATGGGTCTGAGTACGCTGATGATTCTCGCCTAAAATAAATAAATAACCAATCATTTTCATATGTTATTGGTACAATTAATACAATTAAGTATTCGGTGCTCTTCAAAGAAAACAATCACAGATAGATCAGGTGTGTCCAACAGTTTTTCATTCACTATGTCGTGTTCGACTGTTAATATGTTCTCACTCACAATAAGTGACTGTTCCAATAATTTCCATCACAAACAATTTGGTAAAGCTTTGGGCCGCATACGACCTGTGAGCTCTGTGTTGGACAGTTGTGAGTTGTGTGTTGGACAGCTGTGAGCTGTATGTTGGAGAGCTGTAAGCCGTATGTTGCTCAAGGCAAGTGTAAAGCTTTGGGCCGCATAATATGTTTCCACTTACAATAAGTGACTGTTCACATAATTTCCCTCACTAAGTATTTGGTGAAGCTTTAGGCTGCATACGACCTGTGAGTTGTGTGTTGGACAGCTGTGAGTTGAGTGTTGGACAGCTGTGAGCCGTATATTGGACAGCTGTAAGCCGTATGTTGTAAGGCAAGTGTGAAGCTGTGGGCTGCAATATTTGGGCAAACTGTGAGCCGTGTGCTGGACAGCTGTGAGTTGTGTGTTGGACAGCTGTGAGTTGTGTGTTGGACAGCTGTGAGTTGTGTGTTGGACAGCTCTGAGGTGTATGTTAGACAGCTGTAAGCCGTATGTTGGAGAGCTGTAAGTCGTGCGTTGGACAGCAGTGAGCTGTATGTTAGACAGCCCTGATACAGTTGAATAAATGTTATCATTCTGAACAGATGGTCCTAAAATGAGGACTAAAATATGGTCCGTGAAACATGTTATAAACATTTATAAAGTAAACTATTCTTTATTGAATCCTGAATTATTGAATCCTGAATCCTGATTTAGTGGACTCAATAGTAGGTAGATTAATAGAAAATACTTACTTATTCCTCTCACGTGTCCTTCCAGTATTCACACTGCTGGCATAACCAGAGTGCCGACCGTGCGACGAACTCCCATACGCAGACACTGACCCGTGCCCTCTACTACCCGGATTCTCACCGTAATCACTATAATGCCTCTGCCTACCCTCCACCTGCATTCCGGGCTCCGCATAACCCGGAATCCTACTGTACTGACTCCTCGTGCTCACCCCATGCTCCGACTCTACATCCCTCCTGTACGGATGCGAACTATTCCTCCTGTTGGACATTTGCCCACGGCTGCTGCTGCCGCTACCACTGCTGCCGACGACCGCTTCGTACTTCTCCGAAGTCATCGTGTGCGACGGGGGTTTCTTGTGCACGTACAATTCCGGAGAATTATGCCTGGAAGGCCGGCTACGGTGGTACTGGTCTTGTTCGGACAGTGCGGAGAGCCGTTTATCGACCGGCTTCTTTTTGATCTCTCGCTCAAAACTCTTGCTCAATTCCTCGGGATCGATTATGTTCGGTTTGGGTTTCTTGTATAGAGTTTCTGTAAACAAATAAGGTTTTAATTATATCCTCTTATTGTTAATCTTAACCATTTGCGATTCTATAAATAAACGGTCAAATTTTAATTTACTTGATATTGAGATCTAGGGATGACTTCTTAAAACATTATTGTACAGTTATAGAGTGCAAATCAGCGACGGCTCGCAGTCTAACTTCAGGGTAGGCCACAGCGCCAAGGTACACAAAATTTGAGGTTGGGATCGCGCTTTATAAATACAAGGAATTGCACAACAAAGTCACCTTTCAATTACCTTGGGTCTCTGGCCTACCCTAAAGTTAGGCTGCGAGCTGCCGCAGGTGCAAATAGTTCATTACAGGTTTCTTTAATTAAGTAAATACGTGGCAAAGTCATGTCAGAATATATCCGACATTGGATTGCAAGCGATACAATATTGTGTTGTCGAAATATTCCGACACAGGATCAGTAAATTTTCCAATTACCTCTCGAATGGTAAGGTAAGGGTTCGTAGGGTGGTGGTTTTCTAACACTAGTATGATAACTTGTGAATCTGTCGTGGACGGTCGTCGGATCTCTTGTGTTTCCGGGAGCGGACGTGCTGTTTATCAGCGGCAGTGTGTTGGGATCTAATTTTTTCACCGTGTCAAACAAGTCTTCCTCTTCTTTACCGTCACTACTCGCCACCGGCTTCGACTTCTTCGCAAGTTCGTTCCGGTCAACTAAAAATAAAATCAGTTAATTACGCCAAAAAGTGACTTCGTGTTGTTTTAATGTTAGCAACAAAACAAAGAACACTTACTTTCTAAATCGAATTGCAAAATTGATCGTTTTCTATCGTTTCGCCTGGATACTCTAGCTTCCCTCTCCGAATTCCTCCTCTGGTATCCAGAAACGTCTTGACTCGACTCCACTCTATTTTGCACGCTTTGAACTGGAATAGAGGTCTCCCTTCTCCCTTGCATCGCTTCACTCTCTTTCTGGGAATACCCACTGGTAAAAACGGGAGTGCGTTCCATGGCAAAACCAGGCGCTTGATAGTAACACTTATTCGATGGCTCTTTATGATCCGATTTGAGTTTTTGTATGTTAACCAAGTTGATATCACCAATTTTCTTATGCTTCTTCTTTTGCGTCGTTAAATCAGCATGTTTGCTTTGTTCGTCATCAGTTTTATTCAAAAACATCTTGTTGATCGTTTCTGAATTGAACGGCTCCTTGCTCCGCAAGACCGCCTCTTGCGGTAAAGTAACCGAGGCCAGTTTCTCGTCGTAGTTCATCACCTCAGCTTGGCCCAAATTGGCCCACGGGAAAGTATGCCCTTCTGGCTTGCTCTGAACATCGATCAAAGTGCGACTCGTGTACTCGCAATTCCCCCTTCGCTCCTCGGCGGTGTCAGCCGCGGAAAGCGAGTTGTTAAAATACATATTCATCGTCTCAATGCTCATCGGTGATTGCGTGAACTCCTCCCTTATGCTCTTGTCGCTGTCATTCATGGAAACTTGGTGATCCGTAGGAGTCGAGTAGTAATTAACCACCTCCTCTTCGTGATCGACCTTCTCCTCTTTGCAGATGCTCGGTATGAACATGTTCTCGCCAGCATCTGGATCGATGAGACACGCGTCTTGAGTGAGGTCGTTCTCGATGAAGAAACCCAAGTGACCGTCTTGTTCGGCGAACTGGAACTCGCCGGAGTTGTCCAACGGCTCGCCGCACACTTGTTCGGTGAAGTTGAAGATGTTCGTCTCGTCTACAGGCGAGTCGTCCTCCAATCTCTCCCTCGAGGAGTCCAGTTTGTTGTGCTCTTTATTTATCGAGAGTTCTGATAAGGACGGACCACCTACGAATAACAATAATAAACAAAGATTCATTTATATACCTCAGAATTGTGTATTATTTTCTTCTTCAGTAATGGGTGTTGGGAAGCCCAATATCCAGGAGAGAGTACGAAAAGCGCTCGTCCTGCTGTACTGCTAAAGGGCAAGAACTGGGGACTGAAACCAACCGTTGTTCACTGGATGTACACGGCCGTGGTAAGGCCCATTATGTTCTACGGGGCCGCAGTCTGGTGGACTGCCCTCGACAAAAGGATCCACCAAACTGCACTCGGCAGGGCTCAGAGAGCCGCCGAATTGCTCATAACAAGGGCGGTCAGGTCCACCCCCTCCAAAGCGCTAGATATAATACTAAATCTAGCTCCAGTCGACCTCTAGTGCAGATATGCTGCAGCTATCATAGCGATCAGAATCAACTCAGTTGGGATATGGAGCACTAGCAAACAGGGCCATGGAAAGATCCTGAATGAGCTTGTCGATATCCCCCTGAAGGCTGACAGCTGCATTCCAGAACCTAATTTAAAAAAAAAGGTCTCCACTTCCATCCCGGACAAAACCAAATGGTTAGAGGGCAAGATAATTCAAGGCAAGGACATCTGGCTCTTTACGGATGGTTCAAAGTCTGAAAACAGAGTAGGGGGAGGAATATTCTCACAAGATTTCAACCTCAAAACGTCTTTTAGACTCATAAACCACTGGCAGAGGTCATGGCCATCCGAGTGGCAGCGGACTGGATCCACGAAAATGACCTTCAGGGGAACCGCATCAGGTTCATTACTGATAGCCAAGCCGCCATTAAGATACTGAATAGTCCGTACTGTACCTCGAAGGTGGCCAGAGACTGTAAAAAATCGCTAAATAAGCTTGCAAATAACTGTGACGTGGGACTCATGTGGGTACCTAGTCACAGGGATATCAAGGGAAATTCAATTGCCGACGACCTTGCAAGGAAGGGGGCCAGAATGAAGGACCTGTCTACTGAACTCTCCACCCACATTCCTCTTGTGCAATGCAAGAGACTACTTAGAGACCAGATGATAGCATCGGTCAACCATAGGTGGAGAGAAGAAGATACGTGTCTCATAACAAGGCAGCTATGGCCTATATGGGATACTATAAACAGCAACAGATTAATTGCTCTTAGCAGAATCGACGGTAGGCATCCTCACGGGCCACTGCCTCCTAGGCAGACATACAGAAAAGATGGGTCTTGAGCACAACGACTTTTGCAGAGGATGCCTGGATGTGGAGGAGGAAGAGACGGTACTCCACTTTCTGGGACAATGCCCTGATCTCGAAGCATACCTTGGTATGCACTACGCGAATGGACTAACGGACCTCACAACTCTAGATGTGAGAAATCTGATCGGGTTCATTAGGTGCTCGGATTGGTTTGTATAGCTGGGGAGGGAGGGGAGATCTGACTCCTTTTCGCCCTTATGGTATCACAAGGGGCCCTTTGGGCCTAAGTGAGCGGTCTAACTGCTGCCATTAAAACCTAACCTAATTGGGCAATGAATTTATTCTTATTATTACCTGGTGTGCTATTATCAGATGTAGCGTTCTTGACCTCGTAACTCCCCTGCTCTCTGACCTTCTCGCTCAGCGTCCTCTCGTCGACGTCCAAAGGCGGAGCTTCCGTCTCCATTTTCCCGCCACTGACCAACCCTCGAACCCCGCAAATTCCCACGGTGGTCGTCGCGGTTTGCGCGTCGATAATCGTGTTAATCACGTTCAGCTGTCCCGAACTTAACACGTCTTCCAAGGTAACCGGTATTGGTATAATAATCCCACCGTCAGAAATCAACACCTTATCCTCCAGAAAATCAACTTTCGGGATGATCTTTTCCGGCGAAGGGAAGACCACGTGCTGGTGGACTTTATTCTCGATTAAGTTGACTTTCGGGATGATTTTCTCCGAAGAAGGAAAGATCACGTGTTGGCGAGGATCAATTTGATTGTAGACTTCTTCAAAGAATTGAGGGATGTGTTCAACGATAACATTTGGCTGTTCAACAATTGCTGGTTGAACAATTGTTGGCTGTTGTTGTTGCAAAACAATTGCTGGTTGAACAATTGCTGGGTGTTGTTCTTGTACAATAATGGCAGCTTGTTGCTCTTGCACAATTGCTGGTTGTGCAACATTTGGTTGTTGAGAACCTTCCCCGATTATTAAATTTGTTCGTTCCGCATCAGCAATTCCCTTCGCAACTGTTGCGCCTGGTTCGGGTTCTTCATTAAAATCATCTGTAATCATTTTTATCGCCTCTTGAGCTTTCGATTTTTTCATCAATTTCATTTCATTAATGATGCTGTATTTAACTCGAGGTACATCCATTTTGATTTTATTGTTCTCTTGCAAGGAATCTATTAATTCCTCAATGTGTTTGGTCTTCTCTTTTCTTTGAATCATTTCCTTCGTTGGGTTTCTAATAAGCGCACCACTTTCTCCGCTGCTTGTTGATTCTTTGGCATTCACTGGACTTCTATTCACTATTTGATTTTGTAATATTTTTACCTTTCTTATGACATCTGGTTTTGTTTTCACCGCAATTTCGCCCTCTTCTACAGTGCGATCGCTGCTTTTTATGACCATTGAATCCATTTGATGTTCTTTCACTATTAAATCCATTTGATGTTCTTTAAACATTGAATCCATTTGATCTTCTTTCACCAACCGAATCGAATTTATTTCATCTTCACACGTGGAGGAGGAGTTAAACGTATCAGTTTTCAACGCATTGAAATTCATTTGAACTTCCGATAATGTATTGCTAGTTTTATTTGTTTGAATTACGGGAAGTGTCTCAGTGTTAAGTATTTTTTGTATTCTATCTGAAGATCCGAGCGTTTGCATTTTCAATGGTACTTCAGTGGCATTGGATTTGTTGAGCGCTGATGCTGAAGCGATGTTTTCGCTATCACGTTTCTGATCGGTTTTGACTTCATTAACCATCTTCACTGGTTTAACGATCTTCAATTTCTTTCCAATTAAACTATTTTTTAGGCCGTCTTTAACAAACACCCAAACCTTTTCTTCTAATGTTTTATCAATTTTATTTAAAATAATGTTTTGCTTCGCAGCAAATTCTTCCGTAATCGTTAAACCAGCGCAGGATTTTTCCACGGGTTCAACTATTGTTGAAGACGAAACATTTTCCGAAATCGCGCTAGCTTCAATATCACCCATCTGCACATCCACGCAATTATTTTCATTCGAAACTCTCGAAGGAGATAAAGCAAGTTTTTCCTCATTTGAAGCTCCAACAAAAGATTTCGCAGTATTAACTTCATTCGGAATTCTTTGTATTTCGCTTGATCCATCAACAATTTTCCTCTTCGCGGTTTTACTCACCCTACCCTCCCTTTTCCTTTTATTATACTTGGAGCTTTCTAAAGCGCTTTCAGAAGCTACGGGCGTTTCTGTGTTAACGATTTTTATTTCATTACTCTCCTCGACTAGTTCATTCACTGCACTTGCCGGAAAATCATGCTTGTATAAAGATTGCGTATGCTTAAGCTCATTTTTATTAGTCTCCTCGATGAGTTCATTTTGTGCACCTGCCGAACAATCATCCTTGGATGAAGATTGCATATATTTAAGCTCATTTGAAGCTTCCAATGTCGATGTTTCTAAATCCTCGAGATCGCCGCAATTTTTAGATTTAGACGTATTTGAGGATTCCACGTTCCTAACATCGCGAGACTCTTCCCAATCTAGACCTACGGGTTTCAAATCCATGTCGTTTGTTTCCACTTTTTCCTTTTGTAATTCATCTTCTTTGATGCCTAAAGAAGAGTCACCAGATTTGGTTTTCTTCTTTGAAAGGCATTTTTTAAACTCTTCTTTGTTCTGCTTTGTAGGCGCTGATGTCCTCCGCTTTTTGCGCGCTTGAACATTCTGTTCATCATCACTGTCTGCTATCACTTTTATTGCGTCTTGTATTTTCCTTAAGTTAAATATTCCTCCCTCTTTTTCGCTTTCTTCGGGCGAAGAAGTGCGTTTGCTGGTTTCTTCTGATTTTTCGATACTTCGCACAAGCCCCTCTTTTTCGTCAAGATCTGAAGAAGCAGTGCGCTTATAGGTTATGTCAACTTTTACGATATTTTGCACAAGTTTCTCTTTTTCGTCAGGATCCGAAGAACCAGCACGTTTATTGATTTCCTTAACTACGTCGATATTTTGCACAAGCTTCACGTTTTCCCCATTTGTATCTACGATTCCGCCCAAGCTTGCTTCTTCATCTTCCTTTTTCTCTAGAACTGGCTCATCACTGCACTTCCTAAAGTTGTTCTCTTCTTCAAATGAATCCTTTTTCTCTTTCACTTTAGTCTGACCAAGTGTTTCAACATCCTTCTTTTGTTTTTTGGTTTTTCTAGTTTGTTTCACGCAAATATTGCTTTCAGCTTCTTTAATTTTGACTTTTGTTGGAATCACATTATCACTCTTGTGTTTTTCATCAAGTGATGCAGCAATATTCCTACTAAGTTTCTTGGAATTGCATTTTTTATCACCAACAAGAGACGCACTTTCATCTTCAATTTCCTTGAAACTAGATTTGTTATCATCAGCATCATAATTCTTATTATCTAATTTTTCAGTTTTAGATTTGCTTCTCACATTTTTCAAAATTATTTCTTCTTTCGGAAAGGAATTGTCAACACATTGACTTCTTGTCCGTTTTCTAACACCTACCGAAGCTTCGGTTACTTTCGATGTTTCCATGGATTGCTTTCCAGCATCCGAAATTCCACTTGTTTCTTTGGAATCTTTTTGATTTTCACCTGTCGTCGACGTCTCCAGCACCACTGCGCCTTCAGGCAATTCTATCTTTGATCTCGAAGAACTTGCCCGTCTCTTACTCTGCTTTTCCGACGAATCCATCGATCTCAACGAACTTCTCTTGGGATCGTCTATTGTGACAATATCTTTTTCAACTTCCGATGATTTTGTCTTCGTATCGATTTCTTTTGTATATTGGATCGAACTTTTCGACTTTTTCTTCTCCTTTCTAGACTCTTTAGATCTAGACGAACTCTTCCTAGGTTCTTTATCAAGGATTTTCGCCGATTTCATTCCAGTTTCTTTTTCTAACACGGGCAGATTTTTAGATCTATGGTTATCATCTTTTTCTAAAGCGTCATCTTCAGATCTCTGAGAACTCTTCCTATGCTGTTCTTCTTTTACTAAAGTGGGAACTTTCTTTGATCTCGAAGAACTCCTTCCGAGCTGTTCTTCATTTTCAAAAGTGGAGACATCTTTAGATCTCGAAGAACTCCTCGGCAGTTTTTCATCTATTTCTAAAGTAGAAGCATCTTCAGACCTCGAAGAATTTCGTCTGTGAATTCCCCCCTTCTCTAACGCGTTTCGATCCTTGGTTCTCGAAGAGCCTCTTCTGCGATCTTTGTTTACCTTTCCTACAATGGAAGGCTCTTCAGACTTCGGCGAAATCGCAGTTTGTTTTTCTTCAGACTTCGGCGAAATCGCAGTTTGTTTTTCTTCAGACTTCGGCGAAATCGCAGTTTGTTTTTCTTCGCATTCTGTTGCAACAGGATTTTCATTTCTCGAAGAACTCCTTCTGGGCTTTTCAGAAATTTTCAATTTCGATTCTCTTTTCTCAGGCTTATTTCTCGTTATGACCTCAGCTTCTGGTACATCTGGCGTGCTGATGTTTTTAGATTTCGACGAACTCCTCCTCTTAAGTTCTTTTTTGTTGACTTCAGTTTTTGATTTTGTTTCAACAACAACCGTAATTTCGCTCATTGTCTTTTCAGGTTTTGTAAGTTCTACTGGTGTGGAAACAGGTGTTTCCTTTACATCTGTGGAAGGATCTATGGACTTCGAGGAACTCCCTCTGGTTGCTTCTTTCGACCGCGAAGTTTTCTTCTCCTTTGTTTTTATAATTTTAGATTCAAATTCAGATGCGGACGCGTCTCTTCTGGCTTTCTTTGCACTCGCCGATTTCGACCTGGGCGATTTTTTTACAGGTTCAGCGCTTGAATCTTGCATTGGAGAATCCAAATGTGTGGACAATTCCTCTCCCTTTTTTCCACCCAATTTCGAAAACTTGTCATCATTCAAATGACTTTCTGTAGACTCATTTGAAAATGTTTTTGTAATATGTGCTCCTTTTTTATCAACCAAAATTGCCTCTTTTTCGATGACTGAAGGATCTAGATCTATAGATCTTAACACATCTCTAGATTTAGACCTTGATTTTGATTGATCTCTCACTGCTTTGAGATTTGTTACTATGGATGAATCGGCATTGTTTTTAATTTCGATTGATTGAGCCGAAGCTTCGCGATCTTCTTTCAATACGGTTTTTGAAGATGAGCTTCTTTTTTGATCCGAATCCAAGACATCTTTCCTGCTACGCTTTGACGATGATCTACTGGTTCTCTTCCTTCCTTCATCATTTCTTTTCAAGCTCTCGGCATCACATGTAGTTTCTAAGTTTACTCTTGGCTCACTTTCAATTTTTGGTGATGTGGATTTATCTTTCTCATAGCCCAATTTCGTTACGTTTTCAGTACAACCTTCAGTTTTTGATGATGATGATTTACTGGCCTCATCAACTTTGGCTTTTCTTCTTCCCGCGTTTTTACAATCGCTTTCAATCTTCGCTTTTCGTTTGCTGTCTACCGCATTTTCCTGTTTCGGGCAATCCTTTCTGGATTTTCTGAGGTTGTGTTGATTGCCCTCAACGTTGCTTTTTGTCAATATTCCCTCATCAACATTGGCTTCACTGGACTTACATCCTGCTCCTTCATCCTTCTCACTTTGTGCCACTTCGATATTTATCTCCAATGTTACTTCGTTCTCAGGAGATTTTACTTTATCCAATGACGCGTCTTTCTCTTGCAAAGATTTGGTTTTACCCGCTGATTTTTGATGTTGAGGGGATTTCACAGTACCGGTTGCCATTTCCTTTTCAGTTTCTTCCGCAACGTTTTTATCTTCTGATAATACGAATTTTCTTTCTTTCTTTGCTTTTGTCGTTTCATCAACATCAATTTCAACTTGCAACTCAGAGCACGTTTTCTGGATATCGCCAGTTACACTCTCAACAATCCTAACATCCAATTTTTCTTCGATTACATCACTTCCAGCAGCGGATTCGGAAGATTGTTTCTTTTTAATTCTCTTTTGCGGTTTTTGTTGTTGTATGTCTTGTTTCCGTGACGTCACCTCATCCTCAACATGAAATCCCGAAGACCGGATTTTCCCTTTCGTGGATTTTTCCTTTCTGTCCTCATCAGTTTTACCTTTTAATTTGGAAGAGGGTTTCTTGGTCGCCTTCTTTTTGGTTGATTCCAAACAATTCTTATCAACCATAGACATTATTTTATTTGAGGCAATTGAAGGGTTTCCTTCATCAAAGATTTCAACGCAACTTTTTTTCGTATCACTTAAAGTTGTTTTCTCAACATCAACAGTTCTCTCCTCAACAACTTTCACAATTCTCTCCTCAAGAACTTCAACAGTTCTTTCATTCGATGAAACTTCGGCCCTTTCGACATCTTTAGTACTAAAACACATTTTTTCTTGCTCAACATCATTATTATCACGTATCCCTGTTGTTATCTTTGAAGAACCAACTTTAACTTCTCCCATATTTTCAGTTACAATCAGCAACTTCTTTCCATCATCAGTCTTCTTACCTGCTTCACCAAGCTCACAAGTTTTCAGTTCCTCTGAACTGTCAACTTTCACATTTTCGCAACTTTTCTCTAACAATAAAGGTTTCTCAAGTAGGATTTTTGAATCTGATTCAACTGAAGACGTAGGGATAATGTTAGCTAACTCCCTTTTACTTTCTTCCTGCTCAAGCTTTTGTAAATCCGGTGAACTCAAAGAATTTCCGGAAAGAACGGGTAAGTGTTTGCTTTCAATCCGTTTATTGCGCGTTACTGAAAATCGACCAGATATTTGTTCACCACTGTCAAAACAACCAACTATTTCTCGTACTTTCATCCCTTTTTGATCTTCAGTTTTTGCGCTTTTATTCGTTACTTCTTTGCTTACATTTTCTCCCTCAGTAAGATTTGTATATTGAAGTGTTTTTTCTGAAATCATAAGCCTTTCATTATCTACACCAGGTAATTCCGTGTTAATCACTATTTTGCCATCACTATCCGCATTTTCTTCATCCTTGTCAAATCGTTCCTTTTCACCATCGGTAGTTGTACTAGATCTAAGTACATTTTCTTCAGCTATTTTCTTACCGATCTTTATTTTTTCATCCTTGCTAATTTTTTCTTCAGATCTTTCTTTGTCAGTTGTACTAGATCTAAGTACACGATCCATAAAATATCCAGATTCTTTTCGATTCATTCTTTCTTTACTTGTGGAATCACGGGTTTCGTTCTTCTCCCCGACATCTTGGGTTTGTTGTGTGTCCAAAGGGGTGAATGTTTCTAGATCCTCAATTTGTTCATTATTCTTTTGGTAGCTAATGGTTTTGTCTATATTTTCCACAGCTTTTGGTGTATCAATTGTGAAAATACGGTCTCCTTCATCGTCAGGAGATTTTTTAATTTCGCCTTCCTTCGGACTGTCAATATTTTGAACTAGAGCCGATTGGTTATCAACTATTTCACGAGTGTATACTTTGATTTGATCATCCATTTCAATGTTATCACCTATGGATGTTTGTTTTTCTTTCTTTTGTCTTTTGGGTGAGATAAGAACGTTCCCCAGCAAAATTACTTTCGGCTTGTCTTCCGACAACGATTTACGACAATCCCCGCTGTTTGTGGTTTCGTTCGGTTTCTCCCCTGGTGCAATCAAATCTTTATCGATCTGAGGAGGATCTAACCTCACATCGCTGATTGTGGTTTCGCTCGAATTCTTCCCTAGTACAATCACATCTTTATCGATCTGAGGAGGACCTAACCTCACATCGCTGATTGTGGTTTCGCTCGGAATCTCCCCTAGTACAATCACATCTTTATCGATCTGAGGAGAACCTAACCTCATATCGCTGCTTGTGCTTTCATTTGGAATCTTCCCTTCTGCAATCAAACCTTTATTCATCCGAGAAGAACCTAACCTCTCATCGCTGCTTGTGCTTTCATATGGAACCGTCCCTGTTGCAATCAAATCTTTATTGATCTGAGGAGAATCTAACCTCACATCGAATGTTTCCCGAGTTGACGAAGTGATCTCATCACTTACATCAATTGTAAGAGAACTTAACTTCGCTTGATCTACATCTTTGGATACTGCCAAAGCTACACCCAAAGAAGTGGTCACATTATCAGTATCTCCTGTTGGCGCAGTTAACCAAACATTCCTCGAAGTTTTCCCCGCAGACTCATCAATTTTTAAAAGATTGCTAATACTGTACGGTGAGGAGTTTATTGGATCATCTCCCGCACTACATTTTAGCGGTTTAGCAGTTTTTTGTCCAACTGAAGGTGCAATCTTTAGAAATTCACCAACGTTTTGTTTATTTAATGATGTACCACAGTCCTGGCCTGTACTTACCCTTATAAGCGATTGTGATGGTGAATACTCCTCTGCTTCATTTTTATTTTTAACTGTATTTTTGTTTACACCAAAATTTTGAAGTTCATTTGTCGTATTTTTTAAATCTTCACTCATCGAAGAGTATTCAATGAGCGACCTAAGGTGTGGCTGTGAATAATCCAGTGCTTGATCTGTACTTTGGGGAATTAGATCTTCTTTAGTTGTATCGTGCGATTCGGCATAAACTATCTCTTCGTTTACGTGCAGAGGAGCACAATTCAATTCAGCTCCCCGATCTTCATCTTCAATTGTTTTAATGAAAATCTTTGCATCAGTCAAGGCTTTTTGAAGTGAAACCTCCACGTTTACCTCGCCGGCTTTTTCTTCGGTTTTATTGGATTTCGAAACATTTGGTACAAACAAATCCGCTTCGTTGATTTTATTGTAGCTCTTCAATTGAGCTTTAGTCTTCAGTCGCAAAGAGCGCGGAGAGTACTCGTTATGATGTTTGGGTTCCTTTGCCTCGTCAATCAAGTTGTAATCGCTAGGATTTATAAATTCTTTTCTCTCGTCAATCGAGTTGTAATCGCTATGATGTATAGATTCTTTTCTCTCGTCAATCAAATTGTAGTCTTTCGCATCGTCAATCAATTTGCAATTGGTATTTTTTGCATCGTCAATCAATTTCGCTTCGTTAAGCAATTTGTAATCCAAGTTATAATCCGAATCTTTGGTAGCGTCGTCGAGTAATTTCGACACGTCTTTACAAGTGGTTGTTTGTTTAACGACTTCGTCTAAGGTGGGAACAGGCTCGGCCTGGATTTCCATCTCGCACATTTTCTTGGTCTTTATTTTAATCCTGTCCCTTTCCTCTTTGCGCGAAACCGTTTTTTTGCGCGGCGAGACAACCGGGGTTTCGTCGGATATGACGAGCTTGCCCTCGCAACTGTCACTGCTGTCGTCGTTCGAGTCCATCGACTCGATCAGTTTCAAATTCTTATTGACAGCACCTTTCTTAACGTAACTTTCGCTAGCTGTACTTTTCGTTTTCTTATAACTCAAAGTAACATCAGCCGTTTTGGGAGGAACAACGGTGTCTTCGGTGGTGCTGCCTTTTCGGTTTTTGTTAACCGCACTTTTCCCTTTCCTGTGGCTTTCATTGGGGTCGCTTTGGGGTTCTGAATCCTGGAAGAAAGTTTTAGATAGCTTGAGGAAAGTACGCGCAAGGATTTCTTCTTTAAAGTACGCATATCCCGATGCGACCTCTGTAAATATTCAGGCGCATTCGTTGTTTTTGTAAAAGTGTTTCCACTCCGAGATTTTTGAAACCCCTGACGAGTGTTGTCCACTCCCAGACAAAGCATGAAGTAAAATTTCGAGTTTAGAAAAGCCCCGCGTAGAAAATTTTCACGGGGCTTTTCTAAACTCGAAATTTTACTTAATGCGCCACGCGTATAAAACACTGATTTAAACTGGAGTTAAAAATGCACTAAAAACCAACCCAACTTCGATATTTTTTCAAAACTAGATGTTTTCTTTCCTATCCATGCTGTAAACCTTCAGATATTCGTTGTTTTCTTGTAAAAAAACTTCGATTCCCTTCAGTCCTTCGGTCTGCGAAGACCATGATTGGTCCTTCGCGTTGTAGCCTTTGTAAAATGGTGATAAACTTAGTAATCTAGAGCCATCCTTCAATTTGAAACTTCTAAGAACGAGTGTTGTCCACTCCCAGACTAAGCATGAAGTAAAATTTCGAGTTTAGAAAAGCCCCGCGTAGAAAATTAGTCGAGGGTCGCGCAGCGACCCGACACAAATTTTCGCGGGGCTTTTCTAAACTCGTAATTTTACTTCATGCGCCACTGATTTAAAGTGAAGTTAAAAACGTACTGAAAACCAACCCAACATCGATATTTTTTCAAAAAAGAAGATGAAAATGACGTGCCTGCGTGTGATATTGATGAAATCTTGAGGCGAGCTGAAACCAGAGATGATGCTCCAACTATGGTCGGTGATGAACTACTTTCCACTTACAAAGTTGCAAAAATAAAAGCATTTGAAGAAGATAGTAAACAATCTCCTATAACAGAAGAAGCTCAAGAAGATGGTGGTGAAAGTTAGGATTGGGACGAAATCATTCCAGAAAGGCTACGTAAAAAGGTAGAAGAAGAAGAGAAGAATAAGGAAATGGAGGATCTTTATTTACCACCGAGATCACGAAAAACTCATCAACAGATCAACCAGTCGGAGAGTGATGGAGAAGAAGGGCGAGGAAGGACGAGGAAACAGCAAGATCAAGATAGTGGTTCGAGTGGAGAAAGTCCTCCGCTTCTCCACTCGAACCAATCTCTTGATCTTGCTGTGATGATGAACGTCCTAGGAAGAGAGGACGACCACCTCTGGGAAACAGCAAGATCAAGAGAGTGATTCGAGTGGAGAAAGTCCTCCCCTTCTCCACTTGAACCTCTCTACTGATCTTGCTGTGATGAACGTCCTAGGAAGAGAGGACGACCACCTCTAGGAAACAGCAAGATCAAGAGAGTGGTTCTCCACTCGAACCACTCTCTTGATCTTGCTGTGATGAACGTCCTAGGAAGAGAGGACGACTACCTCTAGGAAACAGCAAGATCAAAAGAGTGGTTCTCCACTCGAACCACTCTCTTGATCTTGCTGTGATGATGAACGTTCTAGGAAGAGAGGACGACCACCTCTAGGAAACAGCAAGATCAAGAGAGTGGTTCGAGTGGAGAAAGTCCTCCCCTTCTCCACTCGGACCACTCTCTTGACCTTGCTGTGATGATGAACGTCCTAGGAAGAGAGGACGGCCACCTCTAGGAAACAGCAAGATCAAAAGAGTGGTTCTCCACTCGAACCACTGTCTTGATCTTGCTGTGATGATGAACGTCCTAGGAAGAGAGGACGACCACCTCTAGGAAACAGCAAGATCAAGAGAGTGGTTCGAGTGGAGAAAGTCCTCCCCTTCTCCACTCGGACCACTCTCTTGATCTTGCTGTGATGATGAACGTCCTAGAAAGAGAGGACGGCCAGTTCTAGGAAACAGCAAGATCAAAAGAGTGGTTCTCCACTCGAACCACTCTTTTGATCTTGCTGTGATGATGAACGTACTAGGAAGAGAGGACGACCACCTCTAGGAAACAGCAAGATCAAGAGAGTGGTTCGAGTGGAGAAAGTCCTCCCCTTCTCCACTCGAACCACTCTCTTGATCTTGCTGTGATGATGAAGTCCTAGGAAGAGAGGACGACCACCTCTAGGAAACAGCAAGATCAAAAGAGTGGTTCTCCACTCGAACCACTCTCTTGATCTTGCTGTGATGATGAACGTCCTAGGAAGAGAGGACGGCCACCTCTAGGAAACAGCAAGATCAAGAGAGTGGTTCTCCACTCGAACCACTCTCTTGATCTTGCTATGATGATGAACGTTCTAGGAAGAGAGGATGACCACCTCTAGGAAACAGCAAGATCAAGAGAGTGGTTTGAGTGGAGAAAGTCCTCCCCTTCTCCACTCGAACCACTTTCTTGTGATCTTGCTGTGATAAACGTCCTAGGAAGAGAGGACAGCCACCTCTAGGAAACAGCAAGATCAAAAGAGTGGTTCTCCACTCGAAGCACTCTCTTGATCTTGCTGTGATGATGAACGTCCTAGGAAGAGAGGACGACCACCTCTTGCAAACAGGGAACGAATTAAGATTTTCACCGATGCGGAAATAAGGAGATTTGCTAAGAGTTTTAAAAAATTCAGTGTTAAAACGATTGGAAGCAGTTGCCTGTGATGCAGAATTGCAAGACAAACCTCTTCAAGAATTACACCGACTAGGTGAACTTTTGCATAAGAGATGTAAATGGTATATGGGTGAACATACCAAAGAAACACTGATAATGGTGCTGCTGAAGGAGACAAAAAAGAAACAGGGGACCTTCACTTAAACTGGGTGGAGTATCCAAGACAATGATGCAGTCTTCTTCACATTGCATCATTGTCTTGGCATTTACGGATACTCCACCCAGTTTAAATGAAGGTCCCCTGTTTCTTTTTTGCCTCCTTCAGCAGGACCATTATCAGCTCCAACCTTTAGATAATATTTTACCCTCAAACCCAGAAGAACGTGGAAATTGGAAGCTAAAACCAAACCCGCTCACTTCGATGTAGAATGGGGAGCTTTTGAAGACTCGAAATTGCTTCAAGGTATTTACCAGTACGGTATGGGTTCCTGGGAGCAGTTAAAGATGGATCATTCTCTCGGAATAGGGGATAACATTTTAGCCAATGAAGATAAAAAACCTCAAGCATATCTTCTAGAAGTACTTAAGAAACAAATAGATCAGAAGAAACCAAATGCTGTAGGAAAACCAAAACGGCAGAGGAAGTGTAAAGCTCTTGCTGAAGAAATTATTTAAGATGACGTAAGTTCAAATGATGAATCGACCACAACGTCAGTTTCCAACCAAACTGTCAAGAAGCCTGCGAAAAAGGAAGAGTTGCAAGAGAATGTTGATTCAACTCCTACTAAAGCAGGGAACAGAGAAAAACAATCTGCAGCAAAAACAAAGGACGTAGACAAAGAAAAGGACAAAGAAAAGAAAAAAAGAAGGAAGCAGCTGGTCCCATGTATTTTACAGCTAATAATGAGCCTCGTGCTTTAGATGTTTTAGGTAATTTAGATCCTATTAATAGATTTCGATAGCTAACGCCATCTACTGCTTCATAGTGGCATCGTCAGTGACACGAATGCCACTTTAAAGCAGTAGATGGCGTTAGCTATCGAAATCCATTAATAGTTTTCACATATTGGCTTGAAATAGTCAGAAATGTTCAGTATTCCTCAGCACTGGGTCGGGACCACACTGAAGAGGACCTTGAAGTTCGAAACGCGTCTGTGGGTATCTGGTGCCGGAATACTGAACCCAAATTCAATTTTAATTTAGATCCATTAATATTTAATGAGTGCAAAGAAAAAATGAGACCTGTAACGAAAGCACTAAAAGCTTTAAATAATCCAGATAAATCACTTAGTGAAACGGAGCAAGTGAATCATACCAAATTATGTCTCATGTAGATAGGTGAACAAATTAACTAATGCCTGAAGGAATATACAGATCTTGAGAAAATAAAAGAATGGAGAAGCAACCTGTGGTATTTTGTATCAAAACTCACTGAATTTTCTTCAAAAAAATTGTATAAATTGTATAAAAAAGCATGTAAGAAAGGAGATAAGTTAAAATGAGAATGAAAAACCTAGTACACCCGCAAAAAAAAAAAACATCAGAAGAAAAATAATCTGTCCCCAAAAGGAAACATGAAGATTCTGATCGAGATGGTGATCGTGACGTTAAAAAGCGGAAAGATAAAGACAGGAAGAAGTCTCGTGATGAAGATAAAGATGACGATAGAATGCAGCATAGATGGAGAGAAAGCAATTCTAAAGCAATAGTCTTTCGGTCTGCGAAGACCATGATTGGTCCTTCGAACTGTAGCCTTTGTAAAATGGTAATTGTAGTATATTTAAGATATTTGTATTTAAGCGCCAATTGCGTATGCGCACCCCTGGCCGCAGGTTGTGGTGACACCTGTAACCTGGGGAGTACATGTTCGGTTATGAGACAATAAAGACGTTATTTTATGAGTAATTATTTATCTCTTATTTAATTGTGCCTTACCATTGGCAATACACTACAGTGGCGACGAGGATAAGTCCGGAAGTGGAAAAAGTGTTGGTTCACATTAATCAACGATTAGCAGTGTTGTTTTATTTCACATTAAGTAAATCGCACGTGCAAAATGGCGACGGAAAAGAAGATGGTTCATCACGGATATTTGGGTAATATCAGTGAATTTAATCACAACGTTTCCGATTGGAGTATTTTCAAGAAACGTATGGAACAGTTTTTTGTGCAAATGGCATCACAAATGCAGACACTAAGCGTGCAGTGTTGTTAAGTTCGGCAAACGAAGATTAATACAGACTTTTTCGCAATATATGTGTACTTGATGAGCCGGAAACAGTGGCATATGATACGTTAATAGACACAATTACGAAACACTTTTGTCCTGTTCAATCATATTATGCAGCAAGGTACACGTTTTATACCGCAAAAAAGGAGGCACAGGAAAGTGTAGCAGAGTGGGCAGCAAGAATAAAGTGTTTAGCATCAAAGTGTGGTTTTGGGTTCCGAATTAAATGTGGTGATGGACATTTTTGTAATCGGCATGAAGTCCGGCCGAATCATGGAAAGATTACTCGAAGAGGACGCAAGCAAGGACACGATAACCTCGGCGAAACTTATCAGTTTGGCTTAGTCCCGAGAAGCAGCTGATCGAGAGCGACACCTGGACGATAGCAGTATCTCACGTGTTCATATTAAGACGGAGAGAGAAGATGCGATCAACAAAATTTCGGCGGAGAGGAGCCGAGCACCGATGACGGAGAGGGCGCGAAGAGACGTTCACCACGCAGACGCGTACCGAAAGGAAGAGCGCGGAGCAGCGCAGCCGTGCAGGATTTGCGGAAGAAAAAATCACGAAACAGCTGACTGCAAGTATGGTGATTATACTTGTCATAAATGCAGAACAAAAGGACATTTAGCAACCGTATGTAAACTTAGTAATCTAGAGTGATCCTTCAAAGGCAAAGCGGTCATCCCCCTCCAGAACGGGCTCACGAGCAAGAACGAAGGAGTGGTCAACAGTGTGATCAATCGGATCATCGGAAATACAGTTTTAAGTACAACAGACCTCCCTATAATAGAGACCGAGAACCACCTCGATCTTAAAAAAAACGTACCCCTAATAGTAAAGAGGACTGGCGGTTTCAAGGTGTAGCACTTTTAAACCAGAGACCATTGTACAATTCGCAATATGGTGGCAATTACGGCACGGGTTCCGCATATCCTCCAAGTGAGCAACCATTTCCTCGTGACTGGCGGCCAGAGCGAGATTACAGGCGAGAATATGACCGTCGACAATAGTCCTTTGGTCTGCGAAGACCATGATCGGTCCTCCGATGGAGAGAAAGCAATTCTAAAGGACAAAGGCAAAGCGGTTATCCCCTTCCAAAACGGGCTCACAAGCACGAACGATGGAGTGGTCAACAGCGTGATAGGATGTTTCAATCGGATCATCGGAAAGACAGCTTTGAGTACAACAGACCTCCCTATAATAGACCGAGAACCACCTCGATCTTCAGAAAAACGTACCCCTAATAGTGAAGAGGACTGGCGGTTTCAAAGGAGTCGTGAAGGTGTAGCACTTTTAAACCAGAGAATAATGTACCATTCGCATTATGGTGGCAATTATGGCACGGGTTCCGCATATTCTCCAAGTGAGCAACCATTTCCCCACGACTGGCGGCCAGAGCAAGATTACAGGCGAGAATATGACCGTCGACAATAGTCCTTCGGTTTGCGAAGACCATGATTGATCCTTCGAGCTGTAGCCTTTGTAAAATGGTAATAAACTTAGTAATCTAGAGTGATACTTCAAAGGCAAAGCGGTTATCCCCCTCCAGAACGGGCTCACGAGCACGAACGAAGGAGTGGTCAACAGCGTGATCAATCGAATCATCGGAAAGACAGCTTTAAGTACAACAGACCTTCCTATAATAGAGACCGAGAAACACCTCGATCTTTAGAAAAACGTATCCCTAACAGTAAAGAGGACTGGCGATTTCAAAGGAGTCGTGAAGATGTAGCTACTGTCTCTGAAGAAATTACATACAGAGACAACATTAGAGTGCCACAGAAAACTCAGGCAAGCAGCAATGTATAACAACATTGAAGTCTGCTGGGTGAAGGGGCACGACTTGAACACAGGTAACACGAGAGCTGACGCACTGGCTGGAATAGACATTCTCTCACCGGAGCCGCTAGTGCGCCTCTGCTCTGTGTAATATGCTACAAACCAACGCACTGGAGAAATTCAGGAAGCGTTGGGATGACATCGAGGGCTGCAAGCTCTCTAAGGAAACACATACAATAGTATCACAACGAGAGATCAACAGTACCTGCAGCTGACCAGGGGGAACCTTAGGCGCATAACTGCCGCCCTGACTGGTCACTGCGGGCTATACGCACACCTATACAGGATGGGGATAGTTGACTCTTCATCCTGCAGAGGGTGTAACATGGAAGACGAGACTGCCGAACACATTCTCAGCGATCCACTAGAGGCTCCCTACTGGGTGAAAGATGGCCTACATAAGGGATCTACCCACCTCGGCTTTGCTATACTACCTAAACCAAGTAGGCTGGCTGAGCTGAGGCTGGATAATCGACAGGAGGTAGCGCAATAGGCCTAATAAGGCCTAAGTGCAGTGCAGAAACGCGCACTCTCCAAAGAACCAGAACCAGAATCAGGTGTAGCACTTTTAAACCAGAGACCAATGTACAATTCCTATTATGGTGGCAATTACGGCACGGGTTCCGCATATCCTCCAAGTGAGCAACCATTTCCTCACGACTGGCGGCCAGAGCGAGATTACAGGCGAGAATATGACCGTCGACAATAGTCCTTCGGTCTGCGAAGACCATGATTGGTCCTTCGAGCGGAAGCCTTTGTAAAATGGTAATAAACTTAGTAATCCTTCAATCTGAAACTTCTAAGAACGAGTGTTGTCCACTCCCAGACTAAGCATGATGTCAAATTTCGAGTTTAGAAAAGCCCCGCGTAGAAAATTTGTCGAGGGTCGCGCAGCGACCCGAGACAAATTTTAACGGGGCTTTTCTAAACTCGAAATTTTACTTCATGCGCCACGCGTGTAAAACACTGACCTAAAGTAAAATTCAAGTATACTGCTTTAGCGATATATTTTAAACTTTACAATATTTAATTAGTTTGAACGTGCATTCAAATTATACTGCTTTAGCGGTATATTTTAATCTTCACGATATTTGACAGCTTTGACGGCTACGCGTGGCGCATGAAGTAAAATTTCGAGTTTAGAAAAGCCCCGTGAAAATTTGTCTCGGGTCGCTGCGCGACCCTCGACAAATTTTCTACGCGGGGCTTTTCTAAACTCGAAATTTTACTTCATGCTTAGTCCGGGAGTGGACAACACTCGTTCTTAGAAGTTTCAAATTGAAGGATTACTGTCTATTACTATTTTACAAAGGCTACAGCTCGAAGGACCAATCATGGTCTTCGGAGACCGAAGGACTACAGGGAATCGAAGTTTTTTTACAAGAAAACCCCAGTATTTTCAAATTGCGGGGTGTCCAAGCACTCAGTACTGTTCAATATTTATGCATTTAGATTAATCAGCTTCATTATTTTAAGATGTATGTTTGTTAAAGCGCATGTGCACTGATTGTAGGGGGTGTACCCCGAGCAACGGCACTAGCTCCTCGACTACAACATTGTAAAGATCGACTGTATGTATAAGTGTAAATAAACGCGTTACTGTTAACTCTTCTCGCCTTCTTGAGAACCAGCACAATGTTAATCAGCGGCGGCACGCAGCCTAACTTCAGGGTAGGCCAGAGACCTAAGGTGCGCTGTGGCCTACTCTGAAGTTAGGCTGCAAGCCCTCGCTGATGTTTATGCTTTGAAAAATATTGTAATTATAAAGCAAAGAAATAGAAAAATTACAAACCTGGGAAACCCCACGAGGACGTACATCACCCTTCGCATCCCCAGCAAGTTTCGACGAGTTCTTATTAACCTTAGAATGTTTGCCTTTCCTTCCGCTCTTACCAATTTTCTTATCTTTTAAACTCTCATCGTTTGGACTAACAACCTCAGCCTTCAAGCTCTTTCCGTCTGAACCCTCATCAACTTCGAACTTCAAACTCCTTTTCCCTTTCTTGCCCTCGTTACCATCGTTCACCTTAAGTCCGTCAAAGCTGTCATCGCTTGCAACCTCAAATTTCAAATGCCTCCTCCCCTTCTTGCCGACATCATCGCTCTTAAGATTCTCAACCTCTTTGTTCATCACGACTTCCGCCGCTTTCTTCGCCCTTTCGTTAATTTTCTTCTTCGCGTTTTTGCTCCTCGTCTGGCGAATGTTCGCCTCCTCGCTCGCATCGGCCTTTTCTTCGTTCTGCTGCAACTTCTGCGATTTCGAGCTGCTCCTCGTGATCGGCTTACGCTGGACGACATCACGAACCGGAAGGACCCGCCCCTTCTTCCTCCCCCTCCTCTTGGGCGTCGTCGCGTCGATCCCTTCCCGGCTCTTATTTTCTTGTATTATTTTCTCCACGGCGACGGAAAAAATCCCCATGTTGTGCTCGAGAACCTCACGCGCCGACTCATCGTTGTGCGTTAGATTAACCTCACTTTCCGGGGTGTATGTAAAGCCTACGTGGCTATCAACGCCTTCTCGATTGATTATCGGGTTTAGGTTGGGTGAAATTAAGTCTTCGGCTTGGTTTGCAGTATCCACGCAAACTTCGCTCGCAACCTCCAAATGCGGCATTTCTGGATCAATTAAGGAATTCGGAGTGGATTGGACGATCAAGTCGGTCCCGACGCAAACTTCATTGATAACCTCAAAGTTTGATGGTTCCGCTTCAATGCACACTTCATTTATGACCTCAAAACTAGGCTTTTCATGATTAATCGGGATTTCTTCACACTTTACTTCTTCAACACCCGCTTGATTTAACGCTTGAGAATCTACTTCCTCAACGCCGGTTTGATTAAAGGCAATAAAACCTGATGTTTGATCTACCCCCACTTGATATTCTGCTTCATTTGTATCACGAAAAGAAGTTACTTGATTTGTTTCATAGTTACACGTCACTAAACTGCCAACTTGATTTGTTTCATAGTTAGACGTTTCTACACTGCCAACTTGATTTGTTTCATAGTTAGACGTCTCTACACTGTTAACTTGATTTGTTTCATAGTTAGATGTTTCTACACTGCCAACTTGATTTGTTTCATAGTTAGACGTCTCTACACTGCCGACTTGATTTGTTTCATAGTTAGACGTCTCTACACTGTTAACTTGATTTGTTTCATAGTTAGATGTTTCTACATTATCAACTTGATTTGTTTCATAGTTAGACGTATCTATACTGCCAACTTGATTTCCAGCTTGGATAACTTCTAAACTTCCCATTTCAACAATGGCCACTTGATTCGTTTCTTCATGACTTGATATTTTATCAATTATCGTTCGATTTGTTAAATAATTGTCTTCACCACCCATTGAATCACCTCCCGAAACTGAAATACTCAAGTTTACTGCTTGATTCGTAACTTCCTGATTTTCTTCCAATGGATGTGTCAAAGTCAGGCCAACTTGTTTCAATGAAGAATCAACTTTATTTTTACTCACTGCATTTGTTTCAACATTTGTCATGACTACTTGAGTATCTTCCAAGGAGGATGACTCTACAATGCTTGTCACGACTACTGAATTATCATCCAAGCAGGATGTCTTGACTGCATTTGTTTCAACATTTGTCATACCTACTTGATTGTTTTCTAAGCAGGATGTCTCCACAACTACTTGATTATCTTCCAAGCAGGATGTCTCCACAACGCTTGTAATGACTACTGAATTATCTTCCAAGCAGGATGTCTCGACTTCATTTATTTCAACATTTGTCATACCTACTTGATTGTTTTCTAAGCAGGATGTCTCCACAACTACTTGATTATCTTCCAAGCAGGATGTCTCCACAACGCTTGTCACGACTACTGAATTATCTTCCAAGCAGGATGTCTTGAGTTCATTTATTTCAACATTTATCATACCTACTTGATTGTTTTGTAAGTAGGATGTCTCCACAACGTCCTTCGTGACTACTTGATTATCTTCCAAGCAGGATGTCTCCACAACGCTTGTCGTGCCTACTGAATTATCTTCCAAGCAGGATGTCTCGACTTCATTTGTTTCAACATTTGTGATAACTACTTGATTGTCTGCTGAGCAGGGCGTCTCCACATTTGTCATGACTACTTGATTATCTTCCAAGCAGGATGACTCCACAGCGCTCGTCATGACTACTGAATTATCTTCCAAGCAGGATGTCTCCACACTGTTTGTCATGTCCACTTGATTATCCTTCAAGCCAGATGTCTCCACAACATTTTCTAAGACTACTTGATCGTCTAGCAAGAAGGGTGTCTCCACAAAATCCACTTGATCTTCCTCAGTGTGAACGACAAGGTCAATTTGATTTATCACACGAAGATCTTCCCCATAGTGATTGGGATCTACGCTTTGATTGGGATCTCGATTCCAGGGTAGAATCGGCTCGTTCAAGCCCACTTGATTCCCTTCAATTACATCGCACCTTTCATAGGTGATTTCCTCGGAGCTGGATGTGTGCACTACAACATCTCGATCCGCAACATGCATTTCTTCTGCAATATTTTGCTGTGGGTCTACACTCAATCGATTCACAGCTCCTTCCGTGTTACGAGTTTCTTCAAAATTAGATCCTAGGCCTTCATGATGTTCAACCGCTTCTTCTCCTTCTTGAATTGTAGCTTTCTGAAGCGATTCGGGGATAATTTCGACAAAAAGCGTTGAATCTACGCCTCCTTTATTTACTCCCGAAGCCGCATTTTCTTCAAAATATGAAGAATCGTGTACAGAGTTACTTTTTGTAATTTCGACTCCTTCCAAAGCTGAATTATCAAAATTAGACTCTTCAACCAATTGAAGCTCGGCAACATTTTTCGAATCTACACTCATTTGATTTTCGCCACTTTCTACTTCTTCTGATGTGACTGTGTCGAAAGTAGGTTGTGGGATCGCTTCATCTTCTAAGGTTAAGTCAGGCGTGGATTCTAACCCCGTTTGATTTTCATCTATTGTCACTATTTTGTTTTCTTGAAAGTTACACTCTTGTACTTCATTTTCCGTTCGTAAGCCACTTTTTGGAATGGTGATTTCTTCAAAATTCACGTGTTCGGATGGGACCATCTCAAAATCAACCGCTTGCGAAGTTACGACTGTTTCTGCTCCGCACGGCGTCGATGAATTTGTTTCAAGAGTTGTCGATGAAATAATTTCCTCCTGTTGCGGAATTTTTTGTTGTTGGACAGAATTTGTTTCTTCTGGATCTTGTGGATTTTCTTCACAAGTAACACTAGTTTCGGTGATATCTTTTTGTTGCTGTTCTTTGTAACAAATAACATTAATTTCTTCTTCACAAACTGAACTTGTTCCTTCACAAGGAGGACTTGCTTTTTCACCAGCGTTATTATCTCTTCCTTCAACTTCAGTATCCAATTGTCCAACCGATTCCACAGTAACATTACTGTTAATATTTTCAAGAGTCAAATTTGATTGGTCGATTTCTTTCGATTGTCCAACCGATTCCACAGTAAAGTTACTGTTAATATTTTCAAAAGTAAAATTTGATTGGTCGATTTCTTTCGATTGTCCAACCGATTCCATAGTAAAATTACTGTTAATATTTTCAAGAGTCAAATTTGATTGGTCGATTTCTTTCGATTGTCCAACCGATTCCACAGTAAAGTTACTGTTAATATTTTCAAAAGTAAAATTTGATTGGTCGATTTCTTTCGATTGTCCAACCGATTCCATAGTAAAATTACTGTTAATATTTTCAAGAGTCAAATTTGATTGGTCGATTTCTTTCGATTGTCCAACCGATTCCACAGTAAAGTTACTGTTAATATTTTCAAGAGTAAAATTTGATTGGTCGATTTCTTTTGATTGCCTAACGGATTCCACAGTAACATTACTGTTTACATAATTATGAGAACATTTAGATTGGTCGATTCCTCCAGCTCCAGTGCTTGTTTCTGTTTTGTTCAAGGTCTCATCAAACAAATCGGCTGAATAATCTAACAAACCTTCTTTCTCATTCCTTATTTCCAAAAATTCTTCACTCTGTGTTCCCACCTTCGAATGAACATCACTATTGAGGTTTTCTGCAACTGTTGGATGAGAATTATCACTGTCCAACGGTTGTCCGATATTTATAACAGCAGCTTCAACTCGAGATCTTGCAACCTCACCATCAACTGATATATCCGCGAGTTTTTGTCCATATTCAGTAATGCTGTTCATATCCACTAATGTTTTTCTATTCACAGTCTCCGAATGTCCGACATTTGTACCAGCAACTTCAATTTGATGGGTTTCTTCTGAGCCTGTAACCTTACCATCAACTGATGTATCCTCCAGTTTTTGTCTATCGATATCCAGTAAAGTTTCTCTGTTCACAATCTCCGATTGTCCAACATTTGTAACAGCAACTTCAACTAGAGGGGTTTCTTCTGATCCTGTAACCTCACCATCAACTGATCTATCCTCTAGTTTTTGTCTATCGATACCCAGTGAAGCTTTTTTGTCCAATTGTCCGACATTTGTAGCAGAAACTTCAACTTGAGGGGTTTCTTCGGATCCTGTAACCTCATCATCAACTGATATATCTCCCAGTTTTTCTCCATGAATATCCACTAAAGCTTTTCTATTCACAGTCTCCGATTGTCCGATATTTGTAACAGAAACTTCAACTCGAGGGGTTTCTTCCGATCCACCATCACCCTCCAATTTTTGTCCATCAATATCCATTAAAGATTTTTTGTTCACAATCTCAACTTGAGGAATTTCTTCGGATCCTACAACCTCACTGTTAACTAATATATCCTGCACTTTTCGCCCATCGAGATCGAGTGATGATTTTCCGTTCACGCTCTCTGCAGCTGTGTGAGGAAGGCTGTCCAGCAGTGAAGTTTGAAATGTTTGTCTTTGGCTAGGTTCTCCTTCAGGTATGTCCAGCACACTCCGAGTATTTATATCAAAATCCTTTGCGTTAGTGTCCAAGGATGTTTCAACCAATTGGCTTTCTTGAACTGTGGCCAATGATGTGTCAACCAATTGACTTTCTTGAACTGTGGTGAATGATGTTTTAAGCAATTGGCTTTCTTGAACTGTGTCCAATGTCGTGGAATTTGTATTAAATGATGCGTCAACCAACTGACTTTCTTGAAGTGTGGCGAATGATGTTTTAAGCAATTGGCTTTCTTGAACTGTGTCCAATGTCGTGGAATTTGTATTAAAAACCTCTTGGTCGTTTTCCTGTGTTGTATCCGACAATCCCGATTCTTTTATTAAAATAACTTCACTATTTTCTTGAGCAGGGTCCGCACCTTGATTGTTTTCCGGAGCTGCGTCCAACACTCTAAGACTTGTCACCAGCTCACAATGATCCTTTTCTTCAATTGTATCCGCAATATTTTCAATCAAGGCACCTTGATTGGTTTCTGAAGGTATGTCCAACATTTTAAAACTTTGAGCTGTGCCTGTTGTATTTTTAATTAAGACTCCGTGACTTGTTTCTTGGGTTGTATCCGAATCCAATGCTTTTCTTACTTCATCTTGATTCAGGAAGCTTTCTTTGACATTTCCTTGTGTCGTATTGTTTCCTCGGCCTTCAGTAGAGTCCAATGCTGTGGTTTTATCATCAAGCTCCGGATTTAGTGTTTTTTCTACAACCACGTCGGGCGGTACAAATTTATCAACTACCCGATTTGTTATTTTATTCAGAGCCATGTCCAACACGCCAGCTTTTATTACAGATGCGTCGAACATAATCCTATGATCGTAAGTGGCTTCATTTTCTTCTAAATCCGTAAATGTGGTCCTTTGTATACTGGCCTTATATTTGTCCAATGAGTCCATTTTAGAAACAGATGTGTGCAAGGCTGGTGTGAAATTATGTTTATCATTTCGCTTGTTTTTAATAACATTAATAATATTCAAAGCAGCTTTTTTAAGAGATAGATTAGGTTTCTTATCCTTTGATGTGTTTTTACCAACATACATGTCCAGCTGTGTTCTTTGAAATTTAAGGCGTATGGCTTCTATGTCTTCATTAATACACGTGTCCAACAGCGCGTTTTCACTTCTTCCAACAAGTATACTGGTTGTTGCATCTCCCTTATTAGTACTAAGAAAATCATTCGACGATGAACATTCTTCATCAGTTAACATACCACGAATAAAATCTCTCGATGAAGTCTGCGTGTTTTTCGATGAAGAACATTCCTCATCAGTTAACATATTTCGAAGAAAATCTTTTGATGAAATCTGCGTGTGAAACACTTTTTCTTTGTTTTCTAAAAGATGTGTGTCCAACGTTTTATCACTTGGAATATTCTGAGCGAGTGTATCTTTAGAAAATTGTCCAGTTTTCTGAAAACGCGCGTTCGAAACGTTTCCAATATTTGCTGTGTCCAACGTTTTATCACTGCGGATATTCTGAGCGATTGTATCTTTAGAAAACCGTACAGTTTTCTGAAAACGTGCGTTCGAAACGTTTCCAATATTTACTGTGCCCTCAACCTTTTTTAAAGAGTAATTTTTCGAGCTAAGAACATCCTTTTTGGTGCCTAATAATTGTTCAGTCCAGCTTGGAAAACTTGAAATTACAATTGAATCCGATGATTTTATACTATGATCTTTGTTAGGTTTCGAAACACCGGCTGATTTGGACACATCTCTTTCAGCATTAATCGAATCTTCTGCTGTTTTAGTTGAACTTAAAAACTCTGCTTCTTTAGCGTTGGACACTAGTTTTTTATTAGATTGTAAACCCGAATCTAGTGAGTCTCGAGTCGAATAAAAAATGTTCCCCTCTTTAGATAAACTTGAACTTGTCTCTTGAACGTTAGATACGAGACTTTTATTAGCTTTTGAAGTTAAATCCGCAGATTTTTCTTCCTTCTCTTCAGCATTTTCCTCGTCATCGGAAATTATCTGAGTGGATGAAACTTCAGAATAGGCCGGACAAGGTTTTGTTGAGGGCGTGTTGTTTTCATCTTTCTTAGCAGGGAGGCTGTGTTCTTTGCTCAAATCATTGAGGTTATGCACTGGAATTGATGAGCTATTCTTAGAAGTAAGGTTATGTTTATCGAACATATCATTTAGGTTATGCACTGCAATTGATGATTTATTCTTAGAAGTGAGGTTATGTTCATTGAGGTTATGCACTGCAATTGATGATCTACTCATAGAAGTGAGGTTTTGATCATTGAGGTTATGCACTGCAATTGATGATCTACTTATAGAAGTTAGGTTTTGTTCATTGAGGTTATGCTCTGCAATTGATGATCTACTCATAGAAGTGAGGTTTTGATCATTGAGGTTATGCACTGCAATTGATGATCTACTTATAGAAGTGAGGTTTTGTTCATTGATCGCATCACTTGGTTCATTATGAAGAATGAGGTTATGTTTGTCAATCTCTTCCGATGATTTACAAAGAGGAGTGAGGATATTTTGATTATCCACTGGAGACGATCTATTGAGAGGTGTAGGATCGTGTCGATTAACCCCGGTTGGTTTGTTCTGAGGAGTGCAGTCGCAATCATCAATCGAAAGGCCATGTTTCACCGAAATCGTGGAAAACCGCTTGATGCGAATCCTTCCTGGAATTATCTCGTTCCTCATAGAGGTGTGTTCTGTACTAACCTCAGTTTCATTACCCCGTTGATGGAGGTTTGAAGGTTCTGTTTTATTTGCAACACCATCTTCGTGTGGACTTGGATTGATTGTACTAAACGAATCTGTCGAGGTTAATTCTTCTACGTTCAGGTTAGGTCCACTAATTGCACCAATGGGTGGATTCAATTTTCGCTCATTGAGGTTATGTTTATCAATTACTCCAATCTGCCGATTTAAAGTTTGTACCTCGAGATTACGTTCATCAATTACAATCTGCTGATCTAATGCTTGTACATTGAGGTTATGTTGATCAATAACTCCAATCTGCTGATCTGAAGTTTGTACGTGGAGGTTACAATTATCAACTACTCCAATTTGCCGATCTGAAGTTCGTACATCGAGATTACGTTCTTCAATCTGCTGATCTAATGCTTGTACATTGAGGTTATGTTCATCACTTACTCCAATCTGCCGATCTGAAGTTTGTACGTGGAGGTTACGTTCATCAACTACTCCGATATGCCGATCTAAAGTTCGTACATCGAGATTACGTTCTTCAATTGCTCTAATCTGCTGATCTAATGCTTGTACATTGAGGTTATGTTCATCACTTGCTCCAATCTGCCGATCTAAAGTTTGTACGTGGAGCTTACGTTTATCAACTACTCCAATATTCCGATCTAAAGTTTGTACATCGAGATTACGTTCTTCAATCGCTCTAATCTGTTGATCTAATGCTTGTACATTGAGGTTATGTTTACCACTTGGCGAATTTATTTCATCCACTTTGAGGTTTTGTTTACCACTTGACGAATTTATTTCATCCACTTTGAGGTTTTGTTTATCTGCTTTAATAGGTGGAGCTATTTCTCTATGTTGTTCGTTATTCACGTCAATCGGTTGATTTTGTTCACGAAGTTTAAGGTTATCTTTATTATTTACGTCAATCGTTTGATTTGGTTCATGCAGTTTGAGGTTATCTTCATTATTCACGACCATTGATCGATTTGGTTTTTGTACTTTGATTTTATGTTTATTATTCACGTCAATCGATTCGTGTAGTTTGAGTTTATGTTCATTATTCACGTCAATCGATTGATTTGGCTCTTGTAATTTGGGTTTACGTTCATTTCTTAGTTTCGTGGGTGAGTTTGTCGTCGGTGCTAATTCTTGCAATTGTCGCAAGAAATCATCGTTTTCATCTAATCCGAAGTTTTTCGTACTCTTACTCGCTGACGGTTTTTCTTTCAGTAAAACCTTTTCTTTTTCTTCGAAAACCACGTCATCATCATCATCAATGCAAATGGGTTTAGGAGTTTTTTTGCCTTCGAACGAAGTTTTTCTCCTCCTCGACTTCTTCTTATTCGCCTTGGGAAAAAACGCAACGCCGCAATCGACTAACTCAACGTCGCTATCGACCGATTTACTCCCTTTGGACTCCTCCTCTTCGTCATCATCAATTACAATAACTTCGGATGTTTTCTTCCCCGACGATGACGATGAAGAGCTGTTCGTGGTTTTTTTGATGGCGCCGTTTTGAGGTTGTGTTTGTTGTTGGTTTTTGGAGGTTTTGCGAATTGTGTCGTCGAAAACACGAGTGGGATCGCAGTCGGAGGTGTCCTTCTCGTCTTTTATGATTATTACATCGTCGTCGTCCAGGTCTCGTTTCATCAAATAAGCTGTGGGTTTCGTTGTGTTGTTGTTTTTCCGCCTGTGCCTCGATTTTACGAAGTTTGTTGAATCCTGAAAAAAAAAATACATGTATTGATGAAAATATCATGTTCAATAAAAAAAAAAAAAAAAACCTCTGGAGTGCCATGGAAAATATTGTAGGTTGGTAATTCTGAAATTACATCACACAGTGGTAGAAAGGTCAATGATTAAAAAAAAAATCTGAAATTATAATTATTATCTCTGACGTTTCATATGTCAATGTCTAAAGCATGTAGCCAACCTAAATTTGAAAAAAGATTAAATCATGGCACTCTAGAGGTTTTTTCTTATTAAACATATGATATCAAGTGGATATATTATTTTCTAGTTCCCTTTTTTTCATAATGGATATATTTTGTAAAAAAAAGGAAACTAGAAAATAATATTTAAAAAAAAAAAAAAAAGTTCACCAAGTGATAAGTGAGAAAATTATTCAAGAAATAATATATCCACTTGATTTCCATTAAAACAAACATTCCCTATTTTCTCTTGAGTGAAAAAAAATATATAAAAATTATAAGTTCGTAAATATTTAATTAAAAAAATTATAAATGAAATTGCCAATTCTTGGTTGCAGAATACTTCAAACATTAAAAGTGCGATTCTTTTCGCAAGTGTTTGATTTAGTCTTTGTAAGACTAACTTGTTGTAGATTGCGAAAAGAATCGCACTTTTAATGTTTAAAAAAATTATGATGTGTCCATTATAGCGCTTTCCGCGTCATTTTAAACAATTGATAATTGGCATACTAAACTGATTTAACTCGCCAATTGATTAACGATCATTTCCTATTAAATCAGCGTTTTATACGCGTGGCGCATGAAGTAAAATTTCGAGTTTAGAAAAGCCTGATTTGGCTTGGGCGCTCCGCTGCGCTACGCGCCCAAGCCAAATTTTCAGGCTTTTCTAAACTCGAAATTTTACTTCATGCTTAGCCTGGGAGTGGAAGACACTCGTTTCAGCATCAAAACAATCGATAATTGATATAACACGTGTATCGTTGTTTTATCGATGGAGAAAGTGTTACGATGTCAAACAGAATTTCGATTTTGATGGAAGTTAAAGAGGAAGCTGTGGAGACACGTCAGTGCACGCGAAAAGCGCTTGCCAGTAGGGCGACTCACCACCCTGCGGAGAACGATCGCACGCATCCCCACCTACGTCCCGCGGTACGAGCGGAGATGAAAGAGCCGGACCGCAAGGCTTAAATAGGCCGCACACAAACAGCATCAGTTCCTCCTACTCTAGCTAGCTAAGTAGAGGAACGGGCACACCGAGCACCGTAACAGCATCAGTTCCTTCTACTCTAGCTAGCTAAGTAGAGGAACTGGCACACCGAGCACCGTAAGCAACTTTTCCAACGATTAGACGAAAACGGAATCGTAATAAACCCGACAAAGTGCAAATTAGGAGCATAGCAAGTTTCCTTTTTGGGATACATGGTATCAGAACAAGGAACAAAACCCCTGAAGGACAAAGTAAAAGTTATCCAGGAATTCCCGTTTCCGCAGACAGCAAAAAAATTACAAGTCCTCGGGATGGTGGGGTTTAATACACCCGTGCAGAGAACCGGCGCGTGGAACAACGTCGTGAGTAGTGTGACTCACCAACGTACGCAAGTACCCGAGGCGACCCGCGTACACCCCCACGACAGCGCGCGCACTCAAAAATACAACCCCACCGCTCGAACCAGCTACCAGGGTGGAACCCGAAGGATATAAAAACGCTCGCCCTGGCGATAACAAATCAGTCTGCTTGGCTCACTTACAGCGAGTTCACTCATAGCCGCTAGAAGTCAGACCAACCTAGCGTGTCGCCGGCTGTCGTTGCGCTTTTCGTCGGAGGTTCCGTGTGTGGAGACTCCTGTTCTTCGATGTGGATTGAGATCTTCCGGTTGCCGTAGAACTTGTGCTGTTCGATGATTTTAGTCGTTTATGTAAGAACAACGGTTCTAGCGGCTATGGGTGAACACGCTAGGTTCGTCTGACTTCTAGCGGCTATGGGTGAACACGCTAGGTTGGTCTGACTTCTAGCGGCTATGGGTGCCGCTAGAAGTCAGACCAACCTAGCGTGTTCACCCATAGCCGCTAGAAGTCAGACGAACCTAGCGTGTTCACCCATAGCCGCTAGAACCGCTGTTCTTACATAAACGACTAAAATCATCGAACAGCACAAGTTCCACGGCAACCGGAAGATCTCAATCCACATCGAGGAACAGGAGTCGCCACACACGGAACCTCCGACGAAAAGCGCAACGACAGCCGGCGATACCGAGGCCGATATCCCCGCTGCCACCGACGCCGAACCCAGGAGAGGCAACAGCCCCCGACGCACAAGGACCAGCAACATCTGGTGCACACTCACAGACGAACCGGAACTACAGGACGCCTGCAGCCGCCCTGTCACACCCCTGCCGTGGACACCGAGGAAAGGATGCCAGATGAGAGCGTTGTCAGCCAGTCCACCACGATATCACCCTTCCGCATCCTTTCCTGCGACGCACGCCGGTACCACGTCAGAGCCGCATACAGACGAACCACCGACTCCGACGTCATCGCCGATGAATAATATCGATTAATTACCTTGTAAATATATGTAAATAAGTAACACTGATACGTTCTATATCTCTTTGACTCTCGCATCGAAGTGGGTGGAGAAGCTTCTCCCCCGCACAACAACCCAGAAATGATTGTCACCGTTTCATCCCAGGAGCAGCACGCGTACAAGCACCACACGGTTTGTTAAAAGGTAAAAAGAAAGGCAACCGACCGATTGTATGGAACGAAGAAGCGTTTAACAAATGCAAGCAGCAAATAGCCAGAGCAACATTGCTGGCGCATCCACAACCCAATGCCAAGCTGGCAGTAACAACAGACGCATCAGACACTGCAATCGGAGGTGTAATTCAGCATTGGCATGAGGAATCATGGAAGCCACTAGCCTTCATGCCACGCAGCAGAACAAGTACGCAGCATACGACAGAGAACTCTTAGCAATATACGCGACAATCAAACAGTATCAGCACCTGCTGGAAGGACGAACTTTCACCATTTTCTTATGGTCGGTGAAAATGGTGAAAGTTCGTCCTTCCAGCGGGTGCTGATACTGTTTGATTGTCGCCAATAATATACCCATTCGCGCAGAGGCTAGACAAATGTTCACCGAGACAATTTCGATATCTTGATTACATCGGACAATTCTCTATATACATCATATAAAAGGGAAAGAAAATGTAGTCGCCGACACGCTCAGCAGGAGTAAACTCACAGCATTAGGAGCAGATCAGGAAACAGACGCGGAACTCAAACACATCCTAAACGAGAGAAGCACCAGTCTCCAGCTGGAGAAAATCCATTTTCCAGAGTACAATGCAGACATATATTGTGACAACGTAGTTCCGACTATTTATTACAAAACAATTTAGTAAACAAGCATACATCAATTATCTCACCGCGAAGGAAAAGCCACAACCAAACTCGTCACAGAGAAATTCGTGTGGCCCAGAATACGAGCATGGAGTAGTCAATGCCTGACTTGTCAACGTGCCAAGATTTCACGGCACAACACACCAGAAGCCGGAACATTTCGGCTACCATCCGCAAAATTTGACCACGTACTCATCGACATCATAGGACCGCTGAAGGAAGCAAACGGAAAAAATACATCGTAACTTGCATCGACCGGTTCACCAGATGGCCAGAAGTCATTAAGGATTGGTTGTCGGGAGGGCAGCACTTAGGCCAAGTTTTAGGCCCATTGTAGTGCCTCCCTCCTGATGGTCAGACCCACTCCGCACGGTCTAGGACGTTTCATCGCCGCCGATTCATCGCCACCGATTCATCGCCGCCGTTTCATCGCCGGGCCAGTTCATCGCCGGCCGTTTCATCGCCAGGCCTGTTCATCGCCAATATTTTTATAAAATAAATTTTGAAAGAAAGATCATATCAAATGATATAATTTCAAATATTATCCAATTCTGGAAATTGTCCACTAATTTAATATTAGGTTTTATAACCAAGTAATCGTTACTCAAACTTAATAAAAATCGAATGAGAATCCTGTCATTTTTTGATATATGTCATTGAGTGCAACTCAGATTAAGGTTTACTATTCGCAAGTATGGAAGCACAAATTTTGACCAAAAGAGGGAAAGAAAAGTTTATCCACGGAGGACATATGTGTATTTTTGACAAAAACAGTAAGTCTGACCAATGTGTTAAATTTTGGCGGTGTGACCACGTAGGACGTATCCTAACCTATCCTGACCTATCCTAACCTATCCTAACCTATCCTAATCTATCCTAACGTATCCTAACCTATCCTAATCTATCCTAACGTATCCTAACCTATCCTGACCCATCCAAACCTATCCTGACATATCTTATCGCAATTGGTCTGGCGATGAACTGGCCTGGCGATGAAACAGCCGGCGATGAACTGGCCCGGCGATGAACTGGCCAGGCGATGAACTGGCCCGGCGATGAAACGTCCCATTCCCCACTCCGCACTACTGGCAATTGCAATATTTGTGCGACGGACCAGTTCCATCCGGGTCCTTCACGTTTGTGCTAGGTTTCGCTTGCCATATTATCCCTTAGTTTTGACAGGGCCGGACACTCGTGAAGTATGTGCCTTGCTGGCCAGAAGCCATACCAATGGCAAACATCGAAGCTAGCACGGTAGCAGAGTTGTTCGTCACACACTGGATAGCCAGATACGGAACACCGCTGAGAGTCACAACAGACCAAGGACGGCAATTCGAATCACAGAGGCTGGAAGAAATCATAGGTTTCTCCAGACTGAGAACGACAGCAAACCATCCTCAAGCAAATGGATTAGTGGAAAGATTTCACAGACATCTGAAATCCGCACTAATGTGCCACAGCAGCGAGCCATGTTCCGACGCACTACCTATCGTTCTACTAGGAATCCGAACGGCATGGAAGGAGGACATCAAAGCCACAGCAGCAGAGATGGTGTACGGAGAAACACTGCGACTCCCCGGAGAAATGCTTAGTACAAATCCTAGCATACCGAGGATAGGACCCGACAGTTACGTAGAACGACTCAAGAAGACTATGAAGAGAATTAAACCCACGCAGACGACAGACCACAGCAAGTCGAAACCATTCGTCTTCAAACATCTAGAAAGAGCCACGCACGTATTCGTCAGGATAGACGTAATGCGAAAATCATTGCAACTACCCTACGAAGGCCCCTACGAAGTCATCAAGCGGAGCAAGAACACGGTAGTGATAAAAAAAAGCGACTTTCCAGTAACAATTTCTGCAGAACGGATCAAACCAAATTTTCCGGACAGACACTCGAAAATGCAAACAACCCCGTAACAGAGAGACAAATCGAAGCGAAAACAGCACCTAAAGCACGGTCCGGGAGGTTAGTCAAGAAGACAATACGTTTCCAACAGTGACTCCATCACTAGGATGGAGATACGTCAGTGCACACCCGGGCGCGCGAAAAGCGCTCGCCAGTATGGTGACTCACCATCCTGCGGCGAGCGAACGCACGCGTCCCCACATACGTCACGCGGTACGAGCGGGGATGAAAGAGCAGGACCGCAAGGCTTTAATAGGGCGCACACCCCCACAAACAGCATCAGATCCTTCTACTCTAGCTAGCTAAGTAGAGGAACAGGCTAAGCGAGCTCACCATAGCACACTAGGCCAAAACAGAATCCACACGGTAATGCCGGATTCTGCCCCAACCATAACAACCTCCGAACCGGGAACCCACGCCCGCTTCCGCAAGAGGCTCCGGAACGCGATCAGAAGGTCGGCCAAGTACCTGGTGGCACCGCGGCCGCTGTCTCCGTTGCGACCATCACCTCGGAAGGCGCACAGGAGGCGAAGGACCTCCCCATACCTGGTGGTGCCATGTCCGCTCTCTCCGATACCTCCGTCACCCCGCAAGGCACGCAGGAGGATCGCGGAGGGACCATCACGTCATCGGCCCGTCGACAGGACACCGGCCTATCCGACACTACGGCGATTGCACGCGCCGTACACCGGGAGTCTCCCTACAGGACCCCCGCAGATTCAGCGTCCGAACGAGGAGCCAGAGGGGGCCTGAAGCGCAGTACCTGTATCCATATAAATGTGTAATAAATCCATTGTAAATACGCACCGCTGTCAATAAAAACATTAACCAACGAACTATTCCCTTGAATATAATACAACAACCCCGAAGAAGCAATCGTTTTTTACGTCAGATGTCAAACGACAGTTCACAATCAATCGAAGGACTTAACATCTTCTTCTATAATTGGCATATCCTTTCAAGAGGTTCGCAATCGTTATCGTTACTTCGGAGTGGGCAGCTCGAAACAGTTTTTCGGATGTTGTGTTAACGTCAAATTGCCTTAATAGTTAAACATAATCAACTAAGAAAATGTTGGGTTAGGTTCGATGACAACCTAACCAAATTTTATTAATGAAATCAGTCTTACTTACTTCCACATCAGATAAATCGGATGCTTCATCGTCGGTGCCGAAATCATCGACCTCCATAAAATACTTGAGCTCTTCGTTGAACCAAAAATTGCCGACGTATAACAAATCATCATCGCCAGAGTACAATTCATCCAACTGCTTTTGAATCACTGTTCCCTTTAACGCCAAGCTAAAACCAACAAACAAAATACAATAAAAGAAATTCAGTTGCACCAAAAAACATTGAATTCGAGGTCAAACTGAACTTGAGTTCAAGATAACAGTTCCTGTTGTTCTAAAGTCACTTTAAACTCGAGTGTTAATGCGTGTATTGGTACACCTGTTATCAATTTAACTATTGGCACTGGTGAATCTGCATGAACATCAGTGCGCATTCAGAATCGGTCTTCGGCGAGCCCAAGTAGAGGCCGCACATACACGGAGTGAGTGCCTGATTTATGAATGGCGTGGTGAATTTAGTCAGCAAGGTGAAGCTTCATGCCAGAAGGGCCGGTCCAGCAATACAACCCAATCAGTAAATACCTTACTGATTATGTTAACTGGTGTATGCGATTAAAAATGACCCCACGTTTACAAAGCAAAATGAAACCACAGTTAAGCGCTTAATATAGCAATCAACTTAATTCCCCAAATACAGTCCACTCAGTTCATTTATTAACATCGAGTTTAGAGTTGAATCAGTTCAACGTGTTTAGTGCAACTGGCCCTTAGAATACCATTGATATATAAAATGTTGAAAAGTGTATTATTGTGGATATCATGTCGATGATATCTCTAGTTTTATTGGACCGTGCGATCGTTTAAATTATGATTTAGAGTAGGCGGCATTTTATTTGTGCGGTTGCCCAGAATTGTATAATGGAATAAATTTGAGGTTATGGTAAACTATGTGTTAAGAGTCAGTAGTGACAATCTAATTTAAAATTCAAAGCCTACTCTAAATCATGTTTTAACCCATTAACGGCCGAGCAATTTTAGAGATAACTCTAAAAGTTGATTTTAGGTAAATTTCTGCACTTCTTTTTATGATATCTATGAATGACTTATTGTATTAAACACTGCGAATTTTTCTTTTAAATACACATAGTGTATATGCTGTAAACTTTCAGGTATTCGTCGATTTCATATAAAAACGTGCAGTATGAAGTTTAGAACGAGTGATTCCACTCCCAGGCTAAGCATGAAGTAAAATTTCGAGTTTAGAAAAGCCTGAAAATTTGGTTTGGTCGCGTAGCGCGAAGCGCGGAGCGGCCAAACCAAATTTTTAGGCTTTTCTAAACTCGAAATTTTACTTCATGCGCCACGCGCATAAAACGCTGAAATATTGTGAAGTTAGAAATACATTCACATTATTTTTTTTTTAAAATGAGTAACAATCGAAATATTTAAATAACAAAATATTTACATTTTTCTTCATACATTTTCGAGTCAGGTCAAATAATATAATATATCAAATTAATTTATTTAGTAATTTAATAACCAAAAATTAATAATGTTGCGTGTATGCATCAATGGCGCTTAATGGGTTAACTAAATTTATATGACTTTATCTAAAAACTTACCCTGTTAATAATTCCCTATACCACTCGGGAATCTTGTAGGTGTGGAATGCGGTGACGATGATGTGCACCATGAACACCTTGCATCTTATCTCTGAATCGACGTCGAAATATTTGGACAGTATATTTTCCAGTACTAAAATTAATTTTTCCGCTTCGCATTTATTAGGATCCGGATTCTGGCCAAGGCTTTCGTACTCCAAAGCAACGTATCGGCACAGCAAGTAGAACATCCACCTCGTCCTCGGGTACCTGTTCTTTTGCTGAAAGACGAAGAAGTTGTAGATAGTTAAAATTATATTTCGCAAAAATAAATAAATTACACAATGAAACACTTTTAACTTTGTTTGTATAACACGTTTTATTTAATGTGACTGCAGTTTCGACAAATTTAGCTTGTCATTATCAAACATGGGGTAACTTAAACTAGAGGTTTTACAGGTATATACACAATTACAAAACAGCGGTAAATTACAATTTCTGTAATATCATTTTTAAGATTATTACAGAAATTGTAATTTATTAATTTTTGCGGTTGGTTGAAAAAGTAGTTAGTACCATAGCGCGGATTTTGGCAAGGATCGTTCATGAATCGGGGCCGTTCTATTGAGTTGGGCATTTAACAAGTGTCACAGTCGCCCGTTTGTGTATTTGACGCCCAGCGTTATATGCTTAACTCGACTGGGCGACAACGGTTTACGAGCGACCCCTGCGAAAATCCGCGCTACTGTTATTACTCACCATAAACACTCCATTGTTGTATAACCTCAATAAGGACAACTGCATCCGGGCATGGATGATAAATGCCGGATTCCTCCTTACCGACCGAGGGGTTCTTTGGAATATCCTACAACACACATCTCATCTTAAATAAGCGTTTTCGCATTCAAGCAATGACAAAATTTAAAATCCTTAGTACTTTTTCGCATAAACAACCAGTCCTTAAGATGAAAATTAACTTTACCGCCGTCCTTGGATATTTAATTAAAACACTGGGCTTGTTCCACCCACTAATTTATGTTTTCTCCGACTAGTTTCTTATATAATTCGAGAAAAAACAATAAACAAGCAAAAATGATAAAAAGGTCGATGGCGATTTATATATTTTTTGATTAATTAATTCATTTGTAAGACGAAATCATTCCGAGCTGACGAATAAAAGCATGCATGAATGTTGGAACATTAAAAAATTGTTCTGAATTCGCAAATAGTTGGCTTTCTTCGTGAATCTTCTTTCTTCATACTTCCTTCCTGTGCGAATCCTCTTCATTTAAAAAAAATCCTCTGATTTAAATGATTATAAATTGAAATACTTATTCGTTACTTTCGCAAATCGTGTTAGTGAGTTATTTAAAATTAAAATACAACTACTAGAATATATTACTTAAATTTTCAAATAATTGAAAAAATATATTATGTTAAAGTTATAGAATCATCACAGAAAAATATATTTATTTGTATTCCTGTGAATTTTGATGATTAATTATTATCCCTGGTCAATTTTCCTCCCTGATGGTGCATCCTCTTCTTTTTTCATTTCCTGGGATCCTGTCGCCGTTTTTTTATTAAGTCGGTGGCCGAGAACCGATAATTATTGAAATTATTGTAAAGGGTCATACCTAAATAATTCTTTAGCCTTTCTCCTTGTGCCCGTTCTTGTGTATTCGTCTGTGGTGTAGTCGTCCACGTTCCATAATAATTCATTAACTGAAAAATTCCCATTCCACATTAACAATGTAAAACAATAACTGCACGTTTTTTTTATTGAATAGAACTGTACATTTATAAATCAAATAGACCATAGCGTTATAATTAGATAAAGTTTAAATTGCCTGTTGATGTTATGTGATTTAATAAAGAAAACACTTGGTTATACTAAACAACAAAATAAATTAAGTAAATATATCGGAGCAGAAAATGTACAAAACATATATCCCTCGATACCAGTAGCCCGAGATGGGAACAATCACCCAACGATCCCGCGGCGAAGAAGTAGGGAAGGAAAGAAGAAAAATTTCAATTTTTACAATACCATTTATTATAAATATAGTATTATTGTAATGAATGTTTGTAAATATTTGTAAATAAAGAATATTGTACTTTAAATTTCACTAATATTTTGGTTTTTATTCCAACTAGTTTCGACTTTGAGTCATTCTCAAGGAGTACGAGGAGTACAAGTACTCCTTGAGAATGACTCAAAGTCGAAACTAGTTGGAATAAAAAACCAAAATATTAGTGAAATTTAACCAAGTGTTTCCTTTATTAAATCATAGTTAAATATGTTTCACCACGTGAAAGATGAGAAACTTGTTCAAGATATTGGTACACCTGTTACCAATTTATCTATTGGCACTGGTGAATCTGCATGACCATCAGTGCGCATTCAGAATAGGTCTTCGGTGAGCGCAAGTAGATGCGAGTGCCTGTTTTACGAATGGCATGGTGAATTTAGTCAGCAAGGTGAAGGTCCATGCCAGAAGGGCCGGTCCAGCAATACAACCCAATCAGAATCACCATCGGTGAGTGCCTTACTGATTATGTTAACCGGTGTACGCGATTAGAAATGACCCCACGTTTTCAAAGCAAAATGAAACCACAGTTAAGCGTTTAATATAGCAATCAACTTAATTCCCCAAATACAGTCCACTCAGCTCATTTCTTAACAAATGCGGTTACGCGAAAGTTTAAACTCGGTTGGAAAATAACGACTGGCTACTATAACGGCAAGCTAGGTAATGTTTGTAAAAGTACACCTTATAACAACAAACTGAAGCCTCATTTAACGCGTTAACCGCCAGTGGTTGTGATACAAAAAAGATCGCTCTGCCAAACGGCTTTTGGTTACCGCTTGGGGACAGGTGGTAAATTACACAGCGATCCCTTAGCGGTAAAAGTGTTAAATCAATCTTTGATTAAAATTCTTATAAGAAACATGATTACTTTGAATTATTTTATTTTATTTTGGGTTTTACGTCATCTATTTCCGCTGCTATGACCTATTATGAGACACAAATAGAAAGACTGTTATTCCTTACTTCACTTTTTAAAAAGTGAAGTAAGGAATAACAGTCTTTCTATTTGTGATTAATCACTTCACGTAAACTCGAAACAATACAGTCACGCCTATTATGAGGCTGGAGATTAGGCTTCAGTTTGTTGTTATAAGGTGTACTTTTACAAACATTACATAGCTCGCCGTTATAGTAGGCAGTCGTTATTTTCCAACCAAGTTTAAACTTTCGCGTAACCGCATTTGTTGAGAAATGAGCTGAGCGGACTGTATTTGGGGAATTAAGTTGATTGCTATATACAGCTATCCGGGAATTTTGCCAAACCCAGTGGGAGTTCCAACCCACCGGATGAGCTCTTTAACGTGCACGCAACATCCAGGCAGCACACGGGTTCTACATGCATTTAACATCATACCCGAGAAGACGGAGTGTTTGGTATTTTTTTATCCTAACCTATATAAATGCAGACAACTTGTTAGGCCGGTATTTGAACCCCAGCCCGTGGCGTAGCAGTCCAACACTCTAACCACTACACCACCAAGCTGCCCATTACTTTAAATTAGAAGCCATCCACAATCAATGCACCCAATATGTAAACAAAAAAGTTTGCCTCCAAAAAATAACCACTTTAATCACCTGATTGAGCACTATGCGGCTGTTCCACTTCCTTCTTCAAAGCCGTAAACCACGAAGCCATCCTCTCGTCCTACGCTCCCAGCAAAAGGTGAGCTCGTGCATTTAATAATCGAAGCTAAAGGTGACGTTTTCCGATGGGGGCACGCACTCACAACGCACACTTTATCCAACACTTGGTACTCGTTTGAAATATTCACAGTTGTTTATCGCACTGAACTCGCGTCCTTTGATCGAATAACACAAAGCGTTTTGTCGCAGATTAAGTTGAGAAAGATCGGTGAATGTGTTTTTGTTGTAGTAGGGCCAACAAACATGGCCGACGAACGATTGCAGTGTTGCCGGTTATGACGAGCTTCGTTCGTGATTTCATCATAAATTCTTATTTTTAAATTATCTGTTTAGAAATTAATACTGTTGTTTATTGTACTGAATCCGCGTAGAAATTTTAACAGAAAATTTTGGATAATATAACAATTAATGAAAATAACAACTAATGTAATGCGCATGCGCAGCGAGTATGAGGCCATAAGTATGACGCAAATAATTTGTAATTATATTTGTTTATTGATTTTATCAAACAAATTTAATTTGTTTAATAGTCAATGAAACCATAATATATTTATTATTAATTAATTAATCGAAAGAATTTTCTGTGTCAAATAAATTCAGAAGATACTTTTTCATGTGGCAAAGTTGTGTTAATTGTTACAGATTCCTATAATTATAAATTACAGTTTTCTGTAATAGTAGCTTTTTGTAATTTGGAACTTTATAAAAATCATTGAAGTTCACATACTTATAAGTACTAATAACCTAATACATTTGTTTTAGTTAATTAATTATTTGAAAGAATTTTGTGTGCTAAATAAATTCAGAAGATATTTTTTTCATTGTAGGAAAGTTGTGTTAATTGTTACAGATTCCTATAATCAAGAATTACAGTTTTCTGTGATAGTAGATTTTTGTAATTTGGAACTTTATAAAAATCATTGAAGTTCACATACTTATAAGTACTAATAACCTAAAACATTTGTTATTATAAATTAAGTATTCGAAAGAATTTTCTGTGCCAAATAAATTCAGAAGATATTTTCGTGTTAATTGTTACAGATTCCTTTAATTATGAATTACAGTTTTCTGTGATAGTAGATTTTTGCAATTTGGAATTCTATAAAAATTATTAAAGTTCACATACTTATAAGTACTAATAACCTAATACATTTGTTATTATTAATTAATTATTCGAAAGAATTTTCTGTGCTAAATAAATTCAGAAGATATTTTTGTGTTAATTGTTACAAATTCCTTTAATTATAAATTACAGTTTTCTGTGATAGTAGATTTTTGTAATTTCGAATTTTCTAAAAATCATTGAAGTTTACATACTTATAAGTACTAATAACCTAATACATTTGTTTTTATTAGTTAATTATTCGAAAGAATTTTTTGTGCCAAATAAATTCAGAAGATATTTTTGTGTTTATTGATACAGATTCCTTTAATTCTGAATTACAGTTATCTATGGTAGTAGGTTTTTGAAATTTCGAATTTTATAAAAATCATTAAGGTTTACATACTTATAAGTACTAATAACGTAATACATTTGTTATTATTAATTAATTATTCAAAAGAATTTTCTGTGCCAAATAAATTCAGAAGATATTTTTGTGTTAATTGTTACAGATTCCTTTAATTATGAATTACAGTTTTCTGTGATAGTAGATTTTTGTAAATTGGAATTTTATATAAATCATTGAAGTTTACACACTTATAAATACTAATAACCTTATACATTTGTTATTATTAATTAATTAATCGAAAGAATTTTCTGTGCTAAATAAATTCAGAAGATATTTTTGTGTTAATTGTTACAGATTGCTTTAATTATGAATTACAGTTATCTGTGGTAGTAGGTTTTTGAAATTTCGAATTTTATAAAAATCATTGAGGTTTACATACATATAAGTACTAATAACGTAATACATTTGTTATTATTAATTAATTATTCGAATGAATTTTCTGTGCCAAATAAATTCAGAAGATATTTTTGTGTTAATTGTTACAAATTCCTTTAATTATAAATTACAGTTTTCTGTGATAGTAGATTTTTGTAATTTCGAATTTTATAAAAATCATTGAAGTTCACATACTTATAAGTACTAATAACCTAATACATTTGTTTTTATTAGTTAATTATTCGAAAGAATTTTCTGTGCCAAATAAATTCAGAAGATATTTTTGTGTTAATTGTTACAGATTCCGTTAATTATGAATTACAGTTTTCTGTGATAGTAGATTTTTGTACATTGGAATTTTATATAAATCATTGAAGTTTACACACTTATAAATACTAATAACCTTATACATTTGTTATTATTAATTAATTAATCGAAAGAATTTTCTGTGCTAAATAAATTCAGAAGATATTTTTGTGTTAATTGATACAGATTCCTTTAATTCTGAATTACAGTTATCTGTGGTAGTAGGTTTTTGAAATTTCGAATTTTATAAAAATCATTAAGGTTTACATACTTATAAGTACTAATAACGTAATACAATTGTTATTAATAATTAATTATTCAAAAGAATTTTCTGTGCCAAATAAATTCAGAAGATATTTTTGTGTTAATTGTTACAGATTCCTTTAATTATGAATTACAGTTTTCTGTGATAGTAGATTTTTGTAAATTGGAATTTTATATAAATCATTGAAGTTTACACACTTATAAATACTAATAACCTTATACATTTGTTATTATTAATTAATTAATCGAAAGAATTTTCTGTGCTAAATAAATTCAGAAGATATTTTTGTGTTAATTGTTACAGATTGCTTTAATTATGAATTACAGTTATCTGTGGTAGTAAGTTTTTGAAATTTCGAATTTTATAAAAATCATTGAGGTTTACATACTTATAAGTACTAATAACGTAATACATTTGTTATTATTAATTAGTTATTCGAATGAATTTTCTGTGCCAAATAAATTCAGAAGATATTTTTGTGTTAATTGTTACAAATTCCTTTAATTATAAATTACAGTTTTCTGTGATAGTAGATTTTTGTAATTTCGAATTTTATAAAAATCATTGAAGTTCACATACTTATAAGTACTAATAACCTAATACATTTGTTTTTATTAGTTAATTATTCGAAAGAATTTTCTGTGCCAAATAAATTCAGAAGATATTTTTGTGTTAATTGATACAGATTCCTTTAATTCTGAATTACAGTTATCTGTGGTAGTAGGTTTTTGAAATTTCGAATTTTATAAAAATCATTAAGGTTTACATACTTATAAGTACTAATAACGTAATACATTTGTTATTAATAATTAATTATTCAAAAGAATTTTCTGTGCCAAATAAATTCAGAAGATATTTTTGTGTTAATTGTTACAGATTCCTTTAATTATGAATTACAGTTTTCTGTGATAGTAGATTTTTGTAAATTGGAATTTTATATAAATCATTGAAGTTTACACACTTATAAATACTAATAACCTTATACATTTGTTATTATTAATTAATTAATCGAAAGAATTTTCTGTGCTAAATAAATTCAGAAGATATTTTTGTGTTAATTGTTACAGATTCCTTTAATTATGAATTACAGTTATCTGTGGTAGTAGATTTTTGTAATTTCGAATTTTATAAAAATCATTGAGGTTCACACACTTATAAATACTAATAACCTTATACATTTGTTATTATTAATTAATTATTCAAAAGAATTTTCTGTGCCAAGTAAATTCAGAAGATATTGTTGTGTTAATTGTTACAGATTCCTATAATTATGAATTACAGTTTTCTGTGATAGTAGATTTTTGTAATTTGGAATTTAATAAAAAATCATTGAAGTTCATATACTTGTAAGTACTAATACATTTGTGTAATACATATATGTTGAAGTTATTCTCTTACTGAATGCATTTAAAAGAAAAACATTCATCTATCGAAAGAAAATCAAACTATTCGAATTCTACAAGGTATGGTTACAAAGTTTATTGAGCATTTTGTTATGTTTGTTTGAAATCAGCAAGGCCAAGTTTTAGGCCCATTATAGTAGAGGGTTTTTGAGTATACATATCCGAATGACGCGTTGTAGATTGTTTAATATTCGTTGTTTTCTTAAAAGAGGTCAATTTGAGGTTTGAACGAGTGTTTTCCACTCCCAGGTTAAGCATGAAGTCAAATTTCGAGTTTAGAAAAGCCTGAAAATTTGGTTTGGTCGGGTAGCGCGAAGCGCGGAGCGGACAAACCAAATTTTCAGGCTTTTCTAAACTCGAAATTTTACTTCATGCGCTACGCGTACGAGACACTGATTTCAAGCGAAGTTTACTTGTTTACTGTAGTCGGGGATGGCCTCTTCGCGGGGTTGGAAATTAGACTTAATGCATTTGTTTAAAACTTTAATAATCGCTAACAACAATTTCACATAACATAACGTAACCTTCTCGTCTTATAATAATTCTCTATGATTCAGCAACCTGAACATAGCTCTCCTAAAATCTCATAAGTCTAGCCAACATGTAATACATTTCCTTTCCGCGGCGTTAGATAGCGCGCGCAAGCGGGTAATTCAAAAATGTCGCCTACATTTACAATATTTTAGTGCTTTCAGTGTTTAATACGCGTGGCGCATGAAGTAAAATTTCGAGTTTAGAAAAGCCTGAAAATTTGGTTTGGCCGCTCCGCGCTTCGCGCTACGCGACCAAACCAAATTTTCAGGCTTTTCTAAACTCGAAATTTTACTTCATGCTTAGTCTGGGAGTGGACAACACTCGTTTAAAGCTTCAAATTGATTATTTTTAAAAAAACAACGAATGTTAGAAAATGAACAGCTAATGCATGCTTACCTAGTGGAAAACACTCTTTTTAAGCTTCAAATTGAACTCTACCCTCCTGATGGTCAGCCCTACTCGGCACTGTTGGCGATTGCCAATATTTGTGCGGCGGACCAGTTCCATCCGGGTCCTTCACGTTTGGAGAGGTTTTCCCTTGACATAATGTCCCTTAGTTTTGACAGGGTTTGAACTAAAGTATTTAATGAAAGGAATAGAAGATAACTTTCAATTCAAACCTTGTAATTAAATGACATACACATCATAACATAACCTAAAAAGATACTATAAGGAACAGTTTTATTAAGAATAATTTTTATTATTTAACCAGCAATTACAATGCTTACACCTCAAGAATATTTAAGTCACAGTAAAGAATATGTGGTAAGTGTAATTATAAAAGTTTAATACTTCGTTGCAAGTGCGCACTCAGAAATTGCGCTTGGAGGCGGGCTCATCCTGGTTTTAGAAGAGGCTCACACGTACATACGACAAACTACTACAATTCAGTTAGTCTCGGCTCAAGCTCACGTGCCTGCCTTGTTGAAAAATTTGTAATCCGTTTATTTTAGAATGATATTCTTTGCCATCCGGGCGTTCACATCGTGATCGGAAATGAATCCTGCGATTTGGATTCGATGGTATCGTGCATAGCGCTGGCCTACCTTTATCATCTAACGAAATACAAAAACGGCCACACGAAAGTCATTCCCGTGATGAACGTGATTTCCAGTGAATTTCCAGTACGTACGCTAAATATGTACATGCTGGAGAAATACAACATTCCCGTTAATACCTTAGTGTTTAAGTAAGTATATTTTTCAACTGTAGACTTTTCTTTTCAATTCAATAGAAAAGGTAATATTGAATATCTCATAATGGAACAGAAAATACGATCGGCACCGGAGGAATGTTCAAATCGATGTATTCCGGTGAAAGCAATTATCTAATATAATTTATTTACTGTAGAATTATCCTACAGTAAATAAATTGTATTAGATAATTTAGTACAGGGAGGGGCAGAAAAAGCTATCCGATTTCAAATCCCTTTTTCTCAGAAGAGGGAACAGGTAGAGTAGTGGGGTAAAAACCGTTAGAAAGCCGGTTTTATGCCATTTGTCATTAGTCAACATGCCTTGGTCTGGTGAACATCTTGCTTTTGTTATTGAGCGGTTTATCGAAAACGGCGGTTCGATAATTGCTACACAACGTGCTTTTCGAATTTATTTCGGACTCGGGCGTCAAGATCCTGTTCCACATCACGCTACGATTAAAGTGTGGGTGTCAAATTTTCCACAGACCGGTTCAGCATTGAAAAAGAAGTCGCCTGGACGTCCCAGGACAGCAACAGGACCTGAAAACGTGGCCAATGTGAGAGCCGCGATTGAACGTTTCCCGCGTCGTTCGGCACGAAAACATTCGCTCGCTTTGGCGATTTCCAACCGCAGTATTCGGCGAATTTTGCACCGGGACCTCAAAATGCATCCCTACAAAATGGTTGTTGCACAGGAATTAATTGAAAGGGATTTTGAAACCCGTATGAACCTGTGTCGCGATCTCCGAGAACTCCCAATAGACGATGTTGTGCTCTTCACGGACGAAGCCCATTTTCACCTTTGTGGCGCCGTAAACAGGCAGAATTTTCGATATTGGAGTGACGAAAATCCTCGGGAAATCCATCAGAAACCCCTCCATAGCCCAAAAGTGACTGTGTGGTGTGCTCTTTCCCGCCTAGGCGTCTGGGGGCCTTACTTTTTTGAAGAAAATGGGCAAACCGTAACGGTCAACAGCGATCGCTATTGTTTCATGCTGGAAAATTGTCTTCAACCCAAAATGGAAGAAAATGGCGTGGAAAATGTGTGGTTTCAACAGGATGGTGCAACCACCCACACATCGCGACGATCAATGGACATTCTCAGGGAAATGTTTCCCGGACGCCTCATTTCTCTGAGAGATGATATTGGCTGGCCGCCGCGCTCACTGGATCTCACTCCATGTGACTTCTTTCTTTGGGGTTACCTCAAATCGAAGGTATTCCAGCATCGACCAAGGACCCTTCTTGCTTTACGAAGGGAAATCGCTCGGGCAATTGAAGAAATTCCTGTGGAAATGACGGTGAAAGTCATGGAAAGCTACCGCGAGCGCCTAAATCAGTGTATCCGCTCCCAAGGACGACATTTGAGTGATGTGCTTTTTAAAACTTAAATTTAAAAATGGCATAAAATTTGCGATATGTTAATCAAAACATTTTTTTGTCAAGTTGAGTGGTTTTAATTTTATAACGTTTTGAAATCGGATGGGTTTATCTGCCCCACTCTGTAGTCGATGAATTGGGTAACTTTCCAAAGGTTTATATTTAGCAGATATAGGATTCATTGCATATTGATTTACCACAGCGACGGCTCGCAGCCTAACTTCAGGGTCGGCCACAGCGCCAAGGCACACAAAATGTGAGGTTGGAATCGGGCTTAATAAATACGAGAAATTGCACAACAAAGTCACCTTTCAATAACGGATACATATTACCTTGGGTCTCTGGCCTACCCTGAAGCTAGGCTGCGAGCCGCCGCTGATTTACCATGATTTTTGGGATTTTGAAAATGGAATCGGGGTAAAGGTGTATGGGAGGCACGAATCTAAAGTTCGTTGGCTAAGGCGACTCAAAATTTAATTTGTGGCCAAACGGTAAGTCGCCTTAACCAACGAACTTTAGATTCGTGCGTCACATACACGCTGACCCCGATTTCGTTTTCAGAATCTCAAAAATCAAGGTAAATCGATTTACAACAACCCCCAGATAATTTGTTTGACCGCTGGTCAGAGGCGACTTGCTGCGCTGAATGCGATCGTTATTTCAGAGTATTGTATTTTTTTAATTATTTTAGGAACAAAATTGATTTTGAAAGCCTCGTGGATAATAAAGGACTGAAAGTGACCTTAGTTGACCATCACGTGTTGCCCAAAGATTTGGAAGTGTTAAAATCGTGCGTGGTTGAAATTTTCGATCACAGACCTGTCGATGAGAGCGCTAGGTGGGAAGAGACAGTGAATATAAATATTCAGCCGGTTGGTTCGTGCGCGACGCTCATAGCCCAACAGTATTTGTCTATTTTGGAAAATTGTACCTGTATTCAGAAGTGGGATGCATATCATCTGTTAAAAGGTTAGAATAATTAATTTAGATTTATTAATAGTTACACAAGTTGGGTTAATTAATAGCTATCTAAGCTATTATAATTTTCTTAGCAATTAATCGAACTTTAGAGAAAGTTGTTTAAGTGATTTTAAGTGGCATTTACTCAGGATAGATTTGATAACATGTAACCACTAAAGTTAGAATAAGAGTTAGGTTAACTTTCGGCTGAGCTTTTGTAGCAATTCTAATTAAATGACGTAGTTAGCATTTCAGCTAGGGTTAGGTTAGAAGATAGATTATGAAATTAGTTTAGGTTAGGTTGGTTAGAAGATAGTTGGCATTTCAACTAGGGTTACGTTAAAAAAAATCTATCTTCTAACGTATAAACATATAAATAACCTAACCTGTATTAACGTTAGAAGATAGATTTTGAAGTTAGTTTAGGCTAGGCTATTTAACGTAACCTAAACTAACTTCTAAGTTAGTTTAGGTTAGGTTATTTAACTTAACCTAACTTCTAAGTTAGTTTAGGTTAGGTTATTTAACCTAACCTAAGTTAGTTTAGGTTAGGTTATTTAACGTTAGAAGATAGATTTTGAAGTTAGTTTAGGTTACCCTAAACCTAAGCTAACTTAGAAGTTAGTTTAGGTTAGGTTAAATAACCTAACCTAAACTAACTTCGATATCTATCTTCTAACATATAAATATACAGGTTAGGTTATTTACACAAATTCGGCTAACTTACAACCTAACTTTAGAATCTATCTTCTAACGTATAAACATATAAATAACCTAACCTGTATTAACGTTAGAAGATAGATTTTGAAGTTAGTTTAGGCTAGGCTATTTAACGTAACCTAAACTAACTTCTAAGTTAGTTTAGGTTAGGTTATTAAACCTAACCTAAGTTAGTTTAGGTTAGGTTATTTAACGTTAGAAGATAGATTTTGAAGTTAGTTTAGGTTACCCTAAACCTAAACTAACTTAGAAGTTAGTTTAGGTTAGGTTAAATAACCTAACCTAAACTAACTTCAATATCTATCTTCTAACGTATAAATATACAGGTTAGGTTATATACACAAGTTCGGTTAACTTACAGCTGAGTTTTTGAAGTTAGTTTAGGTTAGGTTTGGTTAACCTTGGGTTATATGTTTATACGTTAGAAGATAGATTTTGAAGTTAGGTTAGGTTAAATAACCTAACCTGAACGTTAGAAGATAGATTTTGAAGTTAGTTTAGGTTAAATAACCTAACCTAACATAAACTAATTTTAAAATCTATCTTCTAACATTTGAATTTGAAGTTAGTTTATGTTCAGTTGGGTTAAATAACCTAACCTAAACTAACTTAAGATAGATTTTGAAGTTAGGTTAAATAATCTAGGTTAAGTTAGGTTATTTAACCTAACCTAACTTTAGAATCTATCTTCTAACGTATAAACATATAAATAACCTAATCTGTATTAACGTTAGAAGATAGATTTTGAAGTTAGTTTAGGCTAGGCTATTTAACGTAACCTAAACTAACTTCTAAGTTAGTTTAGGTTAGGTTATTTAACGTTAGAAGATAGATTTTGAAGTTAGTTTAGGTTACCCTAAACCTAAGCTAACTTGGAAGTTAGTTTAGGTTAGGTTAAATAACCTAACCTAAACTAACTTAGATATCTATCTTCTAACGTATAAATATACAGGTTAGGTTATATACACAAGTTCGGTTAACTTACAGCTGAGTTTTTGAAGTTAGTTTAGGTTAGGTTTGGTTAACCTTGGGTTATATGTTTATACGTTAGAATATAGATTTTGAAGTTAGGTTAGGTTAAATAACCTAACCTGAACGTTAGAAGATAGATTTTGAAGATAGTTTAGGTTAAATAACCTAACCTAACCTAACATAAACTAATTTCAAAATCTATCTTCTAACATTTGAATTTGAACTTAGTTTATGTTAAGTTGGGTTAAATAACCTAACCTAAACTAACTTAAGATAGATTTTGAAGTTAGGTTAAATAACCTAGGTTAGGTTATTTAACCTAACCTAACTATAGAATCTATCTTCTAACGTATAAACATATAAATAACCTAACCTGTATATTTATACATTAGAAGATAGATTTTGAAGTTAGTTTAGGTTAGGTTAAGTATAATCATATATAAATAACCCAACCTGTATATTTATACATTAGAAGATATGTTGGGTTAGGTTAAATAACCTAACCTAAACTAACTTCAAAATCTAGTTTAGGTTAGGTTAAATAACCTAATCTAACTTCAAAATCTATCATCAAAAGTATAAATATACAGGTTAGGTTATTTATATGTTTATACATTAGAAGATAGATTTTGAAGTTAGTTTAGGTTAGGTTAAGTATAATAATATATAAATAACCTAACCTGTATATTTATACATTAGGAGATAAGTTGGGTTAGGTTAAATAACCTAACCTAACCTAAACTAACTTCAAAATCTAGTTTAGGTTAGGTTAAATAACCTAACCTAACTTCAAAATCTATCATCAAACGTAGAAATATACAGGTTAGGTTATTTATATGTTTATACATTAGAAGATAGATTTTGAAGTTAGTTTAGGTTAGGTTAAGTATAATAATATATAAATAACCTAACCTGTATATTTATACATTAGAAGATAAGTTGGGTTACGTTAAATAACCTAACCTAACCTAAACTAACTTCAAAATCTAGTTTAGGTTAGGTTAAATAACCTAACCTAACTTCAAAATCTATCATCAAACGTATAAATATACAGGTTAGGTTATTTATATGTTTATACATTAGAAGATAGATTTTGAAGTTAGTTTAGGTTAGGTTAAGTATAATAATATATAAATAACCTAACCTGTATATTTATACATTAGAAGATAAGTTGGGTTACGTTACATAACCTAACCTAACCTAACCTAAACTAACTTCAAAATCTAGGTTAGGTTAGGTTAGGTTTAATAACCTAACCTAACTTCAAAATCTATCATCAAACGTAAAAATATACAGGTTAGGTTATTTATATGTTTATACGTTAGAAGATATAACCTAGATTTTGAAGTTGGATTAGGTTAGGTTAACCTAACCTAAACTAATTTCAAAAGTTTAGGTTAGGTTAACCTAACCTAAACTAATTTCAAAATCTAGTTTAGGTTAGGTTAAATAACCTAACCTACCTTCAAAATCTATCTTCTAAAGTATAACCTAAACTAGATTTTAAAGTTAGTGAACTTTAGAAGGTTAACCTAACCTAAACTAGATTTTGAAGTTAGTTTAGTTTAGGTTAGGTTATTTAACCTAAACTAGATTTTGAAGTTAGTTTAGGTTAGGTTATTTAACCTAAACTAGATTTTGAAGTTGGTTTAGGTTAGGTTAACCTAAACTAACTTCAAAATCTAGTTTATGTTAGGTTATTTAACCTAACCTAAAATAAACTAACTACAAAATTAATCTTCTAACGTATAAATATACAGGTTAGGTTATTTATACAAGTTAGCTAGGGATAGGTTAGATCCTGGGTCTCCAAACTATCTTCTTCGCGGGCCACAAATACAATTCTACATAATAAAGTCGGCCCAAGATCCGATTAATTTTATAAAATTATGAAAAATTTAAGGAACAATTGTTACAATATTTCAAAATATGACATTTACAAAAAAAATTACAAACAATCGCGGGCCGGATTCATGCAAGTCACGGGCCGGATTTGGCCCGCGGGCCGTAGTTTGGAGACCACTGGGTTAGATGATACATCGTGAAATTAGTTTAGGTTATGCGTAACTATTTTCAGGTTAGGTTATTTTACCAATTTCTTAGGTCAAGTTGGACGTCAGGGATTGATTATTAATTTGATCTAACCTAATACTAGCTTGATTGGTAAATTAGGTTATGTCGTCTGTGCCTGTTTTTAGGTTATGTTGATTCTTAATTTGTCAGGTTAAGTTAGCGAAGAGTTACTTAGGTTAGATTATAAAAGCGTTCAATTGAAGCTTCTAACGAGTGTTTCCACTCCTAGATTAAGCATGAAGTAAAATTTCGAGTTTAGAAAAGCCCCGTGAAAATTTGTCTCGGGTCGCGCAGCGACCCGAGACAAATTTTCTGGGCTTTTCTAAACTCGAAATTTTACTTCATGCGCCACGCTTATAAAACGCAGATTTTAAGCGAAGTTTGAATATACTTAAATTTCACAATGTTTCAGTGTTTCATACGCGTGGCGCATGAAGTAAAATTTCGAGTTTAGAAAAGCCCAGAAAATTTGTCTCGGGTCGCTGCGCGACCCTCGACAAATTTTCACGGGGCTTTTCTAAACTCGAAATTTTACTTCATGCTTAGTCTGGGAGTGGACAACACTCGTTTAAAGCTTCAAATTGATTTTTTTTTAAAACAACGAATGTTAGAGAATGAACAGCTTATGCATGCTTACCTAAAGTTTACCTTGAAGTAACCGCATTTAAATTCAGCGCTCATTTGTGACGTAGCGATCTCTACCCTCACTCCAAAATCTTCGATTCTGTCGATCCTTCTTACCTTATACTCGTCCTTGGCTCTTAACATGTTTGGATTTTTTTACGCTTTGTGTCAGCGACGGCTCGTATCCATTATTGAAAGGTGACTTTGTTGTGCAATTCCTTATATTTATAAAGCGCGAACCCAACCTCAAATTGTCTGTGCCTTGGCGCTGTGGCCGACCCTGATAACTTCAGGGTCGGCCACAGCGCCAAGGCACAGACAATTTGAGGTTGGGTTCGCGCTTTATAAATATAAGGAATTGCACAACAAAGTCACCTTTCAATAATGGATACATATTACCTTGGATCTCTGGCCGACCCTGAAGTTAGGCTGCGAGCCGTCACTGCTTTATGTCGATCCTTCTTACCGTATACTCGACCGTCCTTGGCTCTTAACATGTTCGGATTATTTTACGCTTTATGTTGGTATCTGGTGACAGCTGCTACGGCAGTGTTGGGAACTGGGAGGTAAATTCGCTTTTTGTGCAGATTTTTTTACCATAAAAGGGATACATTTGTATAAAATAGGGTTTTGTTAAATGTATAAAACTACAAACTACAAGATTAAAGGTATTTAGTGGTTCACTCCATATTATTAAAAAGTGGGAGGGATGTTTTGTTTAAAATAAGGATATCTTACATTTTACTGAGAGAAAAACTATTTACTTCAGTTTGCAACACTGTGCCATTGTTTGCTTTCCATCTAACCTCAAATTTTTCACTGATTGGTTGTTAGTTCAAACATTTCTACTTTATTTCTGATAAATGAAATAAATTGTAATTGTCTTTTATCTTTTGAGAAAGTGGGAGCGATGGTTTCTTTAAAATAAGGATATTTTACATTTTCCTGAGAGAAAAACTATTTACTTCAGTTTGCAACACTGTCCCATTGTTTGCTTTCCATCTAACCTCAAATTTCTCACTGATTGGTTGTTAGTTTAAACATTTCTACTTTATTTCTGATAAATGAAATAAATTGTAATTGTCTTTTATATTTTGAGAAAGTGGCAGCGATGTTTTGTTTAAAATAAGGATATTTTACATTTTCCTGAAAGAAAAACTATTTACTTCAGTTTGCAACACTGTGCCATTGTTTGCTTTCCATCTAACCTCAAATTTTTCATTGATTGGTTTGTTAGTTCAAACATTTCTACTTTATTTCTGATAAATGAAATAAATTGTAATTGTCTTTTATCTTTTGAGAAAGTGGGAGCGATGTTTTGTTTAAAATAAGGATATTTTACATTTTCCTGAGAGAAAAACTATTTACTTCAGTTTGCAACACTGTGCTCCGGCCATTTAACCTTAAACTTTTCACTGATTGGTTATTAGTTCAAACATTTTAATTTTCTTTCTAATAATTGAAATAAATTGTAATTGTCTTATATTTTCAGAAACCATAATATTTGACACCATCGCATTAAACCCGGAAGCGAAAAAAGTGACCGAAGCGGACATCGAAACCCTCCAAAAAATCGAACAAATCGTAGGCGAATCATCTCCCGTAGAAGAAATATACAACCAACTATGGCAAGCCCACAACAACGTATCGAAGCTAACAACTTCCCAGCTGTTAATCAAAGACTTGAAATCAATCGGCGATGTGTACATTCCCGGCTTACCCATGCTAGTGGAGAAGTTTTTAAAACGCAACGATGTGAAGAGTAAATTGCACGATTTTTACAAAGAGAAGAACGCGACGTTGATTGTTTTAATGGGCATCGAAGCGACTGACGAAGTCAAGCGGGATATCGCTTTGTACTCACCGGATAAACACAGCGAGTTGGTTAATAGTGTTAAGAAGAATTTGCTCGAATCGAATTTGGAGCTGGAGGAAGTGCACTGTAATATCCCGCATGTCGTTTACTTCAAGCAGAATAACGTTGCGTGTTCGAGGAAACAAGTTATACCGATTATTAAAGAGTCTATTGAATTATAATATAATCTTCTAAAATGTAGATGTAGATTTCCCTCAACTACTAAATATTCGGAGCATTTAAAAAATGAACCTTAGCATTAGGATACATATTGCTTATTACTAGAAATGAAATGATAGATTTAAATTCAGCACGTTTAATAAAAAAAAAAATCTAGATGTGAGAAATCTGATCAGGTTCATTAGGTGCAAAGGGGAGTGTGCAGTTCTGCACTGCACTTAGGCCTCATTAGGCCCATTGTGCCTAGGTTCAGTAGGTGCTCGGATTGGTTTGTATAGGTGGGGAGGGAGGGGAGATCTGACTGCTTTTCACTCTTATGGTATCACAGTTTTATAAAAAATAACTGATTATCATCTGTAGGTTAAGTTAGGTTCCAATAGCAGCAGTTAGACCGCTCACTTGGGGCTCTTTGGGCCTAAGTGAGCGGTGCTGCCATTGGAACCTAACCTAACTTACAGGTTAGGTTCCAATGGCAGCACCGCTCACTTAGGCTCAAAGAGCCCCAAGTGAGCGGTCTAACTGCTGCTATTGGAACCTAACTTAACCTACAGATGATAATCAGTTATTTTTTTATAAAACTTAATAGCTTTGTATCAGCGGCGGCTGGCAGTTTAACTTCAGGGTAGGCCCGAGATCCAAGGTAATATGTATACGTTATTAAAAGGTAACTTTATTGTGTGAGCCGTCGCTGCTTTGTATACATTACGGTACGCTGTAAACATTCAGATATTCGTTGTTTTTTAAAAGCGTTTAAATTAAAGCTTAAAACGTGTGTTTTCCACTCCCAGACTAAGCATGAAGTAAAATTTCGAGTTTAGAAAAGCCCCGCGTAGAAAATTTGTCGAGGGTCGCGCAGCGACCCGAGACAAATTTTCACGGGGCTTTTCTAAACTCGAAATTTTACTTCATGCGCCACCGGTACAAAACACTGATCTACAGAGAGTTTTATGTAACACCGAACATTTTCATAACGAGAATTTTTCTTTTAAGTATCCATATGCATACGTTGTACATTCTCCGGCGCTCGGTTTATTAAAATAATTCAATTTGAACCTTTAAGCGAGTGTTTTCCACTCCCAGGCTAAGCATGAAGTATCCCAGATTGTTCCCTTCTAAGTAACGAAACACCGGATACAATGCTTCCACGGGATCGAACTAAGAGACCGGGGAAGCAGGACTGGAAGGTGGTAAACAAAATCGTTACCTACAGATCAGTAAGTTGGGCGGTCAAATCCTTCCAACCATACAAAGCACCAGGAATAGATGGGGTCTTCCCTGTCTTACTCCAAAAAGGCTTGGAGAAAGTAATCCTCCACCTTATAAGACTGTTCAGGGCGAGCCTAGCGTGGAATTACATTCCAACTAGCTGGTCGGAAGTAAAGGTAGTCTATCTACCTAAGGTGGGAAAAACAGATCCCCTACCAAAATCCTTCCGACCTATAAGCCTGATGTCATTTATCCTAAAGACCCTGGAAAAGGTGCTGGATGGCTACATCAGGAGGGAGATACTGAGTATTAACCCTCTTAGTGTGCACCAGTATGCCTACCAAAAAGGGAAGTCAACGGACTTGGCGCTGAATAACCTAGCCGGGAAAGTTGCGCAAACCCTGGATTACAAGGGAATTGCGGTAACAGCTTTCTTGGACATAGAAGGGGCCTTCAACGCTGCTCTGACGGGATCACTCTGCAAATCCGCGAGGGACAGAGGGGTTCCACCGGCTATTACAGGCTGGATCAGAGCAATGCTCGACACCAGAACCGTGACAACATCACTATGTGGCGACACGGTAAAGCTGAGGACTGCCAGGGGATGCCCGCAGGGAGGGGTTCTGTCCCCCCTGCTGTGGTCTTTACTGGTAGACGATCTGCTTGCAATAATAGATACGCTTGACGTCGAAGTGCAAGCGTATGCTGATGACATAGTCATTCTTGCAAGGGGCACGGATGAAAACCAAATCTGTGAAGCCATGCAGGAGGCACTGGATGCGACTCAGAACTGGTGTATAGGGGAACGGTTAAACGTAAACCCTAGCAAAACATCAGTTGTCCCGTTCACGAGAAGGAGGATCCTGAAATTGAGACCTCTTACTCTACGGGGAGAAACCATACCATTTGTGGAGGCGAAGTATCTAGGAATCACCCTGGATAAATCGCTGAATTGGAACTCCCACTTGGACAAGACAATCCGCAAAGCAAGGTACGCCCTGTGGACGTGCCATAGAATTTGCAGGAAGTCATGGGGATTAAACCCCAAGCAAATGTACTGGCTATATGGTTCGGTTATAAAACCAATAATAACCTATGGCAGTATCGCCTGGTGGCCGATTACAACTCGAAAAACGGCCATATCAAGGCTCTCCTCACTGCAGAGAATGGCGACAGTGGCGGTAACTGGAGCCATACGCACTACCCCATCAGCGGCGCTAGAAATGCTACTGAACCTCACCCCCCTGCATATCCTAATACAGGGCGAGGCCAGATTGGCAACGTATCGATATCACCACGCGGCCCTATTGGATCCGAAGGTGATAGTCTTCACACCAAATGGGCTGTCAACTGCCATTGAGGCGGATGACACCCTAAGTATGAGGACTGACTACGCAGTCACGGACTACTGCGAGGATCAGCCGTACAAGGTCCTGTTCCCAAGCAGGGACGACTGGGAGCGACACAAAATCACCCCAGAAAAGGCTGACTCCTACTAGTACACTGACGGCTCATAACTGTCCACTGGAACAGGAGCCGCAGTCGTCGGACCAAGGACTGAACTTTACTACAGCCTTGGCAGGTATGCTACCATACTTCAGGCTGAAATATACGCCATTGAAATGTGCGCCCACGAAATCCTTTCAAAGGGTTGGGCGGGCAGGACAATAAAAATATGCTCGGACAGCCAGGCGGCCCTTAGGGCCCTGGCATCTTCTAGATGCTCCTCGCTGGCTGTACGGAACTGCAAGGAAGCCCTCTGCCAAATGGCACAGGTAAACGGGGTCAGTCTGATGTGGGTGCCAAGCCACTCTGGCGTGGAGGGAAACGAATTAGCCGATTCCCTAGCCAGAGAGGGGGCGCGTACAGCCTACATCGGACCAGAACCCGCTTTGGGGATACCCAGATCAACAGCTAGAGACCGTAACAACGGATGGATGAGACACGAGGCACAGGATTTCTGGCAAAACCGCCCTGGGATGAGACATTTCAGAGCGGTAACAAGTGGACCATCTGCGGCCAGGACGGCCTCATGGTTGAAGCTGAGTAGATCAGATGTTCACACATTAACTGCTCTCTTCACTGGACACAGCCGTCTAAGGCATCACCTTAACAAACTAGGACTGAGCGACACCACTGAGTGCTGCCTATGCCTAGAGGATGATGAAACAGCAGAGCACGTCATATGTGCCTGTCCAGCTGGCAACCAGATCAGGACCACGGTGTTTGGCACACCAAAGCTAAACCTGAAGGACCTGGAGAAAACTTCACCTGACAAGATCCTTGACTTCATCAAGAAGACGGACTTGGAAGGTGAACTGTAAGGTCGGATGTTCGACCTTAATTGTGAGCCACAATAGATCCTTGCGGTCGCAGTGGAGGGTAGCATAACTACACACTCACTTTCAATAGAAATAGAAATAGAAGCATGAAGTAAAATTTCGAGTTTAGAAAAGCCTGAAAATTTGGATTTGCCGGGCGGAGCGAAGCGAGCCCGGCAAATCCAAATTTTCAGGCTTTTCTAAACTCGAAATTTTACTTCATGCGCCACCGTTGTAAAACACTGAAACACTCGGGAGCTCAAAATATATATCAAACTTCGCAATATGTCAGTGTTTTACCGGGTGGCGCATAAAGTTTAGAAGAGCATAAGTATCATCAAGCTGAATTGTGTTGCCACGTAATGACATATTTGGCTACTTTCAGCTTTCACACGTCAGTTCGCTGCCAAACTACCGAGTTACTCTCGTATATTGTTAAACACACTAAATTTTACCAATAGAACATACTTTTTATTTATTATTTAATACTTCAAAATAATCGTTAATAATAATCGCCCGGTTGCACCAAAAACATCGAACTCAAGTTCAAGACCACAGTTTCTATTGTTCTAATTTCACTTTGAACTCGAGTTCAAGACGACAGTTCCTGTTGTTTTAATGTCACTTTGAACTTGAGTTTAAGACGACAGTTCCTTTTGTTGTAATGTTACTTTAAACTCGAGTTCAAGATGACAGTTCCTGTTGTTTTAATGTCACTTTGAACTCGAGTTCAAGACGACAGTTCCTGTTGTTCTTATGACACTTTGAACTCGAGTTCAAGACGACAGTTCCTATTGTTCTAATGACACTTTGAACTCGAGTTTAAGACGACAGTTCCTTTTGTTCTAATGTTACTTTAAACTCGAGTTAAAGATGACAGTTCCTGTTGTTTTAATGTTACTTTGAACTCGAGTTCAAGACGACAGTTCCTGTTGTTCTAATGTTACTTTAAACTCGAGTTCAAGATGACAATTCCTATTGTTCTAATGTTACTTTGAACTCAGGTTCAAGACGACAGTTCCTATTGTTCTAATGACACTTTGAACTCGAGTTTAAGACGACAGTTCTCTTTGTTCTAATGTTACTTTAAAATCGAGTTAAAGATGACAGTTCCTGTTGTTTTAATGTTACTTTGAACTCGAGTTCAAGATGACAGTTCCTGTTGTTCTAATGTTACTTTAACTCGAGTTCAAGATGACAATTCCTATTGTTCTAATGTTACTTTGAACTCAGGTTCAAGACGACAGTTCCTATTGTTCTAATGTTACTTTGAACTCAAGTTCAAGACGACGCTTCCTATTGTTCTAATGACACTTTGAACTCAAGTTCCTGTTGTTCTAATGTAACTTTGAACTCGAGTACAAGACGACAGTTCCTATTGTTCTAACGTTAGTTTGAACTTGAGTTAACAGTTTAAACAGTTTTAATGTGTTTGGTGCAACTAGCCCTAATATTCGTATGTACTTATAAATATTGCTCGTCTAGTAAATGCGTGACTGTCAGACTCTTGGCGAATTGATCGGTGTAAGTCGTTGGAATAGCTTTGAAGTACACATCTTTTTGTGGGGTGACTTGGAAGAAGCCGTTCTGCGAGAACTGCCCTGGAATATCTGTCTCCAACCAAACAAACGCTGCGATACTGTCAGAATGTATGGTAATTTTAAACAAATTGTATTCAATCTTCGTTATAGACCCGATCTGAAAAAAATATAAAATTATTTACCCGTTGATCGATACATCGGCTGTCCAACAATTATTAAGTCCTGGGTAACTGTGGAATTAAACATGAATATCGATTCTTACTTCACAATTATTGAATTTGATGTTTATAAATTCATAACTTATTTCGGAGTTCCGTTCTGGACCCCGAACAGGGCAGACGTCGAGCGTGAGTTGTGCGTTCCATTCCTGCTCGCGTTTGACCCACACGTGAAATCCTTTTTCATCCTATCTATTTCATCCGTTACAATCACCTATATCCTGACAATCCTTTCATTTATTACCCATCCTTGCAACTACGCGTGTATTTTCCGCAAATCCCTTTCCTTTCCTCGGGGATAGCGAAACTCTATTTATTAAACTATTTATTCAATTATACAAAATTACTGTGACTAGTCAACAGGGCCTAGTAGCCGAGGCCATAAATTACGCAGAAGATAACCTATTTCAGAGAAGTAAGAATCGACGTTCATGTTTGATTCCACAGCCACCCAGGACTTAAATAATTGTTGGACATTCGATTTATTTGATTTAATTACTGATTTGGTTTACCCTCTGTATTATATAAATAAGAATGTAATAAGTACTTACAGAAACAGCGGCATTTTTCATTGAGGATTTCTTGAGAGGAGCAAGCATCAATAAATTATCGGGAGCTATTTGCTTGTCATTTTGTTCCAATGTAGCGTAAAAGAAGCAAGTTTCCGTCGGCTTACCGTAACTACCGCAATCCGTCGACTCCTTTAAATAAGCCTCCAACCAAAAACTGTCAATCTTTTGAGAACCTGGTTTCTAAACAAACAAAAAAACATTCCTTAATTAATGCAAAATCGAACGATGTTCTATTCTATTCTATTCCACCATTTCACCTTTGTATTTTTAATTTACTATATTTAGACGCCTGGGGTTTGCACCCCAAGATGATATACTGGCTTTTCATTACGGTGATAAGACCAATAATCACCTATGGTTCCGTTGTCTGATGGACGAAGACAACGGAGATCACAACCCAAGCAAGGCTCAGCAAGGTTCAACGGCTGGCATGTTTGGGCATCACAGGGGCTATGAACACCTGCCCCACTGGAGCAATGGAGGCTATGCTAAATCTCACACCTTTGCATCTGCACGTGAAAAGGGAAGCAGCACTAGACGCATTAAGAATAATCCAGACAGACACCAAAATTTGGATACCTTAACGGGCACCTAAAAATCCTCAACACTGTGTGTGAAAGAGCGATATACATGCCCAAAGACTACATGTCAACTGACTACGACTTCGACACAACGATTGAAGTGGCCATCCATGGCCGCCATGATGTTGGAGCGAGGGTCAAGCAGTTACAAGGCTCCTCGATAGTTTGGTTCACTGACGGATCCAAAACTGAGAACGGAGTCGGAATCGGTATCACTGGCCCTCGATGCGAGTTATCAAGGGCCTTGGGACGATCCCCATCGATATTTCAGGCAGAAATCGAGGCCCTAAACACATGCGCCCACATATGTTTAGACAGGGGATACAACAAACAGACTGTTTGCATCTGCTCAGACAGTCAAGCTGCATTAAAGGCAATAAAATCGCCTACATGCAAGTCTAAATCTGTCTGGGAGTGCAAGCTATCCCTAAAGCAGCTGGCTAGGAACAACAGAGTCAAACTGGTCTGGGTTCCGGGACACGCAGGGATCAAAGGCAATGAAATTGCCGACAACCTTGCCAAGGAAGGGTCCAAGACTCCATTTGTCGGACCAGAACCTTACAGTGGAATAACTAAAGTCCGCATCAAGGGGATGATCCGGGAATGGGAAGATGCTGCCAAAAGTGCTCACCTGAGAAACACACCTGGTCTGCGGCAGGCGAAAAGGTTCATCGCCTTCTCTGCCGTAAGAGCCGGACAGTTTCTCAGGTTAAGCAAGGGCAACCTAAGGCTCATAACCGGACACTGTCCTGTGAAGTACCACCTCACCAAGATGGGTCAGACAACTGATGCCAACTGCAGGTTCTGCAACGAGGCACAAGAAACAGCAGCGCACCTACTTTGTGAATGCCCTGCCTTGTCCCTTCAAAGAGGGAATTACCTGTCATCGGCCACTTTAAACACTGAGGAACTGGTACACATTAACCCTCAAGTTATAGTAGACTTCATAAGAAGTCTAGACATTGAGGGACTCAAGTAGGTCAGGGATAGTTACAAAAGATCTTTTAGGTCGAGGTAACTTCGAAAGGCCCAGAGGCCACACGACCCACCGACCCCATACCATACCATACCATACCATATTTAGACGCCACAAACAAATTTACACACATCTATGGACCCAGGTGGAATCATTTTGTACTTTAAAATGACCCCATCTGGCGGGACTCGAACCCGCGACCCCTGGGACTAAATGAATACAATATAGGGGACCGGTGGGGTAGTGGGTAGAGGCCCTACCCACTACCCCACCGGTCCCCTATATTGTATTCATTTAGTCCAAGTATTTAGGGTTTTGGTTCAAAGGGACGGGAGGGTATGGGGGAAGTGGATGGAGAACAATGTAAGAGTGGCGTGTAAAGTATGGGATGCGTGTGTGAGGTCAGTGTTAATGTATGGGGTGGAAGTGTGGGGGACAAGAGGGTATGAGTGTATGGAGAGGGAGCAGTTGTGGTTCTTGAAGCGTATGTTTGGGCTGGAAGGTCAACACCCGGATACATAGTACTACAGAAAACGAGTAGAGAGAAACTAGAGTGTGAGGAAATGGTGAGAATGGCTAGGTATGAGATGACGTTATGGCACCTGGAGGAAGAGAGACTGGTGAAGGCGGTGTGGGTGGCGTGCGTGAATGGGAGAGAGGGTAAATGGAGGAGTGAGAGAAGGAGAATGTATGAGAGGGTGGGTTTGTCAGAGGCGAAGGTGATGGAGTGGCTGGAGAATGGGGTAAAGATGGATGCGTGGGTGAAAGAGAAGGAGAAGGAGGTGGAAGCACAGGAAAGGCAAGGGTGTATAGAGAGGAGTGAATACAACTATAGGTACGGGAGGTGGCAGGTGCATAGGAGAGTGCCGAAGTATTTGGTAGAGGGGGGATGGAGTAGGGAGGAAAGGGTGGTGCTGGCGAGGGCGAGGTGTGGGTCAGGGGAGAGAGGAAGGAAAGTGTGGATGGGGGAAGAGTATGGGAGGTGTGTAATGTGTGAGCGGGGGAGGGATACGTGGAGTCATCTGGCAGAGGAGTGCGAGGCGGTGAAGGAGGAATGGGTGGGAATAAGAGGGAATAGAAAAGTGACGGAATGGATGAGAGAGGATGGGGGCAGTGATTAGTGTAGATATGGATGTAATATAGTATTATGCCAATAAAGGTCTTTTTTTTAGTCCAGATTGATGTAAGATACATATCAGAAACGTCAACAAATGGTGTAATAAAATAATGAGTAGTTGAAAGTCAATATAAATATAACACAATAACTATGATAGCTAATTAATATATAGTCCTCGTGTAATAAACTATACTTACAATGTCACTAAGAATCACTCTTTCACTATTATGTTCAAAGGTGTGCCACTTATGGACTGTAATCCTTGCGGTAACATTGTATATCGGCACTTTCTCATCGGATATCACGTAAATATCGACGTTATCGCTCTCGTTTAAATGGAATGTGATAATTACTGGTGCAAAGAACTCTTTGGCGTAGTAATGTAACATTTTCCAATTGTTGTTATAATCTGAAATTTATAATTTAATTCAAACCAAAGAATGGATCTGTTTAATAATTGAACGGCTGAACTTTTGATATTTTAATAAAATTACGGCCATGTTGCACCAGATACGTTGAACTCAAGTTCAAGCTAAACTTGAGTTTAAGGGCCAGTTGCACCAGACACGTTGAACTGGTTCAACTTTGAACTCAAGTTCAAACAATAGAAACTGTCATATTAAGCTCAAGTTCAGCTTAAACTTTAGTTAGCAACTGGGCCTAAGATGACAGTTCCTCAAAGTAAAGTAGTTCAATGTGTTTGGTGCAACTGGCCCCCAAGAGTGATTATTAAAAGGAAAACAAACAATTTTCCTTGCAATATGTATACTTAAAAGGATATACCGAGTATCTGTGCATATAGTACCTATTGAAGCCCAACTGGGACATATCCACACGTCATTCAGTTGCCAATAAAGAGCTCCCATCGTGTTCCCTTGTCCCGCATCATCAGTGTAATTCATCCATTGGCGATAATATTCGGTTTGTAATTTAATGGACATAGCTTGATGTATCTAAAATGAATCGATTGCCTTATATATACAGGATATCAGTCATGAGCAAAGCGCGGATTTTTGCAGGGATCGCTCGTAAAACGGAGCCGCTCAGTCGAGTTGGGCACATACGCGCGCGACTGTGCGTCGAATGCACAAGTGGACGGTTGCGGCTGTGTCTGGTGATGTAGTCGTCCGTTTGTGTATTTGGCGTCAAGCTAAAGTCTTATCTCGACTGGGCGACAACGTTTCATGAGCGATTCTTGCAAAAATCCGCGCTATGGTTATGAGATACATATATTTTATATTGTCACATGTTAGCAAAAAAATAACAACCATCTTTCTAAAAAGTATCTCAATTTTTATGTAACTATGTAGGGGTGTTCAAATGAAAAGGTGCGGAACGTCATAGCAACCACACCGGTTAAAATTTGATTGTAGTGCCCAGCGCGGTAGAGCGCATGCGCGGGCTTCCGCGCATGGCGCAGGAGAGAAGCTACTTACGGAGGGAGTGAATCTACTCCACGATAACGCGCGTCCACAAGTTTCCAGAGTCACATGAAGTGTGCTGGATCAGTTCAAAGGGCTCCCAGCTTGAGCATCCGCCCTACAGCTCGGACTCGTTGCCCTGCGAGTTCCATCTGTTGGGTTCGCTTTAACAACATCTCAAAGGAAAGCGCTTCAAACGACGAACTAAGGTACACAGTCAAGGATTAGCTCTTGTCACAATCACAGCACTTCTGGGAACAAGGATTTTTCTGCTCGTGAAACAGACTAGAATGTACTCCGGTTTTTACCTTGCGGTGTATAACGATAAAGCGTCCATCTTAGAGAACGGTGGATCACCGCCATACCGGCGAAACCACTGCCCGTCGGAGACCAACCCACGTGTGGACCGGAGGGGCGAGTAGGCACCCCTGAGCTTTTCAAGGCCCACCCCCGACTCCTCATTTAATGGCGACAAGGACCAGGGCTGAGTCAACCCCGCAGTGTGTAGGTTAGCCCTATCCAAGATAGGGACACGGAGGTTACCTCAAGAAGGTCGACTTGGACAATCGTCCCTTTCAGACATCCGCCGCCCGAAGACTTTGGTCTGCCCCCGCCGCCTCCTTAGGTTTTAGGTGCTATGACGGGACCCCTCAGATAGGGACACAGAGGTTCCCTCAAGAAGGTCTGCAACTCCGATTTGGAACATCGTCCCTCTCAGACATCCTCCGTCCGAAGACTCCGGTCTGCCCCCGCAACTTCCTTGATATATGCTATGACGAGACCTCCGGCTCGTAAAACAATGGGTTAGTTGTGCTCGGACCTCTGGTGAATACTTTTAAAAAATACTTCCACTATACCCACAGAGTAGTGTTCTCAGGCTTTTACCTTCCGGTGTATGCCGATGTGAGCGTCCGTCTTAGGAACGGTGGATCACCTCCATACCTGCCCGTCGGAGACCAACCCACGTGTGGGCCGGAGGGGCGGATAGGCACCCCTGGGCTTTGCAAGGCCCACGCCCGACTCCTCATTTAATGGTCACCAGGGCTGAGTGAACCCCGCCGTGTGCATGTTTGCCCTATTCAAGCCCAAGAAGGTCTGCAACTCCGACTTGGATCATGATCCCACTCAGACATCCTTCGTCCGAAGACTCCGGTCTGCCCCCGCCGCAACCTTGTTATAGATGCTCCAATTATACCCACGGTGTCGTTTCCTACCTTTTCATTTGAACACCTCTAGTACTTTGATTTAAAAAAAAAACTTGTTCAAGACCTCTAGTACTTACTTGACTGTAAAAAATAAATGCATTGTCGTAATTTGCACTCTTCCTATCAGGTAACTTCAATCTGAATCCTATTAATAATTCCATCTCAGAGTAGCCCAATGGGTGGTGTTGGCGATGCTGCATAAAATTACTGCTGATGTCGAGATCTGCTGTGTTATTGGTAGCAGTTAAAATTGACTTGATCCTCGGCAAGGATTGGTATCCATACTCAGAAGCAAACCTAGTAATCGGATTTACGTTTTTATTCCATCCATCCAGCACGTAATTGTAGAAATGCACTAAGTAATAATTATTTACGCTTTAATTAATTATTTGTTGATGGCCACGAAAACAATTTGTATTACATACGGGCACAGTTCATATATATCGGGGATAAGGGGTAAGTAAAAATGGCGAGGCGATATCAAGGGGAGCTAATGCTTATGGGAGAACTGGAAATCGAGTAGAAAAGGAGAGACTATGGTCAAAATGTGAATGCCGAGGTATTTGCTGGAGGTGGGATGGAGTAGGGAGGGAAGGGTGGTGCTGGGTCAGGGGAGAGAGGAAGGAAGGTATAGATGGGGGAAGAGTATGGGAAGTGTGTAGTGTGTGAGCGGGGGAGGGATACGTAGAGTCATTTGGCGGAGGAGTGCGAGGGGGTGAAGGAGGAATGGATGGGAATAAGAATAGAAGAGTGACGGAATGGATGAGAGAGAATGGGGCCGGGGTAAGGACGCTGGAGAAGTTGGGGGAAGAGAGGGGGCAGCGATTAGTGTAGATGTAGATGTAATGTAGTATTATGCCAATAAAGGTCTTTTTTTTTGTCAAAACGTGGAGTAAGAGTAAAACAGACGACTATATACAACACCTTGCCATGGCAGATTGTGAAGGAGGAGGCAGCCAAAAGGCTATCAGGGGGGAATGCGACGATGGTAGGTGCATACCTGTCGGATACGGCCATTGCGTACAGCGTAGGGGGGAAGTGGAAAGAGAGAGAGGTGCACCAGGGGGTTCCTCAGGGGTCAGTGCTAGAACCGACACTATGGAACCTAGTGTACGACGGAGTCCTAGCTCTCAAAATGCCGAACGGAGCTAACACCATAGCGTTCGCGGATGACCTTGCCCTCATTGTTAGGCACAGACACATGGACGAAATGCGACGGATTATCAGCGAGGCAACCAAAATAATCGTCCAGTGGATGGAGTTAAGCGGGAGAAGGGTAGCGGCGGAGACTGTGGTGGTGTGGCTCTCACCTAGGAGAGCGAGGAAGGGACCTGAGCAAACTTTGGACGTCGGGGGCAGCGTAGTCCACATTGGCAAGGCCATAAAGTATCTGGAAGTATGGCTGGAGGTAAATCCGCGGTTCAGTAGGCACTGTGCAGAGGCGCTAAGGGCCGACACAGCGGTTTACTTGTGTGGGAGGGCCAAGCGAGGGTAGACGGCGTCTGCTCGCAACGGTGGCAAGAGCCAAGCAGGCATACGCGGCACCAGTGTGGGCGGAAACCATGACCACAGCGAGGAACCGTAACAAGGCCAGAATTGCACTGCGAACCGGGGCGTTGAGGATAATCCGGGCATACAGAACGGTATCGACAGACGTGGCGGAGGTACTGGCCTCAACTATGCCTGGGGACCTCTACGACACCATAAGAGTGGAAGGGTACAGCGGGGGCAGGGAGACTGCGCACGCTAGGGCAATGTCCAAGTGGCAGACGAGATGAGCACAGGTAGAAGGATTGACTAGAACACTTATTCCAGATATAAGAACATGGGTGGAAAGGAGTCGCGGACTAATCACCCATCAGCTTACGCAGGTGCCACGGGCCACGGTAGTTTTGGGCCATACCTCTACCGAATAGGGAAGGCAACAAGTGGGATATGCCAGTACTGCCATTCCGAGGACACAGCACTGTTTAGGTAGCGAGGGCGACACTCGCCGACAAGATTGGATGGCCTGACGAGAGGACACTTGTGGGCCAAATGCTAACCAGCGAGGGGGCATGGGATGCAGTGTGCGCATACGCTAATGTGGCGATGTCCAGGAAATACGCGGAGGAGCGGGCGATGAACGCCAGAGACTAACGCTGTGGAACAACCGAGAACAGCGAGGGAATGCCTTCGAGCGATGCCGGTAAGGATGAAAACGGCAAAGAGGAGTTTTTTAGTGGGTATGACCCCTTCAGATAAGGGAAGGAGTCCCACACACAAACTGTGCGTAAATGCATTTCTCTCCTCCACAAAAAAAAGACGACTATATACACCAATTACCGGTCTCGCTTCTGGATGCAGCATCCAAAGATGGCTAGATTTATTCATGTTAATACATGACTAACTGGATATATATGAACTATGGCGATATGTTTCTTGTTGGACAATAAAGATTTAATATTATCTCACTTACCATCTCCATATAAAGGATCGTATGGATTCTTCGCGACATATCCTTCCAAGTCGGATTGTACCCCGTTTGTAGGGCTCGATGTTAAGAAAATCGCTTTTCCGTCGGTTTCAAGCACAGCCTTCTTCACAGTATCAACGTACAGCTTAACGTAATCTTCTTTAAAGAGATCGAATTTACTTGCGGTACCGTACCAGTTTCCCCTCAAGGCCGCTTCATTTTCGTTGTTTCCGGCCCACAAGATTACACTGGCGTGATGTTGTAATCTTCTGATTTGCTGGTTAACTTCCTGTTTTACAGTGCTACAAACAGACAATTTATACAAAGCTAAAAAGTGTGAATTTAAACAGTTTATATGAACATTATCGTAATTTTATACACAGGGAGTTTGTCTTTTAATTATACATATCCTAATTATGTGCTGTGAATCTTTGGAATTTTTTAAATGAGTTAAATTTAAAGCTTTAAACGAGTGTTTTCCACTCCCAGACTAAGCATGAAGTAAAATTTCGAGTTTAGAAAAGCCCCGCGTAGAAAATTTGTCGAGGGTCGCGCAGCGACCCGAGACAAATTTTCGCGGGGCTTTTCTAAACTCGAAATTTTACTTCATGCGCCACGCGTATAATATAATATACTAAAACTGTATATTTAAAACTTACTGCTAAAGCAGTATACTAAAACTGTATATTTAAACTTCGCATTAAATCAGTTTTTTTTATACGCGTGGGGCATGAAGTAAAATTTCGAGTTAAGAAAAGCCCCGCGAAAATTTCTCTTTTGCTTCAGAGAGTTTTATATAATACCGAACATTGTACGATTTGCACTGAATCGCATTTGATTACCTGTCATTTCTAATAGCCATATAGGCAATCCAATTTACACTCAACCTCAAAATTCAACGTGTCAAATTGTGTTCAATGTTTAGACTCTTTTCAATACAAATAGAATATACGAAAATTAACGTTGAACGTGTGTTGTAATGCTCGATTTTACATAAAACTCTATATATATTTCTTACTCAAGGAAATCTTGATTGACTGGATACATAGAGCACGCAAACATGAAATCCTGCCATATGAGAATACCCATTTCATCCGCAATCTCGTAGAATTCATCCGATTCGTAGATGCCTCCACCCCACACTCTGATCATATTCATGTGGACATCTTTGCTCGATTGCAAGAGGAAACGCAATTTGGTTTTGGTATGTCCCAATTCCGGTAGAATATTGGAAGGTATGATATTCGTGCCTTTCGCGAAAAACGGTATGCCGTTTACTTTGAAATAAAAGCTTCTTCCTTTCTCTAAACAAGAAGGATATACACAATACTCATATATTATCCCACTGAGCCAACACATTTAAATAATGTTCTATTTACATTAAAACAACGTTTAAAGTTGCCACAATGTTGATTTAACGTTATTTGTTTGTGTTATGCTTAGTGGGATTGTTATCACCATATTGAAAATCTAATCCTTCAAGATACAAATACCGCGCGATCGTATGATTAAGGGCCGGTTGCACCAAACACTTTAAACTGGTTTAACTCTGAACTAGGGTTCAAAGTGACATTAGAACAATAGAAAGTGTCATCTTGAACCCGAGTTCAGCTTGAACTCGAGATCAACGTTTCTGGTGCAACTGGGCATTTTTTTGTGCGGTTGACCAGAATGCTAATTGAATGATGGACTAAATTTGAGGTTATGGTAAACTATGTGTTAACAGTCAGCAATCTAATTTAAAGTTTAATGCTTACTCTAAATCATGTTTTGAATGATTGCACGGTATTAGTATACTGTTTGCTTACCTAACGGATCTTGTATTAATTCAACTGTTCTTAATCCAACTTTTAATCTCTTGGTACATTCCTCAACATTATCTGCGCTGACATAAGTCACTTTCATTTGGTATAACTGTTGTTTTCCCATTCCGTTAGGCCACCAGAGATTCACCTTATCCTGGAATTGTATGTTAATTGTAAATTTTGTTTCAACTTTCAGAAAATATGTATCAAACAGCCGGCGTTACGGGTGATTTGGTCATCGGCTGTATCTTCGAAACCATGCATCGTAACATGTTTACGACCGATCTTCTCAACCAAGAGAGAAAAACGGTTAAAGCTATTGACAGGACACTGTAGGCTAAACAAACATATGAGCAAAATAGGTCTGGTAGAGGATACAATACAATATAATGTAGATTCTGCCAGGAAGAAGAAGACGATCCTCTCCACAACCTGTGCCAATGTGAGGCCCTAGCAAGGGTTAGATACCTAAAGCTGGGCAAATTACACCAAGCGCAGAGAGCTACACCCAAGGCTCACTGTCAGGGTTAATAGGGCTAATCAAAGGTGCGAAGCTCGAGCACGTCGTCTAGGATAATAGGGATCTACAATTTGGATTTTGGATGGAATCTTACCAAAACAGTCTAGGTATATAGCGTCATTTAAGGTAAAAGCAGAAGAAACCTTTAAAATAAGGTCCGTTTTCACTAAAATCGTACACCCATCCCACAACCATACCACAGGGCAAGTGAAACACACCCGGGAACTTCTGAAGGAACAATCTTGTATACAGACGGGGCCAACAATACAAAAGGAACCGGGGCTGTAATCTATGGAGGCTGCAACCGAAGCAAACAATTTGCGGTTGCTCTGGCGAAACATGCCTCCGTCTTCCAGGCTGAAATTGCCGCCATTGACTGGTGTGCTCATCAATTTAAAGTAACCATACCATAGCGGAGTGAATCGGCAAGTGGAACACACCCGGGAACTTCTGAAGGAACAATCTGGTACACAGACGGGGATAAAAACACAAAAGGAACCGAGGCTGGAAACCATGGAGGCTGCAACCGGAGCAAACAATTTGCGGTTGCTCTGGGGAAACATGCCTCCGTCTTCCAGGCTGAAATTGCCGCCATTGACTGGTGTGCTCATTAATTTAAAGTAACCATACCATAGCAGAGTGAATGGGCAAGTGGAACACACCTGGGAACTTCTGAAGGAACAATCTGGTATACAGACGTGGCTAAAAATACAAAAAGAACCGGGGCTGGAATCTATGGAGGCTGCAATCGGAGCAAACAATTTGCGGTTGCTCTGGGGAAACATGCCTCCGTCTTCCAGGCTAGAATAGCCGCCATTGACTGGTGTGCTTATCACAACAAAGGACCAATTACCGTTAGGCCCGCCGCATATTGAACCCAGCCCAGCACCCCACAGCCGAGGCTCATGCTCAACCCAGCCGAACCCACGCTCACGTGTGAAATGAAGGCACCCAGCCCAGTATAGACCCAGCCCTGCACCTCTCCCCATGACATCCCTTCAAATGCTTTTAGATATAGAATCCGAATCCGAAACTGAGGATGTAGTTCTTTTATATGCGTTATTTAAAGTAAAAAACAACGTCCAAGTGCTTACTTAAGTTTGCTAAGTACTCGAGCAGAGTTTTTGTTAAGTAGGAAAGTTCCAAACAATGCTGTTCGGGTCAGACGAGGAATTTTTGTACTCCGAATAATTCCCGGCCTTGGACCGAAGTAATTTTAAAAGATCGGTTATGGAGAGCATAATTTATGCGTAAACACGCGCGAAATGGTCAACGGTGCCAGCTAGGGGTTGTGCCAAATGGTGTCATGGTGAAGAATTGCCGGGTACCTGCTCCTTGCGCGCGCTAAATCCGCACTTTGTGAATATTTTCTTGTATTTTTATCATTAAGCTTTGAAACTTGTTAGAAGAACGTTGAATAGAAATCCTTAGTAAAGTGTATTTCGTTTTATTTTCGTTGAACAAATTAGTCGATGGTTGTAATAACTAGTCACCTTATAAGTGACAACGTCGAAAGACAATACAAAACTATACAAATGCATTTAGAGGTTGACGTCATCGTGGGCTCGTTGTGGACTGGGTTCAATATGCGCCACTTCATGTTTTACTATGATTTACAGAATCAAGCCACGCGTGGGCCTGGGCTGTGCTGGGCTTCAATATCAGGCGGGCCTTATGTCGGACAGCTAGGCAGCCCTAAAAGCGCTAGCCTTGCCGATAGTGCTAGTCATATGTGCCGGTTATGACCTGCATAGACAGGCTGGATGCACAATAGCGGAGGGCCTGATTTATCAGGGTCCTACCACGGCAGGCCGTTCGTGGATGTCTGAAGGCGAGCATTCCAACTCGAAGCCTTCCAACTCGAAGCCTTCTCGAGGCACCCTCTGTGTCCCTATCTTGGGCACGACGGGGTGGGTGTCTGAAGGAGAGCATTCCAACTCGGGGAATTCGGTTGTGGGCCTTGAATAGCCCAGGGGTGTCTATCCGCCCCTCTGGTTCACACGTGGGTTGGTCTCCGACGGGCAGCGGTTCGCAGGTATGGCAGTGATCCACCGTCCTTTGCATGGACGCTCAGTCGGCACACATCGAAAGGTAAAAGCCGGAGCACACTACTAGTCTGTCGACAACAGTAAAAACACAGCTACTATAAATACCCAAGGACCAAAGAATTATTGGACACTTGAGGGCCGACTTGCTGGCTAAACAAGGGAAACTTATAGGACCTGAACCCGCTTTCGGAATACCTCATGAAATAATGGCAGTGATCCACCGTCCTTGGCATATGCTGGGCTGGATTCAATATGCGCCTTATGTCGGACAGCTAGGCAGCCCTAAAAGCGCTAGCCTCGCCGATGGTGCTAGTCGTATGTGCCTGCATAGACAGGCTGGACGCCCTGTTGACAACAGTGGAGGGCCAGATTTATTAGGGTCATACCACGGCCGGCGGATCGTGGATGTCTGAAGGGGAGCATTCCAACTCGAAGCCTTCTCGAGGCACCCTCTGAGTCCCTATCTTGGGCACGACGGTCGACTCAGCTCTACCGATAGCCATAAATGAGGATTCGGGGGTGGGCCTTGGAAAGCCTAGGGGTGTCTATCCGCCCCTTTGGTTCACATGTGGGTTGGTCTCTGACGGGCAGCAGTTCGCAGGTATGGCAGTGATCCACCGTCCTTGGCACATGCTAGGCTGGATTCAATATGCGCCTTATGTCGGACAGCTAGGCAGCCCTAAAAGCGCTAGCCTCGCCAATGATGCTAGTCGTATGTGCCGGTTATGACCTGCATAGACAGGCTGGACGCACTGTCGACAACACTGAAGGGCCTGAATTATCAGGGTCATACCACGGCCGGCGGATCGTGGTTGTCTGAAGGGGAGCATTCCAACTCGAAGCCTTCTCGAGGCACCCTATCCTGGGCATGATCTCTGGCGATAGCTATAAATGAGGATTCGCGAGTGGGCATTTAAAAGCCCAGGGGTGTCTATCCGCCCCTCCGGTTCACACGTGGGTTGGTCTCCGACGGGCAGCGGTTCGCAGGTATGGCAGTGATCCACCGTCCTTGGCATGAACGCTCGATCGGCATACACCGAAAGGTAAAAGCCGGAGCACACTACTAGTCTGTCGACAACAGTAAAAACACAGCTACTATAAATACCTAAGGACCAAAGAATTATTGGACACTTGAGGGCCGACTTGCTGGCTAAACAAGGGAAACTTATAGGACCTGAACCCGCTTTCAGAATACCTCTTGAAATAATCCGACGCAAGTTAGTAGAGGAACACAAAAAGGCATAGCACAACCAAAAGGGCATGAGGCGCACAAGACTCGTCCTAGTTGGTCCGGTACGTAGCAGCAAATTGACGCTGTCAGGACTGAGTAGACTGAAACTACGAAGAATCCCACTGAGCAAATCCATTTATGTAATGTTTCAACAACATGAAAACAACGTTTAATGTTGCTACAATGTTGATACAACGTTGTTTGTTTGTTTTTAGCTCAGTGGGATCATAGGACTAGTCACTGGATACTGTGACGTAAATAAGCACAAACATAGGATGGCAATTGAGAAAAGCCCCCTATGTCGTGGGTGTTTGGAAGAGAAGGAAACTCTCCAACACCTACTGGTTCTGGTTCTTTGGCGAGTGCGCATTTCTGCACTGCACTTAGGCCTCATTAGGCCCATTGTGCTCCAACACCTACTGTGTACATGCGAAGCCAATAAAAGGCAACGCACGGAGCAATTCGGGAAACCTGTGCTTCCTGAAATAGAACCCAAGAAAAGAAAATCCCCTGGCTGAAACTCTTGAACTTCATAGAACTACACAGAGAGTAAACCATCCAGAGGTGCACAAGAGGACCACAGAGACCGCAGTGCAGGGACGGTAAGCGACACCTCATCATGTGACAAAAAAAGGTAAATTACCAGACCTAAATTAACACTTCCATCACAACAAGTTTCTATCGTTAATAATTCTTGTGATTGGCTTGGTATTTGTCATGAAAATACAAATACCAAGCCAATCACAAGAATTATTAATGATAGAAGCTTGTTGTAATGTTGGTTTAAGCTTTGGCTAGTCTTAATCCTCGATAATCTCAGACACGTAACATACTTACTTTAGGTATAGATATTTTTGCACGATGAACGAATTCCACTTCTCCTGTTAGATTCAACTGGAATATATTTTCAATTCTTTCCGAATCCGATAGTATTACAACTACAACTAACGACCCATCCAATTTCTTCTCTAAGTTATTTTTTAAATATGTAGTTATCAATAAATTCCATTCATTATCACTCTCTTCAGTGTGCACCATTATATCTTTGAGTATGGTCGTATTGTAGGCTTCCAATCGAACAGGTTTCCTTAGAGACAAATAATAGTTAGTTAAAGCAACAAATATTATGAAAATTGAATCTATCTTCAGTATTCCGGCACCTAGCGGCGGCTCACAGCCTAACTTCAGGGTAGGCCAGAGACCCAAGGTAATATGAATCCGCTATTAAAAGGTGACTTTCTTGTGCAATTCCTTGTATTTTTAGAGCGCGATCCCAACCTCAAATTTTGTGTGCCTTGGCGCTGTGGCCTACCCTGAAGTTAGGCTGCAAGCCAGCGCTGCCGGCACTGGATATCCACAGACGCTCTTCGGACTTCAAAGTCCTGGTCAGTGTGGTCCCGACCCACTGCTGGGGAATACTGAACTTTTCTAACTATTCCAAGTCAATGGGCGCATTCATCAGAATAATATGCTCTTAACATGTTTGTTTTTTTTTTACGCTTTGCCAAGGGTAGAAAATGCTTATGCAGGGACGGCTCGCAGCCTAACTTCAGGGTCGGCCACAGCGCCAAGGCAGACAAAATTTGAGGTTGGGATCGCACTTTACAAATACAGGGAATTGCACAATAAAGTCACCTTTCAATAACGGATACATATTACCTTGGGTCTCTGGCCGACCCTGAAGTTAGGCTGCAAGCCGTCGCTGTGCTTATGGGAGAACTGGAAATCGAGTAGAAAAAGAGAGACTATGGTTAGGATGTGGGGTAAGAGTAAGACAGACGACTATATACACCAATCACCGGTCTCGCTTCTGGATGCAGCATCCAAAGGCGGTTACAAATTTTATATAGAGATTGGCTAACTGGATATATATAAACTGTGCTACAAAAAATGCATTGATTCTAATGTTGTTGGGGGAATCACGTTTCATCACCTATTACAATTTTGGAAAAAAGATCTTGGTCATGAGCTAAAGCATCGAGTTCTCTTTAGAAATTTTTTGCCTGCACAACTTTTCTTCAGGAGTCTTGAACCTAACCTAACCTAACGTAAGTGGATATAGATGAACTGTGGCTTTACATTTGTATCTAGTGAACGCTCCTCTGGCCTTTCTATTTTGTACGCTTGCAAAAATGACGAATGTGTTTGCTATTGGGCCCCTTCATCAGATAGTTGACTGCCAACTGTTGGAGAATTCTCTGATGACCGAACTGTTATTCGTGAACTTGTCTGAGATGTTTGCAATCGTACAAAATAGACCGATTGGTGCTGGTGATTGGTGTTGGCGAGTTAAAGTTTTCAAAATAGCCGGAGTATTGATATTGTATTGATATTGTGATATATGTTGGTATCTAATAAACGGAGATACCAACATATATCACAAACAAAACCAAACATGTTGAAAGCCTAACATTTTGATGAATGGGCCCATTGACAGTGCGTTTATCAGAAAAATCCCCAACCGTTGGCTTCAAACTCCCAACAGTTTTATCTGATGAATGCGCCCGTTCAGCAGAGACAATAGTTGGGAGTTTACTGCCAACTGTTAGGGAATTCTCTGATGACCGGATTGCTTATCGTGAATGTGTTTGGGATTTGTGCAATCGTATAAAATAGACCGATCGGAGAACCGTTCATTAGGTACCAATCCACTGAGCAAATCCATTATAAGTAATGCTTTATTAACATTAAAACAACGTTTAATATTGATATAACGGTATTTGTTTGTTTTTTGCTCAGTGGGAACATACATCACGAACAAATCTAAACATGTTAAATGTTGAACATTTTGCTGAACATAATATTTAAAAAAAAAAATCAATAGTTACGCCATCTAACGCTCTATAGTAGCATAGTCAATGGTGCCACTATAGAGCATTAGATGGCGTAGCTATCGAAATTTCTTAGTAGTTTTTACACATTGGGCCCATGTGTAAAAACTACTAAGAAATTTCGATAGCTACGCCATCTAACGCTCTATAGTGGCACCATTGACGATGCCACTATAGAGCGTTAGATGGCGTAACTATTAATCTTTTTTTATATATTATGGATTTAAAAAACTACCATATTCCCATTGAAGGCAGTGCTGGTCCCCAATCCCACGAAAAACTAGCTTGCATCTTCCGTATATGGTTAACGTGGCATTCGCCTTGGTACTCATTCGGAACACACTTCGGTAATACCGTGTAGTTTTTGCTCTGTTCGTCGAACAATCTCTTGGCCTCAGCAATCGGCGAGCGGAAAATCACTTTAATTTCATTATCACCGGCCTGCGAAGATAAAAGAATTTGATAAATGGAGCAAGCTACGACCCACTGAGCAAACACAATTAAGTAAAATTTCATCAACATTAAAACAACGTTTAATGTTGCTACATACAATGTTGACTGTGTTTTTTGCTCAGTGGGGATATATCTAAATTACCTTTAAGTGTGTCCTAATGTCAAACGTGTACTGTAGAAACATATTGTTGGAGGAGCCCACCAAAACCCCGTTCAAAACAACATCCGCGAATGTGTCCAATCCGTTGAAATTTATGTTAAGTTGTTTGTGATTTAAAAAATCAACATCAACTAATAAAGACAGTAAAAAAAGAATTTAGAAAAAAAGGTATATATCGATAAATCGTTTGATAAATAAGTATTTTTAAGTTTATTGTTTTAATATATGCAACTCGTTCAACATACGCGTACGTTGGGTTGCCTTCGCCGCGATTCTGCCGTCACGTGTTGTTTTTAAAAGAGTTCAATGTAAAGCATTAAGCGAGTGTTTTCCACTTCCAGACTAAGCATGAAGTAAAATTTCGAGTTTAGAAAAGCCCCGCGTAGAAAATTTGTCGAGGGTCGCGCAGCGACCCGAGACAAATTTTCACGGGGCTTTTCTAAACTCGAAATTTTACTTCATGCGCCACGCGTATACAACACTGATTTAAAGCGAAGCTTAAAATACACGGTTTTAGTATACTGCTTTAGTAGTAAGTTTTAAATTTGGCAATATATCAGTGTTTTATACGCGTGGCGCTTGGAGTAAAATTTCGAGTTTAGAAAAGCCCCGTGTAATTTGTGACTACACAGTCGCGGCGTAGGCATCCCAACGTACGCGTATGTTGAATGAGTTGCATATATTAAAACATTAAACTCTGTTAAAAATACTTATTTATCGATAGAAATACAGAACAATGTGTTTAAATTCGCCGAAAAGAAGAAAATACAAGGTGTAAAGTATTGTTTTGTGTGTTTTTAAATTTCTCGTTAAATCAGTGTTTTATACGCGTGGCGCATAAAGTAAAATTTCGAGTTTAGAAAAGCGCTTAGTGGGTTAATGAAAATACAACTCAAATACCTTGAAACGTTCTTGAATAAATCCAAGATTTCTTAGCCACCCATCTCGATTTTACGTCATTATCCCCATAGTAGACATCTCCAATAACCTTATTATCCATCAAGTCTGTATAAATTCCACCGGGCACATTACCTTCCAATTTATATTCTAAAGCAAACACAAATTATAACTTATTATTCAATTCAACATACTTTTTAAATCAAGCGGCGGCTCGCAGCCTAACTTCAAGGTAGGCCACAGCGCCAAGGCACACAAAATTTGAGGTTGGGATCGCGCTTTATAAATACAAGGAATTGCGCAACAAAGTCACCTTTTAATAACGGATACATATTACCTTGGGTCTCTGGCCTACCCTGAAGTTAGGCTGCGAGCCGCCGCTGTTTAAAACATACCTTTATCGGCATCTTGAACCTGCCATACACCCTGTAAATCTATTACTTGCAATGCGAAAATGTACCCCGATTGAAACAAAAGTAAAATTAAATGCACTTTCTTCATCTCGACGGCTCTGTTAGAGAATGCCGATTGCGAAACAAAAAGTGATTTCCAATCTGAGCCAATTGTCTTTATCAGCTGCGCTCGTTCGATTAGTCGGTAAGTATTTTCCTTTGAACTTTGAACCGTGTAATTAACATTACTGTGTATTTATAATCGTGACAATCTATGATTTATTTTTAGTCGATATCAGAACGTTATCTTAATTGATAATGAGTCCTAAAATAGATAAAATTGTGTACATATTGAATTAACGTGATTTTGTTTATTTACAATTTTATTTTAGGTTATGTAGTAGTAATCGTATTTGTTAGGATCTTCCTAACTGGCCATCGATTGCGAGATCCTTCAGCCGTGTAAGTTGTGTGTATTTGTTTGTGTTTTTTTATACGTCGGTCCGCGAATATCTTATATAGACTCTGCAAAGCCCGTGCTTCACAGTGTGTGGGACTCGTTATACCCACCGCCGTCAGGCGTTTCTTCGCAGGGGGCGAACTTGCTTTTCCGTGCTCTCCTGGATGGCAAACAATCGGGAAAGAGATACAACAGTGCATGGGAAAATGTGTAAAAAATGTGTTATTAGTTGTGAACGAGAGAAAACTATTTTATTTCATTTGTTAGATGCACACTTTGAGTACTGAGCACTTATTAGTACTAACTAATGTAATAATAATAATAGTGAATTAAGGAATAACACGTTTTTCGTTGTGATTAAATACTCCACATAAAAAAATTAAATTGTTCACTGTGGAGGCTTCTTTATACTTCGTTATACATCATTATATACACAAATAAGACAATTAACTTTGTTTGTATAACTGAGGATTTTATTGTGACTATAGTTTCGAAAACTTTAACTTGTCATTGTCAAACATAAAGTTTATTTATTTTTTTTTATTTATTTATTTCCTTTGACTATAGATCATATACAAAAAATATACAATTACAATTTTGGAAGTATCAAACAATCAAATAAAAAATTAAAGAGAGCAAACAAATTACATCAAAACATAATTATCATACATTTACATTTAAAAATTATATCATATCACTCAAAGTGTAATATAATTTATCAAGCAAAAATTCTTTTAATTAAATTTTAAATAATTGGGTGGATATTGCATTTTTAATATAATGTGGTAATTTATCGTATAGTTTTGGCCCGAGAACATTTGGTGAACGTTTTTTTATATTTAGTCGGCAATTTTCAATGCTAAATGTATTACAATGCCTTGTGTTGTAATTATGTATATCACTGTTTTTTGAGAATGAATGTTTATTTTTGCGAGTATACAACACTAGCTCATACATGACTAAACAAGGAAATGGTAGTATTTTATAGTACTGAAAGTATGGCTTGCAAGATTGGTTTTGCCGAATGCCTGCCATCGATCTTATGATTCGCTTTTGTGCAATGAATACGGAGTTCCAATGAACCGAAGTTCCCCATAAGCATACACCATATATAAGTCGTGAATTAGCATTAGCATAGTATACCTGTATCAATTGTTGTGTACTCAATACATTTCTGAGACATCTCATTTGAAACGAAGTTTTATTTAGATGTTTTATAATCGTATCATATTGATTTTTCCAGTCACAGCAATAATCCATTTCTATTCCAAGGAATTTTATTGCGTTTGACTTCTGTATATTTATGTCATTTAAAGTAATATTGATATTTGAGTTTATTGTTGATTGTTTTGTTTTATATCTTATACAAAATGTTTTGTTCGTATTTAGAAATATGTTTGATAATGACAAGTTAAAGTTGTCGAAACTATAGTCACAATAAAATCCTTAGTTATACAAACAAAGTTAATTGTCTTATTTATGTAATCAATTAAATAATTAATTAAAACTACTACAAAAAATCTGTGGATATAATATTTATTTGCGAATAATCGAATGAAATACTTTACATCCATTCGAAATAAAATTAGCACATCTTGTAACTGTGCATGTTCTTAAAGTACGAGCAGACGAAAACAGTTAAAGTACTGTTATATTCGGTAATTTCATTTCGGGTTGGCCCGGCACGTGTATAAATAAAACTAGTTTTAAAGCGAGACCCCCTTGGGGGCCTTCACGAACTTGACTTTGAGAAGATTTGTTCATATTTACGGTTCGCGGCCGGCACGACCTATGTCAATGTTAACATTTTCTGAAGATCAATCAACAGCGAAAAGCCCATTGTTTACGAGCGATCGTGCGATACACAATTAATTGTTTTCGTGCTTAACGATTTTATTTCCACACACATACACCTGCGTATACGTAGGATGCACGTGTATGTAAAACTACTACGAAATGCCCAAACAGGATATGAATAATAAAATTTACCAAGCATCTCAGCAATAAATAATTGAAGTTTAAGAAATTGACGATATACGATTAAAACGAAAAATTATATTGTTATGAGTAATTTTTTTTAATGTTTCAATATTGTTTTTTATAAACCAATACATTTAAAAGAGGTTGTCAATAGTTGTTCCGCACTCATCACATGTAAAACAATTCAGCTATTTTTTGTTTGTTTTTTTTGGCTGTTGCCTGGCCTTGGGAACTTGCCCATTAGCCATCATCAATCTATATATTTTTGTATCAATTAATTTTATTACAATTTACAATTTGTAGTATTTAACTATTCATTCGGACAATCACACACATTCATACTACACCCAGGGTCACGACGAGATATTATTTTTGAAATAAAGTCTCCCCGTGCACGGGAATCGAACCCGAATTTGTGGCTCGCCGAGCGATACAGCCCGGAGACGTTACCGCTCGGCCACCACCTGCCCAAAGCTAAAATATAATACATTTGTATTTGTACACAGTGCTGGATTTGCAGTGATTGTGCTAATGAGTATACATACCCCGATAATTACAGCGTTTTTTAAATTTGCGGGAATTCATTGTTTCAAAGCGGTTAATTTAAGGTTATCATCGAGTGTTTTCCACTCCCAGACTAAGCATGAAGTAAAATTTCGAGTTTAGAAAAGCCTTAGAATTTGGATTGGCCGCGTAGCAAAGCGGAGCGACCAATCCAAATTAGGCTTTTCTAAACTCGAAATTTTACTTCATGCGCCACGCTTAAAAACACTGATTTACAGTAAAATTCAAAAAACACACACATACCATATTATTGGGTTGCCTATAATCACTGTGTTAAACAATTGTTTCAGGGCGTTTATTTACGTTTACATATTATATTACTAAAGCCGTATAATTTAAACTTTACGATATTTCAGTGTTTTATACGCGTGGCGCATGAAGTAAAATTTCGAGTTTAGAAAAGCCTAATTTGGATTGGCCGCTCCGCTTCGCTACGCGGCCAATCCAAATTTTCAGGCTTTTCTAAACTCGAAATTTTACTTCATGCTTAGCCTGGGAGTGGAAAACCCTCGTTTAAAGATTCAAATTAAAATCTTTTAAAAGAACAACGAATGTCGTAAAATTTACAGTGTATGCATATGTATACCTAAAAAAATCCCTGTATATAAAAATATTAAATATACTTAAAATTAACTTAGCACTTGATTACCGCGTGTCTTTTATATTTAAAAAATGAGACCCTTAAATATAAAAGACTAGCGGCAATCAAGTCATAAGTTAATTTTAAGTATATTTAATTATTTTAGATACAGGAATTTTTTTTAGGTATACATATGCATGCACTGTAAATATTACGACAGTCGTTGTTATTTTAAAAGATTTTAATTTGTATCTTTAAACGAGGGTTTTCCACTCCCAGACTAAGCATGAAGTAAAATTTCGAGTTTAGAAAAGCCTGAAAATTTGGATTGACCGCGTAGCGAAGCGGAGCGGCCAATCCAAATTAGGCTTTTCTAAACTCGAAATTTTACTTCATGCGCCACGCGTATAAAACGCTGAAATATCGTAAAGTTTAAATTATACGGCTTTAGTAATATAATATGTAAACGTAAATAAGCGCCCTGAAATAATTGTTTAAAACATCTTTCCAGAAATCTGGAAAGATACCGATGTTAGATTAATACCTAAGGGGGGAAAAGAGGACATGACCGATATGGGGAGTTACCGGCCTCTTTGCCTGCTACCATGCATGGGCAAAATACTCGACGACATTCTAACTAAAAGGTTAGAATATCACATAGAAAAAAACGGGGGCAAAGTAGAAAATCAATACGGATTCACAAAGGGGAAATCAACAGTTCACGCGATCAAAACAACCACAGACTTTATTAAAAGGGCAAAAACAAACGGGGAATATTGCGCGGTAGTTTCACTAGACATAGCGAGGGCGTTTGACCATGCATGGTGGCCGGTAATTATAACAGAATTTGGACGATTAAATATACCGGATAATTTAATTAAATTAACGAGGGACTTTTTGAACGGACGTACGGCAAAAATAAACTATAACGGTGAGCAGGTAGAAAGAGATATCACGATGGGATGCCCACAGGGCTCGAAGTCGGGACCGGGACTGTGGAAATTAATCCACGCGACGCTTCTTAGAGAAACAATGCCGGAAGGAGTAGAGGTTATTGCTTTCGCGGACGACACACTGGTGTTAGCTAAATCAAAACAGCACAAGGGGCTCAAAGCAAAAGTGAACGATGCACTAGACCGGATAAACACAAACACATGGGGGAAAACAGCGCTTTTTTTGGTAAAAAATACGGACAAACGAGATTAACATACAGAATGGGAGAGAATTACATAAAAAGCTGACCGTCTCCCTGGTTTACCTGCTGGTGAGAAGAACCGCCTCCGTTTTGGAGTCGGCCAGCTGCAAGCAAAAGAGACTTTGAATTTGTGTTCAGTATTCCAGCACCAGATACCCACAGACGCGTTTCGGACTTCAACTCGACGTCTGTGGGTATCTGGTGCTGGAATACTGAACACAAATTCAATTTTGATATTTGTTTTCTGGTTTCACAAACAGAATTCTGCTCGTTCGTGGACGAAACAGTGACCTGTATATGCGCTTTGTGCATTCGTGTCACTGACGATGCCACTATGAAGCATTAGATGGCGTTAGCTATCGATATCCATTAAAAGAGACTTTATTTGAAATAAAACAACGCAGTTGGGAGGGTTTCACTTTTATTGTTGAACACTGCAACATGTTTCACCACACAGTGGCTTCATCAGGCAGATGAAATAATGAATCATTATTTCATCTGCCTGATGAAGCCACTGTGTGGTGAAACATGTTGCAGTGTTCAACAATAAAAGTGAAACCCTCCCAACTGCGTTGTTTTATTTCAAATAGTATTATGGAGTTTCATCATGTATCCGCCTCATCAATTAAATATTTAAAAGAGACTTTGTTGAGTATCTTGTGCTTCGATTCCTTCCCAAAACTCTATCAAATACTTCATGCTTGTTTCAGAAGTTTTTCATTAGCAAATCTCGCCCTCTTAGGTATCTTAAGACTTTCTTGAGTATCTTGTGCCTCAATCCCCTCCAGCCTTCCAGCTTGCAGTTCGCAAGTGTTCATCGAAGCGAAGCCTCGCGTCTACTTGGACCCCTAGGTAGCGCAGCGACGGTTTCGTGGATAGGTCGCAGTCTCCGACTTTTAGCGTGATCATCTCCCTGGTTTTCCTGCTGGTAGCAAGAACCGCCTCCGTCTTGTGGTCGGCCAGCTGCAGGCCGCTTTCCGCGAGTATACTGCCGACGGCCTCGTTTGCCATCTGCGTGACCTCCTCCAGGTGCTTGGCCACCACCACCACCGCAACGTCGTCTGCAAAGTCGACCGTCGTGGTTCCTGTGGGCAGGGGCAACCTAAGTACCCCGTCGCACATTAACCGAACCTTGTGGAACACCTCCTGTGATTTTGCCCAACGTCCGTGTTGTACATCAGGCTACGATCGCCAAAGTAGCTGGCGATAATACGCCTGATGTATTCGGGTACCTCCATCCCCCTCAGCGCACTTAGCATGCGGTCCCAGTTCGCCGAGTTGAACGCGTTCTTTACGACCAAGGTGACGATCGCGCAATACTGCTTGATCCCTCGCTTCCACCGTTTGCCCGCAACCTGAGTACCCCGTCGTACATTATGTTCCACATATACGGGCCGAGCACCGAACCTTGTGGAACGTCTCCTGTGATTTTGCAGGTCTTTGGCCCAACGTCTGTGTTGTACATCCGGCTATTTGAGACATTTTTTGATTAAGTTAATATGTTTCTATACTTTAAACTTCACTTGAAATCAGTGTTTAATATGCGTGGCGCATGAAGTAAAATTTCGAGTTTAGAAAAGCCCCCAAAATTTGGCTCGGTCGCTGCGCGACCGAGCCAAATTTTGGGGGCTTTTCTAAACTCGAAATTTTACTTCATGCTTAGTCTGGGAGTGGAAGTCACTCGTTCGTAAATTTTCAAATTATCATAAAATTGCGTATTTTTTCGTTCTCTGCAACTTTTGTTTAAAGCTTTGTTTGATTGAATCGATAATAAAGCTACAGTTAAGGAGTGATTCCCAAAATATATCAAAAAATCTTTCTCGGTTTATTGAACAAAAACAAAAGAGATGAGGTGATAAGTGCTAAGGTAAAAGTGGTTTATTTAATTGTTGGCTACAACTTTTGTTTGAAACATTTATTAATTGAGATGTCGAAAGCCATAGTCGGTGAGTTGTTGATCTTTACTAGATTTTTTAGTTTCTAGTTCATAAACAAAACAACTGAGGTGAAAAGTGATTATACAAAATGTTGTGTTGTGTTTTTTATTATCTTTTATTTGAAACCTTTTTTAAATTAAGTTACTAATAAGGCAGCAATTTGTGAGTGATTATTAAATAAATATCCCCCCAACGTCTGTGTTGTACATCCGGCTTCGATCGCTAAAATAGCTAGCGATAATACGCCTGATGTATTCGGGTACCTCCATCCCTCTCAGCGCACTTAAAATGCGGTCCTAGCTCGTCGAGTTGAACGCGTGCTTCACGTCCAAGGTGACGATCGCGCAAATCTGCTTGACCCCTCGCTTCCACCGTTTGCCCGCAACAGCCCGGCGCGCCGTGTGTGTGTGCGTAACTGAGCTTGTTACTTCAGAGAATCGCCCCTGTTACTCTAAAGCGTCATTAATTATATCCCAATGGCGAATGGTGCCGGTCACCCATTCAACTTCAGACCCGAGCCAAGGTTGCTCGATTTTTGCATAGGCGGTGCGGTTCCGCCACCCCCCGGGGTGCAGCCAGCTGCACCAAACACGTTAAACTGGTTTAACTCTGAACTTGAGTTCAAAGTGACATTAGAACAGCGACGGCTCGCAGCCTAACTTCAGGGTAGGCCACATCGCCAAGGCACACAAAATTTGAGGTTGGGATCGAACAAAGTCACCTTTCAATAACAAATACTGTTTGGTAGCTTTGTAATAGCGTACCAGGGGGGGGGGGGGGGGGGGGGGTGTGGCCTCTCCAATCCGGGAGGATTAATTGTGGAAAAAAGGAAGTAACCTTAAGCCTCGTACGGTCTTGAAGAGGACTGGCGGCTCTCTTCTGGTCTTCTACTTCCTTTGGGGTTGCACTATTAAATCCGGAGGCAAGTCTATAGCCGGGGGCAGTTACTAAAGCCGGAGGCAGGTACAAAAGCCGGAGGCAAAACTGTTGAGGCGCGGAGGCCGTCTTCTTTCGCCCGATGCAAGAGTTACACTATATGGTTATTTAGGAGGGGGTAAAACCGAACGATATGGTGGCGATAAAACGGGATGATTGGGTTGGAGAGCCCGCAACCCGATTTGCACCGAACAAATACATATTACCTTGGGTCTCTGGCCTACCCTGAAGTTAGGCTGCAAGCCGCCGCTGCATTAGAACAATAAAAACTGCCATCTTAAACTTGACTTCAGCTTGAATCTGAGTTTAACATTTCTGGAGCAACTAGGCCTAAGGCTCAGAACAGGCTAAACTGTTTTATCTTTGAACTTGAGCTCAAGATGACAGCAAAAAACAAATAAATAACGTTATATCAACATTGTAGCAACATTAAACTCTGTTTTAATGTTGATAAAACATTAGTAAAATGGATTTGCTCAGTGGGTTCCTATTGTTCCAATGTCACCTTGAACTCAAGTTCAGAGATGAACCAGTTCAACGTATTTGGTGTAACTGGTCCTACGTTATGTTAGGTAATAAAACACAAAAATAAACGAACATATTTTATTCATAATCCCTCGGAATGTGATTGTTCTTTTTAACAAGATTTACATTCGACAAACGGTATTGTTAAAGCAACAACCGAATCCTTCTTCAAAATCAAAAATCCAAGTACCGAAACCTTCGTGCGGAGTGAAAAAGCCTAGGTAATGAGGCTGGATGTAGTACGGATCGTTGTAATCAATAAACGGTTTCTTGGACGTGCCGAAGAACATTTTGAACGATCCTTTGTCGTGATCAAAAGTAAGCGTGTACGATGACGCCTCGTTTCGGAACAAATTTTTCGTCGGATTCTCACTTGCTTTGACGTTGCCTCGGTACACGAAAGAATTATCTTTGTAGTTTATTGCGCCCAAAACTAGTACATAATTGAAGCCGTCCTTGAGGTCGGACGTCGCCGCCAAGTAAATGTGGATGTCTGTGGTGGCGTTTACTATGAAGTTTATTTTTGATGCTCTTAGCGGTAACCATGTTGGCGTTAACCCACTTTGGATAACTGAAAGAAAACATAAACAGCCATTTATACTTATAACGTGACCGCCAGTCTAAGGTGTCAAATTGTTTAGAGGGAATGGCAAAGCTATACTAATGAGAGATAAATCTTGAAATGCGTCTATAGATGGCCTGAATAGTTTGACCCAAATTGTTACATTTGCAGTAGGTCACTGTATGTAACAGCAAACACGTGTCAGAGCTGGGACGGATCCTCGTTAAAAGGATTCGAATCACCTAATATGATTCGAATCAGGAATACTCGAATAAAGGATTCGTAAGAGATAAATATGATTCGAATCCTGTTTTTTCGAATCACGAATACAAATCGTTTAAGAATAAATTTGATTTTATTATTTTTTTACAACCATTAATATATAAATATCGTTATCAGTTGTTTTAACAAAAATATTCACAACCTAATTATTTATTATTAACACTGAACATCGTTGATAACAGACTAAATTTCTGTGTTACTCTGATTAAAAATGTATTTGTGTGTTTTTGAACTACACTTCAAATCAATGGCTTATACGCGTGGCGCATGAAGTAAAATTTCGAGTTTAGAAAAGCCTAATTTGGCTCGGTCGCTCCGCTTCGCTACGCGCCCGAGCCAAATTTTCAGGCTTTTCTAAACTCGAAATTTTACTTCATGCTTAGTCTGGGAGTGGAAAACACTCGCTTAATGCTTTACAACGAACTCTTTAAACACAACACGTGACGACAGAGTCGCGGCGTAGGCAACCCAACGTACGCGTATGTTGAACGAGTTGCATATATTAAAACATTAAACTCTGTTAAAAATATTTATTTATCGATGCAAATACAGAACAATGTGTTAAAACTCGCCGAGAAGAAGGTGTAAAAATCCGCGACAGTTTGATAGAAACCATATAAATTAGGTTGTATGCTATAAATAAATAAAAATCAATAAATACGCGCGCGTATGTTGAAAGAGTTGTATATATTAAATCATTATAAAGTGACTGCCGTTCAAATGCATAAAATCTAAATTTTAGCTATTTAAACAACAAACACTCGTAGTTGCAGTGTGCGGATAATTTAAGTGAAAAGAAAACATATTATAAAGAATGAATTTAGAAATTGCAAGATATGATAATACTTTTCTAAAATTAATAATCGCGAAACCAAACATAAGCAGTATATGTTGAATTTTATGTTAAATCAGTGTTTTATAGGCGTGGCGCATGAAGTAAAATTTCGAGTTTAGAAAAGCCCCGTGAAAATTTGTCTCGGGTCGCTGCGCGACCCTCGACAAATTTTCTACGCGGGGCTTTTCTAAACTCGAAATTTTACTTCATGCTTAGTCTGGGAGTGGACAACACTCGTTCTTAGAAGTTTCAAATTGAAGGATCCCTCTAGATTACTAAGTTTATTACCATTTTACAAAGGCTACAGCTCGAAGGACCAATCATGGTCTTCGGAGATCGAAGGACTACAGGGAATCGAAGTTTTTTTACAAGAAAACAACGAATATCTGAAGGTTTACAGTATGGGTAGGAAAGAAAGCATCCAATTTTGAAAAAAAAAAAAAATATCGAAGTTGGGTTGATTTTCAGTCCATTTTTAACTTCACTTGAAATCAGTGTTTTATACGCGGGGCGCATGAAGTAAAATTTCGAGTTTAGAAAAGCCCCGTGAAAATTTGTCTCGGGTCGCTGCGCGACCCTCGACAAATTTTCTACGCGGGGCTTTTCTAAACTCGAAATTTTACTTCATGCTTAGTCTGGGAGTGGAAGACCCTCGTTACTTTAAAATATGTCACAACTGTTAAAGTATGTAGCGTCGGATGCCCGTCTTCAGGGGTTATATGTAAGCAAATTATGGGTCCTAGGAGTTGCCAAATAAGTGAGTTACTCAACTGTTTCCAAAGCACTCTTTCAAAACCAAAAGATTAAAATTTTACATATAAAATGTACAATAAACTATAAGTGTGATACATTATTGAATTCAATAAAAAATATTCTTCCAAAAAATATCAAAATCCAAAATGGCCCCCATAAGAAAAACAAAAGTTAGCTATGGTCCCTAGGTAAATGTTATAGTTATCTTAAAATAAAACATGTTACTAGATTTATCGTTAGAAAGTGCCTATAATGTCAAAGTTGTAAATGTCTGGATTCAATAGTTTTTGAATAACGAATTTTCAAAAATACGTTTTTTGACAATATCTCATTAGGGAAATAAGATATTTCAAACTTGTTTTTGGGTTATTATTGGACCCTAAATTATGCAACTTTGCCCCAATTTAACCGACTCACTATTTCTTTAAATAGCTGAAATCCCCATACATTCTGTTGAAATACGGACACCCAGTATAATAATTTTTTATTTTGGGTTTTACGTCATCTATTTCCGCTGCTAAGGCCAATCATGACGCCGGAGATTAGGTCTACAGCTATCCGGGAATTTTGCCGAAATAATAATAATATAAAATTTATTGTATTGTTATTTTCTAAATATATTAATTAAATAAATATTTTACATTGTTTACCGTATATTTACGAATATATTAAAAATAAACACTTATTTCAGTAATTCAATATTAATTATACCATCTGTTAATTACGCGGGTTCGCGGTTTGGTTTCAAAATTAAGGATACCAGTATATTGAAATAAATGGCTTTATTACAACTACTGAATAATAAATAATAACAAAAAATATAACAAAAGGACTTAGAAAAATAACAGAAAAGTATTGAAAGTATAACGCGGAAACGACCGAAGGGCACGATGTTTACTGTTTGAAAGTTAAGACAAGACTCTCTGAGGATGGAGGTTTAAAGTGGTAGGTTTTAGAAAGAAGTGACGGGATTGGTTGGATGTAGAAAAGAGGGGTTTTAGTAGAAATAAATAGATATGACATTTCAGACAAGAAAGAAAAGGATCGCTAGTTGTAGAGAGGGAGAATCAGGGGTTTTTCGGGTCTGGCGTTTTGGGCCGGGAAGGGACGTTTACGATTTAATCCCTCGCGCACGGCTAAGTCGTCATTGCCCCCAATTGCGCACGATTTTGGCTCAGTGAAAGGAAATACAGAAAAATGTACACAATGGTTTATTGCCCTTCGGTCGTTTCCCTAAATAAGCAAAAATATGTGTAGTCACGTTTGGGTGCACGTAAAGTTCGGAATTTGAAATATATACAATAACACAATAATTTAATTGAGACGATTTAGTAAAATCCGCGTAAAAACCATCAAATGTCTAAAAGTCTTTGCTTAAAAGTTTTTTGTTTATTTGTGTATGTATACACGCATACGGCCATGTTGTTTACGCCTTTTGACGATTTGGGTTTAAAATTACTTAAACACGTAAAATTAAAATAAAGATTTATTATTAACTACGTGCATCAAAGATGAACAAACAAATATATACAAACAAATAACAAGTAGAAGCCTCTATAATCAGTGAAAAAACAAGGTAATTAAAAAAGAATATTAAATGAAGATGAAAGTGTAAAAAGTTAAAATATATGAGAAAATGAACAAAGTAAATGAATGAAGTCTTAGAAAATATTAAAAATTGCAAAAATCACAAGTTTGAAAAACAAGATATAACTTTATCTTTAATTAATTTCTCACTTAACCCGTGGTGAAACATTTTTGAATATAATACTGGATATTTAATTAAAACACTTGGTTTGTTTCACTAATTTATATCATCTTCGGGGAGGAATGTACAAAAAATATCGAAACAACTATTTATATACACCACGGGTTAAGTGAGAAATTAATTAAAGATATAGTAAGTGCCAGTACAGCAATTCTCATAACTATGTACAAAAGAAACCTAATCAAGTTCGCCAAATTCAACAACCATTTATGGTTCATCTAAGTGTGCCGTTGCGAAGGAATAATTCCCAAATCCATGAAGATTCACATTAATCAACAAACAAACGAAGCCAAGAAAGTTATCGAACTAGCATACAAACAGTGGTTAGATCTTGAAAGTAAAAAATGGTACAGCAAAAGGGACACAACATCACACCTTCTAAAACTGTTACACACGAGACTAGCTATGCAGATCCATCCAATAGAATTTGACATCATAGACCGGAACTTCAGAGAAGAAGCCAACTCCATCGGTCATCAACACTACATCAAACAAAAAGAGAAGCTAAACAAATTAAACGAAGAGAAACATAAACGAACGCGGAAAACTTCAAAGCAACTAAATGAAGAAAATATGGGTGAGCATTGTAACATTAAATTTTACCCCAGAGTGCAAAATATAAGCGATTTGGAATTAACATCAAACGAATTAAATTTGTTAGAAAAAGGTTTAAAATATAGCCCTCATATTAGTAATAGCTCAATTATTGAGGATTTGGGTATAAATTCAGAAATAATATGTAATAACATCCAACAAGAAAATGACAGATTATTGACAAAAAACAAAATAGCCAAATTGATAAGAGAACATAGAATAAGTAAAAAATCAAAAATATCAGAACACAGAATAATAGAAAGCCTAAAAAAAAATTAAAAAACGAAAACTTAATCATAACAAAGGCAGATAAAGGGAACACTGTAACAATTTTAAGTAAAAAAGATTACGTAAACAAATTAGAAACCCTATTAAACTCTCAAAGCTTTAAATGCATAAAAAATAACCCAACTAACAAATATCAAAGAGAATTAAAAACAAAGTTAAAACAGTGCCAGAATTTAATACCAAAATCAGATCTTTATAAATTCATAAAAATGAATCCTAGAGCCCCGGTTTTATACGGTTTACCGAAATTGCACAAGGACGGGATTCCAATGAGACCGGTGGTCTCATATCTATATGCACCAACATACAAACTATGTAAATATTTAACTAAAATATTGCCGGGATTTATCACCGTACTCAATTAAAAATTCAATAGAACTTGTAAAGAAATTAAAAAGTGTGAATGTCCCGCCAAATGCAAAACTTTTATCATTCGACGTAAAAAGTCTCTTTACGTCTATACCAACTAAACAATTAAAAACAATATTAGTCGAATTAATTGATAATACAAATCAACCTGATACACACAAATTAGAGATGAAAACTCTTGTCAACATTTGTATAGACCAAAATTATTTTGAATTTAACAGCAAAATATTTTGCCAAACAGACGGTCTGCCGATGGGTTCGCCTTTATCGCCTCTATTAACGGAAATTTTCATGTCTAATTTTGAAGAACACTTATTTAAAGATAACAGGTGTAAAAATATTGTTTATTGGGCGAGATACGTAGACGATGTGTTTTGCATTTGGGATGGTACAACACGACAATTAAACGCTCTCACAAAATTTTTAAATTCCATAAATAATAATATTGAGTTTACCACAGAAATGGAACTCAACAATAGCCTAAATTTTCTAGATTTGACCATTTTTAAAACAATAGATAACGCCCTAGAGTTTAAAATTTACAGAAAAGACAGCTTTACTGATGTAATTATCCCTAGTAGCTCCAATACTCACCACAAAATAAAAAACAGTACCTTTCACTCTTTAATTCACCGGCTTATACATATTCCACTTAACGAAAATAACTTTAATTTAGAATTAAATACAATAAAAACTATAGCTACTAATAATGGCTACAATGAGCAAGCAACTAATTAATAACTTAGTAAAAAAGAAAAAATTAAAACAATTCAAAAAATATTTTTATTGCGAAACAAAATCAGTTAAAACAATTTGGCATAGATTGGATTTTGTTAATAATCTTTCCGAAAAAATCACACAAAATTTTAAGGGGTATGATTTTAATGTTATAATGACTAATCCAATAAACCTACAAAGACTTCTAGTTAATAACAAATCAGCGGTCGATAAACTTGACAAGTGCGGCGTTTATGAAATGAAGTGTGGTGATTGTGATAACATATACGTAGGTCAGACTGGAAGAAATTTTAGAACACGCTTAGAAGAACATAAAAAATCAATAATTAATAAAAAATGTTCAACCGGATTCGCACAGCATTGCATAGAAGAAAATCATATTTTTAACACAACAGATTGTAAAATTTTATACCCAGGCAATAAGGGTCGATACTTAAATTTCCGTGAGGGACTAGAAATTAGGAAGGCGCTAAAGCGGGGAAAACCGATTGTAAATAATATGGAAGAGCTTTGGAACTCTCCGATAGCGTCCGCCCTTATTGCCGATATTTTATGATAGCCTGTATTTGTATATAAATAGTTGTTTAGATATTTCTTGTACATTCCTCCCCGAAGATGACCAATGGTCGAAACTAGTCGGAGAAAATATAAATTAGTGAAACAAACCAAGTGTTTTAATTAAATATCCAGTATTAAGATATAACTTACTCGTACGCTTGGTCGATTGGAAGTGAAGTCTTGTGGAGAAGAGACTCAGGGTGAATTTTAGAGGAATGATTTGATTGGTTGAAAGGATGTGGTGGGGTAGTCAGGGTAGGTAAAGGAAAGACAGAAAATTGTACAAGAATGAGTAGGATAGCGTACGAATATTCTGGAAATTTTGGATTTTCGGGAACTCCATTTTACAAGTTTTAGGCTGTAAAACTCCGAAGCTTGACAATCTTTATTGCCAGCGCTGAGGCACGTCTTCGCGAGACACAATGGCTTGGAGGAAAAATTTTATACAAAGAGTTTTACAGTGTGTTTATTGGAGTTGGCGATGGTCGCCCCTTGTAAATGCAGCCCTGGTCTCCAGTAACAAAGAAATAACAATAAAGAATAGAAATACAAATAAAAGAAATGTATTGAAATTAAAAATGCGCGGGTCCGTCGCGAACACATGTAATTAAATATCTTGTGGTGGAGGCGGTTACTTTGTGATACATTGTAAATATTTAAATAATTAACACTGATTACTTTTTTGTATTCACTTTTTATTTTGTACTGTCACTAGTTTCGACTCAACAGCGAGTCATTCTCAAACTAACTAACTTCGAAAAAAGTTAGTTTGAGAATGACTCGCTGTTGAGTCGAAACTAGTCACAGTACAAAATAAAAAGTGAATACAAAAAAGTAATCAGTGTTAATTATTTAAACATGTAATTAATTTATTTTACATATTGTCTTGTAATTGGGATGTAATTTTCGTGTTGGGCAATAAAGACTTATTATTATTAAAAGTCTTGCGTTGAAAATCACCAGAAATCATTAGATGTTTTTTGATTAAACGAATTTCACTATGGCTTTCGACGTCTAAGTCAAAAAATGTTTGAAACAAAAGTTGTAGCCAACGAAAAACTATACCTCTTTTACCTAAACACTTTTCATCTTAGCTCTTTTGTTTTTGAATTAGAAACTAAAAAATCTAGTAGTTATCAACAACCCACCGATTATGACTTTCGACGTCTAAATCAAAAAATGTTTCAAACTAAAGTTGTAGCCGAGGAAAAAATAAACCACTTTACCTAAACACTTTTCACCTCAGCTCTTTTGTTTCTGAATTAGAAAGTAAAAAATCTAGTGGTTATCAACAACTCACCGATTATGGCTTTCGACGTCTAAATCAAAAGATGTTTCAAACAAAAGTTGTAGCCAACGAAAAAATAAACCACTTTTACCCAAACACTTTTCACCTCAGCTCTTTTGTTTTTTAATTAGAAACTAAAAAATCTAGTGGTTATCAACAACTCACCGATTATGACTTTCGACGTCTAAATCAAAAAATGTTTCAAACAAAAGTTGTAGCCGAGGAAAAAATAAACCACTTTACCTAAACACTTTTCACCTCAGCTCTTTTGTTTTTGAGTTAGAAACTAAAAATCTAATGGACATCAACAACTCACCGATTGTGGCTTTCGACGTCTAAATCAAAAGATGTTTCAAACAAAAGTTGTGGCCAACGAAAAAATAAACTACTTTTACCTAAACACTTTTCACCTCCGCTCTTTTGTTTTTGAATTAGAAACTAAAACATCTAGTGGATATCAACGACTCACCGATTATGGCTTTCGACGTCTAAATCAAAAAATGTTTCAAACACAAGTTGTAGCCAACGAAAAAATAAACCACTTTTACCTAAACACTTTTCACCTCAGCTCTTTTGTTTTTGTTCAATAATCCGAGAATTTTTTTTTTTAAAATAAATACACAACTTTATAATAATTCGAAAATTTACGAACGAGTGTCGTCCACTCCCAGACTAAGCATGAAGTAAAATTTCGAGTTTAGAAAAGCCCCGCGTGGAAAATTTGTCGAGGGTCGCGCAGCGACCCTCGACAAATTTTCCACGCGGGGCTTTTCTAAACTCGAAATTTTACTTCATGCGCCACGCGTATAAAACACTGATTTAACGAGAAATTTAAAAACATACAAAACAAATTGTTCATGTTAATCCTTACGATTAATTCGAATTATTTTTGACGATTCGAATCCTTTCGTAACTATTCGAATCCTTTTGTAAATATCCGAATCCTCTTATGAGGATTCGAAGCCTTTTATGAGGATTCGAATACTTTTACGAGGATTCGAATCCTTTTATGAGGATTCGAATCACCAGCATTTGGATTCGAATACGAATCCTTTTAAAAAAGTTAACTGTTGAGGCTTCTACTTCGTTATACATTATTAACATAAATAAGACACTTAAACTTTGTTTGTATAACTGAGGTTTTTTTATTGTGACTATAGTTTCGACAACTTTAACTTGTCATTATCAGACTACAAGTATTTTTTAAAAAAGTGTAACATATCGGGATCACGAATCCAGTTTAACTAAAGTATTCGAATACCTCTTTTGAATCCTCTAAAAGGATTCAATCCAGGATTCGAATCCTGCCCAGCTCTAACACGTGTTGTATAATTCAATGTCCGTCGGGGTATTAGCCCAGGAAGTAGTTGTTTCAATGAGTGTTTGATATAGTCTTTGTAAGACTAACTTGTTGTTGTTGTAGATTATTAATGGAATTGGCGTTAATATTATTATAGTTTTATGCTAGTTTATTCTTCATCTTCATCTTCAAATGTCCTGAATACAGGGTTCTCAGATCACTGCGCGCAGATAGTTTCTTTTATAATAAAAGTAACAGAAGCACCTTCTCTTAAGAAAACTAGAAATATATCAAATCATAACTTACAATTACTAAGTGAATCATTAAGTGGAGAATCTTGGAACAATATATACAGTGAAAAAAACGTTGATTATTAATTTGAGATGTTCATAAATATATTTTTAAAATATTTCAATAGTATATGTCCACTGCGAACTATTCAAAATAGCTATAGAAAACAATCACTAATACTGTCAGAAGATACAACAAAATGTAAAAATGATCTTCTTTTATACGACACTCTATCTAAATTCAGCGAAGATTTCAAACCCAAACTAAAACAATGTAAACAGGAATATAATAGACTTCTCGAAAACGACCGGAAGCAGTATTACAGCAAAAAAATCTTCGAGTCAGATAATACTACAAAAACTGCATGGGCAGTTGTAAAAGATATAACGGTTAGGAAAAAGAAGACTCATTTAGACAGCGTAAATTTTAACTGTGACGCTGACAAGTTGAATAATCATTTTGTAAATGCGGCAAAAAAACTTATCACAACTACGGGTACTGACAATAGAAGTAGTGTGGGTGTGGACATGAATTTGCACTCAATATTTCTAAATCCAATCACGCTTCAGGAAGTAAAAATGCTAATTTCAACTATGCCAAATAAAAAATCTTTTGGAAATGATGGGATCTCGATGTATGTTATAAAAAAGTGTCTAAATGAAATATGTGATCCTCTTTGTTTCATCATAAACAGTTCTTTGTCGAATGGAATATTTCCAAAAATACTTAAAGTTGCTGTTGTTAAGCCATTGCTTAAGGGCGGCGATTGTACCAATATTGACAATTTTAGGCCAATCAGCCTACTGTCTACGTTTTCAAAAATTCTCGAAACAGTAGTTGCCCAACAATGTAAAGTGTTTTTCAAAAAATTTAGCCTATTTTCTAAACACCAACATGGATTCATGGAAGGTAAAAACATAAACACAGCCATGTATGACTTTACACAATCAGTTCTAATGGGAATGGAATCCGGCGATGTGCCCTGTGGTATCTTTTTGGATCTCTCTAAAGCTTTCGACTGCATCGATCACCAGATGCTACTATCAAAATTATATAACTATGGAATCCGCGGAATAGCGTATAATTGGTTCGCTACTTATTTAACCGAAAGGAAACAAATAGTGGAGGTGCCGTGTGGTGGTGATGCAGTTAGGTCCTCTGAATTGGGGATAACGATGGGGGTGCCACAGGGTAGTGTGCTAGGTCCATTTTTATTTAACATATATAGTAATGACATGTTCAAAATCATTGATGATGAAACGATACAAATTGTAAACTACGCTGACGATACCAATATATGTGTTCGAGGGGAGAATATTCTAGATGTATCAAATAAATCAGAGATACTGTTGGAAAACATGATCGTGTGGTTTACGGATAATAAAGTCATATTAAACGAAAACAAAACAAAATACATGTTATTTAAGAAAAGTGAGGCTACAATGTATCCTCAATATTTATTAATTAATAACGTAAGTGTCGGTCTAACCACCCATGCTAAGTTTTTAGGAGTATACATTGACAATATGTTAAAATGGCGGCAGCATATTGAGTACATATCTACACGACTATGTTCAATGTGTTATATGCTGAGAATTCTTAAAGCGAATGTGTCATTTTCAATATTAAAACTAGTCTACAATTCAAATTTTATGTCCATAGTCCGTTTTGGTGTTATGTATTGGGGTAGTTCTACTAATTTCAATAAAATATGCTTAATCCAGAAACGAGCATTGAGAATAATTTTAAATTTGAAACAATCTGATTCATGTAGATCAATGTTTTCGAGTTGTGGCTTACTAACAGCAACAGCTGTGTATATAATGGAGTGCCTACTATTTATACGTAAGCAAAATACCTATTTCAATGATAGCAGAGGCGTTCATAGATATGGAACCAGAAACACAGCACTGTTAACATATCCTATACACAAATTTTCCATTACTGAGAAAGGAGTGCATTATTCGTGTCTACGCCTATACAATAAACTTCCTATTTTTATAAAAACGGAAAATAATTTTGTAAAATATCAAAAGTATGTTTATAATTTACTATGTCAAATAGAACCATATAGCATTGAAGAATATTTGACTTATAAGATTAACTAGTTATTAGTCACACACATCTTCGACGATTTTCTAATATTAAGTGTCTGTCAATATTTGTACATATTGTATTAGCTCATTTATATTGGAATAAAGAATATTATTATTATTATTATTATTATTTGCACTGGACCCGCACAAACACGATATCAGCATTTTGTGTTATTAATAATAATAATAATAATCTTTATTCCAGACAGAAATACATCTTACGAGGAAATACATAAACAATTGTTACATTTAAGAAATTACTCTATAGCCCTTTGCCAAATTCGGAAAAAATAATGTTTAATTTGTTGCATATGGATCCATACACGACGAGCGGGAGATTATTTTTTTTTCGGTGGTGAAAAAGTGCTCCAAACGTTTTTTTGACTTTTGATTATGAAAGTACACACATTATTGATAAGAATAACAATGTTTATTTATCTATGGCCCTTTGCCAAATTCTGAAAAAATAATGTTTAATTTAGTGCATATGGATCCATACGTGACGAGCGGGAGATTTTTTTTTTTTCGGGGGTGAAAAAGTGCTCCAAACGATTTTTTGACTTTTGATTATGAAAGTACACACATTAATGATAAGAATAACCATTTTTATTTATCTATGGCCCTTTGCCAAATTCAGAAAAAATAATGTTTAATTTAGTGCATATGGATCCATACGTGACCAGCGGGAGATTTTTTTTTTCGGGGGTGAAAAAGTGCTCCAAACGTTTTTTTGACTTTTGATTATGAAAGTACACACATTAATGATAAGAATAACAATTTTTATCTATCTATGGCCCTTTGCCAAATTCAGAAAAAATAATGTTTAATTTAGTGCATATGGATCCATACGTGACCAGCGAGAGATTTTTTTTTTCGGGGTTGAAAAAGTGCTCCAAACGTTTTTTTGACTTTTGATTATGAAAGTACACACATTAATGATAAGAATAACAATTTTTATTTATCTATGGCCCTTTGCCAAATTCAGAAAAAATAATGTTTAATTTAGTGCATATGGATCCATACGTGACGAGCGGGAGATTTTTTTTTTTCGGGGGTGAAAAAGTGCTCCAAACGTTTTTTTGACTTTTGATTATGAAAGTACACACATTAATGATAAGAATAACAATTTTTATTTATCTATGGCCCTTTGCCAAATTCAGAAAAAATAATGTTTAATTTAGTGCATATGGATCCATACGTGACGAGCGGGAGATTTTTTTTTTTTCGGGGGTGAAAAAGTGCTCCAAACGTTTTTTTGACTTTTGATTATGAAAGTACACACATTAATGATAAGAATAACAATTTTTATTTATCTATGGCCCTTTGCCAAATTCAGAAAAAATAATGTTTAATTTAGTGCATATGGATCCATACGTGACGAGCGGGAGATTTTTTTTTTTTCGGGGGTGAAAAAGTGCTCCAAACGTTTTTTTGACTTTTGATTATGAAAGTACACACATTAATGATAAGAATAACAATTTTTATTTATCTATGGCCCTTTGCCAAATTCAGAAAAAATAATGTTTAATTTAGTGCATATGGATCCATACGTGACGAGCGGGAGATTTTTTTTTTTTCGGGGGTGAAAAAGTGCTCCAAACGTTTTTTTGACTTTTGATTATGAAAGTACATACATTATTGATAAGAATAACAATGTTTATTTATCTATGGCCCTTTGCCAAATTCAGAAAAAATAATGTTTAAATCGTTGCACATAATTCCATACGCATATAAACCCATACGACGAGCAGGAGATTATTATTTTATTATATGGGGGTAAAGTGCCTGACACTTTTTTTTTACTTTTGCTTATTAGAGTAAACACACTCATGATAAAAAGAAATAATATATGATGCATATCAACATTTAAGAAGATTGTGAATTTTAAAAAATATATAATAATAATAATAATAATATTAGAACAAATTCTACAGACTATTTGTTTTAAACTATTCATAAAATCAACAAGGCAATATCGCATTTTCATATGTTCCAACTTCACTCCAGTTAAATTTCAGAGGTTATGTTAGACTGTTTATGAAACACAATTCGACAAAAGAAATATTATATGTTCAATAAAAAAAAAAATATTGGCAACTCTGAAAAGGTATATTATAATTATTATAATTACGCGTCCAAATTTTCAGGCTCTACGAAAAATTTACACTGTAAATAATTAAAACAACAATATATGCATGTTAAAGTTAAGTAATTAGTTTGCTTACCCATTTTTGAACAGCCTCCAATTTGAAGAAGAAAAAATAGAATAGAACATACTAACACCTTCATGATTCCTTTGTTAAAACAAGAAAACGGCTAGTAGTTCAAGGTATACTCTTATTTATTAGAATTATCTACTTTAAGATAACACGTAACAATACTTAATTATTTACGCTAAATATTTATTCTGTCGAAATTTAATTGAGCGTTTCGTAACGCCATATTTTACGATTTTCAAATGAATAGAACATTATTTATTATTGATAATGATATTCGTTATGTTAGAATGTAAAGAAAAGTTAATTGTGCATGATTTATTAGTCCTAAAATTAGTGGAGAGAAAAGCCGCTGTTACCGGCGTTTTATCGAAAACGTCGTAACTTGATTATTTTATTCACATTCGCGAAAACATCGGACTCCATTTGTTTTGCTCATTTCATTTCATAATCATTTTAATTCCAAATGACTCAAGTTCGTAACCATTCATTCGATGTTCTTTTGTATATATACTGCCTTTCAATAAAATCAGAACACAAAGTATTTATTGGACGATTTTAATGAAATTTACAGAATTTAATCATGTAAATGAACTGCATCGATGATCAAAAAATCAATTGTTTTGGTTACTATTTAATGGTATTTTTCCTTGATTTCACCATTATGAAGAGCTGCTGATTTTTTAATGTAATTGCTTCTAATATCCAAGTAGCCTCTGAGTAGTTTGACGTTTCAGTTTGTAAAACATAAAAAGATGGGGTGTGTTCGTCGGCGTGCACAATATCATCATCTAAGTGAATTTGAAAGGGGTCGCATTATTGGAATGCGAGAAGCGGGTTTTTCGGTTCGTGCTATTGCTGAAAGGGTAGGCCGTAGTGTATCGGTGATCGTACGCTGCTGGTCCAGATGGTCCGAAGCTGGGGAGAATCGACGTACACTTGGATCAGGACGTCCAAGAAGCACCACTGAGCGTGAAGATCGAGCTCTTCGTTTTACAACTTTAAGGGACAGATTTACAACGTCGCGGGCATTGGGAAATGATTGGTTGGCTCTAAATGGCCAAAGAGTATCCATGGCTACTGTTTACAGAAGAATCCGCAGTTTTGGTATAAGATCCTACCGTCCACAATTGTGTCTACCTCTTACTCCGCAGCATCGCAGAGCAAGACTTGATTGGTGCAGGGAAAGACAACATTGGACCCATGAATGGAATAACATTATCTTCAGCGATGAGTTTTGGTTCTGTTTATGGGCTCATGATGGTCGCAGAAGAGTGAGACGTCGACGCGGTTTACAATTTGCTGTTGAAAGACATACGGCTCTTACACAGGGAGTTATGGTTTGGGGGGCGATAGCATATGGTAGTCGGTCTCCTCTAGTTTTTTTAGAAGCAAGTCTTAACGCGATTCGGTATATTGACAACATTTTACGGCCAGTGTTAGTGCCCTATGTAAATGGCTTGCAGAACCCCATTTTTCAGCAAGATAATGCTCGACCTCACACAGCGGCCATTACAAGACAGTTTTTTGATAGTGCCGAAATCAATTTGTTACCTTGGCCATCTCGTTCTCCAGATCTATCGCCAATAGAACATGTTTGGGATATGATAGGTGTTAGAATAAGTAACTTACAGCGCCCCGCTAACACTGTAATGGAACTTAGAGGTCAATTGATCGAAGTTTGGAATGAAATACCCCAAGCCGATATTGACAGCCTGATTTCTAGCATGCCTCGACGTGTTAATGAGTGTTTGGGAAATCGTGGAGGCCCAACACATTATTCATTTTTATTCATTTGTTTTTTTGTTTTTCAAGTTGATTTTTTGATCATCGATACAGTTCGTTTACATGATCGAATTGTGTAAATTTTATTAAAATCGTGCAATAAATACTGTTCTGATTTTTTTGAAAGGCAGTATATTTTTTTCTTTGTAAATATGTTAAATACTCTTACATTCAATTCCGCCCGAACGTGACCAAGAATACGACTTACGAATTTAAAAAAAAAACCCATCATAAACCGCGCGACCAGGTTCGACCGAATTTTACCACCCAAACCAAAATACTCCGCGCCTCCGAGGATTGGCATCATAAACCCCACGGCGAGCTGTAGATGTTTTACGACCATGGAACAATGCCTATAGAAATCTCTTCCGATTTTGGAAAATTTCAGGGATAAGGCATATGGTCGTAACATCTGCAGCACAAACGGACACGCCGCAGCGGTCGAAAACCAGAAGCCCCAAACCAGAGGCCTCAGGGAGGAGTTACCAGCAGGGCCCAACCCCATCCCCAAAACTTCCTCCACCACCATCTTCGACCAATCACCGTCACCCCCAAGATACATGGCGGGGGCGAAGACATCGGTGGTTGGGAAGACCGAAGAAATAAAAGGAGTTGGATATTGAATTATTAATCAGTCCAGTCCAAGATTTCAATCTATCATCATCAGTTTACTTGAGTCGAACTTCATCATTCGGGTTGTATCATCAGTCAAGTGAATCATCATCATTCAGCAATCACCATTATCATCAAAGTTCCAAGTAACTTCAAAGTGTCGCGATTCATTAACTCACGTCGTAAGTCGTTCATTCATCGCAATCGTCACGTTGATTTAATTTAATATTGTTCATTTCATTTACGTATCATATTCATTCATTGCATTTCATTTTATTCAAGATGGCGAACGAGACGGATGCACCAGTAGATGCTCCTCAAGAAAACGCCAAAAAGAATTGTAAAAAGTGCAAAAAAACGGCTGCAAGTGGTAGAACGTGTATTAAATGTGGTGCAATATTTCATACTAGTTGTGCAATTATAGTGGTTAAGTGTTGTGACCTCCCGCTGGAGGATAACCTAAATGCCGAAGACATCTGTGGTGAGGATTGCTTTCAAATCATGAAACTACTAGTTGTCGAACTTAAACTAAGCAACAATCTCCTACTGGAAAAAGTAGGATCACTAGAAAAATTGCTTATGGTCAAAGATGGTGAAATAAACACTTTAAAAGACAAGTTAAATAAAAAGAGCGCGACATTGGTCGAAGTCGTTGATGAATCTGTGAAACTCGCGAAATCACCTTGGCCCGCTGTTCCAACTCGTACACGGACGATCGGCGCACTCGCCTCGGCCGCGCCAGATAAATTAGCGTTGAAGAAATCCACCACTCCTGTCCGCGTTATCAGCGATAACAATAAATTTCACAAAACAGACATCGGTCAATCAAGAAAAAAATCTTCAACTCCCACAACCGCGAAGCCAAGTGAATCAGAAGCAGATGATGGATTTACAACTGTGGGGAATAGAAGAAAACAACGGAAAAGAAAAATGAAATCAATTATCGGCTGCCAGGATGACACGGACATCAAAGGTGTAGCAAAAATGGAACACTTACATGTCAGCCGAGTCATTCCGACAGCAACCGAAAAGGACTTGATACAATATCTAAAAAATAAATCATTCACCAACATAGAATGTACACAAATGACTTCAAAACATCCCGAGAAATATTCCTCATTTAAAGTATCAGCATCTGCTGAAGACATTAATAAATTGATGGATCCTGTAGTATGGCCCCGTGGAATGAGTGTTCACCCGTTTTTTCACTGGATGACGAAGCCGAACAAAACACCAGACTCAAGCGTACAGCGAGGGTAAAGTCGGATTCACTACCGAAAAAAACAGGATATTTTGATCTACCGCAAGTTACATTTAACATCTTACTGTTAAATATTCAAAGCGTCAGAAATAAGAGTGGCCTATTAGAAGCTCTTATTAATGATGATAATTTTACAATTATTTGTTTAACAGAGCACTGGTTGTCGGATATTGAGTCAGAAGTTTTTAACCTTGAACATTTTATTGTTGCAAATCACTTTTCTAGAAAAATGTTTATACATGGTGGTGTCATGATATTAATAAGAAATGGATACAAATATACCACTCTCGATATTAATATGTACTCCATCGAAAAGCAATGCGAAGTAACGGGTATTTTAATCAATGACTTAAATACTTTAATTATCATTATCTACAGACCCCCTTCGGGTGACTTTAACTTATTTTTAGAGATACTTAATAATATCATGTCCAATCTAGATTTTCTTAAATTTAATATTTTTATTTGTGGTGACTTTAATTGCGATTTTATTAATAGGAAGGACACTTATAACCAACGACTCTGTGACTACCTGTGTGGCTATCGAATGTGTGGTTTAGTCAACTTTCCAACAAGAGGAGATTCCTGTTTAGATAATGTATTTACCAACATTAGTCACGTTAAAGCCATGGTCAATCCAGTCATTGTACCATTTTCAGATCATAACGGGGTTAGTGTAAGTATTAAGTTAAACCACAGATTGAATAATAATGCTATCAAATTCTTTCGTCCAATTACATCTTTTGGTAAATTTAAGTTCCACAATATGCTTAGTAATATGGACTGGAGTTTTACCGGCAATTAACAATACTTGGAAGACATTTTTGAATATATTTTTACGCTTATTCGAAACGTGTTTTCCTGTAAAGTCGAACAATATTGCAAAAACTCCAAGTAAGTGGTTTACTCATGATCTCAAAATGATGAGAGAAAATTTAAACTTAGTCTGCGAGGCAAATGCAAAGGTGAACAATGCCGCTATGAAACAATTAAAGAAAGACATGCAGATAACATACAAAAATGCAATCAAACAGGCTAAATTAGAGGCAAATGATAGATTAGTATCGTCAGCGAGTAATCCTATAAAAGCCATGTGGAATATTTTGAATAGCCATAGGAATAAATCCATACCTGTGATAGATAAATGTGATATAACGGCACATACTTTCAATGATTTTTTTGTTAACATTCCAAATAAAATCAATAATGAACTACCCATCTGTGATATTGATCCTCTAAATCTAGTCAACTTATATGTGCCTTCTAACTTGCCACCATTCTCATTTCTTCTTGTTTCAGAAGCAGTGGTAAGGGACACAATAAAGGGCATGAAGAACAATGGTAGTACCGACATTTACGGTATCTCGATCAATATAATCAAACATGTATTAGATGTACTAATAGAACCACTGACCAAGTTAATTAATAATAGTATAAGATCGAGTGTATTTCCAGACGTTCTAAAAGTATCGAAGGTTGTTCCGATTCATAAAAAAGAGGACATAAATGATTGTAATAACTACCGTCCTATAAGTCTGCCTCCGATTTTTTCTAAAATAGTGGAAAAGATATTACTCAAACAAATAATTAATCATTTTGAAAGCAACAATATCCTAGTCAAATTAAATTAAATATCCTAAGTAAAGAACAGTACGGATTTAGGGAGGGGAAATCTACACTTAACGCCATACTGAATCTTACTGGATCAATTATTGATACTTATGAAAGTGGTAATTTCGCTTTTGCTACTTATATTAATCTATCCAAAGCCTTCGACTGTGTCCCTCACACACTGCTTCTAAGAAAGCTGTACTCGTACAACTTCAACCCACAGAGTTGTGGCCTCTTGTTGTCTTTTTTAACTAGGAGGCAGCAAGCGGTCACGTATAAAGGGGACAAATCTGAATTCCTGGAAACGACATGTGGTGTCCCACAGGGATCAACTCTAGGGCCTCTTTTGTTCCTAATTTTTATAAATGATTTTCCTCAGTACATGAATGATGGTAAAGTGGTTTTATTCGCTGATGATACTACTATAATTAATTCATCTCCTAACATCGAGACGGCCTATGAAAAAAACAAAGAACTTTTAATAAAGGCTACAACATGGTTTACTGCTAATCGACTGAGTCTCAATGCTAACAAAACTGAAACCTCGATTTATACCTTAAACAACCATCATATGACAAATATGCCTACGGTTGTTAAATTTCTAGGTGTTTATATTGATAATTCCTTGTTGTGGGACAGTCAAGGCGACGAACTCGCAGCAAAACTAAATAAAAACATCTTTGTCTTGAGAGGACTAAGAAATAACGTCTCATATGAAATGCTCAGAACGGCCTATTTCGCGCTCTTTCAGTCCCGTCTTACTTATAGTTTAGCTGCTTGGGGCCACTCTGCAATAAGACACCGTATTTTCGGTTTACAGCGTAAGGCCATTAGAATCATATCCAACCTGGGTTTTCGAGATGACTGCAAAATGGCTTTTATTAATCTCAAAATTCTCACATTTCCCTGTTTGTACATACTGCATTGTTTGTTATCTGTTAAGTCTAGCTATGACAACCACATATTACAACCCATAAATCATATATATCAAACCAGAACGAAGGAAAACCTGTATGTTCCAAATTTAAGATTGCAAAGATCTAGAAATGGTGTAAATTACTATGGCCTAAAATGTTTCAATGTCCTACCAAATAGCTTCAGAAATCTTGACATAATATTATTCAAGTCTAAGATTAAAGCAATACTACTGGAAAAAGCTTTTTATAGTTTGGAGGATTTTCTGGACCACACATTCTGATATCCAACTATAAATGTTTTTTAAATGTGTAGTTATCGTATGTAATTTTTCATAATTTAATATGTATGTGTTCGTTATAATTTTAAGACTTTATAGCTGAGTGGGTTAACACAACCATTTTATTCTTTATTTGTATTTTATTTTTTTAATTTCAAATGTTGGGTCCTAAATCTTATGTTTAGGCTCGTAATTTTTAAATTTTGACTTATTAGTTTTGGATTTTCGATCTTACAGTTTAAGTTCTAGATTTTAGGATCTGAATTTCAAATTTTAGATATTAAGTATTGTTTCTTAAATTTTAGCCTTTAAGTTTTAATTTTTAAATTTTAGCTTTTAAGTTTTAGGTTTTAAATGTTATTATTTATATTATATCTTTTCGCGACAATATTTTACTGTATATGTATTACTATTGTAATATTGCTGTGATGTCCTGCAAATTAATTATAATATTATGTAATGTATCTTATCTGACCTGTGTAAAACTTCCGTTATGAGCACCAATAAAGTATTATTATTATTATTCATTTCATTTATCATTGTGTTTATTTTTAATCATTGTATATTTCTATTCGTATTAATTCTTGTTCATTATTAGTCTTGTTTTTCGTTGTTAATAAATTTTATATTGTTGTTGGAAATCAAGTCATTCATATTCAATCAGCATTTTAACTTCATATTTTTACATAAACAAAAGTGAGTGCAATCTTTACGGATATCGGTAAGTTTATTTTATAATTATTTTGGTGTCTGTGTATAACTGAGCTAACGGAGTGTTTCGGAGGAACGTCGCTCAGTGCAAAACTCATGCTCTTTATAAACTTATAAAAATTAGCACAAATCCCAAGCGACGTCTTGCACCCCGATAACACCGCTAATGGCATCTTTGTAGATATGATGTTTTTCTGCGCAATTAGCTTTAAAATCGTACGTAAAGTGTTCATCCTAACCTAGAATTGAGAATTTTCCACACGAACTTTGCGGTTTGCGGTTGCCATGGTGAAGTTAAATAAAATGTTATCCACCTGCAAAACTTTGTTTACCTGTTTATCAAGAATTATTAAAGAAACCTCGCTCTTTTAATTGTCTTAAGACTTTCTTGAGTATTTTGTGTTCAGCGAAGGCTCGCAGCCTAACTCCAGGGTAGGCCACAGCGCCAAGGTACACAAAATTTGAGGTTGGGATCGCGCTTTATAAATACAAGGAATTGCACAAGAAAGTCACCTTTCAATTACCTTGGGTCCCTGGCCTACCCTGAAGTTAGGCTGCGAGCTACCGCTGCTTGTGTCTTAATTCCCTCCCAAACTCAAGTATCTTTTGCGTTGTTTAGAAGTCTCTTATTGGCAAATCCCGCCCTCTTAAGAGCCTAAGGACTTTGTTGAGTGTCTTGTGCTTCGATTCCCTCTTAAAACTCTATCTAAAGAAGTTTAGATAGATTCTGGGAGTGGAAACACTCGTTTTTCCACTCCCAGACGAAGCATGAAGTAAAATTTCGAGTTTAGAAAAGCCCCGCGTAGAAAATTTGTCGAGGGTCGCGCCAGCGACCCGAGACAAATTTTCACGGGGCTTTTCTAAACTCGAAATTTTACTTCATGCGCCACGCGCACAAAACACTGAAATATTTTTTTTATAATTTACGGTATCAATTTTTAATTTGAATTAAATCTTGCGTAGATTTAGATTCATGCGTGTTTCAGAAGTTTTTCATTAGCGCCCTCTTAAGTATCTTAAGACTTTCTTGAGTATCTTGTGTCTCAATCCCCTCCAAAACTATCAAGTATCTCTTGCGTTGTTTAAAAGTCTCTTATTAGCAAATCCCACCCTCTTAAACGTCTAAAGACTTTGTTGAGTATTTTGTGCCTCGATTCGCTCTCAAAACTCAACCTATCAAATACCTGATGCGTGTTTCAGATGTATTTCATTAGCAAATCTCGCCCTCTTAAGTGTCTCAAGACTTTCTTGAGTATCTTGTGCCTTAATTCCCTCGCAAAAGTCTATCAAGCATCTCTTGCGTTGTTTACAAGTCTCTTATTAGTAAATTCCACCCTCTTAAAAGTCTAAGGACTTTGTTGAGTATTTTGTGCCTTGATTCGCTCCTAAAACTCACCCTATCAAATACCTGATGCGTGTTTCAGATGTTTTTAATTAGCAAATCTCGCTCTCTCAAGTGTCTTGTGTCTTAAGACTTTCTTGAGTATCTTGTGCCTTAATTCCCTCCCAAAAGTCTATCAAGCATCTCTTGCGTTGTTTACAAGTCTCTTATTAGTAAATTCCACCCTCCTAAAAGTCTAAGGACTTTGTTGAGTATTTTGTGCCTTGATTCGCTCCTAAAACTCACCCTATCAAATACCTGATGCGTGTTTCAGATGTTTTTAATTAGCAAATCTCGCTCTCTCAAGTGTCTTAAGACTTTCTTGAGTATCTTGTGCCTTAGTTCCCTCCCAAAAGTCTATCAAGCATCTCTTGCGCTTGTAAACAAGTCTCTTATTAGCAAATCCCACCCTCTTAAGAGTCTAAGGACTTTGTTGAGTATTTTGTGCTTCGATTCGCTCTCAAAACTCAACCTATCAAATACCTTATGCGTGTTTCAGATGTTTTTCATTAGCAAATCTCGCCCTCTTAAGTGTCTCAAGACTTTCTTGAGTATCTTGTGCCTTAATTCCCTCCCAAAAGTCTATCAAGCATCTCTTGCGTTGTTTACAAGTCTCTTATTAGTAAATTCCACCCTCTTAAAAGTCTAAGGACTTTGTTGAGTATTTTGTGCCTCGATTCGCTCTCAAAACTCAACCTATCAAATACCTGATGGGTGTTTCAGATGTTTTTCATTAGCAAATCTCGCCCTCTTAAGTGTCTCAAGACTTTCTTGAGTATCTTGTGCCTTAATTCCCTCTCAAAAGTCTATCAAGCATCTCTTGCGTTGTTTGCAAGTATCTTATTAGTAAATTCCACCCTCTTAAAAGTCTAAGGACTTTGTTGAGTATTTTGTGCCTCGATTCGCTCTCAAAACTCAACCTATCAAATACCTGTATGCGTGTTTCAGATGTTTTTAATTAGCAAATCTCGCTCTCTCAAGTGTCTTAAGACTTTCTTGAGTATCTTGTGCCTTAGTTCCGTCCCAAAAGTCTATCAAGCATCTCTTGCATGTTTTAGTAGTCTCTTGTTAACAAATGTTGTCCTCTTAATTGTCTTAAGACAAAACTCAATCAAGTATCTCTTGCGTATTCCAGATGGTAATTGTCTTAAGACTTTCTTGAGCATCTTATTCCTTAATTCTCTCCGAAAACTCTCACAAGTGCCTCTCAAGAGATTTTCAAACTCTCTTAAGTTTCTCAAATGAATAACACAGCTCTTTTCTCAATTTCCTTCCGAAACTCAATCAAGTATCTCTTGCGTGTTCCAGATGGTAATTGTCTTAAAACTTTCTTGAACATCTTATTCCTTAATTCTCTCCGAAAACTCTCCCAAGTGCCTCTCAAGAGATTTTCAAATCTATTCAAACTCTCTTAAGTTTCTCAAATGAATAACAAAGCTCTTTTCTCAATTTCCTTTAAGAAACTCAATCAAGTATCTCTTGCGTGTTCCATATGGTAATTGTCTTAAAACTTTCTTGAGCATCTTATTCCTTTTTTCTCCGAAAACTCTCCCAAGTGCCTCTCAAGAGATTTTCAAATCTATTCAAACTCTCTTAAGTCTCTCAAATGAATAACAAAGCTCTTTTCTCAATTTCCTTTAGAAACTCAATCAAGTATCTCTTGCGTGTTCCAGATGGTAATTGTCTTAAAACTTTCTTGAGCATCTTATTCCTTATTTCTCTCCGAAAGCTCTCCCAAGTGCCTCTCAAGAGATTTTCAAGTCTTTACAAACTCTCTTAAGTTTCTCAAATTACACTTGTAAATAAAACACTTTTTACTTTGTTTAACCACTGAATCTTACATTTAATTGTGTGACTAGTTTCGACTACCTAGTAGTCATTCTCAAACGAAAGTAAATACAAATTAGAATCGAAATAAGATTGAAAGAACACGAGCGAGCCTTTAGATTAAAACATAATAGTTCTACCTATGCTAACCATCTTTTAGAAGATAATCACACTTTTGGCGAGGATGTACTTTCAGTAATCCATTTTGCCGAAAAAGATCGTAAAATGGATTTACTGGAAGCACTAGAAATACACAAGGCCCGAATTAATCCCGGAATTTCCCTTCTTAATGACCAGGTTGACCTAATGTACACCCCTCTTTTCGAAGCCGTATAAATAGTTTTTAACGTGTAATTTGTATTTACTTTAGTTTGAGAATGACTACTAGATAGTTGAAACTAGTCACACAATTAAATGTAAGATTCAGTGGTTAAACAAAGTAAAAAGTGTTTTATTTACAAGTGTATTTAATAACAAAGCTTTAAAATTTAATATACTTCTTCCATTACAGAAATCACTCCCTCAAGACTTCTTGCTTTTCAATTCTTTTGCAAAACCCTGTCAAGTGCCTCTTAAGTCTTTATCCGCTGAGCAAAAAGCAAACAAATAACGTTTCATCAACATTGCAATGACATTAAACGTTGTTTTAATATTGATGAAACGTTACTTAAATGTGTTTACTCAGTGGGTTATTAAAATGCTTTAGTCTCTCGTTTCTTAAATATCTTTCGTAACTCTTAAGTTTTTTTCAAGCCCCGTATTGCTCTTTCTTGGGCGCCTCTTAAGTCTTTTTCAAGCCCCGTATTGCTCTTTCTTGGGCGCCTCTTAAGTTTTTTTCAAGCCCCGTATTGCTCTTTCTTGGGCGCCTCTTAAGTCTTTATCAAAGCCCCGTATTGCTCTTTCTTGGGCGCCTCTTAAGTTTTTTTCAAGCCCCGTATTGCTCTTTCTTGGGCGCCTCTTAAGTTTTTTTCAAGCCCCGTATTGCTCTTTTTTGGGCGCCTCTTGAGTCTTAAGCCTTTTCCGAGTTTCTTGCTTCATAAATCTCTTATGAAAGCGTCATTCTCAAGTCACTCTTAAGTTTTTAGCTTCTTTAAGAACGAACAATAGTCTCTCAAATATATCTAGTGTGAATAGTATTCAAGAATCCTACTTATATATATATATATATATATATATATATATATATATATATATATATATATATATATATATATATATTATCATTTGCCTTTTACCTTTCGGTGTAGGCTAAGAATCCTACTTAAATATGTAAATTAAAAGACAAGAGACTAATCAATTTTATAGTTTTATAATCTCTCATAAGCTTATTTTTAGCGTTTTTACTTTTATTTCCATTCCGTTACCATTTAAGAGACTTAAAAGGTAACGGAATGGAATTGAAAGTCAAAACCCTAAAAATAAGCTTATGAGATTATAAAAAAAAAAAAAAACGTAAGAGACATAATAGAGAGACTTGCTGAATAAGATTTAGGAAACTAAACAGAATAGAGAGGCTTGAGTGGGATTTAAGAGTTGAGACTCGTTCTTAAATGACTTGCGGTAACAAAAATTCGATATTTTTACATTCGGATTTTTTTGAAGTAACTTTCCAAGCATTTATTGTTTTCATAACAAATTTAATTTGAAGTTTCTAGCGAGTGTTTCCACTCCCAGACGAAGCATGAAGTAAAATTTCGAGTTTAGAAAAGCCCCGCGTAGAAAATTTGTCGAGGGTCGCGCAGCGACCCGAGACAAATTTTCACGGGGCTTTTCTAAACTCGAAATTTTACTTCATGCGCCACGCGTATAAAACACTGATTTAACGAGAAATTTAAAAACACACAAAACAATACTTTACACCTTGCATTTTTTTCTTCTCGACGAATTTTAACACATTGTTCTGTATTTGCATCGATAAATAAGTATTTATAACAGAGTTTATGTTTTAATATATGCAACTCGTTCAACATTCGTGTACGTTGGGTTGCCTACGCCGCGACTCTGTCGTCACAAATTGTTATTAAAGAGTTTAATGTTAAGCATTATGCGAGTTTTTTCCACTCCCAGACTAAGCATGAAGTAATATTTCGAGTTTAGAAAAGCCCCGCGTAGAAAATTTGTCTCGGGTCGCGCAGCGACCCGAGACAAATTTTCACGGGGCTTTTCTAAACTCGAAATTTTACTTCATGCGCCACGCGTATAAAACACTGATTTAACGAGAAATTTAAAAACACACAAAACAATACTTTACACTTTGCATTTTCTTCTTCTCGGCGAATTTGAACACATTGTTCTGTATTTGCATCGATAAATAAGTATTTTTAACAGAGTTTAATGTTTTGATATATGTAACTCGTTCAACATAGGCGTACGTTGGGTTGCCTCTGTCGTCACATATTGTTTTTAAAGAGTTCCATATAAAGCATTAAGCGAGTGTTTTCCACTCCCAGACTAAGCATGAAGTAAAATTTCGAGTTTAGAAAAGCCCCGCGTAGAAAATTTGTCGAGGGTCGCAGCGCGACCCTCGACAAATTTTCACGGGGCTTTTCTAAACTCGAAATTTTACTTCATGCGCCACACGTATAAAACAGTGATTTAACGAGACATTTAAAAACACACAAAACAATATTTTACACCTTGCATTTTCTTTTTCTCGGCGAATTTTAACACATTGTTCCGTATTTGCATCGATAAATAAGTATTTTTAACAGAGTTTACTGTTTTAATATATGCAACACGTTCAACATTCGCGTATGTTGGGTTGCCTACGCCGCGACTCTGTCTTCACAAATTGTTTTTAAAGAGTTTAATGTTGCTGTGAATACGGGCCCAATTGTAGAGCTTAATTTGTATAGATAATTCGCAAATACCTAACGAATGCTTACTTTACTTTTTTAACCACAGTCACTATTTGCATATTAACCTTGAAATCAGTATCTTATAGATAAGATAAATTATTCAAAACAATAACTAAAATCAACACAAATTTATACAAAAACAAGTTTTACATGTTCTACGTACATTATAATCGTCTTCACTGTTGAACAAACTCACACAGAATTAAGAAATCCTTACTTGCGCACAAAAATGTTATTCCTAAAGAAGAGCTATTCAATCGTTTTAATCTTACTTTCATTCATTGGATTATCGTTGTCGGCTTCATTGTATCCAGATGGTTCACTTAACTGCTTGCAAGAATGTGGAAAGAACAGGATTTGTCTTGCAGTGATGAGACCTTGCAAACCTCTTCCGGCTTGCAATTGTTGTCCCTGTGAAACTTTAGTAAGCTTTTTTTATTTGTAAATAATATAGTTTAAAGTTTATCTATTTTTAGGTTCGCTTATAGTAGCATTTTCTGTCGGGAAATTTGGAAATTATCGTCTGATTTGTTTGGATTTGAATAAAGATAAATATTAAACTTGTTTCTTATTATTTTTTTTAAAATTAAATAAAGATATATGAAATAAATATTATTTATTTATTCAGTCAACGGAATAGTAATAAATCGATTCGTATTATTTGCAAGGTAACAACTCTTTGATTTGATTGTTATATTTTAGTTTCAGAGGGGCAACATATAAGACAGCGAGAGCTCGCAGCCTAACTTCAGGGTCGGCCAGAGATCCAAGGTAATATGTATCCGTTATTGGAAGGTGACTGTCTAATCCCACCTCCTAATCTCAAATTTTGTGTGCCTTGGCGCTGTGGCCTACCCTGAAGTTAGCCTGCGAGCCGTCGCTGATATAAGAGCATATTATTGAAAATATTTATACAGGGAATCAAAAGTTGTGGGGCGGTTTCGTCGGCTAGTCAGAGTTATTTGTGGTTATTTATTTATTTACAAAATATACAGAGTTTGCGAATATTTGGCGTGATCTTGGGCGGCGTGGCGGCGAATGTGCGTCACGTCGGCAATCTCCTCGCTGGGGGAGAAATGGGCGGCGAAGGGCTGGCTCGGTCCTCTCTTCCATAGGCTGCGGCGCGGAGTCCTTCCCGGGTTGTCCTAGAAGAGGCGGCAAACGATTTTGTGAAGCTTGGTGTACTCGTCGTCGTGGCGAGTGGAGTCCGTCCTCAGCGACGGCTTGCAGCCTAACTTCAGGGTCCGCCAGAGACCCAAGGTAATACATATTATTGTTATTGAAAGGTGACTTTGTTGTGCAATTTCTCGTATTTATTAAGCCCGATTCCAACCTCACATTTTGTGTGCCTTGGCGCTGTGGCCGACCCTGAAGTTAGCCTGCGAGCCGTCGCTGTCCGTCCTGGACTTGACAAGCGTGGTCGTGAAGAAAGGTTTCTTCTGGCTGCGATGATGCGTTGAGCGTAAGAGCACAATTCGCAAACTTGCAAGCGTTCTGACCTCACAGGGTGCGGAACGTACTTCCAGTTTGAGAGTGTGATGCTCCGCCGATTTGTGAGGGTGCGGTTCCTTTAATGCCTCTTTTTAATAGGTTCTCCCTCCTCATCGGTGGGGGTGCGGTGGTAGCGCGACGGTGGCGTAGGGTAGTACGGACCGCTTTGGTAGGCGCTTCGTTCTCCCCCTCAGGACCCTTAGGACGACCCGGCAGAGGGTCCTGGATTCTTCCTGGGTCATCCTCTTTTGCGGACCGGGTAGCTGGGGCATCCTTCCCGGTCGCTGCATTTCCTCAGGGCTGACGTGTGATATGTGGCCAGTGGGACGCATCTCGTGAAGCAATTTCAAAGGAGCAAGGTACTTTTTCTGCTAAGATCACGTATGGTCCACCACGTTTGAGGGTAAACTTTGCAGTGGTCTTCTTCTCTGTTTTGCTGAGGGTGTGTGAGTTTACCCATACTAGTTCTCCTGGCAAATATGTGTGAGCAGGCTTTCTCTTCTTATCAGTGTAGATTTTCCTCTGGTCCTGAGTCTTTTCGTGACGTTCCTTGGCTAGCAGGAATGCATCTATAAGCTTGGTAAGCCTGGTTGTGATGTCGGGTAGATGAGGACGTCCCGGCAGAGGGTCCTGGATTCTTCCTGGGTCGTCCTCTTTTGCGGATCGGGTAGCTGGGGCGTCCTTCCCGGTCGCTGCATTTCCTCAGGGCTGACGTGTGATATGTGGCCAGTGGGACGCTTCTCGTGAAGCAATTTCAAAGGAGCAAGGTCCTTTTTCTGCTAAGATCACGTATGGTCGATCACGTTTGAGGGTAAACTTTGCAGTGGTCTTCTTCTCTGTTTTGCTGAGGGTGTGTGAGTTTACCCATACTAGTTCTCCTGGCAAATATGTGCCAGCAGGCTTTCTCTTCTTATCAGTGTAGATTTTCCTCTGGTCCTGAGTCTTTTCGTGACGTTCCTTGGCCAGAAGGAATGCATCCATAAGCTTGGTAAGCCTGGTTGTGATGTCGGGTAGATGAGGACGTCCCGGCAGAGGCTCCTGGATTCTTCCTGGGTCGTCCTCTTTTGCGGATCGGGTGTCCTGCCTGGTCGCTGCATTTCCACAGGGCTGACGTGTGATATGTGGCTAGTGAGACCATCGGCGCATCTCGTGAAGCAATTTCAAAGGAGCAAGGTCCTTTTTCTGCTAAGATCACGTATGGTCCATCACGTTTGAGGGTAAACTTTGCAGTGGTCTTCTTCTCTGTTTTGCTGAGGGTGTGTGAGTTTGCCCATACTAGTTCTCCTGGCAAATATGTGTCAGCAGGCTTTCTCTTCTTATCAGTGTAGATTTTCCTCTGCTCCTGAGTCTTTTCGTGACGTTCCTTGGTCAGCAGGAATGCATCTATAAGCTTGGTAAGCCTGGTTGTGATGTCGGGTAGAGATGAGGGTCGGTTCTTATTATCTCACATAGATCGTGCTGGACAACTGTAGGGGTTCGGAGTTCCCTTCCGAACGTCATGTTTCAGTTGACGTGCCTTGGCCAGCAGTAATACATCTATAAGCTTGGTAAGCCCGGTTGTGATGTCGGGTAGATGAGGGCCAGATCTTATTATCTCACGTAGATCGTGCTGGACATCTGTCGGGGTTCGGAGTTCCCTTCCGAACGTCATGTTTTAGTTGACGTGCCTTGGCCAGCAGGAATGCATCTATAAGCTTGGTACTCCTGGTTCTGATGTAGGGTAGATGAGGGTCAGTTCTTATTATCTCACGTAGATCGTGCTGGACATTTGTAGGGGTTCGGAGTTCCCGTCAGAACGTCATGTTTTAGTTGACGTGCCTTCGCCAGCAATAATGCATCTATAAGCTTGGTAAGCCTGGCTGTGATGTCGGGTAGATGAGGGTAGGTTCTTATTATCTCACGTAGATCGTGCTGGTCATCTGTAGGGGTTCGGAGTTCCCTTCCGAACGTCATGTTTTAGTTGACGTGCAATACGCCTAGTTTATTACGAATCGGATTGCTGGAAGCTTACTAGGCCAGTCGGTGTGTTTTGTTCCAACTTGAATGGCTAGTTGCGTTTTCAAATCCCCATTTTTTTCTCTCCACTGGATTGGCTGCTAGGTGGTCGATGTCAAACCAATGGGTGATCTGTTGCATAATGGCACTCACAAACTGGGTGCCATTGTCGCTGATCTCGGAAGTACAAAGCGCAAGAACACCTCTTCGATGAGTATTCGTCCACAGGCGGCGGCTGTAGCGGTTTCCAACGGGATAAAATCGACCCATCTAAACGCTGTGTCCTCGACTATAAAGATCCACTACTCTTTTCCTGGACCTTCCGGAAGTGGTCCAAGAAGGTCGATTGCCAATACTTAAAACCTTCTATTCATGGCCGGGGTTTGTAGGAGTCCTGGCGGTTTTCTGTTGGATGCCTTGTATTTTTGGCAGTCCTGGCAGTGACGGACGTATTCGACGACGTCATAGCGTATCCCTGGCCAATAGTTTTTCTAGAGGATCTTCCTCAGGGTGTGGTCTGCACCATAATAACCTGCAGCTGGGTGGTCGTGAAACCTTTTTAGGATCTCCTTCCTATTTTCTTTCGGGATGATGAGCTAAGGTTCTTCCGTCTCATCATCGGGGGATTATCTGTATAGAATTCCCTGATTCATGATATATCCCCTGGTTGTCCATCGCCTGGTTTCTTTAGGTCGGTCTGCCTCGAACGTGTCGATGATTTTTCTTATCTCTTCGTCTGCTAGCTGCTGTTCCCGTTGCTCTGCTGCTGCCTTGGGAGGCTAACGAAGTTTATGCGAGCCTGGTCAACTGGAGGTCTTGACAAGAAATGTACGATGACGTTCGCTTTTCCTGGAGTCTATTTGCAGTCGTTAGGGCTGAAGTTGCAAGGCCCATCTGGCGAGGCGTCCACTGGGTGATTTAAGGGTCATCAGCCAGCGTAGAGATTTGTAATCTGTGAGGACAATTATCAGACTATCCTCGATGTATCCCCTGAATCTCCGGACGGCCCAGATAACAGACTGGGTATGCTCAGGTTTTTACCTGTCGGTGTGTACCTTTTGAGCGTCCGACTGGTGGATCACCGCCTTATCTGCGAACCACTGCCCACCGATTCACGTGTGGACCTGAGGGGCAAGTAGGCACCCCTGGGCTTTTCAAGGCCCACCCCCGACTCCTCATTTAACGACGACAAGCACCAGGGCTGAGTCAACCCCGTCGTGTGTAGGGTAGCCCTATCCAAGATAGGGACACAGACTAGGTGTGCTCAGGCTTATACCGGTCGGTGTGTGCCTTACGAGCGTCCGTCTAAGGACAGGTGGATCACCGCCATATCTGCGAACCAGTGCCCGCCGGAGACCAACCCACGTGTGGACCGGAGGAGCGAGTAGGCACCCCTGGGTTTTTCAAGGCCCACCCCCGACTCCTCATTTAATGGCGACAAGCACCAGGGCTGAGTCAACCCCGTCTTGTGTAGGTTAGCCCTATCCAAGATAGGGACACAGACTAGGTGTGCTCAGGCTTATACCGGTCGGTGTGTGCCTTACGAGCGTCCGTCTAAGGACAGGTGAATCACCGCCATATCTGCGAACCACTGCCCGCCGGAGACCAACCCACGTGTGGACCGGAGGGGCGAGTAGGCACCCCTGGGCTTTTCAAGGCCTACCCCCGACTCCTCATTTAATGGCGACAAGCACCAGGGCTGAGTCAACCCCGCCGTGTGTAGGTTAGCGCTATCCAAGACACGGAGGTTACCTCAAGAAGGTTTACAACTCCGACTTGGACAATCGTCCCTTTCAGACATCCGCCGTCCGAAGACTTTGGTCTGCCCCCGCCGCCTCCTTAGGTTTTAGGTGCTATGACGGGACCCCCTAATAGGGGCATGAAATGTATTCGCTTGTTCCTAGACCCACCGGGTATCGAACGTGTTCTCTTCTATTTAGCGGAACCCCTGTCAAGAAAACCCATCCTCCATTTATCGCATTCCAAAATTAGCGAGGAATAGAGGACCCCTTTTCTTTTTCTTTCTTATTTATTTAATTCAAATCTTTTCTATTATCTTACAATTTAATTCTATTTTCTTACATCGTTATTTGCTTATGCTAGTTATACTAATTTACGTTATATTAATAATACTTGTTCGTCTTCCTCTACTGCTGTGCTTGCCCAAGTATTCAGCTTCTTTACGTCTTCTATCTTCATCGTGTTGCCTCTTCTAAGCTCTAGTTCTTGGTTTTCGTAGACTTCTATTGTTTCTCTTCTTATCTGAGTTCTTTTATCTAAGTTGCACTCTTTTAGGACATGCCTTGCGTCCTCTTCTTCTGCTCCACATTCGCATTGCCCTGTTGCCATCTGCTGTAAGCTCCTCATGTTGCCGTGGTTTGTTACTGCCTGTGTGGCTTTGTAGTTGAGTTCTAACCGGTCTAGTCCAATTTGTTTGCAGAGTGAGTGTCCCCATCTGCCCGTGGTCCCATCGTCCCATTCCTTTTGCCATTTCCGTAACAGACTATGCGTGTGCTCAGGCTTATACCGGTCGGTGTGTGCCTTTTGAGCGTCCGTCTAAGGACAGGTGAATCACCGCCATATCTGCGAACCACTGCCCGCCGGAGACCAACCCACGTGTGGACCGGAGGGGCGAGTAGGCACCCCTGGGCTCTTCAAGGCCCACCCCCGACTCCTCATTTAGCGGCGACAAGCACCAGGGCTGAGTCAACCCCGCCGTGTGTAGGTTAGCCCTATCCAAGATAGGGACACGGAGGTTACCTCAAGAAGGTCTACAACTCCGACTTGGACAATCGTCCCTTTCAGGCATCCGCCGTCCGAAGACTTTGGTCTGCCCCCGCCGCCTCCTTGATAGGTGCTATGACGGGACCCCCGCCATTTCCGTAACACAGAGGCTACCTCAAGAAGGTCTACAGCTCCGACTTGGACAATCGTCTCTTTTAGACATCCATCGTCCGGACTCAGGTCTGCCCCCGCCGCCTCCTGTTTAGGTGCTATGACGGGACCGCCGGCCCAGACGACAGCGAGTGCTTCTCTTTCAGTCGTACTGTAATTGGTTTGTGCAGTGGTAAGGAGTCTGCTGGCGTTCCTCCTTCCCTCCCCTGCATCAGGGCTGCTCCCAGTGCGTATGCTCTGGAGTCTGGTGTACGTTTTGGTGGGCTGCGCCTGCTGGAGGAGAGGTGCTGAGATGAGGGCTTCTTTGAGGGGTTCGTATGCTTCTCGCTGCAGTGGTCCCCAACTCCAAGTAACGTCCTTGGTGAGATTGCTCAGAGGTTTGGCGATCTTCGAATAATCCTTTATAAATTTCCTAAACCAGCTGCAAGCTAGTAGGACGCTCTGCAGTTGCTTGATATTCTTCGGTGCTGGCCTAGGCGAAACGGCAAGCACCTTTTCCGGGTTTGGCTGGATTCCATCCTGGCTGATAATGTGGCCCAGATACTTCACGGAAGTGCAGCCAAAATGTCCCAATCTTTGAATGATCTTTTCTAGGTCCCGTAGATGATCTACTGATGCGGAGAGGACGATCGCAATATACTAAGATTCTGGTGGGCTCCAAACCTGTCTTGACACGATCCATGAGCCGCTGGAAGGTGCGTTCCGTAGTCCAAAGGGCATCCTAGTGTACTGGAATAGGCCAAACGGGGGTGATAAATGCCGTCTTGTCCTGGTCCTCCTTGCGAACTTTCACCTGGTGAAGATTTACGCCCTGGACTGCAGGTCGAGGGTGAAGATGACAGCTATCTCACTGAGCTTCGTACGTACCCCGTTATAACACTGCGGTGGTCCCCAACTCCAAGTAACGTTCTTGGTGAGATTGCTCAGAGGTTTAGCAATCTTCGAGAAATCCTTTATAAATTTCCTATACCAGCTGCAAGCCTATAGGACGCTCTGCAGTTGCTTGATATTCTTCGGTGCTGGCCGCTGCGAAACGGCGGTCACCTTTTCCGGGTTTGGCTGGATTCCTTCTTGGCTGATGATAGGGCCCAGATACTTCACGGAAGTGCAGCCAAACTTGCATTTTCTCCTATTAATCCCGAGGTTGAAATGTCTCAACCTTTTTAAAGGATCTATTCTAGGCCCCGTAGATGATCTACTGCGGCGGAGAGGACGATCTCAATATACTAAGATTCTGGTGGGCTCCAAACCTGTCTTGACACGATCCATGAGCCGCTGGAAGGTGCGTTCCGTAGTCCAAAGGGCATCCTGGTGTACTGGAATAGGCCAAACGGGGTGATAAATGCCGTCTTGTCCTGGTCCTCTTTGCAAACTTTCACCTGGTAGTAACCGGACTGCAGGTCGAGGGTGAAGATGACAGCCATCTCACTGGGCTTCGTACGTACCCCGTTACACACTGCTTCAACATACTGATTTAGAAGTAAATTTTCTTCTGCTCAACGTTTTCCAATATTTCCTCCAATTGGCGTAAATCTTCAAATGATAAAATTAGTATTCTTTTATTACTAGTTTCTACACTGTTGCTCTGTTTTTATCTATTTTTGTTTCACCTAAATTGTCAATTTTAAGGTTCAGCACATTTAATTGGCGAAATACTTTGAAGCTTTCGCATAAAACTCTGAAATATTGCGTATTGCTAAAGCAATACGTCAAAGACGTGTAGTTAAACTTCACAATACTTCAGTGATTTATACGCGTGGCGCATGAAGTAAAATTTCGAGTTTAGAAAAGCCCAGAAAATTTGTCTCGGGTCGCTGCGCGACCCTCGACAAATTTTCACGGGGCTTTTCTAAACTCGAAATTTTACTTCATGCTTAGTCTGGGAGTGGACAACACTCGTTCTTAGAAGTTTCAAATTGAAGGATGGCTCTAGATTACTAAGTTTATCACCATTTTACAAAGGCTACAGTTCGAAGGACCAATCATGGTCTTCGGAGACCGAAGGACTACAGGGAATCAAAGATTTTTTACAAGAAAACAACGAATATCTGAATGTTTACAGCGTGGATAGAAAAGAAAACATCCAGTTTTGAAAAAGTATTAAAGGTTTTCAGTGCGTTTTTAACTTCACTTTAAATCAGCGTTTTATACGCGTGGCGCATGAAGTAAAATTTCGAGTTTAGAAAAGCCCCGTGAAAATTTGTCTCGGGTCGCTGCGCGACCCTCGACAAATTTTCTACGCGGGGCTTTTCTAAACTCGAAATTTTACTTCATGCTTATTCTGGGAGTGAAAACACTCGTTTTTAGCTTAGAATTGAACGCTTTTCAAAAAAACGACGAATGTGGGAAAAACAACAAAAAGTCCCCGTATAATTACTCACCCACTGAGGAAACACATTCAATTAATGTTTCATCAACATTAATACAACGTTTAATGTTGCTACAATGTTGATGATATAACGTTATTTGTTTGTTTTCTGCTCAGTGGGCACAAATTCAATTTTATTAAATCTTTGCAGTCCTCTGGATTTATGGCTAATTATAATGTTTAATATTTGTAATTTCGCAGAAAATCAGTATAACCGTATTGTTTGGGATATTAGATTGTGGTGGAATGAGTTGGAAAGTTAGTTAGTTGAAAAGCGTCGAGTTTCCAACTCAATCCCATCCCTTCTTATTCCTTCATCTCTCACAGGGCAACTTTTTATTATCCTTTTTACGAAGTGTAAGAAGGGATTACATTTTTACACAATGAAAGGCCTACAAGGACAAATAAGAGTATTAAAGCGAGGACTCCTTTATATAGCGAGTTTTTCTTTTTAAGTACACACATTCCGATATTCAGATATTCTTTGTTTTTTTTTAAAGAGTTTAATTTGAAGCGTTAAACGAGTGTTTTCCACTCCCAGACTAAGCATGAAGTAAAATTTCGAGTTTAGAAAAGCCCCGCGCGGAAAATTTGTCGAGGGTCGCGCAGCGACCCGAGACAAATTTTCACGGGGCTTTTCTAAACTCGAAATTTTACTTCATGCGCCACGCGTATGAAACACTGATTTAAAGTGAAGTTAAAAATGCACTGAAAACCAACCCGAATTCGATACCTTTTCAAAACTGGATGTTTTCTTTCCTATCCATGCTGTAAACCTTCGGATATTTGTTGTTTTCTTGTAAAAAATCTTCGATTCCCTGTAGTCCTCCGGTTTCCGAAGACCATGATTGGTCCTTCGAGCTGTAGCCTTTGTAAAATGGTAGTACACTAAGTAATCTAGAGGGATCCTTTTATTTGAAATTTCTAAGAATCAGTGTTGTTCACTTCCAGACTAAGCATGAAGTAAAATTTCGAGTTTAGAAAAGCCCCGCGTGGAAAATTTGTCTCGGGTCGCTGCGCGACCCTCGACAAATTTTCACGGGGCTTTTCTAAACTCGAAATTTTACTTCATGCTTAGTCTGGGAGTGGAAAACACTCGTTTAAGGCTTCAAATTGAAATCTTTTAGAAAAACAACGAATATCTAAATATTTTAAGAAAATAAGCTGAATTTGGAATATACGTAAGAAAAACTTGTTGTATATTGTGAGCTTCACAACAAATCCTCGCTGAAACGTTGAAATAATTCGAATCGATCTTTCACTGATCAGAAACGAGTCACGTTTCCTTAATTTAAAATTCCCTGTGATAAAATCTGCGGTTCTTGCGAAATCTCCCCCAAAACGGCATTTGAAAGAGTAATTCGAGAAGTTGTAGTAATTTAAAACCGGGACACCGATAAAAGTTTGGCAAGGAACATCTTCGCATTCACAATTACATCGTTATTATGTATTCATACCACCGACGAAAACATTACAAATCATTTCATAACGGTATCCCCCGCTATGAAATGTGTTGGGTGCTCGGGTTTAACCACTAAACACTCACTGACCGTTGTCAGGAGTGAAAAACTTTCCGAGGAGTAAAAAACGTTAACGCAGTGTTTATAAAAATGTGTATATTTGGGAGATGTGCTTCCTTCAACGAGTAGCTAACAAGTGATCTTAGAAACTAAAAACATATTTACAATGGTCGAAAAATCCCTCGACCGAGGGTGCAAGAAATGCATTGTCCTTTTTCCTGGAAAAGTGCGCATCTGGTCACTAAATTTTCGCGTTCAAGACGAGTTTGGCTATTTTTCAAGGGTGGTCAGTGAAAGTGGCCTTATGAGTCTTAACAAAATGATACTGATGTTAAGATAGCCATTAGATTTTCCAGCGACTGATTGTTTTTCTTAATTTAAGGCATATTATTAATGAAACAAAGAAAACTAAACTAATTCCAGCCCTAAAAATATAGCTCATCCAAACTTAAATTTATTTTCGTATATAGGCTTTATCAAACACAAATAGATAGTCCTCCCAAAAGCATGTAATAAAATGACCTGATTTCAAACTTAAATTAAAAATATGTAGTTGTGATTAAAATTATTTCTTTTAACTGACGTGTAGCTTAGAGCCTAACTAAGCCATTTAAGCTATAAAATTTTGGCAAAAATGTTAAATGAATTTTGTATAATTTTTTTTCATCCGAACGACTCGAATAAAATGACCAGATTTCGAACTTAAATTAAAAATATGTAGTTGTGATTAAAATTATATCTTTTAACTCTGACGTGTAGCTTAGAGCCTAACTATACATACTTTTAATTTAAGTTTGAAATCTAGTCATTTTATTCGAGTCGTTCGGATGGAAAAAAATTATAAAAAATGTATTAAACATTTTTGCCAACATTTTTTTGCTTAAATGGCTTAGTTAGGCTTTAAGCTATACATCAGAGTTAAAAGAAATAATTTTAATCACAACTACATACTTTTAATTTAAGTTTGAAATCTGGTCATTTTATTCGAGTCGTTCGGATGGAAAAACTTTATAAAAAATGTATTTAACATTTTTGCCAAAACTTTATTGCTTAAATGGCTTAGTTAGGCCTTAAGCTACAAGTTAGAGGTAAAAGAAATAATGTTATTCACAACTACATACTTTTAATTTAAGTTTGGAATCTGGTCATTTTATTTGAGTCGTTCGAATAGAAAAAAATTATAAAAAATTCATTTAACATTTTTGTTAAAATTTTATAGCTTAAGTGGCTTAGTTAGGCTTTAAGCTACACGTCAGAGTTAAAGAAATAATTTTAATCACAACTACATATTTTTAATTTAAGTTTGAAATCTGGTCATTTCATTCGAGTCGTTCGGATGGAAAAAAATTATAAAAAATTCATTTAACATTTTTGCCAAAATTTTATAGCTTAAATGGCTTACTTAGGCTTTAAGCTACACGTCAGAGTTAAAAAAAATAATTTTAATCACAACTACATATTTTTAATTTAAGTTTGAAATCTGGTCATTTTATTGGAGTCGTTAGGATGGAAAAAAATTATAAAAAATGTATTTAACATTTTTGCCAAAATTTTATTGCTTAAATGGCTTATTTAGGCCTTAAGCTACAAGTCAGAGTTAAAAGAAATAATGTTATTCAGAACTACATACTTTTAATTTAAGTTTGAAATCTGGTAATTTTATTTGAGTCGTTCGAATAGAAAAAATTTATAAAAAATTCATTTAACATTTTTGTTAAAATTTTATAGCTTAAATGGCTTAGTTAGGCTTTAAGCTACACGTTAGAGTTAAAAGAAATAATTTTAATCACAACTACATATTTTTAATTTAAGTTTGAAATCTGGTCATTTTATTCGAGTCGTTGGGATGGAAAAAAATTATAAAAAATTCATTCAACATTTTTGCCAGAATTTTATAGCTTAAATGGCTTACTTAGGCTTTAAGCTACACGTCAGAGTTAAAAAAAATAATTTTAATCACAACTACATATTTTTAATTTAAGTTTGAAATCTGGTCATTTTATTGGAGTCGTTAGGATGGAAAAAAACTATAAAAAATGTATTTAACATTTTTGCCAAAATTTTATTGCTTAAATGGCTTAGTTAGGCTTTAAGCTACACGTCAGAGTTAAAAGAAATAATTTTAATTGCAACTACATATTTTTAATTTAAGTTTGAAATCTAGTCATTTTATTGGAGTCGTTAGGATGGAAAAAATTTATAAAAAATGTATTTAACATTTTTGCCAAAATTTTATTGCCTAAATGGCTTAGTTAGGCTTTAAGCTACACGTCAGAGTTAAAAGAAATAATTTTAATCACAACTACATACTTTTAATTTAAGTTTGAAATCTGGTCATTTTTTTACATGCTTTTGGGAGGACTCTCTATTTGTGTTTGATAAAGCCTATATACGAAAATAAATTTAAGTTTGGATGAGCTATATTTTTAGGGCTGGAATTAGTTTAGTTTTCTTTGTTTTATTAATAATATGCCTTAAATTAAGAAAAACATTTATTTCAATTTACGATCGATGGTGGATGCGCCGGGCAAATCCGTGGCTGGAAAATCTATGGCTATCTTAACATCGGTCAAAATGATTTGTAGTGTTCGTCGTTTTTTGTACATAATCAATTGTTTTTGGAATTAATTTCGCATTATTTTGATGAAACAATATATTAAAAATACGTTTATTCAGCGAGATCAAATGTGTACTCCCCTACTTAGGGGATCAAATTACAATAATAAATTCTTAAAAGGATTAATATCCTTTTAATAATATGTATATTATTGTAATTTAATATTTCATTTTCCTTACATTGATCAAATTTGTACTTTGTTTATATAAATTTAATTTAAAACAAGCTGCTATTAATTCGCTATAGACAAGCGAACAATGTTTACGACGCGTCATTTTTGTGAGGATACGTAATATACAGGGTTATTCAAAACAGTTTTCAAACCAGCGACGGCTCGCAGCCTAACTTCAGGGTAGGCCACAGCGCCAAGACAGAAAACTTCAGGTTAGGACCGTGCTTTACAAATACAAGGAATTGAATCGCACAACAAAGTCACCTTTCAATAACGGATATATATTACCTTGGCATTCTGGCCTACCCTGAAGTTAGGATGCGAGCCGCCGCTTATGTTTACTTAAGGGGGTAGTACACTCTGGCAGCAACAACCCACGAATAAATGGAATAGATGGCTTTAATAGTTGAACCTTCCGGCGCAAAAATATTTTTTTTTTAGAAAAAAATTATTCACTCCTGTGGCCGCTGCAGCAGGTGAAGTCTGACGCCGCAGTCCAAACAATACTGATTGGCGGGAGTTCTGCAGATCGTCCTGTTAGAGCTGCAAGAGAAAACGTTTTTTGTCGATATTGTCAGATAGATTTTCTATCATGGTACATAGGATATTAGAGAAATGTTGATAAAAAGAAAAATGGCGACGCGTTAAAAAAGATGTTCGTTTTTGGACAAAAAAATTAGATAAAAGCGTGCACCAAAAATCTATTTTTAACGATATCAAAAAGTGGATACGTACCATGATAAAAAATATTGTGTAGAATTCAAAAAACAAAGATTTTGTTAAATCGGATAAACCGTTGCAAAGATAGAACTCCCGCTAATTTGAAAAAGATGTTTCCGAGATAATCGCTTTTAAAGTTTCGAGAACTTTTTTTAGCGATTTTGTCTACTTACCTTTAGTCAGCTATCCCGGGCCCGTATAATAATCCCTCCATGTTCAAATCGGCATCGTCCTGCTGCTTCTTCACGGCCACGTTGGACCTGCGGGCCTCCTTTACCGTTTCTCAGCGCGCTCGACGCGCTCTTTATCGGCTTTCGCACAAAAACTGTTGCATATCGGGCCGATTTGGAGCTGGACCACCTTCAGGATCTGCTAGAGGCCATTAAGGCCGTCGTTGAAATTGCATGCGGCCACATTCGCCGCAATTTCCACAATTTTCTTCCCGCTGTGAATAGTTTTTGGCGATATTGACCAAACGCAAACATTGAAACTTTCATTTGCGTTCTGCGTGTATCCTCCCAGACAACGTTCCAGTAATTCATCGCGGCTCAACTCGACATATGGCACCGAACACTTTCTTCTTCAGGGTTGGGTTGTGTTACAGACACACTCAGCTGACCGGTAGCTTTAGCATTCTGCCACGTACACCAGGAATCTGCGCCTTCCGGACAATTGTTGTGTTGCGGATCCACCTCCGTGGATATTTTGTGATACAGTGTCGCCATTATTTCCCTTTTTATATTTCCCGTCGATGCGGAGTTCCTCCGAATAGCTAACCCATAATAGATGGTCAATTCATCAATTCATTTTGCCGTCAAGCTCACCTTACCGCCGAGTCCTTTAGTTTTCTTTACCAGTTGGCGAATTCGGCTGCCCATGCGCTTTTGCATATGATCGATGCACTCCTTTTTATGCACGATCAAGTCCTCGTCTGGATCCGAATCAACAATCTCCTTGAACGTTTTACTATCGCCATCTCCGACATATTTACTGTACTTTACGCCATGTAAAGCTGAAACATTTCGACGATAGAATCAACCTCCATTTTTCCGGATGAGCCCTGGTGATTTCGTTGACAATCGCTTTTGTGACTTTCCTGCCATTCCTCGAATTCTGTGGTCCTTTCCTTGTTTTTCCAAAGATCGCAAGCTTTACACACTTTTCACTTTACTTCCAGGTCTAATACTTTTCCCGTACGCCAGCCAATAAGAGTAGTCACGCCCAACAGAGACGAAAATCCACTCTTCTTCCAAGACCCATCGCCGGACACCGTTAACCTGCTGAATTCTTTATCTTCTTCGGACAATACCTTCTCTCTTGTAGCAGCTTTTTTCATCGAAACATTTCGTACGGCTTCTGAGGCTGTGTGAATTGCGTCAACGATCTTGTAATACGCTGTCTTCACAATAGGACTGGGCAAGTACATGAATTCGCAAAACTTCAATAGTCCGTTGTATCCGATTCCCAGAATTCTTAAGCAAGAGATTATGCGACGATTGATTTTGAATGCGTGACCATCAACTAGCGGACTGGAATTTATGTACTGCGGATCACAAGACGTACAACATACAGCGATTTTGAACCCCAGACCGCGGATACAGCTTTCTTGAAACTGTAACTCCGAACCGCACTTTTTACATACCACTAACTCGGACAGTGCAGTGAAAACACTCAGGAATTCGATGAGCTGATATTCAAAACCAGCACTCACGATGCTCGAAGTTTTTTTGAAGACGCCGAAACACCTGCAACATCGCCTTCCAAGGAATACCGATTAATCGGACGGCGTCGTTTCATGGAACTGTTTTTCTTGCGGATATTGTTGTATTTTGTCCCTTTCTGCCCTTCGCTCAATCGTTTATTAGCCATTTTTAACAAAAAAAAAACAACGCCGGAGAACACGAGGAACGTTTGTTTGTAATGAGAGGTTGCCATAGACTGCCAGAGCCATCTACTATGCGATGCGGTAACATTTGGAACTCAATATAAAAAAATGAACTTAGGCCACGAGCAAGAGCACACTTAGGCCCAAATAGGGCCCATTGTGATATCATAAGTGTTACCTTTCCCTCACGAAAACCATTTGGAGCCGATGATGAACTTTGCGAGGTTCCTGACGTCTACCGACTCATGGTCAGGAAGTTCTTCCATATATAGTCGGCTTGGGTAGGAATTTCTTATTCTAGCTAGAGAGGGGCATTGACAAAGGTAGTGAAGAACACGTTCATCTTTCTCTTCGTCAAGGCATCCTCTGCAGTAGTCGCTATGGAGAATACCCAGCTATTGATCTGTTATGTACTGTGCAGTGTGATGTGCTAAGTGACGCAACCTTATTCCTTGCGTAATTTCAAGACTTTACTCTATTAGGTATTTTATGCTGTTATTAATACGATTAATTGTTTAGACTATAATATCGTATATTGTACTTTTATTGCATTTCATACTTATTGTTAGTTATAATTTCATTCTTTCGCACAGGTATTTATGCCAGGTACAGGACTCGCTTTATCTGTATTCTTAATATTTTATCCCCGTACCTGCATATTTTCTATTATAATGGACCACACATACGCAAGATATTCTCACGCACCCTCATAGTTGTTCACCCCCATAGAGGACCATAACTCGTAATAAAAGTCACTCCTGGGATGAGAAAATCTTACGTTATTTCTACATGTGCATTTTATTACTCAAGTTGGGTGGCATTTTAAGCGTCGGTTCCCACATTCATGTTATAAATAGGAGGAACCCCCCAAATACGACTTAGTTTTAGATTCATACGCGAACTGTAACGTATATTACGCTAGTTCCTATAATTGTTTGAACTCCGATAGTTATAATATTGAAATAAATAAGTATTAAGTCAACTATCGTATAATTGTTCTACTGTGAGGTAGAACTGGTGTCAGGTGACAAACATCAATTCCACAACAGAGCGCGTATGCCAAAGGGATGAAACGTATCAAGAACTCTAGTTTTTCTAATGTTAAAAACATCGCCCGTTTCGCCGATGACGGACTGGTTCTCTGAGTGCGGTTGGAGCGCCGTGACACGGGTCCACCAATTGGTCTGAAACTCTGTAACGTAGTTTCTGGCGGACTTGCGGTTAAGTCTACTATAAAGTAGATATTCAAAAGAATTTTTAAAGAAAAAAAAAATAATTGTATTTTTGAAAGAAAAATTCCCGTGATTCAAAGCTTATATTTATGTTAATAAATTTTACAAATGTTTGTTTTGCGTCTTAAAAAATCAAGCTCCTGAATCACATTGCTTTTTAGTAACCCACTAACTGAATAATATAAACATATCCACTGAATCTATGATTAATTTGCCAAGTTAAAGTTGTTGGCCGGAACTCCTCGGGCTCACTGTGTTTGTCACTTCGATAAATTGATAGATACTTCTATAGTTGTTTATGTTTGTGTTACTGAGAATGTCACATAAATATATATATGCGAGTGGAATCGATAAAAACGGACGGGGGGAACTGTGTCAAGATGGATAAGGGTGAAAGGGGAGTGTGAGATGGAATGGGAAGTGCATTTGAGATGACGTATTTAGGTCTTCATCCGGATGGACGCAGTTTTAAATACTCATTTATTTACTTCCTACGTAATTTTATAAAAAAATCATAAGATAGTTTTTTTGCGGGGATCGAAAAACTAAATCTAATACACCTATTTAAAATATTTTGTGTTCAATAAAATAAAACCTCTAGAGTGTGTAATGATTCGACCCTAGGTATTATACAAATTTATAATTTGTATTTTATTTACGTTGTGTTGTGTATGTAGTAACCCTTTAAATTTATTTAACAGATTCGTTGTTTGTGTCAATATGCATTATCGGAAATACTGTGTCTTTCTTCCCTTTTAATGACCAGGAGTATGTGTGGACAATAAATAAAACAGGATGTGAGTTTAACGGATGCAAAGTTTATTGACCTCAATTATCACATTTCTAATTAATTTGTGTTTCTTAAATTATTTATATTCTCGAAATGCTTTATTTTCGTTTGTACTTAGAAGCCATGTGCATTTTAGTTAGACTCAAAAAGTATATGACTCTACTTGTGGGAGCAAAATTAAATAACCCCTGCATTTGCATTACGAGATGGGAAACCCACAAAAACCATCTCGGAGCTTACCAGACAACCAACTAGCGGGAACACTCCTCTGATTAGCAAGCAGATCCCGACGTCATCCGTTGATTGTTTTGTGTCATTAACTAGCGGGAACATAAATAACTCTGCAGTACTAACTCGGGACGACCACACCCGTTAATTGTGATCAGCAATTAACTAGTGGGAACATTCCTCCGTTTTCCACGCACAGCTCGATTACACACGTCAATTGTTTTTGTGCTATTAACTCGCGGGAACATAACTCTGCAGTACTAACTCGGGACGACCACACCCGATAATTGTTTTCAGGCAATTAACTAGCGGGAACACTCCTCCGTTTTCCAAGCACAGCTCGACCACACCCGTCAATTATTTTTGTGCTATGAACTAGCGGGAACATAACTCTGCAGTACTAACTCGGGACGACCACACCCGTTAATTGTTTTCAGGCAATTAACTAGCGGGAACACTCCTCCGGTTTCCACGCACAGCTCGACCACACCCGTCAATTGTTTTTGTGCTATTAACTAGCGGGAACATAACTCTGCAGTACTAACTCGGGACGACCACACCCGTTAATTGTTTTCAGGCAATTAACTAGCGGGAACACTCCTCCGTTTTCCAAACACAGCTCGACCACACCCGTCAATTGCTTTTGTGCTATTAACTAGCGGGAACATAACTCTGCAGTACTAACTCGGGACGACCACGCCCGTTAATTGTTTTCAGGCAATTAACTAGCGGGAACACTCCTCCGTTTTCCACGCACAGCTCGACCACACCCGTCAACTGCTTTTGTGCTATTAACTAGCGGGAACATAACTCTGCAGTACTAACTCGGGACGACCACACCCGTTAATTGTGATCAGCAATTAACTAGCGGGAACACTCCTCCGTTTTCCACGCACAGCTCGACCACACCCGTCAATTGCTTTTGTGCTTTTAACTAGTGGGAACATAACTCTGCAGTACAAACTCGGGACGACCACACCCGTTAATTGTTTTCAGGCAATTAACTAGCGGGAACACTCCTTCGTTTTCCAAGCACAGCTCGACCATACCCGTTAACTGTTTTGTATTCTTTTTTGTTGTATAGTTTTTATATTTGTTGTATAATTTTGATTTTTGTTGTGTTATTCTTATTTCCCTCTGTGATTTGGAACTTGTGGTGCTTTTCGTGATGTTCTTCTTCCGAACTGTTTCTTGACTCCCTACATGTTTTCCGCTCCGCACAGCTTTTATAACTCTGTTTCCCACCCGATCGTGGAGTTGGAAGATTTCGCGCAGACCATATATGGTTATAAAATACCACCCATCCCTGACGTCACGCAATTCCCCCGACTTCGCAAATTCGTTGTGTTTGCGCTTGGTTAAACCTAGAACTGAATCTTTCTGTATGTCTTAGCATTTCTCCACGCGCCGGTACTTGTTTATTATTTTAAGGCGAAGCTGCATTTGTTATTTCTTTCAGATAAACAATTTTGATCGACTTATGTTATTCTCGTATTTACTGAATGTTGATTTTTCTTTATTATTTTCTTGGGTGATTTTTGTATTAATATTTTAATTTAATTTCGTCAAAAATAATATTTGCACTTGACCCCTACTGACCTATTACAAGTGCCATGAAAAATATTGTAAGTTGGCAACTCTGAAATTATACATTATAATTATTCTGTCTGGCGTTTTATATGTCAATTCCTAAAGCGTGTAGCCAACTTAAATTTAAAAAAAAGATTAAATGCTTGCACTCTAGAGGTTTATTTTATTGAAAATACCATACATTCAAGATGTTACGGCTTTACCTGATACGCCGTAACCCAACGCTCATTAGCATAAGGGGTGTCCTGGCTGTGTCCAGGGCAATTAGAAATTGTATAGATTTTTATTACTTAGGAAGAAAGTATACATTTCTAAAGAGTTTAGAATAGGGTTGTGAGATGGAAGAATCAATCGTGTTTCGAAATCTGCTAGTGTTCTTGTTTGCTCATCGTGTTTTATTTTGTTGTTTTTGTAAAGTTTACTTTTGTTATTGTTATTAATTATTTATTTAAGGGTTCTTTCTTCGCTGTGACTTATGTAATAGCAAAGGCCAATTATATTCTTTTTTCCACGAATGTATATATTCACTTTTATTAAAGTTATAAAAACTGTTTCACAATAACTACAACTGTTAGAATATTAAACTGATTGTTTAACGAATAACGAGTAACAGTCAGTTAATGAAAATGAAATATTATTAAGCACGAATTAATTAACTCTAGTAGTTGACGCTTCGAGTGTCACCAATAGGTCTGCCTCCAAAATTGTGTGTTTTTGAAAAACATTTCTTCGTTAAACAATATTTTTCCTGGAGGGGCACGCATAACGCTAGGGTAAACTTATTTGTTTTTCCCAGAGTTATCTGCGCCCGCCCGCTCGGCTCCGAAAAGCAAACACAATTAAGAAACAATTATCTATTACAATTCTATCTTGTAGTGAATACTTACTCGATTATGCTCACTTGTATTGAAAGCAAAATCAACATTTAAATCACATAAACATGATACAAATGAGTAATGGTAAGTATTCACTGACCAAAGATAATTTAGATAAAGAATAACATACATTACATTTTGTTATTGTTGTAAGTAACTTGTGAATATTTTGTTTGTTGTGGAATGTATTTGCTATTGTTGTACTTGAATACACATTATTTTTCTTCACAAACCCTGATTCACTTTTAAATTAAAATCAGTGAAAGTGCAGAATTGGTAAGTTGAACATTTATTTTAATACATAGAGAAGTGTAAAAATGATGTAAAGTTAGTCGGGTAGTTATGCAGTGGAACATTTGTTGTCAGCTACAATTACTTATAAAAAAATTGCCCGCCGAGTCAACACCCCCGTAACACATGTAATTCAATTACTCCTCGATCATTGGAAAACGCATTTGCTAATATGAAACGAAGGGTTATTAAATAATATTAAAACACTTAACTTTGTTTTACCACTTTAATTAAAGTGGTAAAACAAAGTTAAGTGTTTTAATATTATTTTATGAAGATGTACCAGAAAGTGAACGCCAACCAAATCAAAGATTTGAAGGGTTATTAATAATAATAATAATAATTCTTTATTAACGGACAAGCCATTTACAATGTAGAGCCAAAAAAATATATTATTAGTTGTATTAAAGCTGAAGGATTATACTTTGAACACCTACTCTAACTTGTATTCATCCGAGTTTTCAGTTTGTTCCCTAAATATAAATAATGTTTAGTTTTAATTTATTTGACATTTCCTGTATTTAATTAATTAGATAACCTCTAACCGACTGCCCCATTTTGAAAGCAGGCTTGTCAATCGTGTTCTAATAGTTGAGGCCTGCTCTGAATCATTTTTTTTTTCGATCTCACGGTACATTTATTTTAAAATTACAACTTTAAAAAATAAAATATTCCTTGCCTTGGAAAAATAATAATCTCGCGCTTATAACTGTAATTTTTAATGATTCTATTGACATCTAAAAGTATTTACGTTATTGATATATATATATATATATATATATATATATATATATATATATATAACTTGCTTGAGTTTTTTGGGCTGCTTTCTCGCGTTGGTTGGTTTATTTGCGCTCTACGTTTCGGCAGCATCACTTCTGCCATCCTCAGTATACAAAGAAGCTCCTGAGGATGGCAGAAGTGATGCTGCCGAAACGTAGAGCGCAAATAAACCAACCAACGCGAGAAAGCAGCCCAAAAAACTCAAGCAAGTTATATTTTGCTCGCGAAAACCTAAAAATAAATATATATATATATATATATATATATATATATATATATATATATATATATATATATTGTTACCATACCAGCCACCTACCCATTTGCTGATTCAGCTACTCATCTCCATAAATACCCAGCGCCTGGAGATAACAGGCAGTTCCAGTCAGTTCCCGACAGACTCCGGCAGCTCGCGCTCGTATCAAATTACTTATTCAAATTAATCTTTGTATTTTCATTCTTTCAATTGTAATTGTGTTCAATAAATAAAACTTTTTAAAAACAATCGTTACGTAGTGAATACGTTAACTGGCGCAGTCGGTAGGATAACTCGACGTTATTGTGCTCTAAAATCGTGCAGTGTAACGGTGAGTGTTAACTCTTTACGGATTATCCTCAAGAACCAACCCCGAAGGAAAGGACGCTACAATCGCCGAATTTCCGGTAAAATCTCCAAACAACGCTCAAATCGCTTAGTTTTGGATCCCCAAGAGAAACGAGCTAAATGAAACACATAATAATCATACTGTAAGTACCTTTTAAAAATTTTTGCCATCCCACTCCTGTCAAAAACGAACGTTTCCAAAATTGACCGTTTCAATCTTAACGCGATATTAGAGGCCGTTCAAGAAATTGAAGAGGCAGAAGAAAACATGGCGCAAGAAATCAAACCCGTCGATCAAAATTTAATTCCAACATTCTCCGGTGACAAAACAACGCTAAGGAGTTATGTAACAGCTTGTGAATACCTAATTGATGAATTTCTCAATCCTCAACAACCCGATGTTCGCATGCAGAGAAGACTTCTAATGATTTTCATGGGAAAACTCGAAGGAAAAGCCCGTGAAGCCCTTGATGCAAATCGAATGCCGAACACCTGGCCGGAACTCAAAGCAATTTTAGTCCACAGTTTTGGCGACAAAAGATCTGAAGACGTACTAGCTTACGATTTAAACAACATTCGACCATCGAAAAGTGACAGTTCAAAAGAATACGCCGCTAAAATTAAAGCTACTCTTTACACGCTTTTATCAAAAATCAATTTGGAAGAAAATGACATAAACATTCGTCAAATGAAGATTGCACAATACAATTCAATTGCTCTTCGCACATTCTTATTTGGACTCGACATGATAAATGACCGAATAGGACTTGAAGTAAAATTAAGAAACCCAAATGACATAGAAACAGCAGAAGGATTAGCAAGTGAAATAAAAAATTACGATCTCCAGAAAAAATGCTATCTTGACTCCAGTTATAGGCCAACGTTAAGAAATACAACGCCACCAATGCCAATGTCGCAGATAAGACGCCCACTACAGTCGAGGCCGACATTCCAGATGAACAGACCAGCGATAAACAGTGGTCATCGCTTCATTCCTCCACAACGACAACTGCCCAACATGCGCAGTTTCCACACCAACAAATGCAACAGCGTGCACAATTTCAAAGAATAAACAGCACCCCAACACCTTACAATCAGTACAGACCGTACTTGAACCAGAGATATGAACAACCCACGCCTATGGAAGTTGATCTGACAGCCTTTAAACGTCCCGCTTTATCTTCAATACGACGTGAAAATAAAAGACCTTGGTTACAACACTCAATGCTTGAAAAACAAGAAGAAATTTTATCTTATGATAATGAATTTGCTTATGACGATGAAAATTATTGTACTCAACAACAGGAATGTAATGATTACAATTACGAAATTTATGAATACGACGAAAGTGAACATTTAGCAATCGAGGAGGGCCTTAAGGAAGAAATAAACAAGAAAGAAACGCCCGAAAAACAAAATGCTGCTCTAAATTTTATCATGGCCGCCGAGATAATCGAAGAAACATAACTCACGGAATAATTACATACAACGCCCAATTAGACCCACAACTACCTTATTTAAAATTTCAAAACTACAAAATTTTAATTGATACAGGTGCATCAAAATCTCTGATAAGTGAAGAAATTTATAATTCAATGAAAGATAATTATGCAATCAACGAAGAATTCAAAATTCAAACACCGCATGGCATAGAAGAAGGATCAATGGCTCTTAAAGTCAAAATACCTGATATCTTCAAAGAAGAACGTGAACACGTATTTTATTGCTTTAATTTTTCAAATTATTACGATATGCTTATAGGAATGGATTTAATAAAAACAATTAAAGCACAAATTGACACTGTTGAAGAAGTACTTAAGACACCGAAAGTAAAAATCCCCTATTATACCAGTTTAGACGATATTAAACTTTTTCCAAACACTTCTCAAGTAGTTGAATACACAGTCAATAACATGACAAACGGACTTGCATATTTTCCCCAAACACGAACCAAATTAGGAGAGAAGAAATTTATTTTATCACCACCCGCATTAGTCGAAGTAAATAATGGAAAAACCTTAATACGGATTAACAACATCACCGATAAAATTATTAAAACATCAGGAAAAATTCATAATATAAATTTAACACCAGTTCAAGAATTTACTGAGTCATACAATAAAGGAATTCAACCAACTACATCGAAAGAAGTATTTGAACAAGAAATAAACAACATTTTAAATAAAGACAATTTAAATATCGAAGAAAAAGCTTCATTAAAAATTTTATTGTTGAAATTCAAGGATATATTTTATTTGGACGGACAGAAATTAACCTTTACTCACGAAATTAAACATTCATTAAATATGAAAGATGACAAACCAGTGTATGTACGCATGTATCGCCAACCAATAGAAATGCGACGCGAAATTAAAAAGGAAATTAATAAACTCTTATCACAAGACATAATACAAGAAAGTATCTCCCCATGGTCAGCACCCGTGCATATTGTTACTACAGAAAAGGACGGAAAAATAAAGAAGAGAATGGTGATCGATTATCGACAACTGAATAAGCAGATGATCGAAGATAAATATCCAATTCCGAATATCGCCGATATTCTTGATAAATTAGGACGAGGACAATACTATACATCATTAGACCTCGCGAGTGGATATCATCAAGTAGAAATGGAGCCCAAGGATGCCCCGAAAACAGCATTTACAACAGAACAAGGACATTACAAATTCAGACGTATGCCCTTTGCACTGAAGAACGCCCCGGCAACCTTCCAAAGGTTAATGGACAACGTACTTCGAGGATTACAAGAAGATACCTGTCTTGTATACCTAGATGACATCATCATATATTCAAGTTCACTAGAGGAACATATAACTAAACTGAACAAAGTTCTACAACGCTTAAAAGAAGCCAATTTTAATATACGTTTAGAAAAATGTGACTTTCTAAAAAAGGAATTAAAATATCTAGGACACGTAATAACTGAAAAAGGAGTAAAACCAAATCCTGAAAAGATCAGAGCAATTCAAAAATACCCAATGCCAAAAACAAAAAAAGAAATTAAGTCATTTCTAGGACTTCTCGGATACTACAGAAAGTTCATTCAAGACTTTACACTTATGACGAAACCTTTTACAAAGTGCTTAAAAAGAAATGCAAAAATTAAACTAACAGCAGAATACGAAGCCGCTTTTGAACAATGTAAAACGCTTCTTATGAATAACCCTATTTTGCAATATCCAGACTTCGAAAAAGAATTTATAATCACAACAGATGCATCCGACGTAGCACTAGGAGCCATATTATCCCAAGGAACCGTTGGATCGGATAAACCAATTTGCTATGCATCTCGAACGCTTTCAGAAACCGAACGTAAATATTCTACTATCGAAAAAGAACTTTTGGCCGTTGTCTACGCCGTCAAACAGTTTCGACCTTACATTTACGGAAGGAAATTTACATTGTACACCGATCACAAACCATTGATTTGGCTTTGGTCTCTAAAAGAACCGAATAGTCGTTTAATGAGATAGAAAATCAAACTAGAAGAGTACGATTTCGAGATTAAACATAAGAAAGGTAAATTAAACTATAACGCTGACGCATTATCCAGAATTCAGTTAGAGCAACTAAATTCAATGACACCCGAAGAAAATAATGATTTACAATCAGTTTATGTAAACGTTGATAGTTACGAAATTGATCAATTACTGAGAGAACTTGGAATCGATATTGACGAGTCAGAAACAACAAGCCCAGAACAACAACAAACAAGATTTGGACAAGGAATAGCCCAAAAAGGAATAAAAATCACAGAACAAAATGTAGAAGAAATTGAAGATTCTGATGACAACACTATTCATTCATCTCGCAACAACGAAAAACCCCGAATCTCAAGGAAATATTGAAAGATTCCACTCTACGCTATTGGAACACATAAGATGTCTTAATGAAGACAGAAATATAAATATAGAACAACAGGTTCAATTAGCTATTATAGCTTATAATAATAGCATTACTCAAGCAACAGGTTTCACACCATTAGAACTACTCTTAGGATATACCAAAACAAGAAATCCTATGGATTTATTTTACGACAACATTGCCCATCAAGAACAAATCAGTAAACATCGAGAAAGAATGAAACTTCTTTACGATCAGATAAAAAGAAAGGACATTTCAAGAAAGGAAAAAACACAAGAAAAACAAAGGAAAAATCTTAATACTACTGAATGGAAAATTGGAGAAAAAGTGTATGTTGAAAATATTACAAAATCAAGTAAACTAATGAAACCTTATTTTGGACCTTACGTAATTACAAAAATAAGTGACGATAATACAGTAGACGTTAAAACTAAACGCGGAACGCAACGCTATCATCAACGGCATCTAAAACACGGTATTGTTACAGATGCTTCGTCCTCTGGACAACAGGAGAAGTAAAAATCACCCCGATCAAAGATGTAATGTTCCCATTTTATCTTGGAACAGTCGAAAGTAAGCTAACGTCATGGACAATCGCTACTCAATACGATTTACAGCCGATGATAAATGAAATTGACAGAATGAACAACAGATGTGAAGAATTTCATAAAATACTGGAAAACTCGCAGAAAAGTTCGACATATAAGCAAGAATTAACAGGAATAATTTCATCTTTAAAAAAAAAATCAAGAATTAATGAATGATAACTTAAAACAAGCAGTACCTACCCTTAGAACGAAAAGAGGAGCTTTCAATTTTGTAGGAACCATTATTAAAGCTATTTCTGGTAACCTAGACCAAGAAGACGCACAGCGATATGATGAGGCTATCTTGAAACTTTCTACAACACAGGAGAAAATTATTGAATCTCAAAAAGAACAAATCTCACTTTCACTAACAGGAATCAAAGAATTCAAAGAAAATATTGACAACTTGGAAAAGAATCAAGACCGACTTAAATCAAGAATAACGCAACTAGGACAAGTAATTAAAAATGAAAGCATATTTGCCATAGATATTAATAATCGATTGAATCTAGGAATAATGGTAATACAATTAACAAACAGCCTTACGACAATAAACATGGTTTTAGAAAAAATAATAACAGCGAAAACTTTTGCAAGACTTGAAACTTACCATCCTACAATATTACCCAATGAAATACTTTTAAAAGAACTTCAAAACATCGAATAACAAACTAAAACAGAAAAACTACCATTGCCTGTCGAAGAAGAAAATATTTACGCGATATCAAAGATACTAACAATAAAAGCCTATCGCAAAGGAAACATTTTAAATTTTAATCGAAATTCCACTATGTGAAATCCTTACCTATCAACTCTATCATCTCTATCCAATTCCACAATTTATTGATACCCATCCTAAAATCTTAAATATTGAAAATCCTTACCTGGCAGAAAACAATAAAAGGTACATATCAATGAATCATTCATGCAAGCAAATCAAAGAACGCAAATTTTTATGTGAAGAAACGAGTAAAAACTCTCTCAGCGAAACTCCCTGCGAATATGATTTAATTAAACACGAATTCCACGAAGGAAAATGCACCTACAACATCCTCAACCCAAACCAACCGGAAATAAAGAAGACATCCGACAACGAATGGATCATATCATCCCCGAAAGAAGAAAAGCTGACAATTAACTGCAACGAAAAAGAAGAAATCCGAAGAATAACAGGAACGGTACTAATCCAGTTAAGCAGTATCTGCAGTGCGGCATGGAATCAAGAAATCATGAGGACACGCACATCATTCATCTCCAATAGAGAATTCCAAATCCACCCACTAAACATTACCACATTGAAGGAAGACATCCCACGCTGGAAAAACGATGATCTCCACTTTAACGAAATTCAATGGACGCAGTTTAATGAAACAAAGACGTCGATGGAGAATCTACAAGAAAAGTTAAACACCATGTAAACTCATCACATGAGTCACCTAGGGTATTCGACCCTTATCTTTATAATCTTATCAATCATCGCATCTTTAACCATTTGGAAGCGATTCTACAGACTTAAGAATTCAACCGTTCCACTACAAGAAGAGCCACAGGGAGCAACCCAAGAAAACGTCAGTTCTCACCCTTGGTTGCGAACTTCCATCTAAGAGGGGAGGTGTTACCATACCAGCCACCTACCCATTTGCTAATTCAGCTACTCATCTCCATAAATACCCAGCGCCTGGAGATAACAGGCAGTTCCAGTCAGTTCCCGACAGACTCCGGCAGCTCGCGCTCGTATCAAATTACGTATTTAAATTAATCTTTGTATTTTCATTCTTTCAATTGTAATTGTGTTCAATAAATAAAACTTTTTAAAAACAATCGTTACGTAGTGAATACGTTAACTATATATATATATATATATATATATATATATATATATATATATATATAAATAAATTAGAATTAACGACCTGCCTATAAGTACCAAATAAGAAATAACAGCGCATTAGGTCATGATGTAAAAGTTATTTTTTATCAAGTGAGTGTGCAAGGAGGACAGAAGACGACGACGATCGTTTCGCTCTTTTTATGAGCTCCTCAGGCCGCCACATCCATCATCCCATACACACTCACTTGATATGTAGAAGTTGTATATATACTGACTGATATGTAGTGAGTGTGTATGGGATGATGGATGTGGCGGCCTGAGGAGCTCATAAAAAGAGCGAAACGATCGTCGTCGTCTTCTGTCCTCCTTGCACACTCACTTGATAAAAAATAACTTTTACATCATGACCTAATGCGCTGTTATTTCTTATTTGGTATATATATATATATATATATGCAGACGTTGTACATTGAACTCTTGAACTCAATATGCATTCAATTAACGAAAAAATAGAAGTGATGAAATGGTATTACGGATATATAAACTTAGATTATAGCGAAAAGTTTTAAATAAAGAATCCGCATTTCGTATACGCATGTCGGTCAGAATAATAAACGCGCCCACCAATAACACTTTCGTTGCGGAGCGCTCTATTCAGTTGTATGCTCCACGCTGAGGCAGAACGAAGTCGAATTTTCTGTTTCAGTCGAACGGTGATTCTTTGCGAGATCGGACGCGCTTAATCTTATTGTTGAAAAGTTGATATACAAGAAATATTAAAAAGTTACGTGTAAAAACATACAGAGAGTTTTATGTAACACCGAACGTTTTCATAACTAGAATTTTTCTTTTAAGTATATATATATGCAGACGTTGTACATTTTACCACGCTCGGTTTATTAAAAGAATACAATTTGAAGCTTTAAACGAGTGCTTCCCACTCCCAGGCTAAGCATGAAGTAAAATTTCGAGTTTAGAAAAGCCTGAAAATTTGATTTGGTCGCGTAGCGCGAAGCGCGGAGCGGCCAAACCAAATTTTCAGGCTTTTCTAAACTCGAAATTTTACTTCATGCGCCACCGGCACAAAACACTGATTCAATGTAAAGCTCAGCGGTGTGTTTTAAACTTCGTAATATGTCAGTGTTTTGTACCGGTGGCGCACGAAGCAAAATTTCGAGTTTAGAAAAGCCTGAAAATTTGGTTTGGCCGCTCCGCGCTTCGCGCTACGCGACCAAACCAAATTTTCAGGCTTTTCTAAACTCGAAATTTTACTTCATGCTTAGCCTGGGAGTGGAAAACACTCATTTAAAGCTGTATTCTTTGATAAACCGAGCGTGGTAAAATGTACAACGTCTGCATATATATACTTAAAAGAAATTTTCAGGCTTTTCTAAACTCGAAATTTTACTTCATGCCTAGTCTGGGAGTGGAACACACTCATTTTAGGCTTCAAATTGAACTCCTTTTAGAAAAACAACGATGATCTAAAGATTTACGGCATATATGCTGTAATTGGGACGTGTATACTTGAAAAAAAAAACTCCCTGTATGTACAAGTTGAGGCATTAATTGCAATTGATTAGCTACAATTTGTAATAGTCATAAAGGCAACCCAATTTACACATAACCTAAAAATTAAAGGTGTCAGATCGTATTTTATGAAAATATTCGGTGTTATATAAAACTCTCTGTATAACAAATCAGTTTATAGACCACAACAGTCTTTTGCTTAAATGCAGTTTGACTGTGCAGTTACTTAAGTGCTTTTTAAATACTTTTTGCTTAAATGCAGTTTGACTGTGCAGTTATTTAAGTGCTTTTTAAATACTTTTTGCATTTATAAGATTCTTACTAATAAATCAAAAAATGTGCTGAAGTCATACATACCCCTTGGCTGAAGCTTAATTAGATTCATCCCTTATTTAATAGAAAAACTTCAGATTTGTTCATGCGAAAGAGGAGATTAATATTCATTACGCAAAGGAATACAAAAGCAGATGAAAGTACGGACTAACAGACAACTCCTTTATATTGCTCGATTTAATATACAAGGAAATGTGTAAAGTCAAGGGAGATAAAACAATTAATACTTTTTTATGCACACACTCAATGTAGCTATTTTTATTTTAACTCTCTGATACTAATATTATACCTCTACTACAAACAATGAATGCAAAAATTATTATACTCATTCAGGACTAATACAATGCAGATATTCTGTATACTATAAAATTAGGATACAGATTAATGCCGTATTGTTTATATTTTTTCAAATAACAATTGGAAAATTCACATATCATCTGATATTTTTAATTTTTAGAGAAGCAAACATTAAAAGCAATATATAAAATTACGAAAAAACTATTCGTGAAAATGCAAACAATGTCTTAATTCAGTGGTCTCCAAATTACGGCCCGCGGGCCAAATCCGGCCCGCGACTTGCATGAATCCGGCCCGCGATTGTTTGTAATTTTTTTTTGTAAATGTCATATTTTGAAATATTGTAACAATTGTTCCTTAAATTTTTCATAATTTTATAAAATTAATCGGATCTTGGCCGACTTTATTATGTAGAATTGTATTTGTGGCCCGCGAAGAAGATAGTTTGGAGACCCAGGTCTTAATTAATAAGACAACTTAAGATGATAAATATCCATTGAGTTGTCTTATTAATTAAGACATTATTTGCATTTCACGAATAATTTTTTCGTAATTTTATATATTATGTTTAAAGTGTGCAAACTATAAGAAGCGTAAGCTTATTTTCTCGAATTCAAATAGTTTTCAATTTGAATTTATCTTGTTATTAAAAGCAATTTAACTTGGCATAGTGAATTAATAAATAATAATTGGGTAAAGGTGAACACTTGTATTGTTCCATGTTTATATTTTCAGTTGCCTGACACGTGTTTCGATCCGTTACGATCATTTTCAAAGTTAAAGGCAACTAAAAATAAAAACATGGAACAATACAAGTGTTTACCTTTACACAATTTGAAAATTTGGTTTCATCAAGAGAGTAGCAGAACAATTATCGAATATAACAATAAAAAATAAATATGTATTTTAACAAACCACCGAGTGTAAAAATAAGTTATTATTGACACAATGTGAAATTAATTTGTGGCACAAATGTAATGGAAGGATTGTGTTGCCTTCTGTTTCTAGCAGTATGCTATGCTATGTAAGTTTTTGATTGTTGTTTTCATCTAAATTTAATTTAACATGTTAAATTTGTTATTTTCTTACGTTTGCGCCTTATGGTTTTGGTTACGAGTTATTTTAACCTTTTTTTTTTTTAAATAAAGGACGTAGGCAGTGCACGCACTAGCACAAGAAAGCAGAAACACCGACGGTACTGCAGAAGCATTTCGTCATCGATGTTTCTTCCCTTTATTTGTTACACTTTACAATTTACAATTTATTAATAAACAAAATTCGATGGTAGTCGGCCTTCATGTACTCAGGGTCAGTTCTTTCTTCCTGAGGACGCTCTCCGCGAAAATTACGACGGCGTTCCATCTCCAGCATTTTGTCGACTATATCCGCCGCTAGTTTCTCGGTCCTTTGGTGTAAACCTATACGGGCAAGCATCTCCTCCCTTTCCCTTGCCCATGCTGTGCATTCTAGCGTTGTCGATTTTATCGGAGTTGCAGAATGCGCATGTCTCTGTGTCTGCTTTTCTAATTCGGTGCAAGTATTCACCAAAACAACCGTGGCCACTAAGCAACTGGGTAAGGAAGTATGAACAAGTCCCGTGCCTCCTGTTTTTCCAGGTCTCCACCTGTGGGATGAGTTCTCTTGTCCATTTTGAATTTGACAGCCCCCACCTGTTTTGCCATTCCCGCATCGTTTGGGATTTTGCCATTGGTTTGGCTTCAGTCTTTGTTAGGCCATTGTGTTTAATTTTTTCGATGCTCAAAATCTCCTCTGCTAGTAGGTCCGCCGGTGGGAGTCCTGCAAGAACTTCCGCCCCGTCCGTTGCTACGGTGCGGCATCCCCTAATTACCCTTAACGCTCCCGTTCTCAGAGCTCTACGGAGAGCAGCCACGTTATTTTTTTCTTGATGGCATTTCCCGCCCATATAAAAGAGTTTGGCCTTTGCGACTGTCGCTAGCAGTCTTCTCCATTCTTCGCCTGGCCCTCCCATGTTCGGCATAATTTTGGCAAGCGTCGCTTCAGCGCGGCTTGCTGCTGCTGCGGCCTTTTGTACGTGTGCTGTGTAATTTTGGTTTGACCCGATTATCACACCAAGATAGTTCAGAGTTTTCTTTACAGCGATATCTTGCTGAAATATATTAACACTAGGTATACAAATTAAACGCAGGCCTACAAATAAAACAGAGGCGGCCTGGTTATCCACCAAGAGGTCAGGTCGAGATCCTGACCTCTTGGTGGATAACCAGGCCGCCTCTGTTTTATTTGTAGGCCTGCGTTTTCCATCCATTGTGCTATTAGATTTGTGGTTCTAGTAGCAATCTATTTTAAGTCTCTATTTGATATGACCAGCGCAATATCGTCCGCATAACCTACGAGTTTGGTTCCTGGTGGGAGGTGGAGGTTCAAGATCTCATCATAGGCAATGTTCCACAGAACTGGTCCCAACACTGATCCTTGGGGGACCCCTGCTTGTGGAGTGAAGCTCGTGGGGTTTTGATGTCCATCTCCGTTTGTCTGCAGCACTCTATCTACGAGGGTTGCCTTTTATATTTCGGGATTGGGCTACCCTAGTGTTGCAATCTGGCAACTGAGAGCTCTATCATAAAGTTTGACATTTTTGAGGTTATACGTACTAAGAACGTTTTCACATATGAGCGTTATTTGTGTCGTTTACACTAACTTAAAAGATTTATCTCGGCCAAAGAATGGAATTAAATCGGGAACATTTTCGTGCGATTATTTTTTACAACTTTCGACGTGGATTAACTCAACAACAGTGCATGGATGAACTTAATTCAATTTTTGGTGATGAAGCTCCATCAAGGACCAGTGTTTATCGATGATATAGTGAATTCAACCGAGGTCGTAGTTCTCTCCAAGACGAATTTCGCGGAGGTCGTCCAAAATCAGTTGTTGTTCCGGAAACCATTGATGCTGTGCGCAAACAAATATTGCAAGATCGTCATGTGACCTATCGTGAGATTGAGACAACCTTAGGCATTAGTGGGACCAGCATACATTTAATATTGCATGAACATTTGACTCTAAAAAAAAAATGTTCGCGTTGGATCCCACACAATTTGTCAATCGCTCAAATAAAGGCTCGTGTCGATTGGTGCAAAGAAATGCTAAAAATATACGATTGCGGTGCTTCGAAACACGTCTATGACATCGTGACAGGTGATGAATCATGGATTTACGCGTATGAGCCCGAAAGTAAACACCATGGGTGTTTCAAGATGAGCCAAATCCAACAAAAGTTGTTCGCACACGAAGCACTTCCAAGCAAATGGTCGCCTGTTTTTTTCGGAAAAACTGGACATGTCGCAACCGTACCACCAGAACAACGCAGAACAGTCAATTCTGAGTGGTACACAACCATTTGTTTGCCAGTTGTCATCCAAGAAATCAGGAAAACCAACCGCCGAAAAGGGATCACTCTTCACCACGACAATGCGAGCTCTCACACATCGGCTCAAACAACTGCATTTTTGAGCACGCAAAACATCGATTTAATGAGTCATCCGCCATATAGTCCTGACTTGGCACCGAATGACTTCTTTTTATTCCCATCCGTAAAAAATAAAATGAGAGGTCAACGTTTTTCGACACCTGAAGAAGCGGTTGATGCGTTCAGAATGCATGTTTTGGAGATACCTCAATCAGAGTGGCAAAAGTGCTTCGACAATTGGTTCAAACGCATGCAAAAGTGTATAGATCTTAATGGGGAATATTTTGAAAAACAATAAAGCGATTTTCAATGATTAATATTTATTTTTGTTCTCTAATCCCGAAATATAAAAGGCAGCCCTCGTATCAGATAGCCACGGATTATGTTCTGTAGGTAGGGGGAGATATTCCTTCTCTCCATCTCCTTGCCAATCGTCTGGAACGGAAGGGTATTGAATGCGTTTTGGACATCGATCGTCACAACTATGCGGTAAGAGATGTGCTAAACATGGCCCTTCGATCAAACAGTGGCTCCGTAACGAAAAGGGAACACTGTTTCCTTATGGGGCCACTGTTTGATCGAAGGGCCATGTTTAGCACATCTCTTACCGCATCGACTGTGGTCCTACCCTGCCGGAAGCCGTGTTGGTGTCTTGATGTCAAGTTGTCAAGATCTCTTTATTTAGTCTTGCCACTATTATTCTTTCCAGTAGCTTTCCCGCTCCGTCCAATAGGCATATTGGGCGGTAAGCGGTGGGGTCTGCTGCTGGCTTGCCAGGTTTCGGCAGCAGGGCCAGTTTCGCGACTTTCCATTGTGAGGGTAAGATGGCCACTTACCCTCACAATGGAAAGTCGCGAAAGTTGTTGTAGTGAAAGTTGTAGACTCATTTCCGCCACCCTAGCGAATTCCATGGGTACTGTGAACGCTGCTGTCCTTATCAGCTCGTTTGGCAGGTTGTCTGGACCTGGCGCTTTTTTATTTTTGATCCGGCGGGCTGCTTCGATGACCTCCTCCTCCGTAACTTGCGGGATGTCCTGGAGTCGGGTTGGTTTTCGCACCCAGCTCACTATGTTATCGGTCCACCCTCTACCATTGCTTCTGGACCAGGAGGACTGGTTTTAAACTTCCTCGTGACGATCTTGTATGGGTTCCCCCATGGGTCGGAATCTACCTCTTCGCATAGTTTTCGCCACGCTCTCCCCTTGCTCCTGTAGTTTGGTCTCCTTGTATACCGTTTGGAGCAAGTCGTTTAGAGCCTGGGTCTCCAAACTATCTTCTTCGCGGGCCACAAATACAATTCTACATGATAAAGTCGGCCAAGATCCGATTAATTTTATAAAATTATGAAAAATTTAAGGAACAATTGTTACAATATTTCAAAATATGACATTTACAAAAAAAATTACAAACAATCGCGGGCCGGATTCATGCAAGTCGCGGGCCGGATTTGGCCCGCGGGCCGTAGTTTGGAGACCACTGGTTTAGAGCGTGCTCTAGTAACGTTTCTTCGTGCTTTGTTTGCAGCGTATCTAGCCGTAGACACCTCCTCGCAGCACCAGTATACCGGAGGTCTTTTTGTTTGCTTGCTTTGGGGTGTGGATTTGATGGATGCCCTTTCGATTTTATCCATTAATTCGGACGCCATTTGGTCTGTTTCCTCTGAGCGGATGCTAGGGGAATCTCTAATGTTGTCAGCAAAAACTTCCCAATTTGTTTTTCGTAGCATCCATCTTTTGGTAGCGGCCTGCTTGGGAGGCTGTATCTGACTTTGCGAGTTCATGGAGAAGGCAATGTATGAACGTTTCCGCGTCCTGCGACCTGCCAGTTTTCGATTTTCTTGCACACACTCGGTGTGGCAAAGGTGACGTCTACAATTGAGCTGCGTGCTCCCTGGCAAAAGGTCGACGTTGCGCCAATGTTGCATACAAGCATATCATGTGATGCCATTAGTTCTTCCAGCAATTTGCCTCTGTAATCTGTCACTACAGAAGGCCACACGGCCGCTTTTGCATTAAAATCTCCACATACTACTTTTGGGTTTCTGTGTTGGCGGATGCTCATATCCAGTTCGGCAATGTAGTCGGTGTACTCTTCCGGTGTTTGGTTTCTTGTGACATAGCAGCTATAATATCGTATCTTCGCCCATACTATGCCTCGCCTAGGCGAGCCCAAAGTCTCTAAATGTTTCCTCGCGTTTCCTCGGGTCTGTACGGCCGCGTCGTTGCCACTGTTGCTGTCAAATGCATCACGTAGCCCGGATTCGTCCAGCCTTTGGTTGTTTGGCTCTCTTATAAGGATGACGTCGTCGGAGCCGTCTGCTCCAGGAGGTCGTGAGCATTTTTACAGCGATTGGCATTTATCTGAAGGAACTTTAACGCCGCGTGGATGGTTCCGGTCTTGAGGCCTCTGGTCCCTCTGTATTCGCCGCCGCTCTGTCTGTGTTTCTTTTTGCCTCTGATGCTCTCTTGTGGGCCACACAGTGTTTGCTGCTTTGCCGCTTATATTCCCTCCTAGGTCCAGACATGCACTGCAGTTTGGGCTGTTATTGCAGACGTCACCCTTCTATGCCACAAGTCCTACAACAGTTACTGCAATCTGCCCCTTTGCAGTTACGCACTGCATGTCCGAAACCGAGGCAGCGTGAGCAGCGTTTCAAATTTGCGGTTGATATTCTCATTCGGCATGTGTTTAAACCAATTTTGAAGGCTTTGGGAAGCCTGTTTGTCATGTCGGTAGGGATGACAATGCCGGCAGTTTTTGTTCGATCTTCTTGTGGTCTTACCCATTTAATTTCGGAGTTATTTTAACCTGTGATCATGTATGTGTCGTATTTTTCAATTGTTTTTTTATATTTATAGTTTTATTTATGTTTTGTAATGTGTAATTTTATATTTTTAGTTGTAGTATATTATGTATTTTTTAAACGGACTTCCTTGACTGAATAAATCATCTTATTTCATGTTTATTTGTTTATATGTACCTGTTTCGACGACACACTTCGGCATTCCTGTAAGTTTCCTGGTTATTTTATTTTAATATTTTTTGTATTGAAAGTCTAAAGCATAGCTATACTGATGAGGGATAAATCTCGAAACGCGTCTATAGATGGCTTAAGACAATTAAATTCATTCCCTGTAATTTTCTCAATTTCCTTTTGTTTCATTTAGTTTGGTTAGAGAATAATTTGACCTGATGTTGCATTTTGCATATAAATAATGCATAGTACAGCAGTGCTGTCGTGTAACTCAAATATTCATTGTATAATTCAATATCTGTCGGGGTATTAGCTCGAGAAGTAGTTGTTTCAATGAATATTTGGACAAACATTTTGCAGAAAGTCGATATTAATTTTAATTCGTTTTTATATTTTATTTGTTTTACTGTCACGTTTAATTGGCAAATGTTTACTATACCATAATTATAAAATATTACACTTTTATTAAAAAAAAACAAAGAATATTTTTAATTTTACAATATCTCAGTGTTTCATACGCATGGCGCATGAAGTAAAATTTCGAGTTTAGAAAAGCCTGAAAATTTGGTTTGGTCGCTCCGCGCTTCGCGCTACGCGACCAAACCAAATTTTCAGGCTTTTCTAAACTCGAAATTTTACTTCATGCTTAATCTGGGAGTGGAGACTCGTTAGTAGCTTCAAATTGAACTCATTAAAAAACATCTAATGCTTTAAATTGCATACGCTGAATCAGGAGATATAGATTTAAAAGAAAAATTCCCTGTATTCTTATGTTTGCAGCCGCATCAATAAAAATTCTTAAAAATTCTCACTGAAACCGCAACTTGTGTTCTAGGTTCCTGAATTACAATTATTAATTTTTTTAACAAACTATTTAAGTAAATAATTCCTTAGAAAAGTAGCATGAAAATAACGATTCCCTTTTTGACTCACTTTGAGTTTAAAAATAACAAGTTAAAGTTGTCGAAACTATAGTCACTTTATAAAGTCTCAGTTATACAAAGTTAAAATCTTGAACAAGTTTCTCATCTTTCACGTGGTGAAACATATTTAACTATGATTTAATAGAGAAAACACTTGGTTAAATTTCACTAATATGTGAATATTAGTGAAATTTAATTTTAAGTGTTTTCTTTATTAAATCAAAGTTAAAATCGTGTTTCAATTGTGATTTATGTGTGTCCACTGTTTACTATCCTTGTTCCTCAAATTGATTTGTATTGATACTTTATTAATTCATCGAACATGTTGAATTTTTGCGGGATGTGTGAAAGGGGAGTGACACCTAATACACCGTACATTAAATGCAGCGGTAATTGCAATAAACACGTACATAGCAAATGTACTAATTTAGACGAAATTACAATTACCCGTATTATATCTGCCAAGGAGAAATGGAACTGTCCGAAGTGTGCTACCACAAATACTCCACTAACTCTTGACTCGCTACATGCCCTAATACTACAACAATTTAATTCATTTAAAGCGGAAATAAAAAATTGCATTGCTATGCGATTTGATAATATTGAATCCCGCATTTCTCAATTGGAAAATAATTACACAAAAATTGAATCTGAATTATCTGGATTAAAATCTAATTGTGGCGAATCCTATGAAGATATTATAAATGAAATTGAAGACAGACAACGTCGATTATCTAATGTTATACTATTTAATATTGATGAATCAAAATCAGAAGTACCATATGATAGAAATGTTCATGATACCGAAAAAATAATAACTATCTTGAAGCGTCGAAATATTACAACTAAGCCACAAAAAATAGTTAGGTTGGGTAAACCGGGAATCAACGATAAACCCAGGCCCTTAACGATCATAGTTGATTCTAAGGACATCGCCAGTTCAGTTCTTCGTAGCAATGTTAATTTTGTTAATGATAAAATAATATTTAACTCTGACAAAACTAAAAAACAAATAGATTTCTACAAACAATTAAAATCTGAATTAGACGCAAGAAAATCTCAAGGAGAGTCAAATTTAAAACTAGCATACCGAATCGGAGTACCATATTTGACTACAGTACAAGACACATGAGACACATCGCCCTCAGGAAACATTCAAGCCTACTACCAAAACGTCCGAGGCCTCAACACTAAGTTGAATGAATTTTACAACAACGTCTTCACACACAATTATGATATAATATTCCTCACAGAAACATGGTTAACGAATGGTGTAAGTGATAGTGAACTATTCAGTGATCAATATAAAATATTTCGTACTGATCGTGATACAGTGCTAACTGGCAGATCTAAGGGTGGCGGTGTTTTGGTGGCGGTTAAACATACTTTCAATATAGTCGTTATCCCTACTGAACATATTAAAACTAAAGTTCCAATTATTGACCTTTTAATTTGTAAAATTATAATTAATTCTATTTGTTTATATATAATTCTAGTTGTTCGAAATTCGATTAAAAATCTGCTCAACAACTGGCAGAACAGTGGACTGTGAAAGTTCCTTGAGCTCGAACAATATTATTTTTACACCTGGATTTGATAGCATAGGAAAGTTCTTAAATCTTCTTACTTAGCTGGACAATTTATCTCACTTTCAGGTTGAAAAGGGTTATCAGAAAAAATACACATCAACAAGCTTTAATCGATTTATTAAATATCAGCTCAATGTCAATCAAAGGAATAAAGCACCAAAAATAGTTGTAATATTTATTTAGAATTCAAACAAAATAAAATCAACGAGTTCAACAAAATATAAATTCTCTTAATAAAATTAAATTCAGTCTTTTAAGCCTTAAATATAATTAGAACACAATCAATAATTCTCAGAGATCAGAAACAACAACGAACACTTCAAGTTTCAATAATAGTTACCCAAATATGAATTATAGAGGTTTTCTTCTTCATTAAGTTACAGTATTTAAACTCAATCGGCTTCACCGCAAATACAATAGAAATACAAAACTTAATATAACACATGCAAGTGTTAGCGTAGATACTCACTTGTATCTTTTAATGAAAATTCTCACTAACCTAACCACCAGAACAAATTAGCTATGATTCTGTCCTGTCAGTCTTTAATTTAGTTAATACTGATTGATGTACTCGCAAAGTCCCTAGTAAAGGTTTTGTTGATAGAATCAGGATCTTCGAAATGAGAACCCAACAAATCCGCAAGGTTTCCCACGTATTTATTGAACTATCAGATCTGCTGACTAATTTAACTGCAGTAAAAGAGCTGGTGCATTGAATTCCGCAAGGTACCCCACGTGCATCAAATACCTCAACTCCAATACCCCAAATCAAACGGTCAGAAGGTAAAAGGGGAGAAAACTAAGAACTCTCTAGTTCCGCAAGGTTCCCCACGTGCGTAAAGAGCTGTTAGCGTTCAATAGTTATCTGATTAAAGTAAACCAGACAATGCACACTGATTTCCCCTAGGTGCCCCACGTTCCTCATGTGCATTAAACTGATCCCTCAAATCAAGACACTTTACAGGGTGAAGGTAAAAATGTTTAGAGTGTGAACTCTGCGAGTTGGTAAAATTAATAAAACAAGACAAAATCAAAATATGAATGTTCACTGTCAAAGTGATTGAAATCAATTAAATCAAAAATAAAATAAAAGATATATACCTATACCGTGTGGTGGCAGACTCCAAACGAAACTCACTCTTTCTACGAACTAGCCGAAAATTAATTACTAAAATTTTCTAAGTGTAGAAAGAATTAAAATGAAAATAAGACTAAGTGTTGAGAAGTGAAATGTGAACAATTGCACTAAGTCCGGTTGGAGAGAGTTTCGTTTCGAAGTCTGCTGCTGATGGTGGATTTTCAAGGCGGGCGAGAATTCTGAAGAATTACGGCTCCGTCCGGCGCTTTTATGACCGACCGCAGCGGTGGGGACCGGCCGCAGCGTTGGGGACAAGCCGCGAGTCGAGTGGGAGAGGCGCGCGCGCCGCTCCGACTCGCCTGGCGCACGACACCGCGTGATCGCCAGATGTTCATTTTATCCTAAAAAATAGATCGAAAATTGATAAGTTATAATTATAATGAAAATAATACAATCCAAAGGACAATGAAATAAGCGTTTTAAATTTTAACAAAATAATAATGAAAATTTAATCATAATTTTTAACACTAGTTTATATACCACCTGATACAGTAACAACGGATATTAAATTATTTTTTGATTTATTAATCGAACTTGATTTTAACGATAGCCCCATGCTGTTTACTGGAGATTTTAATTGTCTATTTCATTTGATGGGTAACATGACAGAAAAAGCACAAACTATTTCAAATGCGTGTGCGTTTCTGGGATTGCAACAATTCAATGTGATTAAAAATTGTGCTGGTAACATTCTTGATTTGATATATTCCAATATAGACTGCAGCATTCGAAGAGAACTCGATCCGTTAGTACACGAGGACACATATCATCCTTCTGTCTCAATATCGTTACAATGTACCTCTAACATGTCTCCTATGAACATAGATGTTACCAAACTAAACTTCAGAAAAGGAAATTACTTGTCTTTGTATTCTTATTTAGGTTCTGTTGATTGGAGTTTTCTTTTAAAGTGTTCTGACGCTAGTTTGGCTCTGGATCAGTTGTATAAAGTTCTTCATGAAGCATTTTTCAAATTTATTCCGCAACGTAAATTTAAACAAAAACGAAAATATCCTCCATGGTTTGATAATGACATTATACTGCTTATTAAGGAGAAAAATTACTGCCGTAAAAATGTTAAGCGCGACTCTACGCTAGGGGGACGATTTAAAAAACTTAGATCACTTATTAAGAATAAAATTATTCAGCACATAGAAACTATATTTTAAACATAGAGTCACAGCTTACTAGCAATCCAAAACAATTTTGGTCATATATTAATTGTAAAAAATCTAATCCTTCAAGAATACCTGCAGAACTTATTTATGAGGATGAGGCTTATCAAACACCTGAACATATTGATTTCGAAAATACTTTCAATCAGTTTTCATAATGCCATCTGTGGGAACCACAGTTCCGAACGTTAACAATATCCCTTCTTTTTCATTTGCGCAAATATCCGATAAAACTGTATTTACATTTTTAAAGCAATTACCAAATACATTTTCATCAGGCAATGATAATGTACCAGCCTTTATATTAAAAGATTGTGCTTCTATTCTATGCTACCCGCTCTCGATAATATTTAACCTATCTATAAAAACATCTGAATTTCCTAGTAAATTAAAAATTGCATCGATTTGTCCCATCCCAAAAACGTCACTTAATCAACGGAATATAAAAAACTACCGTCCAATAGCAATACTGTCTCACATCGCTAAAATATTCGAGAAAACTCTCTATAATCGACTCTTTTTCCACGTTTCTCCATACTTATCTTATCAACAGCATGGCTTTATTCCAAAACGTTCTACAGTAACTAATTTGACCATTATTACGCATGATATAGCCAAATCACTAGATTCAGCGGGGCAAATTGATGTAATATATACTGATATGTCGAAAGCGTTTGACAGGGTGTATCAAAGGGGGAAATTAAGGTGTTGCCTTCTGGGAGACAACCACCCCGATTTTGAGAAATTTATATTGAACTATTGACCTTGTTCTCAAAATCGGATCACCCTCGATTACCTAGTAGCTCGTAGGCAGAGATACCACACAGTCACTTTTAAAACAAGATAAAACATAAAAATACTCACCTTGTCATCGTCAGGTCCTGGAACAGCATTTTTCCAGAACAACTCACTTTGTATATATATATTTCTTTAGGTTATAAGAATTGAAATGATTCGATAAATGAAAGAGTACGATTTCAAAAAAAACATTTACAATGGTGTTTATTAAAAATAAACAAGAGTTGACAATTACCGAAAATAATACAAAAACAACTATCACCTTACGCGACGCGACTCTTACGTTAATATTATAACAACACTCGGATTTCGGATGACCGCACGATTCAGAAGATTGATACCGATTACTGTCCTCCCCCTGAACCATCAGTTTCGATAACCACCCTCTCCCTTCCCATGATCGTCGCTAGGTGGGATGTGGGAGATGGAAGTGGTTAAGGCTCCTGCCTCTGATTGGTCCAGCGGTTAGGGGTGACATGCGCAAGTCTATTGCGTTCACTCATTTTGCGCGCCCTGGCGCATGCGGATCATCCAACCCGAATTACTAGGTGAATTGCCGGTATTTCCCTTTATGCAAATTCCAAGTAGCCGGGCAGTAAATACCCTAATCCGGAGGGCGGTACTCGACGGTGAGCCTTTCGTGACCAAATCTGTCTTGCTATTGTTTTGGTCACGAACTGCCGTAATGGTGAAAATTTCCCGGCTTAGGGCCGCTACTTGGAATTTTGCATTTTACGACCCAAACGAGATTTGCGCCGCGTAAGGCAATAAAATCAAAAATTCTAAAACCTACAAATAAAATAAAAATGACTAATCCTATAATTACAAATATTTACAAAACCCGAACGATCAGTGTATGTAGACGAACTTAGTTCATTTCATAATAAATGATTATGAAAGTGAATTTAAAAATGATTAATAAAAATTATGTGGGGTCCGTTGTTATCGCGAAATGAAATTAAACTATATAAATCGCCGAAATAATCATAGTTGCGGCGTTTCCGGCAAAACGCCGGTAACAGGTGGACCATCAATTGTTAATAGGTAAACTTAGCTACTTTGGTTTTTGTGACAATTCAACCTCGCTTATAGCATCTTATCTTACAGGTCGTGAAACGTATGTCGCAATAAATAACTTTAAATCGGACTCATACTTTCCAAGTTCAGGGGTACTCCAAGGCTCGATTTTGGGTCCCTTACTTTTTAACCTTTTTATAAATGATCTTTCTGATTTATTAAAGTGTAAACACCTCTTATACGCGGACGACCTAAAGATTTACTCAACAATTGCTAACATTGCTGACTGTCAACGCTTACAAAATCAACTCGATGTTATCTCGAATTGGTGTAGTATTAATAATCTTAATTTAAATAGCAATAAGAGCAAATTCATATCCTTTACCAAAAAATCTAAACCAATCTCATTTAATTATATAGTTAGCAATAATTCTATTGAGCAAGTCACAGTCTTCAAAGATTTAGGGATTTGGTTTGATGACAATTTTACATTTAATCCTCATGTTCAAACACTCGTAAAGAGTTCCTTTAAAGCATTAAGATTTATACTTCGAAATTCTACAAATTTGCGAAATCCTAATGCTTTGAAATCTCTATTTAATGTTTATGTCCGCTCCCAAGTTGGAATATGCATCTTTAATTTGGTATCCTCAAACTCAACTTCAGATTAACCTAGTAGAAAGTGTTCAACGTAAGTTCCTGAAGTTTTTGCACTTGAAAGTTGAGGGATTTTATCCTGACAGAGGCTGTGATCATTCACTACTGCTAGATAAATTTAATGTAGAATCTCTTGAATGCCGACGTCACAGACAAAGCATCACCTTCTTACACAAGTTTCTGCATGATAGAATTGACAGCCCTGATATTTTACAGCTAGTTGGCTTGCATATTCCATCTTTCAATAGTAGATATAAGACCACATTTAATATTATGTATAATAGAACAAATTTTGGATTAAAATCGCCTATTAATGTGATCTGCAATTCGTTTAATCAACTTCCACCAACTTGTGACGTATTTTTTCAACCATTGACATCCTTATTAGAATTTTGTTAATTACGTAGTAAAATGTTATTAAAATGTTATTATTTTTAGTTCATAGTTTTAAAACTTGTTTGTTTATACTAAATTGTCTTGTAATTGGGAATTTGTTTCCTGTTGGGCAATAAACATTATTATTATTATTATTATTATTTATAATGTATAACGAAGTAGAAGCCTCCACCGTTAACAGTTTATTCCCTTTTTTGTTAATCTAACCATAAATTCTAAAATGCACCAGGTTTTGTTTTTCTGTACGTTTTTGTTAAACATGTAAATTTAATTTATGTGTGTATGAGAGCAGCAGGCGTTGAGAGTTACAGGCGTGTCATCTGAAAATTAGCGTACATCATGTCGTGCCTGATGCACATATTTCCTCCATTTACAACATGAAAAAAATCCATATATTTCGTCCTGTTCTAAATTTACGAGCGATTATCGTGAAAGCCCGCCGGGACGGAATAAATCGTAATAATTTATTTACACTTTGTGGAATTATTCTTTCTACTTTTCATTATATAAATACGAAGAAGGAAATACCAGTTAATATGTGGCTTTGGTTCCAAGAAATCAATATGATTATAATACTTTCGACAAAAAGCACTTAGTAACGAAAAATGCATTGCAAAGAAATAAAGGGCGCCGGCTTTAAGATCAACTAATAATTATTAACATATATAAGACACTTAAACTTTGTTTGTATAACTGAGGTTTATAGTTTCGACAACTTTAACTTGTCATTATCAGACTACAATTATTAACATTATTAACTATAGACACTTGTAGTCTGATAATGACAAGTTAAAGTTGTCGAAACTATAGTCACAATAAAAAAACCTCAGTTATACAAACAAAGTTTAAGTGTCTTATTTATGTTAATAATGATTTATAACGAAGTAGAAGCTTCAACAGTTAACAGTTTAATAATTAAAATTGAATTTGTGTTCAGTATTCCGGCACCAGATACCCACAGACGCGTTTCGGACTTCAAGGTCCTCTTCAGTGTGGTCCCGACCCAGTGCTGAGGAATACTGAACATTTCTGAGAGGACCTTGAAGTCCGAAACGCGTCTGTGGGTATCTGGTGCCGGAATACTGAACACAAATTCAATTTTGATATTTGTTTTCTGGTTTCACAAACAGAGTTCTGCTCGTTCGTGGACGAAACAGTGACCTGTATATGCACTTTGTGCATTCGTGTCACTGACGATGCCACTATGAAGCATTAGATGGCGTTTGCTATCGAAATCCATTAATAGTTTAATAATTATTAGTTGAATCTTGAAGCAGAAGCCCTTTACTTACTGACAAATGATTGACAAAATGCACTAAATAACGAAGAAAGCATTGCAAAGAAATAAAGGGCTCCGGCTTCAACATTCAATTAATAATTATTAGTTGAATCTTGAAGCCGGAGCCCTTTATTTCTTTGCAATGCTTTCTTCGTTATTTAGTGCCTTTTGTCGAAAGTATAGTTAACTATACATTTGTCGAATGTTTGGTTAACCATACTTTTCTCAAAAAATGTAAAACCATACTTTTGTTAACTATTGTTATTGGCATATTTGATTAGTCGAAAATTAAACATAGTGGTTCACTTTAAACAACAAATATATTCACTTTCACAAAGAGTTTACGGCGAATTCTACAGTCTCTTTACAAGTAATATTCGGAATAAGTAATGTAGACCGGAGCAAGTTGAAGTTATTTTTAGAACTAGTACTTAGATGTTTTTCGCGGAGTTTTACTTTAAGAGAATAGCGCGATTCAATGATTGACTGAAAATAGCTAGACATAGAAAAAGTTGAAACCTATCCGTACGCCAATGGCCTCCGTCTATTCTTCGTTCAGCCCTTGACGTACGAAAGCGACTGTCGAAAATTCGAAGTTTTTCCGTGAACTAAAGGGTGTCCCAACAAGAGCGCCGGATTTAAATTTGCCGCCATTTTGTTAATACGAGTTGTACGGTGATTTTTTTTTTGACAGTTGTCAAGTACAGACCACGCGATTTAAGAATATGGAGAATTATTCAAACGAACAACGTTTAATTATTGTAAAAACACATTACAAAAATGGTGAAAGTTTTGCGAAAACAATCCGCATATTACATCAAGTTTTCGATCGCCATTATGCGCCAAATGAATCGACAGTGAGGCGTTTAATTACAAAATTTGAGACCAAATTTACGCTGATGGATCAGAAGACCATTGTTCGTCGTCGTCCTTGTCGGTCACTCGAAAATATAGACACAGTAAGGGAATCTGCGGCCGAGAATCCAGGAACTTCCATTCGGCATCGTGGTCAAGAATTAAACATTTCCAAAACCACTATGCAACGAATTTTGGTAAAAGATCTGCATTTGCACGCGTACAAGATTCAATTGGTGCAAGAAATCAAGCCAGGGGACCATGAGCAGCGCCGTGGATTTGCTGATTGGGTGTTGGAACATCATCAAATTAATTCGAAGAAAATCATTTTTTCAGATGAGGCACATTTTCAACTCGACGGATACGTAAATAAACAAAACTGTCGGATTTGGGGTGCTGAAAATCCTTGTGTGGTACTCGAACAGCCAATGCATCCACCGCGAGTAACGGTTTGGTGCGCATTTTGGGCTGGCGGAGTGATTGGGCCGTATTTCTTTGAAAATGCGGCTGGAAATGCGCTAACTGTTACTTGTGTGCGGCATCGGGAAATTTTAACGGAGTTTTTGTGGCCCGAATTGGATGTAATTGATGTGGAGCACATGTTTTTCCAACAAGACGGTGCGACCTGCCACACAGCACGCGAAACAATGGTGTTACTGCAGACCAAATTTCCAGGCCGTGTCATTTCTCGATTTGGCGATCAACATTGGCCACCAAGATCGTGCGATCTAACGCCGATGGACTTTTTTCTTTGGGGCTATGTGAAACAAAAGGTGTATGCAAATAAGCCTGAAACAGTTCAACATCTTAAAGAGGAAATCCGGCGCGTTATTGGTAAAATACAGCCGAAAACGTTATTCAAAATTTCAACAAAAGAATAACCCTGTGCCAGAGGTTTCGTGGTGGCCATTTGCCTGATGTTGTATTTCATGTTTAATCGGAACTATTTTTCTTTATGTTGAAATAAAAATGTTTGCTTAATTCAAAAAATAAATATGTTTTTCTTTATAATTAAATCCGGCGCTCTTGTTGGGACACCCTTTATAAACAAAACGGGGACCCGTACGCCACTGCGCTTGCGCAAATTTGCTTCGGCTTTGTCCGGAGCAGGTCGGGCGTAACTTTTACCGCGGATCGGCGAAATCGGCATATTTTTTTTTATTTTTTCGGTGAAATTGAAAAAAGGAACGAAACTTTGAAATTAATATTTCTTGAATAATTTTCTCACTTATCACTTGGTGAAACATTTTTAAATATTGATAATGAAGGTTTAAATTAAATTACACTCCTGATAATGCTGTAAAACGCGAAACTAGTCGAGTAAATAGTAAAGTAAAAAATTGTGAAACAAACCAAGTGTTGTTACCGGGGATTATTTTAATCTCCGGCAACAAGAATTGTAAATATTATTTACAATTCTTCCTTTATTTAAAATGAGTTCGTACCCAGCAATTAACTAATTGACCGGTCCAAAGGATTATCTCGGGCGGTTTAAACCGTGCCCGGGCCACTATCTACCTGGGCAGGTGTGGCGGATTGTCCCTCGGGGTTTTTCGAAATCGGCAATTAAGGGAGAGGACTAATGACCACCGTTGCAATTTGAAAGAAGAGAGATTATAAATTTCTATACTTCTTTCAAATTGCAGCTTAACGGTTGTTTGGATTTGAGGGTTCGCTGGAAGTAATTATGTTGTCTGCAATAATTACTTTCTAGCGAATTCTTTGCCAACGGTCACGTAGTCCTCAAAATCATCCCTTCTCCAAGCCATTTTTCGTGACATAAATACCGGGGGACGGCATCCAGGAAGCCAGTCCACTCTTGTGCTGTACAGGGGCAGCATGTGGATTCAGGAGGAACTACCATTCCTCAACTCTTCTTTCTGAGCCAGGAAGTTCTGACCGACGCCGACGCCAGACGTCCTAGCCGTCGTTCCTGCCGCCAGAAGAAGATTCCAACAACAGGAAACAATCGACGCCGACGTTAGCCGTCCCTGCCGTCGTTCCTGTTCTTGGACCAGGACGCCGAGAATCCGATTGCCAGCGCAGTCGCCTCGACGCCACAACGACGCTCCAGTGCAGCGTTCGTTGCTTCCGCCCGGATCCAGGCCAGGCCAGCAACCCACCGACGCCAGGAAACTTTGCCCGACGCCAACGCCAGCCGTTTCGCCGTCGTTCCTGACGTCCCGCACTACGAGCGTAGTGTTTGTTGCTGCCTCCGGATCCAGCCAGATGCACCACCCCACCGACGCCGTCTCACACCGAGACGCCGTTTTGGTACTTGGACGCCGCCTCCATCCGGAAGCCACCACTAGCCAGACGCCACCGCTGGGCTAGTAGAAATCCCGATCGCGACGCCGACGCCACACCAAGTCTGCTCTGTAACTCGTGCACTGTGGTTCTCTTGTTCTTATTCTGTTTGTTGTTTTAATGTTTTTTTTTTATTTGTTTTATTTTGTTTTAAAATAAATAATTTAAAACAGCATACGTGTTTCAAAAGTTAGTTGCTCATCTCTCTCTAACTCAACCAACCTGAGCTAGTTGGTAATCAGCGTGGGGTACCTTCCCTCCCGTTGATAGTGTAATTTAATTTAAACCTTCATTATCAATATTTGAAATTAAATTTAAAAAAAATCGATTTTCCTGGCTATACGCTATAGCCTATATAATGTAAGACACCTAGGACAACGTCCGGTCAAAATTTGGTCAAAAGTTATGGTGGAAGTGGCCTCAAGGCATTTCGATAAAACCTTTTGTTAACCGACGGAAACATCCTAAATCTAAACTACGAGCCAACGCCAGTTTTTTACCCATGGTCGTGACAAATCCAAACGGGTGTTAATGCGTGACTCTGAAATACATACTATTTCTCCATCTACTAACTCTGATACTAACTCTGAGTTTAGCGTCTACTATCAGAATGTTCGAGGCCTACGCTCGAAACTCTTTGGATTAAACACTTATGCTCCATTGGTTACTCACTGCATATTTATTTTTACCGAAACTTGGCTCACAAGTTCCATATCCAACTTTGAACTTGGTTTTAACGATTTTAAGATTGTCCGAGCTGATCGCGATTCTATTTTAACAGCGAAATCGCGTGGCGGGGTGTACTAATTGCGGTTTCCACTAAGTACCCCTCTACTGAAGTTTATAGAAACAGTCTGACTCACGAAGAGCTCTACGTCCGTGTGCAAATTGGTAATACCAATATTATATTCGGCGCTGTCTACATACCCCCTAACTCGGCCTACTCAGTATACCAAAGCCATTGCGAAATAGCTGAGTCTCTCGGTGATCTTAACGATCTCTTTATGTTTGGTGATTACAACTTACCGCACACTTCTTGGCAAAATGATGAATATGGTGTGTGTACGGATTCTAAATGTCCAAAATCTGTTCTACTAGCAAACACATTCGGTTCGATAAACTCACACCAAGTCAATAACATACTTAACTATAATAATGTCACTTTAGATCTGATTTTTATACCTTCTACACACTCCTCGTACGCCCATTTAAATGAATCACAATTCCCCATTATCCCTTGCGACCTACACCTTCCAGTCTTGGAACTATTTCCTTTGTTCGCGATAAACGCAGATTCTTGTAGTACTCAATGGGACGACAACTCCTTACGATATAATTTTAAACGTGCCGATTTTGTTGCCATAAACAACGCGGTACTGAACATCAGTTGGGATTCCATTCTGAACGGCTGCAATATTGATTTGGCTTGTCAGAACTTCTACTCCACTATTTATGAAATAATTGATAACTTTGTTCCTATTATCCACGCATCCAAGTTTAAACCATCTCGGTTTCCTAAATGGTTTACTCCGGAGCTGACTAAATTGGTTATCCAGAAGAAGAAACTACACAATGTTTACACAGCCTCAGGTCTGGACGATGATTATCGTAAATTTAGTTTTGTTAGGCAGCAATGCAAAGACTCTGCTCGGATCTGCCACACCAATTACATCCAGGAAATTGAAGATAGCATCAAGCACAATCCTAAAACTTTTTGGAATTACGTTAACTCGAAGCGAACATCTAATAATATTCTATGAACTTACACTATTGGTGATAATTTAATTGACACTCCTGATGGCATAGTAAATAATTTTGCTACGTTTTTCGGATCGGTGTACAATCCCCACACCCACGGCTCAAAGTGCAATTCTAATACTATTTCCTACAATCATATTAATGAGTGTGTTTTCCAGAAAATAAGAATTACTGATGTTTTAAACGAACTCATCTCAATTAAAGCAACCCATAACTCTGGACCCGACGGTTTACGTGCCTCATTTTTAAAGAACTGTGCATTTTCACTCAGTAGGCCTCTGTGGATCCTTTTCAACAAATCTCTTACTGAGGGAATATTTCCCTCAATTTGGAAGGGTGCATTCATCACTCCCATTCATAAATCAGGGAATGTGAAACTATTTGAAAATTACAGACCGATATCTATTTTGTCAGCGATCCCTAAACTGTTTGAAAGACTAGTAACCAGTTACCTGACTGAAATACTCCAACCATTGATATCTTTAAAACAGCATGGATTCCCTACGGGAAAAACTACCGTAACTAATCTTCTGATCTACGAATCTTACATAGTCAGCGCCTTCGTCGATCGTTTACAAGTCGACTCCGTCTATACCGATTTCTCGAAGGCGTTTGACAGTGTTGATCATTGTATTTTAATCAAAAAATTGCGTAATCTCGGCATTCTCCAGTGGATCAAATCGTATATCACTGGTAGATCTCAGATGGTTCGGATTGGCCAATGTGTATCGCGTAATATTTCTGTCACCTCCGGTGTTCCCCAAGGGTCTCATTTGGGACCACTACTTTTTAATGTGTTTGTGGATGATGTTATTGAATGCTTCGTAAATGCCCAATGTCTCCTATACGCCGACGACATGAAAATTTTCATGCGAGTTCGTACTTACGATGGTGCCGTTCGGTTGCAGAATGACTTGCTATCATTTCAAACGTGGTGTCGGTCTAATAAGCTTCAACTTAACTTGAACAAATGCAAAGTAATAACTTTTTCTCGACGTCAGTCTTCCGTTGTGTATGGATACCAATTGATGGACGTACCTTTGGAACGCGTAACATCAATCAGGGATCTGGGTGTGGTCTTCGATTCCGTGCTCTCTTTCAACGAACACGTATCCAACATTATCGCCAAAGCTTATAAGCTTCTGGGATTCGTGAAACGGAACTCCATAGAGTTCTCCGATTCGAAGACGGTACTCATACTATACTACTCTTTAGTGCGTTCCCATCTGGAATATGGTTCTTGTGTTTGGTCTCCATATACGGCGGTGGACAAAGACAGACTCGAATGCATCCAAAGGAAGTTTGTTCGCTTTTTAGGCTATAAATTTAACATTATCGGGAGCACCAAAGAACTCTGCAACCGTTTTGGCATCCAAAGTTTAGAGCAACGTCGATTTAACTATGATGTAACTCTTGTTTACAAAATTGTAAATAGTCTAATCGATTGTCCGGACATTCTAAATTGGATAGGAATGCATGTTCCGTCTAGACCTTTACGGAAAATACCGACTTTTAACGTACCATTTAGAAGGACGGATTACGCTCTGCACTCCGCGTCAACACGCATATTAAGGAACGCCAATGAAGTCAATATTGACTTCTTTTCGGACTCGTACAACACCATACGGCGCTCGTTAACATCATTGTAAATGTCTGTTGTTTTATTGTTATGTTTAAACTTGATATGTGAAACTGTCATCTACCAAGTTTTTTTACACTATTTGTTTTATAGTGCGTGTTAATGTCTTTTTTTTTTTATTTGTTTTTTGTTCTATTTTTTTTTGTATTTATGTAATTTGTATTGGCCTTCCGTTTTAATAAAGATTAAAGATTACCCCAAATTAGTCATTTCTCATAAGAACACATGTAAATTTTTGCGACTTTCAAAAAATGTTTTGACCCCAAAGGAGTCAATAGGTAAGTTTGAAATTTTGACAGACGATAGAGCTCGTCGGGTACTACGTCTTGGATTTTTTTTGGATGTTTAGCTTTTCGGGTTCTGGAGTTGTGGCGGTTTCCTTTCTCGCCATAAGAGCCCATGTAACCTACTATTTTATTATAAGGCTATGACTATGCTGTCCTAACACTACTTTAACTTGCTTTGTCTTTCGTTTTTGAATCAAGAGTACGTTTTTATTGGTTATTTTCTATTGGGAAGAGATGTTAGAAACTAGAGATGGAGACATGTATCTATCAATCAGCTTTACAGTTTTTGATGTGGGCGTGTCTGCAGGATGGTACCCTTCTTGTAACGTTCACATCGGTTTTGAGGTACCCTTTGAATTTATAATTGGGGCTGCACGTGTACTGGCAGGTGCACAGTAGTAAATACAGTACCCGTACCCGTGCAGCCCTAAAGATTTGCGTGAGTGCATTAAATATTCTAAACCTCAAACATCCCTTAATTAATACGGATGTATTTACTACTGTGCACCCGCCAGTACACGTGCAGCCCTAATTATAATATAAGGGAGGTTTGAGGTTTAGAAAATTTAATGCACTCACGCAAATCTTTATGGCTGCACGAGTACTGGCGGGTGCACAGTAATAAACACATCCGAATTAATTAAGGGATGTTTGAGGTTGAGAATATTTAATGCACTCACGCAAATCTCCAAAAATAAAAATAGTACGTGATCAAGATGTTATAACTTACGAGGTGATTAAATAGATACGTTGTACTGTTGGGTTTTGGGAGGTTTACATGGGAACAATAATAACTACTTTTATTCCTGGTTCAACTACTCTGTACGATGGTTTATTTAACACTGCCTTTTCTGTACACTCAATTCCTACTTACAGAACGTATAAATACTTGCACAATGTTGTTGCTAAGTTTTTTTTTTTTTATCATTTGCAAAACACTTAGTAGTATTTTACTATAATTACAATCTGATCACAAATGGATCAATCAGTAATATTTAGCTAACTTAATTTACTAAAGGTTTAATACTAAGGGTTTACTCATTAGTCTTACTTAGATTTTAATAACTTGTTGCTAAGTGATTAATAATTATTCAGCATTATGGGCTTGCAATTTGTTCCAATTTTTCGTAATAGTTTATTGAACTATTAATTGCAAACCCATCAATAATTATTACTCACTACAACGTGATGTCTGCTAGTAATGAAATGGTTGGATTCAATTTGAAGCTTTAAACGAGTGTTTTCCACTCCCAGGCTAAGCATGAAGTAAAATTTCGAGTTTAGAAAAGCCTGAATATTTGGTTTGGTCGCGTAGCGCGAAGCGCGGAGCGGCCAAACCAAATTTTCAGGCTTTTCTAAACTCGAAATTTTACTTCATACGCCACCGGTACAAAACACTGATTTAATGTAAAGTTTAGCGGTGTGTTTTAAACTTCCTAATATGTCAGTGTTTTGTACCGGTGGCGCATGAAGTAAAATTTCGAGTTTAGAAAAGCCTGAAAATTTGGTTTGGCCGCTCCGCGCTTCGCGCTACGCGACCAAACCAAATTTTCAGGCTTTTCTAAACTCGAAATTTTACTTCATGCTTACCCTGGGAGTGGAAAACACTCGCTTAAAGCTTCAAATTAAATTCTTTTAATAAACCGAGCATCAAAAAATATGGATAGTTAAACGAAAAATTCTCGTTATGAAAATGTTCGGTGTTACATAAAACTCTATGTATAAATACGAAGAAGGAAATACAACTTATTATTTGCTTCCAAGAAATCAATTTGATTATTAGTTGAATCTTGAAGCCGAAGCCCTTTATTTCTTTGCAATGCTTTCTTCTTTATTTAGTGCCTCTTGAAGATTTGGTTAACTATACATATGTCGAATGTATACTTTTCTGGATAGATGTAAAACCATACTTTTATCGAAAGTATACATTGGTCGAAAGTATGGTTAACTCCACATTGGTTAAAAGTATGGTTAACTATACTTTTATCGAAATTAAGGTTAACCATACTTTTTGAATTTGAATGAGTATAAATAGAGCATTGCACCTAAAGATAGAAAGGGATTAAAAAATAAATAGAGCGATTAAACTTTGTCGTTTCTTAAATTTTTGTGAAAATATTAATAATCAAGCGCTATTAATGTGGGCTAATTACTTGGGCGTGGGTGGAAATGTTAGGGACGTCGACACTTTATTTCACATCAAAGTAGAATCATTATAACCTAAGTAGACACGCCTCGAAGGATCACTGCAAGTAACGCTCTCTCGAACAACTTCTGGTCGATATATTTCAAAATTTAAGAGCGGCTTATGTAAATTACCCCCGCGCATTTACGCTCACTTCACTCGTGCATTTATCATTATGATTCGAATTAAAATGAAATTAAAAAAAAAATAGTTAAAAACACACGCTGTATTACGTTTTTTTATACAGTGATTTCTTTTTAAATATACATATCCCGATGTATTTGCTGTAAGTTTCAAGACTTTCCTTGTTTTTGAAGCTTCTAACGAGTGTGCTCACTCCTCGATTAAGCATTTGAAAGGTCAATAAAAGAAAAAGTATTTCACATATCGATTTAATTCTTTTTTTTGTCGTATTGTACACATCCTAAATTTTTGTTCCAAGTTGTTTTGAAAATGACATCGGAGAAATGGCGGCACTCATTAGCGCTTTTTGAAGTTTCGCTTCACTCTTTCGGGCAAATCGACGGGAATGTTGGGCATGGCTCGGCGAATGTTGTCCTTCAGGTGTTGCAGGGTTCGTGGTTTGTCGTTTACAATGACAAACCACGAACCCTGCAACACCTGAAGGACAAAATTCGCCGATTTGAGATATCCCCATAAAAAGATGTCACAGGGTGCCAAATCGAGGGAGCGCGCCGGCCACAGTACGTCACCCCTCAAGGAGTTAAGGCGCTCGTGCAAGTGTTCCCTCAAAAGTTCCATTGAAGTTCTCGCTGTGTGTGCCGTGGCTCCGTCCTGCTGGAATTATACGTCCCCGAGTTCTATTTCTTCAAGTTTTGGGAGAAAAAATGCCTTAATTATGTCTCTCTAGCGAACTGCATTCACAGTAACCCTCTCGACGTTTTCTGGTGTTCTAGAAGTCTAGGCCCTTTTTTGCCACACTGCTATTTTCCCTAAATGCGTCCAGCCACGAAACGATTGATTGCCGGCCAGGAACGGCACTTGTGAGACGAATATTGAACCGAGTTCGGAAGGCAAGTTGGGTGGCAACCACCGAACGGTTATTGGAAAAGTAGGCCTCAACGGCGAACGCGCACTCCTCCTTTGTCCAACGCATGACGACCACTTGAACGGTCCCCCCTTCCTGCCCCTTTCTGACCACGTCTCGCTCATTGGCGCCCAATTCAAATCAACAATATTAATAATAATATAATAATAATAATACGTCTTTATTTATTATAGAAAAAATATTTTACAAAATGTCCAGTAAAAGTAACAGGCGAAGTTCAGTTAGCCTAATGACTATTAACTGTTCTTCCACTTAACCTGAAGAATATTAACAGATTATTGCATAAATGGTTCATACAAATAATATTTAATTAAGAAAAAGTACTTTTTTTAAAAGTAAAAGTAAAAGTATGTGCGATAAAACGAATTAGGATTAACACTACGATTAACATTAACACTAACATTAACATTAACGTCACTCTCAATATTGATAATTAAATAATAGTCACTTAGTTTGTTTCATTACTATTTTTTTTATTCTCTCCGACTAGTTTCGACGTATCGCCATTCTCAAGGAGAAAAAAAATAGTAGTGAAACAAACCAAGTGACTTTTATTTAATTATCAATATTGTAAACATGTTTCATCAAGTGATTAATGAGAACCAAATTGAAGATATCAAATCAACAAGTTTCCCTGCCGCACCTTGTATAAATGAGCCTTTGTCTTTTGAGTATTTATTTATGATTTTGCTGCTGAGGTTTCAGGTTCGAGTATCTAGAGTAAGGGAACCACACCAGCCGGCTGAACTTAAAGTGCTTAAAGCTTTAGTAGCTGAACTTAAATCTCCGAATTTTCAAATCCAACGTATTGTCGGTTCTTCTCTACGAGTGCGAAACAGGAAAACTCACCACCTCCATAGTATCAGAAATACAATTATTTGTCAACAAATGTCTGCGAAGAATATTGGAAATATTTTGGCCCAACACCATTGAGAATAAGAGGCTTTGGAAAGCAGCCAAGATGGAGCGCCTAGAAATCCAGATAAGGGAGCGAAAATGGAGATGGATCGGGCATACACTCAGAGGCCAGAGGGGGATATTGCAAAGGAAGCCCTTGATTGGATCCCCCAAGGCTCAAGAAAAAGAGGCCGTCTAAAAATGACGTCGTGTAGGACATTTGTCCAGGAAGGAAGGGCATCCGGAAAAGAGTGGCGAGAAGTGAAGAAGTCCAAAAATTACGTGGTGCAGGACAGTCGTCCAGGAAGCCAGGGCATCCGGAAAAGAGTGGCGAGAAGTAAAGAAGTCCAAAAATTACGTGGTGCCAGACAGTCGTCGAGGAAGCCAGGGCATCCGGAAAAACCTGACTGTTACTACTTATTGAGTTCACTTTCGAAGGACCAATTTGTAATTTCGTAGAAGTTACAAATAATGAATTACTGTTTAATATTTTACAAATGTTTATATATTGACCAAACACCAAATATATACAAACAATATACAAAATAGTAAAGTCAAGAATGTCGCATCGCATAGTTGGTCTTTACTCTTGAACGTCTTGGGTTCATCTCGCTTTCTTCTTCTGCTCCTGTTATCCTCCAAGGAGTTAAGGGAGGAGCTTCGGGGGTGAGTGGTGGTAAGTGGCGGTGATGACCTTCAGCTAATTGGTTGCTAGTTTCCCACGCTTACCATCACTTTTGCGAGGCTGTCAGACTGCACCCTTATCTAGTCCGTGTAGAATCGGGTAGCCTCTACCTGGCTTCCAGCTGTGGAAATATCCATCGGTGTTTGAGGGGGTTTGTGCCTTATGAAATATGGTTACTCGCAGCGGGAGCTGCCGTGAATTTCATAGACAACAAAGTCGGAGAAATTGCAAGGGACCGGTAGCGAGAGGAAACTGACCTTTGGGGTGTTGTTATCCGGGTCTTTCCAGCTTCTCCTGAGGGTGTAGTTCGGAGGTGATCGTCACTAATGCACTACTGGCGGGAGATCGACCGTCGCGTGTCGCTGTACTTTTTCGACTCTCCTCTCTCGGTCATCGGACCGAACCAGGATGGGGGAAGTGTTGTGCATAGCAGAAAAGGGTGAAACTTGGAAAAAGCGAGCATGTTGTCAACCGATCAGAAAAACCGCTTGTTTGTACCGAACAACCGTTTTCTTGCTCCTTTGTTTGGACGCTCTTCTTCCTCTGGCCTCGAACCTTTGTGGAACCCGCTTTTATGGCTGTTAAATGGCGCACTTCTCACAAACACCATAAATGTTAGCAAATCATACGTATAAAATCGATTTTCAGGCCGAGTCCTTTCACCGAGTCAGATCACTCTCAAAAAATGTAAAGTAGGGGTTTGAGTTGCGACGTGTCAGGTAAAGTCGCAAGACTGGCACAAAATAGAATTAGATGGAGAGCGTTTGTTGGTGCCTTATGCTCCTGCGAGGAGTAAAGGCCCTGATGATGATAATAACAATGAATGTGAAGAATGGGCCTGTCTCTGGTGTCCCGTGAAAACGTGAAACTAGTCGAAATGTACCGCAAACTGCAGGTCTAGTTTAGTAAAAATACCATTGCATGGAAAACGTTCTTAAAGATGATTTTGTGCATCAAAATTAAGTGAAAAGCAAAGTCAAAGTGAAACCTGTGAAAACCAAAATGTTATTGTTTGAATTGGCTACGGTTTTTCGGGACTTGAAAGGGGTCCTCTTAGTGGATTTTTTGCACATATGTCGAACTAACAACGCGATTTGCTACTGTTACCTCCTGGAGAAGGTCCCGTCATAGCAACTATCTAGGAGGCGGCGGGGGCAGAGCGGAGTCTTCGGACAAAGGATGTCTGAGAGGGACGATATTCCAAGTCGGAGTAGGTAACCTCTGTGTCCCTATCTGGGTGTCCCGTCATAGCACCTAAACCCTAAGGAGGCGGCGGGGGCAGACCAAAGTCTTTGGACGGCGGATGTCTGAAAGGGACGATTATCCAAGTCGGAGTTGTAGACCTTCTTGAGGTAACCTCCGTGTCCCTATCTTGGATAGGGCTAACCTACACACGGCGGGGTTGACTCAGCTCTGGTGCTTGTCGCCATTAAATGAGTCGGAGGTGGGTCTTAAAAAGCCCAGGGGTGCCTACTCGCCTCTCCGGTCCATACGTGTGTTGGTCTCCGGCGGGCAGTGGTTCGCAGATATGGCCTGTCCTTAGACGGACGCTCATAAGGCACACACCGACCGGTATAAGCCTGAGCACACCTAGTCTGTCCCTCAGTATGTGTCCCTATCTTGTTTAGGGCTAACGTGCACACGGCGGGGTTGACTCAGCCCTGGTGCTTGTCGCCATTAAATGAGGAGTCGGGGGTGTGCCTTGAAAAGCCCAGGGGTGCCTTTCCGTCCCTCCGATCCACATGTGGGTTGGTCTCCGACGGACAGTGGTTCGCAGGTATGGCGGTGATCCACCAATCCTTAGACGGGCGCTCAATGGCATACACCGAAAGGTAAAGGCCGGAGCACACCCGGGTCTGTTATCTCCTGGATAAAGTTAGGCTTCAGAATCGACACAAAAGACGAGATTGTCCCATCTGCGAAGTATCGCTCCTTCATCACAATGCTAGACCCTATGGAGCAGCTGTAAGGCAGCAGAAAATAATGAAAATTACCCGACAAACACTTGAACATCGACCTTACGGTCCAGACTAGCCTCCAAACGATTTCCACTTGTTTGAACCCCGAAAATAAGCATTTAGAGCAGGGGTTCTCAACCTTTTTCAGCTCGCGCCTCCCCCTCATAACTGCACGCTCCCCTCCCGAATTTAATTTGGGTTTTTTAATTAGATTGAAACAGTATTATTATTTCACTTCACCTACTCTTTAGGTAAACTGTCGCGCCCCCCTGATAACTTGCCGCGCTCCCCTAAATTACCGCCCCCCCGTTAAGAAACCCTGATTTAGAGGATAGCGATTTGACAGCAACCAGAAAGTGAAAACGTTTGTGCGCAATTGCTTACATACCCGCTTAGCTTTATTCAAGGTACGTCAATGGGTGTAACACATATGTGTTACAAGGTATGTATCTTTCCATGTTTTCCCCTACCCCTTTCCCCGCTGGCCCTAGTTCGTGACGATAATTTGGTTACGTTTTTGAGTCTATCATAACCTCTCTTTTCGGTTTCGCTGTACTTTCATAGATAGATTTTTAATATTTTGTGTTAAAAATAAGTGTTATTAAAATCAGACTTTGTATTAGCGTTAAATGCTGATCAACCGGTTTCAGTGTCGTCCAACCGGTTTCAGTGAAATATATCGTGATGCACAAATTATAATGTAAAATTCAGTCGAAATAATGCACAAAATAATCCGCCAGGGAGAGCTGACTCAATTTCGTCAAGGTCAAAAAGTGGAAAAGACTCTTAAATATGTATTTACAATATACAGAGAATACGCAATTTTCTTTAAAATATACGTATTGCAAATTTAGCCTATTTTCTGTAAATCTCGTGATATTCCCTGCTTTTTTTTAAGTTTATTTTAAAGCTTTAAACAAGTGATTTCTACTCCCAGACTAAGCATGAAGTAAAATTTCGAGTTTAGAAAAGCCCCGTGAACATTAGTCGAGGGTCGCGCAGCGACCCGAGACAAATTTTCTGGGATTTTCTAAACTCGAAATTTTACTTCATGCGCCACGCGTATTAAACACTAAAATATTGTGAAATTTATGTATATTTCAACTGTACTTAAAACTTATTTTATACGCGTGGCGCATGAAGTAAAATTTCGAGTTTAGAAAAGCCCCGCGAAAATTTGTCTCGGGTCGCTGCGCGGGGCTTTTCTAAACTCGAAAATTTACTTCATGCTTAGTCCGGGAGTGGACAACACTCGCTTAAAGCTTCAAATTGAACTCTTTTAAAAATCAACGAATGTCAGAAAATTTACGGCTTATGCATGTTTACCTAAAGTTTACCATGAACTAACCACATTTAAATTCAGCGCGCATTTGTGACGTAAGCGATCTCTACCCCCACTCTAAAATCTTCGATTCTGTCGATCCTTCTTACCGTATACTCGACCGCTTCATTTTGCGATAATGAAGTTAAAAAAATTTCCAAAACTTTAAGAAAAATGTATTTTAAATAGAGGATACTATGTAAAAACATAATTTATAGAAATGTAGTTGTTTTCTATCGTATGTTCAATAAAAAAAAAACCTCTAGAGTGCCATGATTTCACCTTTTTTTAAATTTAAGTTGGCTACACGCTTTAGGAATTGACATATAAAACGTCAGACATATATAATTTCAGAGTTGCCAACCTACAATTTTTTTCATGGCACTCTAGAGGTTTAATTTAATTGAACATACGATAGTTCTATAAAAATTATAGGCTCGTTTATATTTGATCCACCCACGTATGCAATATATACAGAACTAAATCCTGCTCAAGTTCTGTTTTGAGTAGCAAGTCTTGTATGTGTCATATTACTTATAAACTGAAAGTGTGGTCTTATCTCGAAAGCATCCTCACCCTAATGTTGTCGTCGACTACCTCGTGTAGCGTCTATTACATATAATAACACCTCTTATCACGAGAAACACCTTCGCGTACTTTTCTACTCCCCCACACGTTTAGTTCTCAACGCAACAACTTTGCGATTTTTTTCGTTTACGATGATTTTACGATACGGATTCTTAAAAAGCACACGTTTCGCGCATAACCGAAACTCATCAACAAGAAACGTATTCACGCATTTTTATATATTATTGAAGTTCTCGGTGGCTGTGGAATTAAACACGAATGTCGATTCTTACTTCTCTGAAGCTAAGGTGAAAGCGTTTAGATAAAAGTTGTTTGAAAAAATAATAATAATTATATTAATAATAAATACATAAGAGATATGGCTGTGGCGAAAGCCTATGCCAGGATCATCGATCCAAATTTAAAAAAAAAAAAGTTGTTTGCTTTTATACTATCTTTTGTTCGATATTTTTCGATTCGGTCGATAATAACACTACAGTTAGTGAGAGATTACTAAAGGAATAAATCTGGGCTAGACTTTCTCGTTTCTTGATCAAAAACAAAATAGTTTATACAAAAGTTGCGTGTTTTTTCGTTGGCTACAACTTTTATTTGTGACATTTTTTGATTAAGTTAATATGTTTCTATATTTTTAACTTCGCTTGAAATCAGTGTTTATACGCGTGGCGCATGAAGTAAAATTTCGAGTTTAGAAAAGCCTAATTTGGCTCGGTCGCTCCGCTTCGCTACGCGCCCGAGCCAAATTTTCAGGCTTTTCTAAACTCGAAATTTTACTTCATGCTTAGTCTGGGAGTGGAAGACACTCGTTCGTAAATTTTTGAATTATCATAAAGTTGTGTGTTTTTTCGTTGTATGCAACTTTTGTTTGAAGCTTCGTTTGATTGAATCGATAATAAAGCTACAGTTGATGAGTGATTAACAAAATATATCAAAAAAATATTTCTCGGTTTATCGAACAAAAACAAAAGAGCTGAGGTGAAAAGTGTTTAGGTATAAGTGGTTTAATTTTTTGTTGGCTACAAATTATGTTTGAAACATTTTTTCATTGAGACGTCGAAAGCCATAGTCGGTGAGTTGTTGATCTCAACTAGATTGTTTAGTTTCTAGTTTATAAACAAAAGAACTGAGGTGAAAAATGATAATACAAAATGTTGTGTTTGGTTTTTCATTATCTTTTGTTTGACACTTTTTCTAATTAAGTTACTAATAAAGCAGCAATTTGTGAGTGACTATTAAATAAATATCTCCCCGGACTAAGCATGAAGTAGAAGAAGTTAAGTAGCGACGATTACTTTGGAAGTGCACCCTCAGGGGAAGCTGTAAGGACCCGAATACCGACACACCAAAGGTCAGTTTCCTCTCGCTACCGTTCCTCCGCAATTTCTCCTTTGTTTGTTATCGGCCGACGCAAAAAACCGCTATGAAATTCACGGCAGCTCCCGCTGCGAGTTACAATATTTCATAGGGCACAAACCACCCCCAAACAGTGCAGTTTAATAACAAGTGTCCAGCGAAGGACCAAGCCAAGTATCCAAGCCAGTAGTAGTCTAGCCAAGTGTCTAACCAACTGTTTTTTTGTTTTCTCCCTTATCTAAAAAACTCTCAGTTTTCACTATGGTTAGTGATCTTCTGTTCAGGAATCTGTGGGGCAGGTGCCCACAGATTCCTGAACGTTATTCTCTTGGAGCTGTTTAGTTTAAATCGGGTGATTTAAACTTTCGCCGATTTCGCCGATTGTCTCCTCCGGGTGGTTTCTTAGTCGGTCAATCATTTATTGACGACTATCGAGAGCGACCTCGATCGGGTTTTTTTGCTTTAATGTCATTTCTCAGGGTTTCGTTTTCAACATAGTAAGGGGCTCCCAGAGCCCTTGTAATTAACACGTTGGCGGTTGTGGTAGTTAACGATTTGTTTTTTTCGCTGCCCGTGACCGCGATTGGTTTAAGTACGGCGTTGAGCACTTTCTTGTTGCTCAGCGGACCTCCTTCTTTCAGAATTCGATGCGGGCTTCTTGCTCGTTTCCTCTTCTTTTCGCGTGTTTCTCGAAATTTAGCTTCCTGTCTACGGTTACTCCCAAGTAAGTGACTGCGCTCCTGAGTTTTATCTTGCTCGTAGGATTTAGGTACACGTAGCTCCTTGTCGGAATTTTATTACCAAGCGAAAGGGCCTCTGTTTTCTTCTCATTCAATTTTATTTTCCGTTGCAGGGCGTTCTGGTTCTGGTTCTTTGGGGAGTGCGCATTTCTGCACTGCACTTAGGCCTCATTAGGCCCATTGTGCTAGATCCTACCTTACCCAGCCTCAGCTGAGCCAGCCTACCTGGTTTAGGTAGTCTAGCAAAGCCGAGGTGGGTAGATCCCTTATGTAGGCCATTGTAGGCGATCTTTCACCCAGTAAGGAGCCTCTAGTTGACGAGAGTGCCGGACAATCGCTGAAAATGTATCCGACAGTCTCGTCTTCCATGTTACACCCTCTGCAGGATGAAGAGTCAACTATCCCTATCCTGTATAGGTGTGCGTTTAGCCCGCAGTGACCAGTCAGAGCTGCAGTTATGCGCCTAAGGTTCCCCCTGGTCAGTTGCAGGTACTGTTTCGCTGATCTCTCGTTGGGATACAATAGTGTTTCCTTAGAAAGCTCGATGTCATCCCAACGCTTCCTGAATTTCTCCAGTGCGTTGGTTTGTAGCATATTACACAGGGACAGAGGCGCAAGGCTCACTAGCGGCTCCGGTAAAAGAATGTCTACCCCAGAGGCTGCTCTTGCCAGTGCGTCAGCTCTCGTGTTACCTGTATTCAAGTCGTGCCCCTTCACCCAGCAGACTTCAATGTTGTTATACACTGCTGCTTGCGTGAGTTTTCTGTGGCACTCTAATATTGTCTCTGAAGTTGTATGTAATTTCTTCAGAGACAGTAGCGTTTGCCTGCTGTCCGTATGGCTTCATTTGACACTTTGCGGCTTACGATGTTCTCAGCCGCAAATGTTATACCCATCGTCTCTAATTGTGTGACGGTGGCATGCTTTTCCATCGGGACCATTGTTTGGATTTTCAGGGTCCTGGAGAAGACTCCAATCCCTGATCTATCTATCCTTTTGGATCCATCTGTGTGGATCCTTATGGCCGACTCTCTCATATGTTTAGTGGGTTGAATGGTAACTGTGTAGGGTGCATTCCGAATGAGTGTCGGTCTAGTACCAGCCTTTTTGCAGACACTCCTCCAGAGATGTCCTCTGACTTCCCCACAGCGGTTACAATTCCAGATTCCACTGCCTTGAAGGCGAAGTATGGTCGCCACATTGCAGGGCGTACTTCTTCCGCTGCTGCGGTTTTTTCGCTCGCTGTTTCGAAGTTCATGACTAAGATGGCGGTGTCGTCGGCGAACTGGTGAAGTGAAACTCCTCTTATCATCCATTTTAGGGACGTCTGCTAGATAAATTTTGTACGGGCTGAGTGAGATCGGTGAGCCTTGTGGAAGGCACTCAGCTGCATTTTTCCACGACGAAAGTGCTCCGCTGTGGCATATTCTGAATTTTCGTTTGGTCAGCCAGTCATCAATCAGCTTGGCCAGTCAAAACGGAATATCCACAAACTACTACTATTAGTACCTTTATAATTTGCAAACCAGTCCTGATTTCCACACCTTGTAACCAACTGTCCAGCCAGGTGTTATATATGTCGGCGCATCCTAATTTTAGCGATGGGATCCACAGAATTGAAAACTGTTCGGGAATGCAGGGACTTCTCCGTGTGCGAGGGGAACAAAACTAGCGGAACAGGGAAAGAGCGGGGCAGACGGATCTTGAAAGTGCAGTGAACTCTGTGGACTACCTTCTTTTCTCATTTAGGAAAAGGGGCAGTTTAGTTATTGTTGAGTGATTGGTTCATGTGGTCATGGTGGTTTACGTTAAATAATAATAATATCGAGCCGCTAAGTAAATGATTATTGTGCTCGCTCCGACATATATTAATATAATGATTTCTTCTTTCTAGGCTCTGCTACAGGCGAATGATGTGGTGGCACAAGAAATCTATGGTGAGAGCACCATGTGCGATGCACCACCACCCACCACCCCGTTTTTTAATAAAGGCAACTGGGAGGATGCAGGGAGGCGAGGACCCAATTGTTCTGGAGGAGATATGGAAGCTGATTACGTGACCAGAGTACGATTAGTGCATTTCCAGAAAAACACCGATGAACCTATGGTAAGACCTGACCTGTATTCTTGTTTTTTTTTTTAAATTACATATTAGGTACAGTTGCGATAGAAGAAACTAGTACAGATAAATACTTGGTTAGACTCACTTTGATTTTTCAAATTGTCAATCAAATTGACAAATCTACGGAAATGTCAAACGAAATTTATCTAACGTTGACATGCCTCAAATGACTGAAACGCAAAATGCGATATAACCAGCGACGGCTCGCAGCCTAACTTCAGGGTCGGCCAGAGACCCAAGGTAGTATGTATCCGTTATTGAAAGGTGACTTTGTTGGGTGATTCCTTGTATTCATAAAGCGCGATCCCAACCTCAAATTTTGTGTGCCTTGGCGCGGTGGCCTACCCTGAAGTTAGGCTGCGAGCCTTCGCTGGATATAACGGCCCGTTTAGAGACGGAATTGGCATGAGAGACATTGCTAATGAAGTGCATGTTAACAAAAGCATCGTCTTGTTGGCTAAGAAAAAATTGTTGTTAACCTGTACATAACAATTTTGTTTTACAAGAAAAAAATACGATATTTTTGCAGTGGCTTGCATCGGCGACTCGCAGCCTAACTTCAAGGTAGGCCACAGCGTGAAGGCCCCTAAAATTTGAGGTTGGGATCCCGCTTTATAAATACGCGGAATTGCACAACAAAGTCACCTTTCAATAACGAATACATACTACCTTGGGTGTCTGGCCTACCTTGAAGTTAGGCTGCGAGCCGCCACTAATAGCTTGAATGAACTCCCTACTGTACTAGTTTTTGTTTCTTGCAACTATACATAAGCGGTAATTGCATCTAAGACAACTTCGCTGTTTATTTGTTTATATAAACTATACTCTTTATTTTATAGGGTATCACGTTGAAGATGAACGAGGATGGTAAATGCATCGTAGCAAGGATAATGCTAGGCGGTATGATTCATAGACAGGCCGTTCTCCACGTGGGTGACGAGATTAAGGAAATCAACGGTATTCCTGTTATCAACCAGTCGGTCAACATTCTACAGAAAATACTCGTAAGTATTTATAAAATCGTTTTGTATGGGGTCATATACCATGTGTTCGGTAATTGGATCACTTGACTTTACCGCGTTTTGTATTTTATATTGCGCTGGTGCAGCCGATTTAGGGGCTATGCCCATGCGCGACTTTTGCGAACCCTCGTATGGAGAGAAGTCAACCGACCCTCGTGTGTGCTGCATCGTTTTTCGTCAAAGTATTGTAAATCCATAGTTTAGCATCGTTACGTGTGAAGAAAAGGAGAGATACGCGTGTCCGACGTCCGAGTTCGCCACCCACCAAAAGATAAGTCCTGACATTGGCTGCACCGCGGTCAAATTAAAGTTTCGCATACAGTCCACTAAAACAATCCTTCCCACTGCACAGGTGAGATTGGCGTCAACATGCGTTTTTTTTTAAATCTTTGAACAAACAAATTTCAAGCATGTCAAATTTCCTATGTTCAGTTTTAATAAACCTTAATAAATAAACTTTTGGTTGCGAACTGTCAAGGAGCAATGCAATTGAAGTGTGTTTTTTTAAAACTAAACATAGGAAGTTTTGTATGGTCTGAATTTGTATGTTCAGCAGCAGGCGCGCCGCTAGGGGGGTGGCTCGCGGGCTTGAGCCCCACTCTCCCTCCAAGACTAACTAAATTGTTGTATGTCAATGTATATGTTGCGGACAAAAAACGAAATACGGACAAAACGCGTTTTGTCTACACAAAATGCGAATTGTCCAAGGTTTTAAGACAATAATCGAATAAAATTGCGTTCGTCTGTCATTTCGCACATTGTCTAAACGAAAAGCGTTGTGTCTAAGGGCTATTAGACAAAATGTGTTGTGTCTAAGGGCTATTAGACAAAATGGCTAATGTGTAGAATAGGGTACATGGTCGATTTTGACAGGTTCGCGCATGCGCAGCAGCACCCACTCCAGTGGTTCTTAACATGTGGATATATGTGTGTGATTGTGTGTGTCTTTTAAATAAATACAATTTTTACAATGGCCGACCAAACCTGACAAATTGTCAAAAATTTCCAAACTATGTACGCTCGGCACACGTTACACCGAATCAAACCCTCAGATGGGTCAAAACCGACGTAAAATCGTACGCCCGACACTTTAGTACAAGTTTGATCGCGATCAATTGCCGAATAAAAAAAATATCTATAAATCGGAATATAAATTTTCACTACGCCACCGAGTGCCGTTGTGTGTAAAAGTTAATATAATGTTCTGTGTAGGTAAGAGCATATGACTTTTATCCAATACCCACTTGCACCACAGATACTTAACCGTGGTTAAGCCATTTCTACTAGTTTGTGGCTTAAGTGGAAGGTTTCAAATTAATTACATTGCGTAAGTATCTTTGCACACGCTAGCGATTTTACATACTTCTAGGTTTGGTTAGGTTAGGTTAGTAGAAAGGTTTGCGATAGAATAAATTTCGCAAGTCATTTTGCTCCCGATGCCTGTTCCACATACTTTTAGGTTAGGTTAGGTTAGGAGAAAGGTTTGCTATAGAATACATTGCGCAAGTCTCTTTGCGAACGATGCCTGTTCCACATACTTCTAGATTAGGTTAGGTTAGGAGAAAGGTTTGAAATAGAATAAACTGCTTCTGTCTCTTTGGGCACTGTCCCCATCGTAAACGAGATCATTCGCGACGCTCAAAAGTGTCGATTATCAAAGTTACAAATATTCGATTTTTTTTAATTTTTGAAGTTTCATTTTTGACGTTTGATTTTTGATCTTAAAGCACACACACACATACACACCATCAAACAGATAAATAATATGTTAAGAACCACTGGAGTGAGTGTATGGAAACCATGAAAACGTATAAAAAATGGAGTATGTACCCTGTTCTACACATTAGCCGTCAAAATGCATTGTGTCTAAAGGCTATTAGACAAAATGCGTTGTGTCTAAGGGCTATTAGACAAAATGCATTGTGTCTAAAGGCTATTAGACAAAATACCTTGTGTCTAAGGGCTATTAGACAAAATACGTTGTGTCTAAGGGCTATTAGACAAAATGCGTTGTGTCTAAGGGCTATTAGACAAAACGCATTGTGTCTAAAGGCTATTAAACAAAATGCGCTGTGTCTAAGGGCTATTAGACAAATTGCATTGTGTCTAAAGGCTATTAGACAAAATGAGCTGTGTCTAAAGGCTATTAGACAAAATGCGTTGTGTCTAAGGGCTATTAGACAAAATGCATTGTGTCTAAAGGCTATTAGACAAAATTCGTTGTGTCTCAAGGCTATCAGACAAAATGCGTTGTGTCTAAGGGCTATTAGACAAAATTAGTTGCAAGATTTTACATTGAAAAAAAAAAGTACTGGAAAACATAATTTTCTTTCATAAACAAAGTGACAAATTTTTTACAAGAAATATATTTTAAACTTTTCTTAAGATCAGTGTTTTAAAAATACGCGTGGCGCATGAAGTAAAATTTCGAGTTTAGAAAAGCCTGAACATTTTTTTCGCGCTGCGCGACCAAACCAAATTTTCAGGCTTCTCTAAACTCGAAATTTTACTTTATGCTTAGTCTGGAAGTGGACAACACTCGTTAAAAGTTCAACATTGAACTTTTATAGGAAACATTTCATCAAAAATCTACTTTTTATAAGTTTTATTTTAAATAATATCAAACCAAACTAATTTTATAATAATGAATCACTTTCGATTATAAGAAGTAGATTTTTTTTTATATAATGTAATTATAAAAGCGTTCAGTTTGAAGTTTCTAACGGGTGTTTCCACTCCCAGGCTAAGCATGAAGTAAAATTTCGAGTTTAGAAAAGCCTGAAAATTTGGTTTGGTCGCGTAGCGCGAAGCGCGGAGCGGCCAAACCAAATTTTCAGGCTTTTCTAAACTCGAAATTTTACTTTATGCGCCACGCGTATAAAACACTGATCTCAAGAGAAGTACAAAATATATTCCTTATAAATAATTTATCACTTTGTTTATGAAAGAAAATTATGTTTTCCAGTACTTTTTTTTTCAATGTAAAATCTTTGTTTAATAGCTTTTAGACACAATGCATTTTGTCTAATAGCCCTTAGACACAACGCATTTTGTCTAATAGCCTTTAGACACAATGCATTTTGTCTAATAGCCTTTAGACACAATGCATTTTGTCTAATAGCCTTTAGACACAATTAACAACCAATAGAATTGCTCCATTTCTCCAGGGCTGTTAGACAAAGTGCGTTGCAGGATTTTGCAAGGTAAAATGCCTTGCAAAATCCTGCAATGCATTTTGTCTAACAGCCCTGAAGAAATGGAGCAATTCTATTGGTTGTTTATTTCATTTTGTCTAATAGCTCTTAGACACAATGCATTTTGTCTAATAGCCTTTAGACACAATTAACAACCAATAGAATTGCTCCATTTCTCCAGGGCTGTTAGATAAAATGCGTTGCAGGATTTTGCAAGGCATTTTGCCTTGCAAAATCCTGCAACGCATTTTGTCTAACAGCCCTGGAGAAATGGAGCAATTCTATTAGTTATTTATTTCATTTTGTCTAATAGTCTTTAGACACAATACATTTTGTCTAATAGCCTTTAGACACAATAAACAACCAATAGACTTGCTCAATTTCTCCAGGGCTGTTAGACAAAATGCGTTGCAGGATTTTGTAAGGCAAAATGCGTTGCAAAATACTGCAACGCATTTTGTCTAACAGCCCTGGAGAAATGGAGCAATTCTATTGGTTGTTTATTTCATTTTGTCTAATAGCCTTTAGACACAATGCATTTTGTCTAATAGCCTTTAGACACAATAAACAACCAATAGAATTGCTCCATTTCTCCAGGGCTGTTAGACAAAATGCGTCGCAGGATTTTGCAACGCATTTTGTCTAATAGCCCTGGAGAAATGGAGCAATTCTATTCGTTGTTTATTTCTGAAAGAACTTATTAATATAAATATTAAATTAAATAACACAATTTTTACTGTTTCCCTTTATTTCATAAAAGAACTAAAAATCGATGCAATATTATTTTTGAAAGTATTCTTTAATAAACGACTTACTTTGTCGTCGTTTTAACGATGGATATTTTTTAATCTTTGTGACGGCAGCTGTCGTCGTCTGTTAATAATGCTTTTTTTTACTTGCGAAGTCGCTCTTTTAATCAATAACCCGCCATGTCTTACCGAAAGCAACCAAATGTTCAGGCTTTACTAAACTCGCAATCAGTAAAAAAATCAATAAGATATACATATATTTATAAATCATGTAAAACAATTAATAAATTATTAAAATTAATGGCTCTTATTAATATTGTAAACTTTTATAGTACTCAACGATTTGTTTGCTTTGCTCCTTAATATCAGAATAACTTAAAATCCTAGTGTCCACGGCGAACTCCTCAACTGAAAATAACAATCAGAACATTCATAATGCGGCCAATGACCATAGCAGTCGACGCCGGTAAAGTGGGAGCGGTTTTAGTGGGTAGGCTTCCAGTCGCCTTTTGACTGGAAGGAGTCCCACACTCTGTCCGTAAGTGGATTTCCCCTTCCACACCACGAAAAAAAAAAAAAAAAAAACATTCATAATGCAGACTCTTGAAATAAATACTAACAATCTTGAACGTTCCCTTCCTTTCCATCGAAATCCGTACACATTTCTGGAGCGAATGCCCGAAGCGCCTCAACGTCATCACCTCTACTCAGAATTTCCACTTCACCGTCCGTCAAAGTGTTAATCATGCATTGTATTTTATACGTGACAAAATTTATACCGTCTATAAATGAATAAAAATTTGAAATATTAAATCACCATTAATAATGGGCCCGTTCATCAGAGACAACAGTTGGGAGTTTACTGCCAACTGTTAGGGAATTCTCTGATGACCGGATTGTCAATATCATTAACCTTTATTTGGCATAAACTTCTACAAATTATTTACTACATAATACACTATTCTATTCTACTTCCAATGCGAGCTCCTCTGCGCTGCCCGCCACTGTTTTGCATCTAGCTAGACCTCCCTGCCCTCTGCCTTACCAACTCTTTCACCACCTCTATCTTTCTTCCGCTCTCATCTAAAGTCTCCACACGCCTCTCACCCTTCATACTCCCCTCTATAAACACATTTTTGCAGCCATTCATCCAGCGCTCCCACACGTCCCTATCCATTCCACAAAACACACACCTTGTAAACATTTCTCCCATCAAACATTAAAAGTGCGATTCTTTTCGCAATCTACAACAAGTTAGTCTTACAAAGACTATATCAAACACTCATTAAAACAACTACTTCCCGGGCTAATACCCCGACGGACATTGAATTATACAACAAGTGTTTGCTGTTACATACAGTAACTTACTGCAAATGTAACAATTTGGGTCAAATTATTCAGGCCATCTATAGACGCGTTTCGAGATTTATCTCTCATCAGTATAGCTTTGCCATTCCCTCTAAACAATTTGACACCTTAGACTGGCGGTCACGTTACCGTTCAAACATAAGTATAAATGAAATTGCCAATTCTTGGTTGCAGAATACTTCAAACATTAAAAGTGCCGAGATTCTTTTCGCAATCTACAACAAGTTAGTCTTACAAAGACTATATCAAACACTCATTGAAACAACTACTTCCCGGGCTAATACCCCGACGGACATTGAATTATACAACAAGTGTTTGCTGTTACATACAGTAACCTACTGCAAATGTAACAATTTGGGTCAAATTATTCAGGCCATCTATAGACGCGTTTCGAGATTTATCTCTCATCAGTATAACTTTGCCATTCCCTCTAAACAATTTGACAACTTAGACTGGCGGTCACGTTACCGTTCAAACATAAGTAAGTAACATAATGTTTGAAGTATTCTGCAACCAAGAATTGGCAATTTCATTTATACTTATTCCTCCCATCCTCTCTCTTCATTGCCACACCTGAATCTCGCGAACATACGCACCTCTTGCTCACTCAAATTCGTGAAATACCGGGGATGGCTTCCGAAGACTTGCAGGTCCTTATAACTGGGGTTGTAATTGCTCCCTTGGATGCTCTCTTGCCTTATCTGCAGATCTACATCTTTAAACCTTTCTCCCACTTCCACTTCTATTTTCTCCCCCCTTCCCAATTTCTCTTCTACGAAACCCACCGACCACCCCACTTTTTTGTATATGTTTTCCCTTTCGCTCATCCAGCTTCCTCCTCTGCCCGTCCTTTGCCATCCCCTGTAACACCCCCACCACGCCTCTCCTCCCCTAAGCCATACACCTTCCTCTCGAATTTCACCACCCTTATTATCGCCGTCCATTCTACCGACATACGCTGGCACTCCTGCAATACTATGTAGTTCGGCGTTGTTCTCTCTAACCCTAGTATTGTTTTCAAGTATCTCAGGTGTACCCTCTCTATTTTTTCAGATCCATTCACACCCCATACATCATAATCGCTTTTATGCACGCATCCCACCAAGTCAGTTTCATCAATACATTCTCCTCTAGCATTCCTTCCCATACTCTCCGCATTCGCGCCATAGCTACTCTCAATTTCTTACACACCCACTCTATATGTGACGCTCTGCTCCCACTCTTTGAAAACACGTACCCTAAGTATTTAAATTCTTTCTCTCTTTCTACTTTCTCCCCCATCCATCTCATTACCTCCTTCGTCCTCCTCCCACCCCTATTCTTACATACCATCCACTTTGTTTTTTTAACATTCACTGTCAATCCTCTTCTCACAAAATACCTTTCAAGAGTCTCTTTCACTGCCCTTAATTCACTCATCGTCTTTGCCAATACTACTACATCTTCTGCATATGACAGGCTCCAGACCTTTTCACTCCCTAGTACTATTCCTCCTGCCTGACTGCCTCCAGATCAGCCACATACAGATTAAATAGTAGCGGGCTTAACGGGCATCCCTGTCTCACCCCTCTTTGCACCTCAAAGCACTCAGACAAAGACTCTCCCACTCTTACTTTACACCATGTACTCCTGTAGACTTCGTTCACCCAATTCACCACTTGCTCTGATATACCCATTCCTTTCAGTCTCTCTATTAACCACTTTCTCTCTACCGAATCATACGCAGCCTTTAGGTCTATGAACATCAAAAAACACTTTCTCCTTCTTGCTCATCTCCTTTTCGATAATCCAGTTTAGTGTAGCTATCTGCTCCACAGTGGATCGTCCTGTTCTGAAGCCCGCTTGCACTTCCGGGAGCAGTTGTTTTTCTTCCGCTTCTATTTCCAATCTCTCCTTCACCAAGAGCATCATCATTTTGTCCATTAGAGTAATTCCTCTATAGTTATTCATCACTATACTATCCTCTCCCTTGTGTATCGGAATAATCATCCCTTCGGCATTTGATCTTCACCTCTCCATATCTTATTCAGTAACGCTAACATTGTTGTTTTTCCTTCTTTACTGCATAACTTCCACGCCTCTGCCTTTATTCCATCCGGCCCCGCCGCTTTCCCACCCTTCATTCCCCTTGGTACCCGCTCCACAATAGATCTGAAAAGGTCGCGGTGGTACAGGCTAATGAGGCCACCCCTACGAATATCTAGTACCCGCTCCAACTCTTCTTCGCTAAAGTCATTCTTCTCCTCGAACCTCCCCCTTCTATCGGCTGTAATTCCTATTCCCCTGACAGTTTTTGGAAATGTTTTTTCCACTCCCCCACTGAAAAGCTATCGCCTCTTACCCTAATTCTTGGCGTTTTTTTTTTATGTAGCTCCAGAGATTATTTTCTTCTCTTACGTTTCTCACTATCTCCAACTCCGCTTTCATCCACTTTTGCCGCTTGCTCTCTCACACCTCCTTATATAGTCTCCTGGTATCACGGACCTCCTCCTCTCCAATCCTCCCTTCCCTCCACCCTCTCGTAATTCTTCTTAGCCTCCTTTTCTCTTTTTTGCATTCATCGTCGAACCACTGCGTTTTGTAGTGCGCGCTACTCCTGGCCATTGCCCGTTCTACTGTTCCCTTTAACATTTCCAACGATTTTAATACCTCAAAGCTGACTTCTTTGATCTTCTTCGCATACTCCATCTTTGCTCTAGCAGACTAAAACCACCCTCGCCTCCCATATTTTTCTCCTGCCTCCGTTTCTTCCCCAACCATCACTGTTACCGGAAAGTGGTCCGAACCCATCCGATCTTCCACTTTAAAATACCTAACATCTTTCCTAATATCTTCCCCCACTAAAATATAGTCTATCACTGATTGTCCCCTCGGCCCAATATACAGAGAGTTTTATATAACACCGAACATTTTCATAAAATAGGATTCGACACATTTAATTTTTAGGTTATGTGTAAATTGGGTTGCCTATATGACCATTACAAATTGAAGCTAATCAATTGTAATTGATGCCTCAACTTGTACATACAAGAAGTTTTTCTTTCAAGTATACATGTCCCAATTACAGCGTATATGCCGTAAATCTTTAGATAATCGTTTTTTTAAAAGGAGTTCAATTTAAAACTGAAAATGAGTGTGTTCCACTCCCAGACTAAGCATGAAGTAAAATTTCGAGTTTAGAAAAGCCTGAAAATTTGGTTTGGACGCGTAGCGCGAAGCGCGGAGCGGCCAAACCAAATTTTCAGGCTTTTCTAAACTCGAAATTTTACTTCATGCGCCACCGGTACAAAACACTAACATTACGAAGTTTAAAACACACCGCAAAACTTTACATTGCATCAGTGTTTTGTACCGGTGGCGCATGAAGTAAAATTTCGAGTTTAGAAAAGCCTGAAAATTTGGTTTGGCCGCTCCGCGCTTCGCGCTACGCGACCAAACCAAATTTTCAGGCTTTTCTAAACTCGAAATTTTACTTCATGCTTAGCCTGGGAGTGGAAAACACTGGTTTAAAGCTTCAAATTACATTCTTTTAATAAACCGAGCGTCGGCAAATGTACAACGTATGCTAATGTATACTTACACGAAAAATTCTCATGTTCGGTGTTACATAAAACTCTCTGTATGTAATTTCCCCCTCCCAATCGCCAGCTGTTTCCGTTTAATAGCTCTAGCCCCTGATCATTCGCCCACTCAATCCATTTCCTGCCTTCCTTAGTCACCTTCCTTCCTTCCTTGTCCTCCTCCAGTTGCCCTTATGGTTTACACTTAATGTCCCGAGATTTCCTATCCTAACGTTCCAATCCCCTCCCGGCGTATTTGGACTTCCTTGTCCTCCTCCAGTTGCCCTCCTGGTTTACACTTAATGTCACGAGATTTCCTATCTTAACGTTCCATTCCCCTTCCACTATAACATTGCCTGGATCTTCTACCGCCTTTTGCATTCGTATGACGCACTCTAATCTCTTTACCCCTCTGTTGATTGTATACCGTTATCACCCTCTACCCCTGTTTTCTTAACATAAAAGATCGGCTTACAACCCCTTCCACTTTATCCCTTGTCAGCTGTTCTTCGACCTCCTCACACCATGTTTTTATTCCGGTTACAATCCCTTCCTCTAGTGCTATCTCTTGTTGCCCCTATACATTCCCATCTAAACCCATTTGGCATCTTGTCTTATATTCCCACCCATTCCTCGTCCTCCACCCACGTTTTAAGAATACCCACAAAATATATATCCCTTACCCACTCCTCCATCTCCTGTTACCGGGGATTATTTTTAATCTCCGTCTACAAGAATTGTAAATCACCTTTCAATTCTTCCTTTGTTAAAAATGAGTTCGCACCCGGCAATTAACTAATTTCCCGTCGTTTGGGCAGTGCTCGGGCCCACCCAGAGGGAGGATTTGTGACCAGTTGTTGTCCGTTTTTCGGAAAGAAGATTTGCATAATTCTTTTCATTGTCCTTTTCGGAAAACGGATTTTATTTGCTCGAGATTCGTCGAATGTCATCACGTTGGATTATGTCATTAGGCGAATCTCAGCCGGCTGGTCACGTCGCCACGATAAACAACCCCACCCCACCATCATTTTCGTGGTATAAGTACCCGCGGGCGGCAAATCGTAAGGAGTTGAAGTCCAAGATCCAACTTGTCAACAAGTGCAGTGCAGTCGTCAGTGTTGGAGACGTTAGTTTTTTTTGTTAGTGCCAGTAAACTAACTCGAGGTCCTGTTGCTGTTGCCAGTGCAACTGCCTGTCCTCTCGCTGCCAGTGCAGCCACCCCCTAATACTGCTACCGCAGTATTCGTCGCCGCAACGTAATCGCCATCTGCACGCTGCCACCTTGCTGCCGCCACCACCTCGACTTCGCCGCCCACCCCTTATCAGCCCAACCACCCCCCCCCCCCCCGTGCTCTATGTGTTTCACTGTGTTTTTTTTATTCCTTATTGTTTATTCGTAAAAATAAATCTGTTAAAACTGTCTCTGTGTTTTAGTTAGTTGCTCTTGCTCTCCATTAAATTCATTGAAAACCTGAGCTAGTTGGCAATCAGCGTGAGGTACCTTCCTTCACGTTGACACTCCTTTCCCCACTGTCCACCTTCTAGTTTCTTCTTTAACCCTGCGATATTCCAGAAAGACACGATAACTCCCCCAATTTACCTTCACCCCCCCTTGTCTTCCCTCTTTGAGTTATTCCTTCGCCCTGTTTTTTGAAACTCCCGCCTCATTAATCAACATATCTTTTTCTTTATGCCACTTCCACCATTCCTCACCAACGCGCAATTTTCGGTAGAACACTTGCACGTGATTGCCTTTTAATCTTTCCTCCTTCGCCCTTCCCTTAATCTTCTTTCGGATTTCCCTCTCGCTCTTCAAAGAAGAAAAAATAATATTATTAATGGGATAGAAGAAGGAAGGGAGGCCAAAGAAGTGGTTAAAAGTATGGCAGAGAAGTTGAATGTCTCAGATTTTCAATTTCAATTTGATGATGCGTTTAGACTAGGTGTGAAGAAGGGGGGCAAAAAGCAGCCGCTATTGGTGAGGTGCAGAAACGTCGAAGAAAAAAAGAAATTAATGACGAAGAAAGGTGTACTAAGAGTTATGAAGAGTGAGGTGTACCTTAACGATGGTGGTCAAGGTACACCTCACTCTTCATAACTCTTAGTACACCCTTCTTCGTCATTAATTTCTTTTTTTCTTCGACGTTTCTGCATCTCACCAATATCGGCCGCTTTTGGCCCCTCTTCTCCACGCCTAGCCTAAACTTGAAATTGAAAATCTGAGACATTCAACTTCTCTGCCATACTTTTAACCTCCCTCCCTTCTTCTATCCCATTAATAATAATATTATTTTTTCTTCTTTCTTTCTCCCTACTCTCCTCCCCCTTTTCCAGTTCAGCAATTCTTTCTACAAGCAATGATTTTTCTACTTCCCATTTTGGTTCATTCTTCTTTTAATTCCGTTATATTTTTATTGTAATCTTCCATTCTATTTTCCAACGTTGCTAATTTATCCAAAATCCTATCTAATTTCGCCTCCATTCCTTCTGACCTTTTTTCTTCTGCTTTTCTTTTTTTTTCCTACTTGTTCGAAATATTCTTTTAGATCGCCGCAACTGCTGGTACGCGCCCTATTGGACATTGATTCCGCGTCTCGGCCGTCACGCGATTGTTAATCGTGAACGTGTTAAGGAATATTGCAATCGACCGTTCATTAGATACCAACATACATCAGAAACAAATCCAAACAAATAATTTAATATTTATCAATTTATTCTCTATATACTTACCCAGTAATGGTATACCAGTAGTAATGAATTTATCCACATTCGGCATATCTCTAATGATTTCACAAGACATTTTCAAATTATCAACTGCAGCCGTCATTTCGATTAAAATTTTTGTTTGTAACCTTTGGTGCAAACTACACTTCTTAATCTGGGCTTTCCTTTTCGCAATTTCTCTTTCCAAAAACTCTTTTCTTTGAATATACCTGACGTGAATTAATAATAAATTATTGCAACAAATTTACCAAATACATCTGTTAAATGGTGAACGTTAGGAGATATTTTCCAATAATAACACTAAGAGATTGACGTCTGTTGCTGGACTCTTATAATTCTTACAAACTACCTACTACTAAAACTAAATCTAAGAAACCCCGGGTGGGGGGTTTATAGCCAGGGTGGTTTAGGATGGGCGTAAGCTCCAAAAACATCACTAAGTTATTAAATAGCATTAATAATGAATGAAAGGTGCAATTAGGTTATGTGGGAACCCAGCCGCTCGCCAGGCCGAGCGCGCGAAAAAGCGCTCGCCACTAGGGTGACTCGCCGTGGCCAGTCCGCACGCTCTCCCACCACCAAGCACGCACAGCCTGCCGTGGCAAGAGGCGCGTGTTAACCCGGCAGAGGCCGCCCCAGAAAATTAACTAAAAGGATGATCCCAGCGGCCGTTATAAGGGCAGCGCGGAGCTGCAAAAAGGCACCTATAAAACCTATAAAGATTGTTACGTGGAACGCCAACGGACTGAGGGGTAGAACGAACGAGCTAAAAATATTCGCGGAGGACAACGACATATCCGTTTTTCTTATATTGGAAACGCACTTAAAACCGGGGGTTCACGCTCACATCCCCGGTTTTAAGTGCTTCAGGAAAGACCGCGAAAACGGAAGTTTCGGAGGTGTGGCTGTTTACTTCCGAGCCGAGATGTGCGCCATCAGGTTCGACATAGACAGCGGCGAAATAGAAGCGGTTGGTATGGAAACGTCGATCAACAACAAAAAGAGGCGCTTTATCGCGGTCTACAAAAAACCGCAGGCGCAGATCCAAAGAACGAGTATTCTCAGCTTAACGAAGCTCAACAACACCATTATCGGCGGAGATTTGCTGCAAAGAGCGCGGCGTGGGGAAGCAAAATGACGAATCCGGCAGGCAGAGAACTTCTCGCAGTTTGGAGAGAAAACAAAAAACTCAAGATATAGGGCCCGGAAGACGCGACATCGATCCCCGGTATTAAGTCTCACCGAGGAGATGTGATTGATATTTTCATTTCACACGACACGACACCGATGAACCTTGGGGGGTAAAAATGTTGGTAGAGCGCAAAGCATATTAGTAGCGCCATCTATTATGTATGCTAAGAGGTTCCTTTTAATAAACGGTTAGTCTCTCGCTGACCTCCAGCCAAGCTACACGTCTTTTCTTTTCCTCGCCCGTCTCCCGCAACAAGGTTCAACATAAAACAATCCACCAGCTGAGTTCAGACCACTACCCAGTGCTAATTAACTAGGGAGAGAAAAACTCAAGAAAACTTACCAACCCGAGAACGGACTGGATGGAATTTGCCTACCGAAGCAGCTGAATAAAAGCCCCCGCCACCGAGCTAGGAAAACACGAGATAGACCAGGAGGCGAACAAAATCACGCAGGAAATGCAACAACTCCTGAAAGAATGCCAGTTGGAAGCAAAAATCAGCAACCAGAATCACCTTGGTCTAAATCAGTGGTCTCCAAACTACGGCCCGCGGGCCAAATCCGGCCCGCGACTTGCATGAATCCGGCCCGCGATTGTTTGTAATTTTTTTGTAAATGTCATATTTTGAAATATTGTAACAATTGTTCCTTAAATTTTTCATAATTTTATAAAATCAATCGGATCTTGGCCGACTTTATTGTGTAGAATTGTATTTATGGCCCTCGAAGAAGATAGTTTGGAGACCCAGGGTCTAAATCAAGAAAAGAAAAACTTGATTAAACGAAAAAACGACACCAAGCGCAAATACACGAAGTTTCACCAACCAGGGGACAAAGCCAAGTTCGGGCGGCTACAGAAGGAAGTTTCCGCGATGCTTAAAAAGAAAAAAGAAGAAGCCTGGCAAAATGACATTGACGAAGCTCAAGAAGAATCCGGAAACTTCTGGAAATTGATTAAACGCTGCGGAAGAAGGAGGGACCCGAACGCGCCACTCGAAAAAGACGGCCAGAAATTTTACCAGGACGAGGAAAAATCCGAAATCATCGCGGACCATTTCCAAACTCAGTTTACGAACACGGACCAAACTGATAAACAAACGGAATACGCCGTCACAGAGAGCCTGCGGAAACTGCGAAACGGAAAAGGAAAATCGAAAATCCCACAACCCATCACAGCAGAAAAGACGAAAAGCTTAATAAAGAGCTCCGCGACGAAAAAAGCCCCAGGAGAAGACGGAATTCCGAACAAAGCCCTCAAACTTCTTCATGATAACGGAGTCGCGAGGATAACACGACTAATAAATGCCATCAGACAACACGGAATTTTCCCCGCGGAGTGGAAAAATGCGAGACTGATAACAATCCCAAAGGGAGACAAGATCCGGCGCACGTGGAAAACCGTCGACCGATCAGCCGGAAATCAGGCTGATCGGTCGGACTTGCGAAAAGCAAATAAAAGAAGAAATCCAACAATTCTGCGTGGAAAACAGGATAATCGCACCAAACCAGTTCGGCTTCCGTAATAAGCTAGCAGCCTTTCAACAAGCAGGGAACTTGATAAACACCGCCAAGTCGTTGCTTGTAAAAAGAGCAAAAAAAACCTGCATCATTGCACTCCTCGATGTCGAGAGAGCTTACGACCGTGTTTGGAAAGCCGGACTGGTTTACAAGTTGTTAAGATTTGGATTTCCGCGATGGATAATCAGGCTGACGGACAACTGGCTGCATGATCGGCACTTCAGAGTGAAGTACAACAACTCGTTCTCCACTTGGAGATCAGCGACGGAAGGGCTCCCCCAGGGCTCGCCAATTTCGCCGATATTATATAACATCTACGTGGCGGACATTCCCACGTTTCCAAATGATAAACTGTTACACATTTATCAGTTCGCGGACGACACCGCGATCGGGGCGGGCGAAGGCCACTTCGAAGGAGCTTGCAAGAGAGCGAACCGAACTCTAGAGGAAATAAACAAATTCGCCAAAAAATGGAAAATTAGAATCAACGAGTCTAAAACCGAGACCATGCTCCTAGGTAGGAAGATTCCCCGATATAATTTCATATCGATGGGTGTCTAATCCCTAAGATTAGACATACATTTAATTATTAATTATTAAATACGATTGCATCACTCATTTCAATAATGCAATCGTAACGTACACACAATTCCAGACGGTCACCTGATGCCCCACTTACGACAGACACGGCGACCGCCAGCCCAGCCAAAGGACTACGCAACTCCTGCAAGTCAGCGATTGATGCGATTAATACGGATAACATAAATAGCATTACTCACTTCAATAATGCAATCGCAAACAAACACAATTCCAGACGGTCACCTGGTGCCCCACTTACGACAGACACGGCGACCGCCAGCCCAGCCGACGGATTACGCAACTCCTACAAGTCAGCGTTTTACTCCGTGAACTTGTGACCATCAGCGTCCAAATCACCTCGAGTCAGCACCAACATCTAATATAAATACCACCACGGAAGACGACAAAAACAGAGTTATTTCGACTCTCAAACCATTAACTACCATGTCATGTATTTAAGTTATTATGTCACAATATATACCTATTATAAATCCACTACTCTACCCTGAACTATTACAATGGGAAAGAAACGAATCAAGTTAAAAAACCAAGCAACCTACCTAGGAGTAACGATAGATCGGAGATTAAATTTCACTAAGCACGTGAAAAGGAGAGCAGGACTTGCTATAGCTCGGGCACGCAAACTACATGGCATACTACACGAAAGAAGCAACTTAACAACAAAAAAACCGAAAACGAATCCTGAACGTGGTGCTGCTACCAACAGCAAATTACGGGCAGGAAATATACATAACCGGAGCCGAATTAGCTAAGAAGAAAGCCGCCCAAACCGACAGCAGACTGATGAGAATGGCACTAGCAGCACTATGGTTCATAAAATCAGAAAACCTCCGAGCCGACTTAAAAGCAGAGCATCCAACTAAACGAGCAGAGAAGCGAAGAGCTGAAATGATTCAACGGCTCAAAGATCACCCGGACGACGAAATAAAGAAAATCGGCGAACAAATCACCGATTAAATCGCACACACCCTAGAGGAACAAAGTAACATTCTTGATTCACACCTTTGAATCAAGAACATAATGGCAACTTGGCATAAGTCCTAAAGGACTTGACTACACTTTAATAACAGGAAGAACAAAAAATGCAAAAGGCACTTCGAACAGGAACACGGCTCACTCCCCATAGCAGCCAGGATCAAAAGCTCGCTCCCCATAGCAGCACGATCCCAAAAGCTCGCTCACCATAGTCAGCTGGATCGCTTAAAAACTAAGAATACTCCCCGCTACAGCCGACCAACCCGGTGAACTCACAAGGCAACCGGAATCGTACCACACTGGTATGCGAGAAGACGACGGAGCACCGCCGATGGCGAAAACAAGAGCGGAACGCACGACGACGCGCCGTCCGATACACCATCATTCCGGCCTGCCTCTCTCCGCTACCTCCAACACCACGGAAGCGACAACGCGTTAGGGACAGCGCCAACAGAGAGCTGTATTTCACTGGAGCGTGGCAACACAGCTGCGCTGCCACTTTCAACGACAGAAGAGTATTCAACCCTACACGAAGTCAACGGAATACCACCCCTGTACCAGGGAGTGAATCCGCGTCGAGTACATCCGAGCGACCGCCGGAGATTCCACGTACGTCAGAGCGTGCCCGCCGTGACAGTGACACGAAGAGTGAATGTGTATTAACAGACTTATCTGTTTGGTGTTGTAGGCGTTCACTTTGTGGTACATCTTAAATACACTTGTAAATAAAACACTTTTTACTTTCTTTAACCACTGAATCTTACATTTAATTGTGTGACTAGTTTCGACTATCTAGTAGTCAATCTCAAACTAAAGTTAGTTTGAGAATGACTACTAGATAGTCGAAACTAGTCACACAATTAAATGTAAGATTCAGTGGTTAAACAAAGTAAAATAAAAATTGTTTTATTTACAAGTAACAGACTTATGTGTATTGTAATTTCTCAACTTGTAAATAAATAAAAACAACGAAAAGCACTTTTTGGTTTAATGCTTAATAAACAAACACGAACCCCCACAGGTTATAATCCTTAATTGACAGCGGCGGCTCGCAGCCTAACTTCAGGATAGACCAAAGACCCAAGGTAATATGTATCCGTTATTGAAAGGTGACTTCGTTGTGCAATTCCTTGTATTTATAAAGCGGGACCCCAACCTCAAATTTTGTGTGCCTTGGCGCTGTGGCCGACCCTGAAGTTAGGCTGCGAGCCGTCGCTGCTAATTGCACCTTGTATTCAAAAGATGCTCTCCAAAATGTACTGGACATTTGATCATTTTCTTAAGAGTATTTCGGTAAATAAATTTACAACCCATAGGTTGAATTTTATTCAAACAATTCATGATATTTTATAATTACTCCAATGCACTTACCTTTCAGTTTCTTCATAGTCTGAATGACTAACAACGTCCAAGGCGACATTACCTTCATCGATTTTTGTACCCAAGATTGCCTTGTTCTGCATCAAAGTTGAGAATAGGTTATTCAGTTTGTGGTCCAAATTTTGTTGATCCTTCAAACTAAAACATTATTTGTTTTAATAAATATACGTAATAATATCAGTAGAGGGAAATAGCCGATTCTGGGCCAGGAAGTGCGGGGCTTGTGGTTGCCGGTTAGATGTATGTTCAATAAAATAAAACCTCTAGAGTGCCATGATTTGATATTTTTTTAAATTTAGGTTGGCTACACGCTTTAAGAATTGACATATAAAACGTCAGACATTATAATTTTAATGTATAATCTCAGAGGTGCCAATCTAGAATATTTTTCATGGACTCTAGAGATTTTTTTTTGATTGAACATACGATACGCATGATGGCATACAGAGAGTTTTATGTAACACCTAACATTTTCATAAAGAGAATTTTTTGTTTAAGTATACATATGCATACGTCGTACATTTTCCGACGCTCGGTTTATTAAAAGAATTTTATTTGGAGCTTTAAACGAGTGTTTTCCACTCCCAGGCTAAGCATGAAGTAAAATTTCGAGTTTAGAAAAGCCTGAAAATTTGGTTTGGTCGCGTAGCGCGAAGCGCGGAGCGGCCAAACCAAATTTTCAGGCTTTTCTAAACTCGAAATTTTACTTCATGCGCCACCGGTACACAACACTGATTTAATGTAAAGTTTAGCGGTGTGTTTTAAACTTCGAAATATGTCAGTGTTTCGTACCGGTGGCGCATGAAGTAAAATTTCGAGTTTAGAAAAGCCTGAAAATTTGGTTTGGCCGCTCCGCGCTTCGCGCTATGCGACCAAACCAAATTTTCAGGCTTTTCTAAACTCGAAATTTTACTTCACGCTTAGCTTGGGAGTGGAAACACTCGTTTAAAGCTTCAAATTTAATTCTTTTAATAAACCGAGCATCGGAAAATGTACGAGGTATGCAAGTGTATACTTAAAAGAAAAATTCTCTCTATGAAAATGTTCGGTGTTACATAAAACTCTTTGTATACAATATTTCGACATTGTATATAATTTTGTATACTAATTTTAAATATCGGTGCCTAAGCTTACACTGGAAGGTCAGTGGCGAACACTCCTTCTGCGACCAAAGGTATATAAAGTTTCAGGTGGATACGCACATTCCAGTAAACGCTATAATTACTAACAAAAGACTCACGGACTGGGACTCTTATAGGACCGTCCTTATTGGGGCTCTGCTTGGCGATACACCTCGTAGACCCAACACTGAGGGGAAGTTGGATCGCCTGCAACAAGGCAATGGGGGCTGCTTGTCCTGGTAAAGTGTACCGAGGCAAAAAGAAGTGGAACCAGGAGATATCCTTCTTCAGGAAGGAATGCAATAGGCTGTTCAACAGGGCAAAACAAACCAGCGAATGGTCTTTGTATAAGGACAGCCTAAGAGCCTGTTAGAAAGGCCTATTGGAGAACCTTTTGCAACAAAATTGAGGAAACCTCCGAGGCCAGTCGGCTCAGAAAGATACTATCGGGATACCCAGCTATCCCGGGTTTCCTCATAAAGCAGGTTGGTGACTGGACCACTTCATGCGAGGAAACCCTAACGGCGCTGATAGACACCCACTTTCCCTCCGGCTCTAGCGGCAAAGGGGATCGCCCGGCACCCAAGGCAATGGGGGCTGCTTGTCCTGGTAAAGTGTACCGAGGCAAAAAGAAGCCTCCATGGTGGAACCAGGAGATTACCTTCTTCAGGAAGGAATGCAATAGACTGTTTAACAGGGCAAAACAAACCAGCGAATGGTCTCTGTATAAGGACAGCCTAAGAGCCAGTAAGAAGGCCTCTTGGAGAACCGTTTGCAACAAAATTGAGGAAACCTCCGAGGCCAGTCGGCTCAGAAAGATACTATCGGGATACCCAGCTATTCCGGGTTTTCTCATAAAGCAGGGTGGTGACTGGACCACTTCATACGAGGAAACCCTAACGGCGCTGATGGACACCCACTGTCCCTCCGGCTCTAGCAGCAAAGGGGATCGCCCGGCACCCAGGAGGAGGTGCCCCATACATAATATTTTGAGTGAGCACAAACTTGCTTGGAGTGTGAAAAGCTTCAAGCCTTTTAAAGCTGCTGCTGAATTACAGATAGCCTCATATATTATAAATCCCTGGTTGGAAGTAATATTTGAAGCCTGCCTAACTCTATCGTACATCCCTCAGAGATGGAAAGAATATGTGGTGTTCATACCCAAAGCAGGAAAAATAACCCACTCAACACCGAAGAACTATAGGCCAATCAGCTTATCGTCCTTCTTACTCAAGACGTTGGAGAGACTAGTTGAAGCGTACATAAAGGAACGCATCAATCCAAACCTTTGGTCAACTAGCCAACACGCTTATACTAAGGGCAGATCAGTGGACACGGCGCTGCACGCTCTTATTAGTCAGGTTAAGAAGTCCATGTGCAATAAGGAGTTTACGTTGGCGGTATTTCTGGACATCGAAGGCGCCTATAACTTTGTGCAACCAGAATTGATTGTCTGCCCTCAGAAACCTGCATATAGACGAGTCGATATGTCTCTTCATAGTGAAGCTGCTGGCACGTTGTCTCCTCGCTGGGTGGCTCACACTCAAGAAGAGAGGTTAATTGGGGTACCCCTCAAGGGTGGGTCCTCTCTCCGCTACTATGGAACGTAGCCATAAATGATCTACTGAGAGAACTAGAGTCTGTAGGGTGTAGGGCAATTGCCTACGCTGACGATGTGACTCTTCGGGTCTCTGGCAAACACTCAAACATCCTATCCTAGCAGGCACTCCGCAAGGTAACCCGCTGGTGTGAGTGGTGTGGACTAGGGGTAAACCCTCTCAAAACTGAGCTTGTACTCTTCCCCAGAATGCATAAAGTACCGAACTTCAAAGTTCCTACTCTAAACGGCACTGTACTGGTGGTAAAAGAGCAAGTTAAATATTTGGGCATTCTAATTGACAGGAAGCTTAGTTCGAAGCCCAATATTCAGGAGAGAGCACGGAAAGCGCTCGTCGCGCTGTTCTCCAAAAGAGCAGTGGGCAAGGACTGGGAACTGAAACCAATCGTTGGACGTACACGGCCGTGGTAAGGCCCATTATGTTCTACGGGCCGCAGTCTGGTGGACTGCCTCGACAAAAGGATCCACCAAACTGCACTCGGCAAGGCTCAGAAAGCCGCCGAATTGCTCATAACGGGGGCGGTCAGGTCCACCCCCTCCAAAGCGCTAGATATAATACTAAATCTAGCTCCAGTCGACCTCTACTGCAGGTATGCTGCAGCTACCACAACGATCAGAATCAACTCAGTTGGGATATGGAGCACTAGCAAACAGGGCCATGGAAGGATCCTGAATAAGCTTGTCGATATCCCCCTGAAGACTGACAGCTGCACTTAATTTTTAAAATAAGTTCTCCACTTCCATCCCGGCCAAAACCAAATGGTTAGAGGGCAAGATAGTTCAAAGCAAGGACATCTGGCTCTTTACGGATGGTTCCCAGTCTGAAAAGAGAGTAGGGGGAGGAATCTTCTCCCAAGATTTCAACCTTAAAAAGTCTCCCAAACCATTGTAAAAAATCGCTAAATAGGCTTGCAAATAACTGACGTGGGACTCATGTGGGTACCTAGTCACAGTGATATCAGGGGAAATTCAATTGCCGACGACCTTGCAAGGAAGGGGGCAAGAATGATGGACCTGCCTACTGAACTCTGCACGCACATTCCTCTTGTGGAATGCAAGAGACTACTTAGGGACCAGATGATAGCATCGGTCAACCATAGGTGGAGAGAAAAAGATACGTGTCTCATAACAAGACAGCTATGGCCTATATGGGATACTATAAACAGCAACAGATTAATTGCACTTAGCAGAATCGACGGTAGGCATCCTCACGGGCCACTGCCTCCTAGGCAGACATGCACAAAAGATGGGTCTTGAGCACGACTTTTGCAGAGGATGCGTGGATGTGGAGGAGGAAGAGACGGTACTCCACTATCTGGGACAATGCCCTGCTCTCGAAGTATACCTTGGTATGCACTACGCGAATGGACTAACGGACCTCACACCTCTAGATGTGAGAAATCTAATCGGGTTCATTAGGTGCTCGGATTGGTTTGTACAGGTGGGGAGCAGCAGAACCGGAAACCGGTGTACTGGTGGAGTACGGAAGTAGCTGCCGCAAGAAGAGACGCAATAGCCTGATGTAGAATTCTGGCACGCGCAAGGAGACGGCTCGAGGATACGTCGGACTACATTAAAGCACGCAGGGAAACAGTGAAAAGACTAAGAGCCGAGATTGCTAAAAGCAAAGAAATCTGCTGGAAGAGACTATGCGATGAAATCGATAGGGATCCGTGGGGGAAACCTTACAGAATAATTACCGGGAAACTCGCCAAAAGGGGACCAGGACCTGAATCGTTAGTCCCAGGAGGTACCAAGGCAGTGGTGGAGGCACTGTTTCGTTTCCGGGGGTGCAGTGACAGATATCGCGGTAGAGGAAATGGACGAATTTACCATAGGAGCTAATGAGGGTAACGGACGACATACCCAATAGAAAGGCACCGGGAGTCGACGGTCTGCCCAACGAGGTGGTGAAAGCAATAGCAAAGGCGAATCCAGACCTCTTCCTACAGACTTACAACTCGTGTCTTCGAGAGAAGGTCTTCCCTAGACGTTGGAGCCAAGCTACTAGAGAAACTCATTAACAACAGAGTAATAGACAGAATCGAGGCAGCCGGAGGTTTCTCATGGTCGCGGTTATGGTTTCCGGAGAGGTCGGTCAACCACGGACGCAATTCTGGCGGTGAAGAAGCTTGCGCAGGAAGCGAACGAAGGACCGCGGCGGAAAAGACAGCATTGCCTAATGGTGGCAATGGACGTTAGAAACGCCTTCAACACGCTTCCCTGGGAAACGATCGTAACCGCAGCAAGAAGACGGCTGGCACCGGGGCAGGCGGGAATGGTGGAGGCTTACCTGAACGACAGATCGATGGTGTACAGAGTGGGGGAAGACAACGTGGAAAGGGCAGTAGACCAAGGGGTACCACAAGGCTGTGTTGGGAATCTAGCTTACGACGAGGTGCTTGGGCTTCCACTCCCAAAAGGCACAGCCGCAATCGCATTCGCAGATGACCTGGCAATCGTGGTCAGACACAGAGACGTGGATGGAGTAAAACGACAAATCAAGCCTCTTGCATCATAATAAAATGGATGCAAGACCATGGTCTACACGTTGCAGTCGAGAAGACAGGAGCGGTGTGTCCACTAGAAGAGCTGGGAGATAGTGGGGCGAAACCATTCAGGTATGAGGCGCGGACATTACGATAGACAAACAACTAAAGTACCTTGGAGTTATACTGGAAGCCAACCCAAGGTGCAGCTCCCAGGTGGCAGCGGCGATGGAGGCAGCCATAAGAACCGAGGCGGCAGTTGCCCGTCTACTGCCAAATACAGGAAGGCCAGGGGAGGGCATGAGGCGGCTTCTTGCGACGGTGGCGAGAGCTAAGCTGCTATATGCAGCACCAACGTGGGGAACGGCGATGGACGCGGCAAGATACGCCGAAAGGGCGAGAAGAGCCTTAAGAACGGGTGCACTGAGGATAATAAGGGCATACCGGACGGTCTCGACCGCGGCGACGGGGGTCTTGTCATCCACGATACCAGGGGACTTGCAGGTCAGCAAGCCGAGCTAGCCAAAACCCTTGGAAAGGCAGAAGCCAAAAGGCCATTAAGGAAGGCAGCAATTGAGAGATGGCAGGAAAGGTGGACCAGGACAAGTGGGTGGACCAAAACATTGATCCCATTGGTCAACCAATGGATCCAGAGGAAACACGGGCAAATAAACACGTGATTATTTCATCTGCCTGATGAAGCCACTGTGTGGTGAAACATGTTGCAGTGTTCAACAATAAAAGTGAAACCCTTCCAAACTGTTTTTTTATTTCAAATAATATCAATAGGTTACCACTTGACTCAACTTCTCACACGGCACGGGTGTGTCGGGACTTATCTTCACCGAATAGGGAAACGCAATAGCAGCGAATGCGGACACTGCCTATGCAAAGAGGACATCCCGCGACACACCCTGTTAGAATGCGGGAGATGGGAAGTGTATAGGGACAGGCTACGGGAGGAAATAGGCGAGTTGAGCGATACCACGCTGGTATCGCACATGCTCGAAACGGCGGAGAAGTGGGAGGCAGTGTGCCAGTTTGCCGGAGCAGTCCTGGAAAAGAAGGACAGAGAAGACAGGGAACAAGTAGCCACCATCTAGCGCAGCGCAACATCTAAGAGCAGCGCTTCCGCCCTTATTGCAGAAATGCCCTAGAGGCGATATCAATAAGGAAGATCGCAAAGGAAAGAGGAGTTTTTTAGTGGGTAGGACCCCGATAGATAGGGGAGGAGCCCCACACTCTCTGGTGCGTAAATGCATTTTACTCCTCATATAAAAAAAAGGTGGGGAGGGAGGGGAGATCTTACTCCTTTTCACCCGTATGGTATCACAAGGGGACCTAAGTGAGCGGTCTAACTGCTGCCATTGGAACCTAACCTAACCTTACAGATGTGTTAACTGCATATAGGTTCTGTAGCACTTAACACATCTGTGAGCTAAGGCATTGATATAAGTAATGTAATAAAAAATACATTTAAAAATTCATACCACGGAAGAATATCTTCAAAATGAGAAACCATAATCCTTTTTTTCAGCGTAAATAAATTAGTTTCCAATTCATCGCGAATAATTTCCATCTTTTTATCATCCTCATTTTCCACGACGACATTCATATCTGTCTAATACAAAAAAGGAAATGTTAACATATAAAATCAATTAAATAAATGAGTCGCCTATTTTCAAAAACCTCCAAATCCATTGTTTTCAAATAAAGTTCGTCCGAGAATGCAAGCAATATCTAGTTGTTTTTATTGCCATTCCGACATCTCTAAACTCCCTAAACAGAACGTTAAAGCAAGCGTAATAAATCCAGCCGAAAACTCCTAGTCTGTTATTTGTTAGAACATTTCAATGCACGTTAAAATTCATATTCAGAAATGGCAGTTTTATGTTATTTGGTGTGGATCTGGGCTCTCTCCTTGTTGCGTCACTACAGCTTAACCATAATTCACCACTTTTTAACCATTTATAACTCAACGTTAGGCATATAGCGCCTAACGTTTTCGGACGGGTTTTTAGGTTATGTTGAATGTTTACATGTACTCTTGACAACAATGCGGGGACTTAAACCCATTAACATATTGCCTGGATTCTTGGATATATTAGGTTTTCCAATAGGGATGATATGATTTTGAAGTGACGTTTCAGTCATATGTAATATGTCATGATCTGTCAATTATTTTTCATTGTATTCAGCAGTGTTTACAATTTCATCATGGAGAGATATACGCAAGAACAACGTTTACAAATTATTCAGTTTTATTCTCAAAATAATCGTTCTCCAATTGCAACTTTTCGTGCGCTTTTGCCATTTTATGGTCGTAATAATCGTCCAAGTGTGCTCGCTGTTCGTCGAATTGTTGAAAATTGTGAGCGTGCATTTTCTTTACATAATTTTAAAGTGCCAATAAGAGAAAGAACTGCTCGAAGTAATGCAAATATTGCTGCCGTTCAGGCAAGTGTTGCTGAAGACCGCAATTTGTCGATTCCAAAACGTTCTCAACAATTGGGACTGTCTCAAACCACAACCTGGCAGATTTTGAAAAAGGATTTGGGTTTGCATCCGTATAAAATTGTTCTCACTCAAGAACTGAAGCCATTGGACCACCGTAAACGTCGTGAATTTGCTGATTTTGCCTTGGAACAACTTGAAAACGATAACGATTTTTTTAAGAAAATCATCTTCTCCGATGAGGCTCACTTTCATCTGAGTGGTGCGGTAAATAAAAAAAACTGTCGATTCTGGTGCGAAGAAAATCCACAAATTATTCAAGAAAAACCATTACATTCACCTAAATTGACAGTTTGGTGTGGTTTTTGGTCTGGTGGAATCATCGGTTCGTACTTCTTTCGAAATGAAGATGGTAACACCGTTACTGTCAATGGAGAGCGGTATAGATCGATGATAACCAACTTTTTATGGCCGAAATTGGAAGAAGTAGATCTTGACAACATTTGGTTCCAACAATACGGGGCTACGTGCCACACAGCAAATGCAACAACTGAATTATTGCGAGAAAAGTTTGGAGATTCGATTATTTCAAGAAATTGTGATATTGAGTGGCCCCCAAGAAGTTGTGATTTAAGGGAATGGGACGTTTCATTGCCAAGCCAGTTAATCGCCAGGCCAGTTCATCGCCAGGGTAATTGCGATAGGATATGTCAGGATAGGGCAGGATAGGTAAAGATAGGTTAGGATAGGTTAGGATAGGTTAGGATAGGTTAGGATAGGTTAGGATAGGTTAGGATAGGTTAGGATAGGTTAGGATAGGTTAGGATAGGTTAGGATAGGTTAGGATAGGTTAGGATAGGTTAGGATAGGTTAGGATAGGTTAGGATAGGTTAGGATAGGTTAGGATAGGTTAGGATAGGTTAGGATAGGTTAGGATAGGTTAGGATAGGTTAGGATAGGTTAGGATAGGTTAGGATAGGTTAGGATAGGTTAGGATAGGTTAGGATAGGTTAGGATAGGTTAGGATAGGTTAGGATAGGTTAGGATAGGTTAGGATAGGTTAGGATAGGTTAGGATAGGTTAGGATAGGTTAGGATAGGTTAGGATAGGTTAGGATATAGGTTAGGATAGGTTAGGATAGGACTTACTGTTTTTGTCGAAAATATACACATGTCCTCCGTGGATAAACTTTTCTTTCCCTCTTTTGGTCAAAATTTGTGTTTCCATACTTGCAAATAGTAAACCTTAATCTGAATTGCACTCAATGACATATATCAAAAAATATACAGCATTCTCATTCGATTTTTATTAAGTTTGAGTAACGATTACTTGGTTATAAAACCTAATATTAAATTAGTGGACAATTTCCAGCATTGGGTAATATTTGAAATTTTATCATTAGATATGATCTTTCTTTCAAAATTTATTTTATAAAAATATTGGCGATGAACAGGCCTGATGATGAAACGGCCGGCGATGAATCGGTGGCGATGAATCGGCGGCGATGAAACGTCCTAGACCGTGATTTAACACCATTAGACTATTTTTTGTGGGGTTATTTGAAGTCATTGGTCTTTCGAAATAAACCAGACTCTCTTCAAGCTTTACAAGTCAATATTGAACGTGCCATTCGTGACATACGACTTCATTTAGTGGAAAAAGTGCTCGAAAATTGGGTTCATCGAATTCGTTCCTGCAGAAGAAGTCGTGGCCATTTGAATGACGTTTTATTTAGAACTTAATTGTATCGATTGTACTTCACATTAAATAAATAACATTTAAATTACCTTAACAATAAGTGTGTTTTTTTTTAAAAATCATATCACTCTTATTGGAAAACCCTTTACTATTTTTGGAAATAGGCGACTTGTTATATTTACTTCATCATCTTTCCTTATTAACGATTTCATATTGTTGGGGATGGCCCTCAAAATCGACTCGGCTTCATTTAAATCGGCGTTCCTTTTAATTCGCGACTTTTTCACTTCAGCATAAAGGCTACGAAAATCGATCTTTCCATCGTCCAAATGTTCCAGCGCAGTCTGTCCAAGAACAATCGCCTCGCATAAACACCTGAAGTTTAGACGATAAGAACAGAATTTAGTTGATGATATCAATTAAAAACCTACCGTGCGATCGTTGCAAAATAAAAGTTGAACTTGAGTTCAAGCTGAACTCGAGTTCTGTCATCTTGAACTCGAGTTCAGCTTGAACTCAAGTTCAACTTTTATGGTGCAACGATCGACGATCGATTCAAGCTCAACTCGAGATCAAGATGACAGAACTCGAGTTCAGCTTGAACTCAAGTTCAACTTTTATGGTGCAACGATAAATTAAATAAATATTACCTGTTCTGAGCAACTCGATCGCCTTCTAATGTGAGCAACAAATTGGTATAATAAATCGAATCCTATAAAAAAATTCAATTAAACCAACAACACTGGGATTATTACAGTTTATAAATACCCTGTAAAGTAAATCTTTGATGATTTTATAAAAATTCGAAACCGAAATCGCCGCCTCGAAAAGAAGATTAGCGTTCTGAATCCGGCCTGTGATCCTTTCGCACTTTCTCATAGTCCTTGCCTCGGCTTTGCTCATCAATTTATTATCGACTCGCATTTCTAATTCGCCGGCGTAAATCTAAGAAATATACAGGGAATTTTACCTTTAGAGCACACATTTCCTGATTATTACAGCGATGTTTGTTGTTTTCTTGTAAATTAAAGCTTTAAACTAGTGTTTTCCACTCCCAGACTAAGCATGAAGTAAAATTTCGAGTTTAGAAAAGCCCCGCGTAGAAAATTTGTCGAGGGTCGCGCAGCGACCCGAGACAAATTTTCTACGCGGGGCTTTTCTAAACTCGAAATTTTACTTCATGCGCCACGCGTATTAAACACTGATTTAAAGTGAAGTTAAAAACGCACTGAAAATCGGCCCAACTTCGATTTTTTTTTTTCAAAATTGGATGTTTTCTTTCCTATCCATGCTGTAAACCTTTAGATATTCGTTGTTTTCTTGTAAAAAAACTTCGATTCCCTGTAGTCCTTCGGTCTCCGAAGACCGTGATTGGTCCTTCGAGCTGTAGCCTTTGTAAAATGGTAATAAACTTATTAATCCTTCAATTTTAAACTTCTGAGAACGAGTGTTGTCCACTCCCAGACTAAGCATGAAGTAAAATTTCGAGTTTAGAAAAGCCCGAAAATTTGTCTCGGGTCGCTGCGCGACCCTCGACAAATTTTCACGGGGCTTTTCTAAACTCGAAATTTTACTTCATGCTCAGTCTGGGAGTGGAAAACACTCGTTTAAAGCTTCAAGAAGAGGGGGAAGAACCCGGGATGAATTACTCGTGGTAGGGGATAGGAAGGTTTCAGTCTGCAAAAGTGTATGGACTAGGCGTGGCAGTCCATAAGACAGTGGCGGTGTGGCTGTCACCAAGAAGAGCAAGAAGGACCCAGTATGAATTGCTCGTGGTAGGGGATAAGCAGGTCCCAATTGGCAAAAGTGCGAAATATTTGGGGTTTTGGCTGGAGGCCCAATCCGCGCATGAGCAACCACTGAGCGGACGCAGCAGAGGCAGCGCTAACAGCAGACACTGCGGTGGGCCGTATAATGCTCAATATAGGAGGACTCAGTGCAACGGTGGCCAGGGCGAAACTCGCTTATGCTGCGCCGGTATGGGCGGAAGAGAGCCGCAAGAAATTGGAATAGGGCCTGGGCGGCATTGAACACCGGAGCCCTTCGAATAATACGGGCGTACAGGACGGTCTCAACCGAATCAGCGGAGGTACTCTCATCAACCTTACCGGGCGACCTCAACGTCATGAGTCGAACCGAATTATACCAGGAAGGAAGAGAGACGGGCGACCCGGCCAAGGCCAAGAAAGCAGCGCATACAAGGGCCATAACAAAGCAAGAAAGGTGGGTCAACGGGGGAGAGATGGACCAAGTCCCTCATTTCGAGCCTGAGACCATGAGTGGAGAGGAAACATGGAACAGTCTCGCACCAGCTAACCCAGCTACTGACTGGGCATGGCAGCTTCGGATCATACCTCCACAGGATCGGTAAGGCAGAAAGCAGTGCCCAAAATGTCTACCGCGCTAAGGCCAAGAAAGCAGCGCATATAAGGGCCATGACAAAGTGGCAGGAAAGGTGGTCAACGGGGGAGGGATGGACCAAGCCCCTCATTCCGAGCCTGAGACCATGGGTGGAGAGGAAACATGGAACAGTCTCGCACCAGCTAACCCAGCTACTGACGGGGCATGGCAGCTTCGGATTATACCTCCACAGGATCGGTAAGGCAGAAAGCAGTGCCCAAAATGTCTACCGCGCTAAGGCCAAGAAAGCAGAGCATACAAGAGCCATGACAAAGTGGCAGGAAAGGTGGTCAACGGGGGAGGGATGGACCAAGTCCCTCATTCCGAGCCGAAGACCATGGGTGGAGAGGAAACATGGAACAGTCTCGCACCAGCTAACCCAGCTACTGACGGGGCATGGTAGCTTCGGATTATACCTCCACAGGATCGGTAAGGCAGAAAGCAGTGCCCAAAATGTCTACCGCGCTAAGGCCAAGAAAGCAGCGCATACAAGAACCATGACAAAGTGGCAGGAAAGGTGGTCAACGGGAGAGGGATGGATAAAGCCCCTCATTCCGAGCCTGAGACCTTGGGTGGAGAGGAAACATGGAACAGTCTCGCACCAGCTAACCCAGCTATTGACGGGGCATGGCAGCTTCGGATCATACCTCCACAGGATCGGTAAGGCAGAAAGCAGTGCCCAAAATGTCCACCGCGCTAAGGCCAAGAAAGCAGCGCATACAAGGGCCATGACAAAGTGGCAGGAAAGGTGGGTCAACGGGGGAGGGATGGACCAAGTCCCTCATTCCGAGCCTGAGACCATAGGTGGAGAGGAAACATGGAACAGTCTCGCACCAGCTAACCCAGCTACTGACGGGGCATGGCAGCTTTAAATCATACCTCCACAGGATCGGTAAGGCAGAAAGCAGTGCCCAAAATGTCTACCGCGCCAAAGCCAAGAAAGCAGCGCATACAAGGGCCATGCCAGGAAAGGTGGTCAACGGGAGAGGGATGGACCAAGTGCCTCATTCCGAGCCCGATACCATGGGTGGAGAGGAAACATGGAACAGTCTCGCACCAGCTTACCCAGCTACTAACAGTTTCGGATCATACCTCCACAGGATCGGTAAGGCAGAAAGCAGTGCGTGTAGGTATTGTGGTCACTACGACGATACACGTTACTGTTATGCCCGGAATGGCAGCCGGAGAAGTCAGCCCTCGAGGAGAGGATCGGTATATTGGACGCGAGGACAGTGGTAGGAAAGATGCTGGAGAGCGAGGAGTCATGGGAAGCGGTGGCAGCATTCGCTAATTGCATAATGTCCAGAAAATTCCGAGAAGAAGTAGCGATACAGCCATAAACGCTGCGGAAAGAGAGATAACTCCCAAAGAAATGTCTCGATTGGCGATACCAGGGAGAGAGGGGAAAGGTTTTAGTCGGTAACAAAACCCGACACTATCAGAACAAAGGCGTTTGTCTGCTTGCAATTTCCAATCCCCTCTATAAAAAAAAAGTGGCGCCAAAAAGGGAACGCGAGCTGACGCCCCCAAGTAGTGCCAATCTAATTCAAAATTCAGAATGCTAATTTATCAAAATGTTTAACATTCAACAAGTTTGGATTTTTTTGTGATGTATGTTGGTATCTAATGAACGGTATTCCGGCCATTTCGAAAACTTTAACCCACAAACACCAACCGCCAACACCTAATAGATCGATTGGTTTGCAAAACATCTCAAACAAGTTCACGATTAACATTCCGATCATCAGAGAATTCCCCAACGGTTGGCAGTAAACTTCTAATTGTTGAACGGGCCAATGATGGATAACTTTCTCATTTATCACTTGGTATAACATTTTAAAATAATATTAAAGGATAAATTGGTTTGTTTCACTATTTTGGAATAAATGTGAGGTTATGGTAAATTATGTGTTGACAGTCAGTAGTGCCAATTTAATTTAAAATGCAAAACCTACACTAATTTATATTTTAAACGATCGCGCGGTATAAGCTTATTGCGAATTATTTACTTTTAGTGCTGTTAATTCTTTCATCTTCTTGTCCTTGTTGCATTTAATTATGTCTAAACGCTTCTTTTCCGAAAACACGATTTGTTTGATCCGCTCCATTACTTCCTAAAAATAGATTAGACTAATTTTGAATCGAAGAAAAGTATATTGCAACATAAATGATGGATTCTGGTTATAGTTTGAATAGAAAAGGAGGTAAACAATTTATTATAATCAGTTAATTGAATAGCGTTCGATTTTTCTTATGTAACTCATGGAATACGATTATAAAAATATAAATAATCATGTTTATTAATAAAAACGGTTTAACTTTGTTTGTATACCACAGACAAAAAAATTGTGTATTACAAACAAAGTTAAACCGTTTTTTAGTAATAAATTAACATGTATAACGAAGTAGAAGCCTCCACAATACAAAATAATCATGTTTAGCTGCTTACTAATCAGCGGCGGCTCGCAGCTTAACTTCAAGGTAGGCCCGTGGCCGAAGGTATATTACCTTGAGTCACGGGCCTTATTCGTTATTGAAAGGTGACTTTGTTGTGCAATTCCTTATATTTATAAAGCGCTTTCCCAACCTCAAATTTTGTGTACCTTGGCGCTGTGACGTACCCTGAAGTTAGGCTGCGAGCCGTCGCTGTACTTATATAAGATTTAGTGCAAAAACTGTTGCAGAAATATTAGTTCATGTAAGGAACAGAACTACTTTGGGTTACTCTTCAGATCGAAATACTCCGATTTTTGAATTGTTTTAAATTGAGCCGGGTGTAGACATGTGTGGGACACACAAATGTTAGGATAAAGTTCTTTCGGAGACTTACCATTTAGCGGCAAATCGTATTTTAAGTTTCGATTTTGAGGTTATATACGTTGGTATTTTCGGGTGAATAAGCATTTAACAGGTATAAATTGTACACATAATGAAATTATCTCCAAAATTATGACGTAATTAATCCAAAGTGTAGTATTATCTTCATTTATACAGCCAAAATCACAATATTAATTTCACACTAAATCTGACGCCTACTGACGTTTATTTAAACTAATGGATATATAATTCTAGATTGATTATTATTCATGTTTAGATTATGAGTATTTTAGCTTTTGGTATAAAAAATAGATGGCGCAAAGTGTATTAAAATTTTAAAAAAGATCCGCTTACTAAAATGTTTTTCAAATGACAGGGATTATAACGTAAAAACTTAATTTTGTAATTGAAATATTCTAATTTGTCTCTAACTTCTATAACCATAATTTCTAGTTGCGTTGATGGCCAACAATTTTGCTATTACTCCACTGCTGCAACCCGACTTGATTTTCGTAAACGGCAAATGTGAATTTATTGAAAATCAAAAGTTAAGTGTTTACTATAATTTTATACATAACTGAGTACATGGTGATTTTATAATTACAGTATGTGATATTGTTACGAGATCAATTTACTAAAAAGTGATGCTACAATATCATAATATTCTCGTTTCCGCGTAAAGGTAGCGCCATCTACTTTTTTATATCGTAAATTAAAATATTTGTAATTTTCTAATGGATCCAATTTATATATCCATTATTTCAAATAAACGTCAGTACACGTCATATTTAGTGTAAAATAAATATCGTGATTTTGGCTGTATAAATAAAGATAATACTGTTCACTGTGGAGGCTTCTACTTCGTTATACATCATTATTTACACAAATAAGACAATTAACTTTGTTTGTATAACTGAGGATTTTACAATAGTAGTAGTAGTAGTAGTAGTAGTAGTAGTTTATTCATGTTAAGTGCATAATCAGCTTACATTCGTCAAGTGTATATAATAAAATATAAAAAGTAGAACAAAACATTAAATAATGACTTCTTACAATACTGTGCATATATAATACAAAGTTGAAAAAAAAATACATAAATACATAAACAAGACAACTAGTTGGTTATATAGTAAAATCTAATGATTTATAGGATAGGGGACGCTTCCCGGGCACTTGCATTAAATTGTGTACTTATCGGTTAAGCATTCGTTCATGCTATAGAATGCTTGCCCCTTGAGGTAGTTTTTTATTGTGTTGTTAAATTGTTTAATACCAAGAGATTTAACCGGTTCTGGCAAAAGATTAAATATTTTTGGTCCTAAATAGTTTGTACCATTCTGTGACTTACATAAGCGAATGTTTGGTAGGCAAATGTTGCGACTTGCTCTAGTGTTGTGATGGTGTGTGTCCGTATGAGTAGGATAAGATGCTTAGTTTTTTCGAACATGCATCAGACATTCCAATACATACAATGAGGGGAGTGTTAGAATACCAAGATCTATGAATGTAGCTTTGCAGTCATGTTGGTATCCTAAACCCGATATTACCCTTACCGCGCGTCTTTGGAGGCCAAACATGCGCTGCATAGTAGCAGAATGTCCCCATGCCAGAATGCTATACGATAGGTGGGATTCGCACAAAGCAAAGTATTCAGTACGTAAGGCTGCAGCTGGCAGACTTGATTTTAATTGACGCAGCAGGTATATTGACTTGCATAATTTCCCTGACACTGCCTCTCCATGTCCGTGCCACGATAATTTGTGATCTAGGCACACACCCAGAAAACGTGCTGTTATCTCCCTGGAAATGTCGGTTCGCAGCGAGAATGTTAAATCGACAGTTTTATTGGTGTTTAAGGATAGCCCATTTGACACAAACCAGTTACCAATCCTTTCTTTACATACCTCGTGTTCTATATTCGCTTGCAGGATATCATGTGATTTGCTGATGTATGTGGTATCGTCTGCAAATTGAAAGAATATAGAGGACATAGACGCAGATGGTAAGTCATTGATGTAAAGTAAAAAAAGGACCGGTCCGAGGATTGATCCCTGGGGTACCCCAAATTTTAGGTTAATCTGATTAGATGTTCTTTGCCCTATGACGACTGATTGCTCTCGCTTAATTAAGTACGTATTAATTAAGCGACAGGTGGTGGGATGGAAATTATAAAAATACAATTTCCGTAAAAGGATATCATGGTCGATGCAATCGAATGCCTTACTAAGGTCCAGAAATGATGTCACTGAGTGCATACCAGCTTCGAAATTGCTAGTAATTTCCTCAGTTAGGTTCACGATCGCATCGGCCGTAGACTTCCCCCTGCGAAAACCGTATTGTGTGGAGGAAAGAAGTTGATGGGTCTCCAAAAAGTCTATAATTTGATTTAGTAAGGCCTTCTCGAATACTTTTGCTACCACTGGTAGTATAGTTGCTAACATTTTCCCGATCGCCTTTCTTAAAAATAGGAGTGATATACGCTTTTTTAAGGGATGATGGAAATACGCTATCCTCGATACAGATGTTTATCAGCTTCGTTAGTGGAGTAACTATGACATCTATAACACTCTTAAGCAAACCTGTTGTAAGACTATAGATGTCTCTCGATGGGGAGTTTTTTAGTCCAAGTACTATATCTCTGACTTGTACAGAACTGGTTTTCTTAAACAAAAAATAGTCTAACATAAATGTTGAGGGTGTTTGAGTTGGGTCAGTAAGGCTTTGTGAAATGTTCACCGCCACATTAGCAAAGTAAGTATTAAAAGAATTAGGACTAATATCACAGGTTATATCACGGTGTGTTGATGGTTTTTTATTGATTAAGGACCAAAGTGCTTTCGGGCTGTTTTTTGAGTTTTTGATAAAGGAATCATTGGCTGTTATTTTGCCTCGATAAGAGCAGAGTGGTAACCGCGCTTGTATTTTGTGTAGTATTCTTTCAATGAAGGGTATGCCGATTTTATTAATAAAAGCGTTTCGCGCATGTTATGCAGCTTTGTATTAAACCATTTTATATGATTTTTCCTTGTCGACACTTTTGTTTCAGGAAATGAATATATGCAGTATTCGTGTAACATATCTGTGAATGTGTTAAATTTAGATTCGGGGCTGTTGTTATTATTAATAAAACTCCAGTCTGTTGAATCGAGTAGCCGAAAGTAAGTATTTGTGCCAACTTTAGTAATTGGACGGATTATTTTTTGTCTTCCAGTATTTGGAAGGTTATTTATTTTGTAATTAACCTCTATGCCAGTGTGGTCGGACAGACCTGCGTCACAGGGTTGTGTATTTATATTGGATGGATGCAAGTTCGAAAAAACGTTATCTAGCCAATTACGCTTACGTGTATTAAAATTTACTGTGGTCGAGAGACCATAAGTAGCCAGTAAGTCGCATAGGTTTCCGGCCCGGGAGTCATTGGTATTAAACTTAACGTTGAAGTCTCCGCCAAGGAATACGGTTTTGCGAAAGTCAACACTATCCAATAAATCACCTAAAATTGACAAAAACAAAGTAAAATCTGCATCTGGAGGTCTATATATACAAATAATAATAGTCTCGAGAGATGGCAGGAATGACGCAGCTATTTCACAATGTTTCTCTACTGATAGACTATTGAGATCTGTAAGGCATTTGCTTTCTATATTATTGTGGGTGAGCTGCATCACTCCTCCATGTTGAAAATTTCTCCGAGCGAAACTAGAGGCCACTTGGTAATTTTCTAGTGACAGGACCGAAATTTCTAGCTCTTTGAGCCAGTGTTCGCTAATGCACACGATATTTATGTTGCGATTGCTTATGAGAAAAGCTTCTAGTTCGTTTATTTTGTTTCTTAAATATTGAATGTTGATAAAATACATTTTTATATTCATTTCTCGGTCGGTTGAGGTTGCCCTGGATTTGTTACTTAAAGTCCGGTTGCTGGGAAAATCTCCTAAAAATATAACGATCGAAGACAATTCCGGAAGGCCATGATTTTGGGTCCATAAGCAAATCATGGTATTTGTGGTCGGCGCCTATTTTAAAGGCCGGACGATTCATCTTAGTTTTTAATTTTTCACATGAGAAAGTAGATGTGTTAATAAGCTTTTCCACGTGATCTTTCATATCTTCTTCGGTTACACTGTGCTTTACCCGTTTGACAAATATCCATGTCTTCTTAGGATCCGCCTCCAGTTTGGATTTAATAGAGCCACCGATACCGACAATTGAAGTATTCTTGGTGAATTTACGCTTTTTTTGTGAGTAACAGTAGTGAACGGTAACTCACTGTTGGGGCTTTTCATATTCATTTCCTTAGCCTCCGCTGATAGGGTGTTTACGATTCCCTGGTTAGAGGTTGCGAGGTCAGGATTTTTGTTTGTGTTTATTTGCGAGCTCAGAATTATAGGCGCGCGCAAAGTGATAGGCGACCGCGCTATTTCTGAGTTCTTCGGAGGCGCGCGCAAATAAATAGGCGGCTGCGTGATTTCTGAGTACTTCGGGTCCGTGGCGGCTCACAATGTGCCAAATCCGAGCGCGAGCGCCAGGGGGGGATTTGGAGGAAAAAAATTAAATTAAAAATTTCGAGAAAAAAACATATCCACTCCATTGTAGATACATGAAACCCTTATAATCTTGCATGTTTATATTTTTTAACCCCCTATATTATTAACAATTAACGCTTAAAGTTGAGCAATTTAGAAAACATCGATTTTACGGCATTTCATTCGCAAGTTTAAATAATTTATTACATGGATAGTAGGCGTACTATAAATATAACATTATACACTATTGTTTATAACATAATACTGTATATTATGGTTGAAAGATCAACTCTCTAAATATTTTAGAAAAAAAGTTAAAAAAATTTGAATATGAAATATATTTTAAATATAAATTTTAACTTTAGAAAGTGTTATAAAAAAAATGCCAACTCGATGAGGTCTGTGACTATCACTAAAAATTAGTTCTATGTTTTCTCTAACTACCCTCAAAATTTCGTATCTCCACCGGTGCGTTTTTGGGGTCTTTTTAATTTTTTTATTCGACGCCACCAATTAAAATTGGGTCGGGCGAGGCCCGTGTGCGGTGGCATCGCGGAGTCGAGCTCGCTATTCTCGAGCAGCACGCAACATTATTTCTACGTTGGCCCCGAACAAAAAAATAATAAAAACGCACTTAAAACGCACATGTAAAAATTCAAAAAAATTAGGGCTGTTACAGAAAATATTGACAAATGTTTACATAATAGTCATAATCCTCACAATCTACAATTTTTCTAATATACAGGTATATATCATAGGGAAATTATTTCTTCTCTGAGTATTTTTTGCAGCATTTAAATCACATTTACAAAAATAGTTTTATGGGTTTTTTTCTTATTGATATATAAGGGTGTACATCTGTTACTGATAAAGGTCATCTGGTTTGTGTTTACATTTTTATTAGGGGTCCGATTGAAGCTGTCATTTACCGTAACAAATGGCATTCTTGTCACACAGTTTTTACGGTTTAAGTATCTGAAATGGATTATTCTTAATTTTCTTGAAAGCAAAATATGCGTTTAGTGTTGAACGAAGTCTCCAACAGTTCACATATTTTTCTGATCCATAAGCGAACGATTGAACATTATAAAGTAATTATTAATTAAGTTAGTGTTAAGTGTTATTTAATTTGTTGACTATATACTCTTTCTTTGATGTAGTGTTTTTTTGTGTATAAAATAGTTTACTTTAATTAAACTAGTGTTTAGTGTTAGTGTAATTTAATTAATCCAAAACGCTGAGTGATAATGGAGAAAATTAAAATTACAAACGGTGATTTATATAAGGTATGGTACGAACTAAAACCTAAAAACCTTATTCAGTCAAGCAATACCATTGATTATTTAATAAAATATATTGAAAATGTTTCGACGAAAAACAATAGTGAAAATGATGACATTCTTAAAAAAGTTAAGGGTTTCTGCAGTACTCTTAATAGAAAGTGGAAAATGTGCTCAAGATCTCATATCAATTTCATAAAAAAAAAAAATAGAAATTGGTTACTGCTGCCTTTTAAATACAACGAGGGTTCTGTCTTAATTGAAAATACAAACCCCTTTGAAAATATAGAAAATATTTCACCAATACCAAGTACATCAGGTACACAGTTCACAATACAAAGTAATACATCTAAAAGAAGACAAACTAATTTATTGATCACCGAAAATACATAATATATAAATTAGATTTGAAGAAAACAACTACTCACGGATGTACGATAGAAGAGAAAAATAATATATTTAGTCGGAAAACTAGAATACAAAAACTATTACGTAAATAGTTAGGGATAAGGGTTGATATTGTTGTGCAAGGAGGAGGTACTTCAAATACTGGCAACGTTGCTCGAATATTTTTTCGAAATTATGAGAAAGTAGCTGTCATCACTGAATTGAATGAAGAATTATTGAACAGATTTTATACAATTCTTATAACAATGTCGAGTTCTCGTAATATAAATGTATTGATGTTTGATAAATATGCAGAAGATACGGCCCGGCCCGACTTTACACCTTGTTATATGGATGGTATAGAATGCCTCCTAGTGTCCATAAAATTTTAATTCACGGGAGCAAAATAATTGGACAATGTCTTTTACCAATCGGAGAACTTTCGGAAGAGGCACAGGAAGCAACCAATAAAATATATAAGAGAGTTAGAGAAAACCATACTAGGAAAAACTCTAGGCTTAATACAATTCGAGATTTATTTAATATGCTTCTTGTATGTTCTGATCCAATAATTTCTTCTTTGAGAAGCGATGTAAAAATTCATAAAAAACAACTACCTGCAGACGCTAAAAAATTAGTTATTTGTGAAACGGACACAAGTGACAGCGAAGACGAACAGACTGATGAGGATACTGACAATTTTTCATTTTAAAAAAGTAAGTAAATAAAACAGTATAAAATACATAACTTCGTTGTGCAAAATCAGAAAAATGTAATGTATATTCTGATTAAAAATTCATATTTTAAACAACAGATTAAATTATTTTTAAACTACAGCAGATACTTTTCACATTTGTAGGTTTTTTTGAGGTGCTTTATTTTTTATTAGGCGCAACCGATAAAAATCGACTCGGTCATTCGCAAAAACCTGACACAAAACGCACATGTAGAGATACGAAGTTTTTAGGGCATTTAAAAACATACCACAGTTTTTGGTGAAAGTCACAACCTATGTAATGATTATAACAATTGTATATAATTTTGCTGCCTTGAATTATTATTATATTATTTTTCTAGAAGATTGCAAACCGGAAGAACTGTGACTATCATATAAACATTTGTTAATATTTTCTGTAACTGCCCTAATTTTTTTGAATTTTTACATGTGCGTTTTAAGTGCGTTTTTATTATTTTTTGTTCGGGGCCAACGTAAAAATCATGTTGCGTGCTGCTCGAGAATAGCGCGCGCTCGACTCCACGATACTCACCGCACACGGGCCTCGCCCGACCCAACTTTAATTGGTGGCGTCAAATAAAAAAATTAAAAAGACCCCAAAAACGCACCGGTGGAGATACGAAATTTTGAGGGTAGTTAGAGAAAACATAGAACTAATTTTTAGTGATAGTCCCAGACCTCATCGAGTTGACATTTTTTTTATAACACTTTCTAAAGTTAAAATTTATATTTAAAATATATTTCATATTCAATTTTTTTTTAACTTTTGTTCTAAAATATTTAGAGACTTAATTTTTCAACCATAATATACAGTATTATGTTATAAACAATAGTGTATAATGTTATATTGATAGTACGCCTACTATCCATGTAATAAATTATTTAAACTTGCGAGTGAAATGCCGTAAAATTGATGTTTTCTAAATCGCTTAACTTTAAGAGTTAATTGTTAATAATATAGGGGGTTGAAAAATATAAACATGCAAGATTAGAAGGGTTTCGTGTATCTACAATGGAGTGGATATGTTTTTTTCTCAAAATTTTTAATTTGATTTTTTTCCTCAAAATCCCCCCCTGGCGCTCGCGCTCGGATTTGGCACATTGTGCGGCTGTGGCGACCGAGGCGTCCTTGTCACCTTGAGCCGTGTTTATGTTTTTTTTTGACAGACTCCGCTGATGCTTTCGGTAGCGAACTGGTGTTGCGTAGTTTAATAATCTCTTCCTCCTGTAACTTGATTTTATCCTGTAGAAGGGTGTTTGTTTGCTTAAGCTCAATCACCCGCTCCTTCATTGAGATATATGCCTCTTTTTGAAAATTAAACTCTATACCGTTGGCGCTGGTGCTCGGGCTCACTCCTCCGGTCGTTAATGGCAGTTCACAGCATTGCTCGTTTTACACAACTCGTGTGATAATACAATTTGCAGATGGAGCACTGTACACCTGATCTGGCTATGGTTCCGCATGCGCATAGCTTAGAATTAGTAGCACTACACTTTTCACTTTGTTTAGTAATGAAGTTAGCACTCGCTGGTTCACGACTAACTTGGCGGGCGGCCATATTTGAACAATAAAGATAATACTGCAATTTTGATTATTTACGTCATAATTTTGGAAATAATTTCATCATGTGAACAATTTATTCCTGTAATGTGCTTATTTACCCAAATATACCAACCTATATAACCTCAAAATTGGAACTTAAAATACAATTTGCGGCTAAACGGTAAGTCTCCGAAAGAACTTTATCTTAATATTTGTGCGTCCCACACACGCTCACTTCCAATTCCGCTGGCAAACTCTAAAAATCTTAGTATTCCGTTCTGGAGAAAACCCCTACTTTGATTTTACTAATAATAATTATGTTTGTATTATTGTTAATTAAAAGTTCAAACATCTTTTCAATTGAATATGATGAAAAGGGGAATCTTTTCTGTGTGTTTTGTTACCTCAGACGATAAATGATGACAAATGAGCCTTATTCCTTTAAACGGTATCAACATTTGATCCTGTTTTATTTTGGTAGAATACTTCATGCGCTGGAGTTCCTCCTTCTTTATCCTTATCATATTATTCAGCTTGGCAATTTCTTTCTGGTGAATTTCAAAAAGGCCATCTTTGTCAGTCGATACTATCCTATTGTCGCGTTCTGAAAATTTAAAACTAAATTTGCAATTCAAATTCAAATCTGTGGTCTGTGAATTTGATATGATTATAAGGGAAACACTCACGGTATAACTTAACCAATCCTTTATACTGTGTTATTTTATCCGCTGTTTTCCATCGTTCGTCGAAAAGTCCATGTTGGCGCACTTTCTTAATTGATAACATATCCATTTTAACTATTCAACACTTTTTTTGCAGTTGACAGACACTTCAATAAAAGCATATGTTCAATAATAAAAACCTCTAGAGTGCCATGGAAAATATTGTAGGTTGGCAACTCTGATACATTATAAATATTATGTCTGACGTTTTATGTGTCAATTCCTAAAGCGCGTGGAAAACTTAAATTTAAAAAAAGATAGAGATTTTTTTTATTGAACATACCATACAGAGAGTTTTATGTAACACCGAACATTTTCATTCAATACAATTTGACACCTTTAATTTTTAAGTTATGTTTAAATTGGGTTGCCTATATGACCATTACGAATTGTAGCCAATCAGTTGTAATTAATGTCTCAACATACAGGGAGTTTTTCTTTTAAGTATACATGTCCCAATTACAGCCGTAAATCTTTTGATAATCGTTGTATTTTCAAAAGAGTTTAATTTGAATCTTATAATAAGTGTGTTCCACTCCCAGACCAAGCATAAAGTAAAATTTCTAGTTTAGAAATTCGGTGTTTTTCAAAGGAGTTCAAGTTAAAGTTACAAACGCATAAAAAGACTGTTATTCCTTACTTCACTTTTTATTTGTATCGTTCGGTGTACATTTCGAGACACAAGGTGCTCATTATCAATAACAAACTTATAAACGAGTGTTGTCCACTCGCAGATTAAGCATGAAGTAAAATTTCGAGTTTAGAAAAGCCTGAAAATTTGGTTGGGTCGCGTAGCGCGAAGCGCGGAGCGGCCACACCAAATTTTCAGGCTTTTCTAAACTCGAAATTTTACTTCATGCGCCACCGGTACAAAACACTGACTTATTACGAAGTTTTAAACACACTGATAAGCTTTACATTGAATCAGTGTTTTGTACCGGTGGCGCATGAAGTAAAATTTCGAGTTTAGAAAAGCCTGAAAATTTGGTTTGGCCGCTCCGCGCTTCGCGCTACGCGACCAAACCAAATTTTCAGGCTTTTCTAAACTCGAAATTTTACTTCATGCTTAGCCTGGGAGTGGAAAACACTCGCTTAAAGCTTCAAATTGGATTCATTTAATTAACCGTGCAACGTATGCATATGGATACTTTAAATAAAAAATTACTTTATGAAAATGTTCGGTGTTACATAAAACTCTCTGTATTTCAATTCCTAAGGCGCGTGGAAAACTTACATTTAAAAAAAGATTAAATCATGGTACTAGAGATTTTTTTTATTGAACATACCATATAATTGCATTGTAGAAAAAAACGGCGTAATTACTAGTTCACGTCCGTTACAATAAAAAAAACACCACTTAAAGAAAAAATCCCTACTTTCAGGGGGTGGATCCTAGCGCAAATAGCTCTCCGAGTATTTCGCGTTTCTTTCAGTTAATGGATGCCCATAAAAACAGTAGTCACTCTTAATTTAAATCACTTAATTTAGTTTCGAGTATAAATTAAAAGTTTTAGTCCTAAGAGTTTCTGGTGGTGATTAATGCACATCTGAAGATAGTAGTGAATCAGTGAAAGATGCAAACAATTCAACAAGACAATCCCTTTAATTTCATTAATCCGAAACGTTTACCGATGAGAAGTTGGCCATAAAATCTCCAGCCACGGATTTAACCCGGCGCCTCCACAATCGGATATTTTATTATTACATCTTTAAACATTTATAAATCCTTTTTGACGATCTATCCAATTAATTTTACAAATATTACAGTATTCCAAATGATATTAAATAACAAACATTAAAAAGAATGTCTAGCCACACATATTAACTAGACACAATTTTTGATTTAAAAATTTTCAAAAATTCATAACTTCTATTTGCCCCCATATAGAAACAATTTTTTCGTGTCAATTGTTTCTATGAGGTATTGTTAACAATCTTAACCAATCAAAACACCGTGAAAATGACTTTGTGATTTTTTTAATTTCCAGTCGCGATTATTCATCCAGAAATTTTCAAAAATTCATAACTTCTATTTGTCCCCATATAGAAACAATTTTTTCATGTCAATTGTTTCTATGGGGTATTGTTAACAATCTTAACCAATCTAAACACCGTGAAAATGACTTTTTGATTTTTTTTATTTCCAGCCACGATTATTCATCCAGAATTTTTCAAAAATTCATAACTTCTATTTGTCCCCATATAGAAACAATTGTTTTATGTTATTTGTTTCTATGGAATATTGTTAACAATCTTAACCAATCTAAACACCGTGAAAATGACTTTTTGATTTTTTTTATTTCCAGCCGTGATTATTCATACAGAAATTTTCAAAAATTCATAACTTCTATTTGTCCCCATATAGAAACAATTTTTTTATGTCAATTGTTTCTATGGGGTATTGTTAACAATCTTAACCAATCTAAACACCGTGAAAATGACTTTTTGATTTTTTTTTATTTCCAGCCACGATTATTCATCCAGAAATTACAAAAATTCATAACTTCTATTTGTCCCCATATAGAAACAATTTTTTCATGTCAATTGTTTCTATGGGGTATTGTTAACAATCTTAACCAATCAAAACACCGTGAAAATGATTTTTTTATTTTTTTTTTATTTCCAGCCACGATTATTCATCCAGAATTTTTCAAAAATTCATAACTTCTATTTGTCCCCATATAAAAATAATTTTTTCGTATCAATTGTTTCTATGGGGTATTGTTAACAATCTTAACTAATCAAAATACCGTGAAAATGACTTTTTTATTTTTTATTATTTCCAGCCACGATTATTCATCCAGAAATTTTCAAAAATTCATAACTTCTATTTGTCCCCATATAGAAACAATTTTTTCATGTCAATTGTTTCTATGGGGTATTGTTAACAATCTTAACCAATCTAAACACCGTGAAAATATCTTTTTGATTTTTTTTATTTCCAGCCACGATTATTCATACAGAAATTTCCAAAAATTCATAACTTTTATTTGTCCCCATATAGAAACATTTTTTTTTGTGTCAACTGTTTCTATGGTGTATTGTTAACAATCTTAACCAACCAAAACACCGTGAAAATGACTTTTTGATTTTTTTTATTTCCAGCCACGATTATTCATACAGAAATTTTCAAAAATTCATAACTTCTATTTGTCCCCATAAAGAAACAATTTTTTCATCTCAATTGTTTCTATGGGGTATTGTTAACAATCTTAACCAATCAAAACACCGTGAAAATGACTTTATTATTTTTATTTATTTCCAGCCACGATTATTCATCCAGAAATTTTCAAAAATTCATAACTTCTATTTGTCCCCATATAGAAACAATGTTTTCGTGTCAATTGTTTCTATGGGGTATTGTTAATAATCTTAACCAATCAAAACACCGTGAAAATGACTTTTTGATTTTTTTTATTTCCAGCCACGATTATTCATCCAGAAATTTTCAAAAGTTTATAACTTCTATTTGCCCCCATATAGAAACAATTTTTTTATGTCAATTGTTTCTATGGGGTATTGTTTACAACCTTAATCAATGAAAACACCATGAAAATGACTTTTTGATTTTTTTAATTTCCAGTCACGATTATTCATCCAGAAATTTTCAAAAATTCATAACTTCTATTTGTCCTCATATAGAAACAATCTTTTTTGTGTCAATTGTTTCTATGGGGTATTGTTAACACCGTGAAAATGACTTTTTTATTTTTTTTATTTCCAGCCACGAATATTCATCCAGAAATTTTCAAAAATTCATAACTTCTATTTGTCCCCATATAGAAACAATTTTATCGTGTCAATTGTTTCTATGGGGTATTGTTAACAATCTTAACCAATCTAAACACCGTGAAAATAACTTTTTGATTTTTTTTATTTCCAGCCACGATTATTCATCCAGAAATTTTCAAAACTTCATAACCTCTATTTGCCCCTATATAAAAACAATTTTCACGGTGTTTTAATTAGTTAAGATTGTTACCAATACCCCATAGAAACAATTGACACGAAAACATTGTTTCTATATGGGGACAAATAGAAGTTATGAATTTTTGAAAATTTCTGGATGAATAATCGTGACTGGAAATTAAAAATATCACAAAGTCATTTTCATTGTGTTTTGATTGGTGAAGATTGTTAACAATACCCCATAGAAACAATTGACATGAAAAAATTGTTTCTATATGGGGACAAATAGAAGTTATGAATTTTCGAAAATTTCTGGATGAATAATCGTGGCTGGAAATAAAAAAAATCAAAAAGTAATTTTCACGGTGATTTGATTGGTTAAGATTGTATATGATTTAATATCATTTGGAACACTGTAATATTTGTAAAATTAATTGGATAGATCGTCAAAAAGGATTTATAAATGTTTAAACATGTAATAATGAATTTATGGCTAACTTCTCATCGGTGAAACGTTTCCAGGATTCACAGCTTGAGAACTGTTTTCGTGGATCTAGTTAGTTATTTTTGAGAAAGATATGTGTTCTCATTTTTAAACTAAAAAGCTAAAATTGCAGTAAGAATAAAACGCCGCTACGCTTATAAGTTTTAACAAGCGAAATAATTGATCTCCGTTTAATTTCAAATCCCAATTATTGCAGTGAATACACTTTTATTGATTTTACTTATGTTATGTTATGGGCCTTCCGAAATTACCTCGATCTAAAAGATCTTGTGTAATTATCTCCGACTTACTTGATTCCCTCAATGTCTAGACCTCTTATGTAGTCTACAATAACTTGAGGGTTAATGTGCACCATGTGATCAGGCTTTAAAAGGTAGTTCCCTCTTCCTTGAAGGGACAGGTCAGACAACTGATGCCTATTGTAGATTCTGCAACGAGGCACAAGAAACAGCAGAGCACCTACTTTGTGAATAAAGTAGGTGCTCTGCTGTTTCTTGTACCTCGTTGCAGAATCTACTATTGGCATCAGTTATCTGACCCATCTTAGTGAGGTGGTATTTCAGAGGACGATATCCGGTTGAGCATTAGATTGCCCTTGCTCAGCCTGAGAAACTGTTTGGCTGTCACGGCAAAGAAGGCGATACATCTTTTCGCCTGCCTCAAGCCAGGTGCGTTTCTCAGGTGAGCAGCATCTTCCCACTCCTTGATGCCGGCTTCAGTTATTCCACTATAGGGTTCTGGTCCAACAAATGGAGCCTTCTTTGGCAAAGCTTTCGGCAATTTTATTACCTTTGATCCTGGAACCCAGAGCAGTTCAACTCTGTTGTTCCTGGCCAGCTGCTTTAGGGATAGTTTGCACTTCCAGGCAGATTTAGACTTACATGTAGGTGATTTTATTGCCTTTAACGCAGCCTGACTATCTGAGCATATGCATATTATCTTTTTATTGTAGCCCATTTCTAAACATACTGACAACGTAGTCGGAGTCGGAATCACTGGCCCTCGAGTCGTCATCGAGGGTCTTGAGACGGTCCCCATCGATATTTCAGGCAGGAATCAAGTCAAGGCCTCGATTCCTGCCTGGAATATCGATGGGGACCGTCCCAAGACCCTCTATGACGACTCGAGGGCCAGTGATTCCGACACATGCGCCCAATGTGTTCAAGGCCTCGATTTCTGCCTGGAATATCGATGGGGACCGACCCAATACCCTCGATTACTCGAATAATACGCCAGTAATATCGATACCGATTCTTAGTTTTAGGTCCGTCACTAAACCAAACTATCTAGGAGCCTTATAACTGCTTGACTTTCGCTACAACAATATGGCGGCTTTGGATAGCCACTTTAATCGTTGTATTTGATGTAGTCTTTAGGCATGTATGTCGATCTTTCGCACACAGTGCTAAGGATTTTTAGGTGCCTATTAAAATGATTCTTAAGGCGTCTAAATCAGCTGCCCTTTTTACGTACAGATGCTGAGGTCTAAGGTTTAGCATAGCCTCCACTGCTCCAATAGGGCAAGTGCTTATAGCCCCTGTGATGCCAGCCTTTGAACCTTGCTGAGCTTTGTTTGGGTTATACTCTCCGTTGTCTTTGTCCATCAGACAACGCAACCATAGGTGATTATTGGTCTTATCGACGTTATGAAAAGACATTATATCATCTTGGGGTTTAAACCCCATCTTCTGCCATATAATCCACTGCAAGCCTATGGTGTCCTTACTGCTTTGGCGGTGATGTTGTCTAGATGGGTTTTCCAGCTGAGCCTCTGGTCAAAAGTGAGGCCAAGATATTTAACTGCGTTAGAAAACCCAATAAGTTAAGATTTAACTTTATTCGTCTTGTAAATAGAGCAATTACAGTCTTTTTCGGGGTGATGTTATCTAGATGGGTTTTCCAGCTTAGCCTCTGTTCAAAAGTGAGGCCAAGATATTTAACAGTGTTAGAAAACCCAATAAGTTAAGATTTAACTTTATTCGTCCTGTAAATGGAGCAATTACAGTCTTTTTGGGGGTGATGTTGTCTAGATGGGTTTTCCAGCTTAGCCTCTAGTCAAAAGTGAGGCCAAGATATTTAACTGTGTTAGAAAACCCAATAAATTAAGATTTAACTTTATTCGTCCAGTAAATGGAGCAATTACAGTCTTTTTGGGGTTGATGTTGAGCCCCTTCTGTAAGCACCTGATCGCTTGATCGAAACTATGATCTCTGAAGTAAGTAAGCCAAAAAGTTTCCAAGAGGCGATGACGTCAGCGGGACGACAACATTGGAAGATTGCCATGGAGAAGGAGGTGAAATCTTTGCAGGAGAATTCGACCTGGTCTCTTGTTACACTACCAGTGGGTCGAAAGGCCATCTCCAACGGTTGGGTATATCGCATCAAGAGAGACGCCAATGGAGAAATCACACGCTATAAAGCTCGTCTTGTTGTTCGAGGCTACAGTCAACTCGAGGGTGAAACTTTCGCGCCGGTGGCCCGTTTAGATACTGTCCGCGCTGCGCTGAGTATCGCCGCTGTTAAGCGCCTTGAACTGCAGCAGTTCGACGTCGAGACAGCGTTTTTAAATGGCGTTCTGGAAGAGGAAATATACATACAGCAACCGCAGGGTTTCACCGATGGCAGCCATCGTGCGTGTAGACTCAGGAAGAGTTTATACGGGATCAAAAAATCACCTAGAACCTGGAACAGGATTTTCAGAGATGTGCTGGTTGACTACGGAATGACTGAAAGTGCGGCCGACCCTTGTCTTTTCTACCGTCAAACGAGTCGGGGCAAGTTGGTAGTTGTCTTGTACGTTGACGATGGGTTGGTCGCTGCCAAGAGCCAAGAGGATATCGACGAGTTCCTGAAAATGCTGCAAGCCAACTTCAAAATCACTCTGGCGCCGACTGGGCACTTTCTGAATATCCGGATCAGTCGGCAGGAAGATGGTTCAGTTCAGATCTTACGCGGAATCCATGCTTCATCGCTTTGGCATGGACGACGCAAACAAGGCTTCCATACCAATAGCCACTTATCCGGACAAGGATGATGCGGGTGCAGAGTCTACAACATCGCGAGGGAGTAGGGTGCCTGATGTACTTGGCCGTAGTTACCAGGCCAGACCTCACGTTTGCTATAAATTACGTTTCACAGTTTCTCGAGAGTCCTAGAGAGAAACCATAGCGCAGATGGTGAAACGGATAATGAGGTATTTGAAAGCGCACGACACATCTGGGCATCAAGTACAGCGCAAGTGAAGGCGATGGGGAGCTGGAGGCCTTCAGTGATGCAGATTTTGCGAACGAGCCAGAGACGAGACGATCTGTGAGCGGACTACTCTTCAAGTACGCGGGAGGAGCCATCAGCTGGGCCAGTAGGAAGCAACGGAGCGTCTCGCTTTCTACTACAGAGGCTGAGTATTTTGCCGCTAGCGAGGCTAGAACGCCTCTTAAAGAGGGATCCACTACTCTTGGTCGACAGCGTAAGTGCGGTCAAACTTGCCAAGAACCCGGAAATCCACCGTCGTTCTAAGCACATAGATGTTCGACACCACTATGCGCGAGAACGAGTTCAGCAGGGACATCTCATCATCGAACATATACCGGGGGAGTACCAAATAGCAGACATACTGACAAAACCCGTTCCTCGAGACCGAATCGAGAATCTATGTGACCTTGTAGGGATGGTAACCAACAGATTGTAGAGTGTAAATCGTAATTTATCTTCTTTGTATCTTGGAAAACAAAAGTTTTGTACTACGATTTCGGAGAAACTAACTAACGTTTTAGGGGTGTTGTTGAGGAAAACGTTTATTTAGTTTCAGTTCCTGTGTCCCGCCTTTATCTCACTCGAAAATGGCCGTTGCCACGGAACACTATCTTTGTTTTTGTTGAGATCAGCGACAGCTCGCAGCCTAACTTCAGGGTCGGCCACAGCGCCAAGGCACACACAATTTGAGGTTGGGATCGCGCTTTATAAATACGCGGAATTGCACAACTAAGTCACCTTTCATTAACGGATACATATTACCTTGGGTCTCTGGCCGACCCTGAAGTTAGGCTGCGAGCCGTCGCTGGTTGACATTAAGGCTGATCGTCCACTGGAAGCGACAACACGCGGCTACGCGCTCACGCGATACAAGCGACAATGGGCGTATATGCGCTTCAGATCCCGATGTGTGTAAATCCAATGAATCTCGTCCAGTGCAAGCGTGCGCGGACATGCGGATTCTCGCGACGAGCGTGAAGCTGCGTCAGATCCCAAGAGAATGGGATCCGTCGCTCGTAGCCGCGTCTAGTCCTGTGTCTTTTCTTTCTACTTTGTCTTCTCTAAGTCTAACCTTACTTTTTTCCGATAACAATAGTTCTAAATACTTTTATCATTTTTAGTTTCTTACAAGGTAGGTGTATTTACCAGTATATACTATAAAATAAATTAGAATATTATGATTTGAGTATTTTTTATAAAAACTATATTTTGGAATTCCAATCATACCCCTAATTAAGTAGGGATTTTCCAAAAAAATCCATTAAAAATGTACAACTCTTGTAATAGTTCAGGGTAGAGTAGTGGATTTAAAATAGGTATATCTTGTAACATTATAACTTAAATACATGACATGGTAGTTAAGGGTTTGAGAGTCGAAATAACTCTGGTCAGTTGGCCTCCTCGCGGGTATTTATATTTGGTGTTGGTGCTGACTGGTAGCGTTGGCCCGGTGATTTGGGACGCCGATGGTCACAAAGTCCACAAGTCCGTTGCTGAGTTGCAGAAGTTGTTGCCGTGGATCGGCCGGACAGCCGCTCGTCATTCTTGCGTAAGTGGGGCATCAGGTAATTGTCCGGAATTGTGTTGTGTTATGATTGCATTATTGAACGAATGATGCAACCGTAATAGAATAATTAATAATTAAATGTATGTCTAATCTTAGGGATTAGACAACTCCTTTGACGGTGCCGACAAACTGAGCAGCGCGAAGTCAAGTGCAGTGTACGACCCCTGTCGCGTGTAGCCGCTAGTCTTGCAGCCGCTTGTCACCGCCCGTATAGCGTGAGCGCGTAGCCGCGTGTGGTCGCTGCTAGTGGACGACCGGCCTAAAGAAAAACGTTACTTAATCGCAAATAAACCATATGAATCAAAGCAGTGTTTTGTGTTTTATTAACCACATTAATAGAAAGGACTAGAGTGCTATTCATCTGATATATCTATACACGATTCCATTTGTTTCTGGATCTCGCCTAGCTATGGAAAAGTGACAGTTTAAGTATTGTAAATGGGGCTGGTTGTGTTTTAAATCAGGGTTTTTAAATGTCACTGTCAGATGTTCGATTTTAAGGTTATAATTTCTGACTATTGTGATCTTACACTGTTGCCTGTTTTACAAATTTTCAGATATAAAAGGATAATAATATGCAGTTTTAAGATTAACAAAATTTACTACTTGGTTTTTGTACATACAAACACAGCAATAATATTGTATATAACAAATATAATGAATTCGGCTCTGCAAACTTATTTCGTCATCCATTTGTATTTCTCGCTTGGGTCTTCCCGTTAACACATTTTGATCAACTCGATCCATCCACCTTAATTTTGGTCATTCTCTCTTCTGTTGGCCCTCAGTATTTTTTTGTAGAATTGCAAATTTATTCCCACCCTCTTGTGATACTGATAATTTTCATGTCAAACAATTTTTAAGCCCTCATTCCACTTTTATTATTTAGCATTGCAACACTAGATTAATTTGATTTAATAATAAAATGCTTGAAGAAGCGACCGCGTGGCGAAATAATTGTTGCAAGATTAACAATAAACCTCTTGAAAATTAAAAAGAGGATTACTTATGATATCATAAATTATTGCAACACTGTTAAAATAAGGAATCAGGAGTGGCAACTAATAAAAAATGTAAATGTTGATACTGCAACATAACAACACGAAAGCATGGCTAGGCGAGATCCAGAAACAAATGGAACGGTGTATATCAATGATTTTCTCCATCGATTTTAGGCGAAAAAAGGTGGGGCGATATGACTTAGGCTTGTCAGTTTGGCGCTAGCCAGCCTTTTTATTATAACACCACCGCCACCCTCCATTGCTTGGGGATATACCTAAAAGAGTAGCTAGCTCTGAATATTTAAGTGAGATGTAGCAATAATTCCTTGATTTGATTTTACTTTCTCAGTTGTTTAATCGTCCATATTTACCTAATATTAATAAAAACGATAATATTTTCATTACAGTTAAGGCAACAGTTGGGATTTCAAATACCAATCATAGTTTATGTTTGGGGGGGTTTGTGCCCTATGAAATATGGTTACTCGCAGCAGGAGCTGCCGTGAATTTCATAGCGGTTTTTTTTTGCGGCGGCCGACAACAAACAAAGGAGAAATTGCAAGGGACCGGTAGCGAGAGGAAACTGACCTTTGGGGTGTTGTTATCCGGGTCCTTCCAGCTTCTCCTGGGGGTGTAGTTCGGAGGTGATCGTCACTAATGCACTAATTGCTGGGGTGGCGCGAGCTGTACTTTCTCGACTCTCCTCTCTCGGTCAGCGGACCGGACAAGGATCAGGGAAGTGTTGTGCATAGCAAAAAAGGGTGAAACTTGGAAAAAGCGAGCATGTTGCCAACCGATCAGAAAAACCGCTTGTTTGTACCTAACAGTTTAAATAATCACGGTGACAATGAAATATGTTTATTAGCAACAGTTGCGACTCAATATCAGTAAAAAAAACACCGATAAGTGAAATATCAACGCATCATCTATATAAGACTGAACACTTGCATACTGTTATTGGATTTTTTATTAAATCAGAACGTAAGGTCCCCTAAAATGTAATTAAATGCTCCCAAACAAGTGATATTCTGTTAGCGATCGCAATTAAAGAGAAAATCATTGCTTACAGAATGTAATTAATAGGCATTCCGTGGCCAATAATTCTCCCCTCTCGCTATTGTTTCCCTTAATGGACGCATAGAAAAAGGAGGCAGTCAACTCCGTTTGAATTTACTTCTTATTTTTGGGGAGGAAAGGGATAAATTACAAGCTTAATAGAGAGTTTCTCGTGATTAATGCGCCATCAACAAAAACCTAGATTCGCAAGACGGAAACAATTCAACAAGAAATTACCCATGTACGGATTGAGTGGGTAACTCAGAACGGCGTAACACCTACAATGACAATTTGTTTGAATTAAATACCTAGTTAGATTCTAACAGGATAATTTAGTAATAAAACACGATTTAATTTCCTTCCTTCACTTATTTATTTTTATTGTTAGATGTACATTTCGAGTACCATGTACTCATTTTCAATAACTTAATGCTTTAAAACTAATTACGACTGTTTATATATGGTATAGGGATTAGTGGGAAAACTAAATCTAATTATGTTGGTGGACCGGGATTATTGATATTGGGAGAAGGTGTTGGACGGTTTACAATTGTTTTTCGGAATAAGATTTAAAAGCGGGTTTTCCAGTGGGCTTAAACAATCTACACATCTAACAATAAAAATAAATAAGTGAAGGAAGGAAATTAAATCGTTTTGATTAATATCGAAATTAGTAACGGATTTCAAAATTAAGTGGCTGAAGTTCGAAATCGGCCGGCTACACGGAAAACGGTCACACCTAGAAATGTTGGCGTACGAACTACATCTACGATTAAGCAAATCAACAACTCCGCAAACATGGGACGATTTCCAGAGAAAAATACATACAGTTATAAATAAAAAAGTGAAAAACAAATCAATTGTCCTACAGAAGAAATTGAAAACTCTCCTCCTGCAAAAACAAAAACTGAAACAAAATTTTCCACCAAACATTTTACCCGAACTCACACAAACACTTGTTATAAATAAAATAGACATCACATTCTCCGACGCCGAACAAGAACTGCTAAGAAAAGGTTTAAAGCAAATAACATCTAAACATCCCGAGATTTATACATCGTTTAAAGTAAGCGTCCCAATTGATGAGCTGCCAGCACTAAAGGACCCGTCTACGTGGCCAAAGGGCATTAGTATCAACCCTTTTTTCCATTGGCTAATAAAAAAGAACGCACATCCGGATGCAACGCCGAAGAACTAATATTATTACATCTTAATATACAGTCTATTGGGAACTGTTTAAATGAACTGAGCGTATTCTTAGAAGAACATGATTGTAATTTCGTCTGTTTAACAGAACACTGGCAATCTCCTGAACAGCTGACATTGCTGAATATTATGAACTACACTTGTGTTACAAATTTTTGTCGTCCTCGTCATCAACATGGTGGCGTTGCTATTTATTGTAATCGTAATTTTAAGTTTAATATATGTAAAGATATAAACCGTTTAGCGGAAATTAAAAATTTTGAATGCGCAAGCGCTCACTTTAAAATAAATAATAACAACCCTATTAATATAACATGCATTTATAGATCTCCTGACAGTGATGTAAATATTTTCTTTAATAAACTAGAACAGATCTTGTCATTATTAATCAGCAATAACGAAAACTTTTTTATTTGCGGAGACTTTAATATTGATATACTTAGACATGATAGAACATCTAACGATCTGTATATGTTAATTCAATCGTATAACTGCAGATTCTTAATTAATGAATATACTAGAATTACGAACAGAACTAAATCGTGTATAGACAATATCATTACAAATTACGAGAGTATAAAATGTTGTAGAGTCGCAAGTACGGGGTTCTCTGATCACCTTGCTCAAATTGCTACATTTGTAAGTAATGAACAAGAAAATATTTCACAAAAAATATTTAGACGTATTACCAGTAATAAACTCAAATTATTTAATAGTGCACTACATTCTGAAAACTGGCTAACGATGTATGAAAATAGAAACGTAAATGAACAATTTAATGAGTTTACGCGCATTCTTCTAAGTCATTTTAATAAAACATTTCCTTTGGAGACAGTTAAATCCAGTAATAAAAAACAAAAAATAGTACTATCAGCAGAAACTATTGCCTGCAAGAGAGAGTTGGAACTATATGATATTTTGGCACATTATTTTACCGAATGTAAAGAAACTTTAAAGCGTTGCAAACAGAGGTACAATATATTGCTAAGAAATGACCGGCAACAACAGTATAACAATAAAATAGCAACATCAACCAACATAAACAAAACAGCATGGACTGTTATAAAAGACATCACTGGAAAAAAACAAATCACAAATTACGAAAGCTCTACTCTAGAAACGGACGTGAATAAAATAAATAGCTATTTTGTAAATGCTGCACCAGACTTAATAAATTCGAAAAAACTAATTGCGAATCTTGACATAAATGTTAACATGCACGAACACTCCCTGTTTTTTAATCCTGTTACGCAAAATGACCTAATGAATGTTATAAAAATCATGCCAAATAAAAAAAGTTACGGGATTGACGAAATATCAATGTTCGTTATCAAAGAATGCGCGGAGCCATTATGTGAGCCTTTGTGCTTTCTTATAAATAACTCAATTAGTTTTGGTATATTCCCGGAAAAACTAAAAATTGCCGTTGTTAAACCTATCCACAAAAGTGGAGATTCATCAAAAATAGAAAATTTTAGACCAATTAGTCTCTTGTCATCTTTCTCTAAAATATTTGAATACATAGTCACCGAACAATGCAAATCATTCTTCAAAAAATTCAAACTATTTTCCGACCGACAACATGGCTTCAGGAAAGGTAAAAACATCAATACAGCTCTATATGATTTTACCCAATTTATCATAGAGGGAATGGAATCAGATGAGATGGCTTGTGGCATATTTTTGGATCTGTCCAAGGCGTTCGACTGTATCGACCACAGTCTGCTGCTCTCTAAACTGTACAATTATGGAATTAGAGGTGCAGCATATGACTGGTTCAAAACGTATCTGACTGACAGAAAACAATTAGTAGAAGTGGTATCGGGAAGCACTACATATAGATCGAATGCCTTGGACATAGTTCTGGGGGTGCCTCAGGGGAGTGTCCTGGGTCCATTCCTCTTTAATATATACATAAATGATATGTTTAAAATAATTGACAATGACAAATATAATATCGTCAACTATGCCGATGATACGAATATTTGTGTACGATCTAAAAATATCTCAGATTTAGAAAATAACATCACGGTTTTGTTGAACTTAATAAAAACCTGGTTTGATAACAATCAACTTGTTTTAAACGAGAGTAAAACAAACTACATTATATTTAAAAAATCCGAGGCTACAAACCTTCCACAGCAAATCACCATCAACAGCACTAGAGTTGATATAACATGTAACACAAAATTTCTGGGAATATTTATAGATAACAAATTAAAATGGCAAAAACATATTGGATATTTGTCTTCCCGCTTATGTACAACATGCTATATGCTGAAAATTTTAAAACCAAATGTATCGTTTAGTACATTAAAACTAGTATATAGTTCAAATTTTCTGTCATTAGTTCGCTATGGCATAGTTTTCTGGGGCAGCTCCACGCATTTGAACAACATATTAAGTCTACAAAAACGTGCGCTGAGAACCATGTTAGGTTTAAGTCCGTACGATTCTTGTAGGACATTATTTAGAAATAATGGTTTATTAACGGTCGCTGGTATATACATCATAGAATGTCTGATATTTGTCAGGAAATACAATTATTATTTCAAATCTGACATAAATGAACATTTTTATGCAACGAGGCATAAGAGTAAGTTTATGTACCCTTTACATAAATTTACACTGACTGAGAGGGGTGTTCATTACTCGTGCTTGCGATTTTACAACAAATTACCAGTATTTATTAGAACTGAAATTAGTCTCGTAAAATACAAAAAATATTTGCATGAAATTGTGCGGCAAGTTGAACCGTATACAGTAGAGGAATTTATGTGCTACAATTTAAATTCCATTATATTTTGACGATTTCTAATATTAAGTGGCGGCTGGTAATGTTCATATCATTGTATGTGTTAATATTGTTAAGTTGTCTAATAATTTATTGGAATAAAGCTTATTATTATTATTATTATTATTATTATTATCATTCCATAAACCCAAAGAAACTTCCCATCGAAGAGGTTGTCCACGACGTAGCCATCGCAGCAACTAGACTAACACCGGATCTTTCCATACAATTTTGCACTTCCGCTAAGGACACCTTAAAGAAAACCATGGATAGGTCTAACCAACAAGAAGTTTTCAACACCCACGAAATCGTCGAGAAATTAAAAGAAAAAGATTGTTTTTACCTAAAGGCGGACAAAGGTAACAGTGTCGTGATTATAAATAAGACAGACTATTTTAACAGTGTAAATAATTTATTAGAATCAGGACCATATATTCGGCAAACAAAAAAACCAATAAATACATATATCAAGAAAATTAATGCTACACTGAAGGCCTCAAGAAATTTAATCGATAAAAAACTTAATTTAAATCTGAAAGTCAAAAACCCAAAAATACCTCAATTATACTGTTTACCAAAAATTCACAAACCAGGTAATAAATTCCGCCCGATTGTTTCAAATATCAAATCTCCCACATATAAAATTGCTAAATGGTTAGTCACCCAGTTCCAAACCTTAGAAATAGAAAACGATTTTTCAGTTAGAAATTCCATAGAATTAACAAAACACTTAGAAAAGATAAAAATCTCATCCGATCATAAACTAGTGTCCTTCGATGTTGAATTACTATTCCCGAGCATACCAATCAAGAACACCATTTCTATTCTAGAAGAAATTTTAATAAAAAATAATATTCCAAACGAACAAATCAAAGAATACTTACAGCTTACCGAGCTAGTGATGGATTGTAACGTGTTTGAGTTCAATAATTCGTACTATAAGCAAACATTTGGCACTGCCATGGGTAACCCGTCATCACCTTTTCTTGCTCACATTTTTCTAAATAATTTTGAATATTGCCAAAAAATCAATAACCCAGTTTCCGAATATTTGGTTTAGATATGTCGATGATATATTTGCTGTGGTCGAAACAAATTTCGATATTAACAACTTCATCTCATCCATTAATAATATTTACAATAGTATTAATTTTGCATACGAGTTAGAGGACGAGAACTCACTGCCCTTCATAGACATTCTTATAAAAAGAGAAAACAATAAATTAGAATTTGATATATTCAGGAAACATACTCATACTTTCAATTATATCCATGCCAACGCATTTGCACCAATGAAATATAAATTATCTGCCTTTAATAGTATGATTAATAGAGCCTTCAACATACCATTATCACCCGAAATTAGAAAAAAGGAACTAAAATTCATTTACACAATAGCAGCACACCTTAAATACAACAGAAATACAATACAGAGACTAATTAATAGACATTCACGTAAATATAAACTCCGAAATATAACTTCACTTACAGATATAAAAACCATAAAAGAAATAAAATATGTCAGACTAAGTTATTCCCCCACAATCGAAAATAATTTCAAAAAATTGTACAAGAAATTCAATTTAACCCCAGCGTACTATGTAAATACAAAATTACACAATTTACTAGGGAACACTTTTAACGAAACACATTTCTTAGAAAAATCTGGAATTTATTCCATTAAATGTTCGAATTGTGACAAAATATACATAGGACAAACACAAAGAAACATTCAAACTAGATTCAAGGAACATGTCTCACACATTAAACACCTGAATCCGGATAAATCTGCGGTCGCTAACCATGCAATCGAAACGGGCCATAAGTTCATTTTAGAATACGTAAAATTATTGAAACATTCTACACACTATCATTTAAATATGTTGGAGGCAATTCAAATGAAAAAACAAGAAAACCTACTGTTAAATTTCGATTTAAGTCCGCTCGAAAATGTTTTATTAGATTTAGTGTGTCCACCTGAAACTCGGGTGTTTTCCTAATCCCTTGGAATCCCCATCAAACACGTACCTACTTACCCACAGATAACCTTTTTTTGGCTAAAATTAGTTTATTACCACCATAACAACACCCCCTACCGACACCCTCTAATTCCCTCATTTTTTAGTGTATATATATATCAGTGTAAAATGTATATTTTTCGTATTAGTATCAAACCATTGATAATGGACACTTCGTGTCCGAAATGTACATTTGGGTACAAAATAAAGTATTGAAGAAAGGTTCTAAGTGTTTTTTAATCAAAGTATAATTATCTTCAAGTAACTCAATCAATCCAAACAAAATTTAAATCGTGTTTTATTAGGGATTTATTACTTCACATAACGCAAAACAAATAGTGAATATAGGATCATTTAGATTATATTCGCGAAGAGTTGGAGAACTGATTTGAATAAGAAATTCGGATTGAATTAAAAAAGTGAAACATTCTGTATAACTCATAACTTAAGTTTTTGGCTAAAAGGTTGTGATGCGCGTAAATTCGGTTTGGCGCTACGCGACCAAACCAAATTTTCAGACTTTTCTAAACTCGAAATTTTACTTCGAGCGCCACGCGTATAAAACACTGATTTATGATGAAGCGCAAAATATACTACTAAAGCAGCATGCTAAAGATATATATTTTCAACTTTATAGTATTTCAGGGTTTTATACGCGTGGCGCATGAAGTAAAATTTCGAGTTTAGAAAAACCTGAAAATTTGGTTTGGCCGCTCCGCGCTTCGCGCTCCGCGACCAAACCAAATTTTCAGGCTTTTCTAAACTCGAAATTTTACTTCATGCTTAATCCGGGAGTGGACAACACTCGTTTGTAAGTTTGTTATTGATAATGAGCACCTTGTGTCTCGAAATGTACATCTAACGATACAAATATAAAGTGAAGTAAGGAATAACAGTCTTTTTATGCGTTTGTAACTTTAACTTGAACCCCTTTGAAAAACAACGAATATCTGATGATTTAAAAAAAAACTTCCCGTACTCGTATGTATGGTATACAGATAAAAAAAAACCTCCGGTATGTAATTTTTTTTTAAATCGAAAGAAGTACATAGATAACTAACTTACATCAAATCACCTTTCTTTTATGTTCAGACACACTCGTCTATCTCGTGCACTTTTTCCCCCCCCTCCAGTTTCTCTTTTTCTCTTGGAGAAAAACTGAAGAAATAAACAGGCCAATTTGTCTGTGTGTGAGAAAGGAGGGCGAGAAATTTATATTGGGAGAGGATGTTCCGACAAATTGTTCGAGTATGTGCGTGCTGATGGAATACACCGGAAGTGGAATTTATGATATTCGCTCAGTGCACGAATTGTGTTTTCGCCTCATAATATAATTTCTCTTATTTCATTGTATCTCTTTTGTTTTACCACTGAAGTTCTATCAATGGAATCTATCAATCCTACCCTAACAACGTCAAACAAAGGTAACGACCTTTGTTTGACGTTGTTAGGGTAGGGAGATAATTTAGAAATGAATACAAAACTGGATAAAAGTATTGGAAACAATTGTAGAAGCTTAATAATTACCTGTTTTTCGAGGATATTTTGTAATTAATTCTGGATATTTAAAACACTTGGTTTGTTTCACTAGTTTATATTTTCTCCATATTAAACATATATTGCAGTTATTTAACTTGTTTTTGTTGCAGAGGGAAGCACGAGGCCCAGTAACGTTTAAGATAGTACCCTCATACAGAAGTGCACCGCCAGCTTGCGAGGTAAATCATCAGCCACTAGCCATTATACATATCCAAAAAGAAAAACATTAGTTGATTACGATAAACCAATCAGGATATACAGGGTGTTTGAAAAAGAGCTCCCTAGTTTTAAGTATAAATTTAATATTTAATTGATGAGGCGGATACATGATGAAACTCCATAATACTATTTGAGATAAAACGGTAGGGGTGCAGTTTTACCACTCCATATTTACCAATCCATTTTTACCACCGCATTTTTACCACCATACTTTTTTACCGCTATACAGTTTTACAACTAATATTTGTACCAATAATTATACAATAAAACACTTTTTTACAAATAAAATCAGTTTTATTCAAAATTGTATGTTGTGACCGATCGCCCTTAAGTATTCTGCAATTTCCCCTTCTTCTTTTCTGACATCGTAATCTCGGACTATATTTGTAATCCTATCCTCAGTTTTAATTCTGGCAAGGTTTTCCGTACGTTTAATTTTTCGCCCAAGGTCCAATTCCCGGAACATTGCCTCGGTGTCTCCCTGTTCTTTTGGCCGATGTGAAGTTTACGGGATGTTCTCGAAAATTGATTTTTTATATCGATACTTGTAGAATCGCGTATGGAATGGCCGAAAATGACGAAAAAAAAGTGCGGAAACCACGTTTAGCCCCATTTGGGGGCTCCGAAAGGGTGAAAATTGGTGTATTTCAACAGTGTTTTTTGGTGTGTACAAAATAAAATGTGGTGATTATATGTATTCGTTTCACAAAACTAAATGGTTTAAATGTGTTTTTATAAGGATAGGACTTACAGTTTGCTTAAAACTTTCACTTAAATATTACGATTTTTGACAGGTTATGTTATCACCTACTTCCATTGTTATTCATAGATATAGCACAATTGATGCTAAGGGACCATGGTTTTGAATCAAATTTAAGGTTCAATTTCTGTACACCAGGAGGCAGCAGCAATATTTTAAAAAACATCTTATACGTCTTATAAACCCGGCATAACAAACACGAGAAATTAGATTGTTGCTCCAATTTCATATTTAATAATTGTTTTTAAATTTATAACGCTGTCAACTAATCTAACAAAAACGAAAAATGAAATCAATGTTCCCATCACATATTCTTTTTTTTTTTTTAATTTATAGTGAGCGTTGGTACTTTACTCCTGGAAATGACACCAGGGTGCGCCTATCTCTTGTTCTGGGCAATTGTGAACCAGTTATCACATTCCATTATAGTATTATTGGTATCATTATGTTATATCTATAAATCAACAAAAGAAGTAATTGTCAACAACTTAACCTGCCAAAAATCGTAATCTTTAAGTAGAAGTTTTAAGCAATCCGTAAGTCCTATCTTTATAAAAACACATTTAAACAATTGAGTTTTGTGAAACGAATACATATTATCACCACATTTTATTTTTTTCCGGCTAAAAAACACATTTTAAGTAAACGGATTTCCAACCTTTCGGGGCCCCAAAATGGGGCTAAACGTTGTTTCCGCACTTTTTTTTCGTCATTTTCGGCCATTCCATCCGCGATTCTACAAGTATCAATATAAAAAATCAATTTTCGAGAACATCCCGTAAACTTCACATTAGCCGTTCTTTTTGAAGCTCGACGACAAAAGCATATAGGCTAGGATGATCCCGGCCGACGACTACAGAAAAACGGTTATGCCATCCTTCAGACATGTTGTTCGTGCGTGCCGTATTCTGCAGAACTGCCTGATACATGTTCCACAGCATTGGCGGATATCGCGAGGATGTGGCACTCAACAGTTTGATAACTTGCCATGATTTACAGAACGATGCAAATTTTGACGAGTGACCAACGATTTAGGCGAATGACAAACCGATGATGACATTGACAGGTTACGAATTGAAGTTGTCAGTTGTTATTCTAATTCGATTTTAAATAGCGGTGAAATATTGGTGGTAAAAAGAATACGGTGGTAAATACGTTGGTGGTAAAAAGAATTGGTGGTAAAAAAAGGACGGTGGTAAAAATGGAGTGGTAAAAATGGGGGCCAATCAAACAGGAAGGTTTCACTTTTATTGTTGAACACTGCAACATGTTTCACCATACAGTGGCTTCATCAGGCAGATGAAATAATCATTATTTCATCTGCCTGATGAAGCCACTGTGTGGTGAAACATGTTGCAGAGTTCAACAATAAAAATAAAACTCTCCCAACTGTGTTGTTTTATTTCAAATAGTATAAATTTAATGTTAAAATTAATGAAAAACTACATTATCGAGTACATACAATAAAAGAGCGTACTTTCAAGTTTTGTTTTAGCATTAATGGACTTTATAATAAATAAATTATTTAGTTTATCTATTTAAAACTAGTTTTACTTGATAGATTTTCGTACGAGCTCAATTTGATTACGATCCATTAGAGGACGAACTTATCCCCTGCGCCCAGGCCGGCATGGCTTTTAAAACAGGAGACATATTACAGGTATACACTCACTAAATATTAGATGCAATACATTTTAATGTATTTTCTTAAATCTATTTATGTACCTGCTGTAACACAAAACAGACTCACCACTATAGTTTCCAGCGACGGCTCGCAGCCTAACTTCAGGGTCGGCCAGAGAGCCAAGGTAATATGTATCCGTTATTGAAAGGTGACTTTGTTGTGCAATTACTTGCGCGATCCCAACCTCAAATTTTGTGTGCCTTGGAGCTGTGGCCGACCCTGAAGTTAGCCTGCGAGCCGTCGCTGATAGTTTCTGTTTATTATTTGTGAAATCAATTTGGAATTTTCACTTCAGGTTTTAGCGGAAATAAAATTTTAAATGAAACACCTCACATATTACTTTCCCTAGTGTGTATAGCAGCGACTGGACTCATTTTTTTGGTTATTGTGTAGATAATAAGTAAAGATGATCACGACTGGTGGCAAGCGAAGAAGGACAACTTGATCGGATCTGCTGGTCTCATACCGTCACCGGAGTTTCAAGAATGGCGGGCCGCCTGTGCTCACATTGAAAAAAACAAACAGGAACCGGGTAAAGGATTTTAAATCTAATGTTATTTTCATCCCACATTTTAAATTCAATTCAATTCATTGCAACAATTTTAACATCCAATTTTAACAAATTAACAAACGTAATTTAAATTCAAATACTTCACAAAATGGGGATTTGTGCATGCTGCCCACTGAGAAAATCGATTTAAGTGATGTTTCATTAACATTAAAACAACGTTTAATGTTGCTACAATGTTGATATAACGTTATTTCTTTGTTTTTCGCTCAGTGGGTGGTAGTAAGGGTTTTAACTAAACTGGTTGTGGGCCAACACAAGGCGACAATTGGTTTCTAGTATTTACACTTTGTATAATAAAACCTTTCAATTGATGAACCTACTGTCTCACTGAGCAAAAAACAAACAAACAACGTAGCAACATTAAACGTTGTTTTAATGTTGATGAAACATTATTTAAATGGATTTGCTCAGTAGGGTACGATTACAAACAGACATAAAAGCCAAGTAACATTTCTTGTTTAATACCCCGACCATAGCACTGGTGAATACACTAAACTGAGGAGGACCAATAGTCCGAAACACGTATATAGTTGTGGTTTTAGGGGTATTGGACACAAACAAAATTATTTTAATTACTATTGTTTACATCTTTTAGTCAATTGTTCAATATTTTCCCGCAAGAAAAAACAGTTCAAAGATAAATACTTGGCGAAGCACAATGCGGTCTTCGACAAATTAGATTTAGTCACCTACGAAGAAGTCGTCAAATTACCAAGTGAGTATTCTACAGGTAACTGTAAGTTTTGTCATTTCCCACTAAGCAAAAACAAACAAATAACGTTATATCAACATTGTAGCGTTGTTTTAATGTTGTTGAAACATTACTTAAATGGATTTGCTCAGTGGATTAAAAATTGTAACGTACTCCTGAGATCTGCCTCCAACTCAAGGAGAAGCTAAACCACTAATATTTTGTCATTTCTCAGTGAAAGATCAGTTATTTCAGAGAAGGACGTTGGTCCTGCTGGGTGCGCACGGTGTCGGGCGAAGGCACATCAAGAACACACTTATTTCCAAACATCCGGACCGGTACGCATATCCTATACCACGTAAGTACACCGACTAGCAACACCAGTGATAACAAAATATACCACGTAAGTACACCAACTACCCGCGGCGGCTCGCAGCCTAACTTCAGGGTAGGCCAGAGAGCCAAGGTAATATGTATCCGTTATTGAAAGGTGACTTTGTTGTGCAATTCCGCGTATTTACAAAGCGCGATCCCAACCTTGAATTTTGTGTGCCTTGGCGCTGTGGCCGACCCTAAAGTTGGGCTGCAAGCCGTTGCTGCCAACTACCAACACACCACAAATTCTTTATTTACCCCCCATTATGGAAATATTGATTTAAATCTTGTGACAGTCACATTTTTATTTCGCGGATTTGAATTTGAATATGCAAGGAGCGCGCTATCTTCTCGAAAATGTCACTAATTTTGACATCCCGCAAAGCGTGCTGTGGTTCGTCTGGGTCGTCTTGGAAACGGCTATTAGGGAAGAGAAAAAAAAACTGATTACGAGGATCGACACTTCTGGCGGTGTCCACACAACACCTAAGGCCCCAAAAGTTCGACCTCAGCTAACCGATCGACTCACCGGACTGATTATCGCCGAAAGCATCCTGTGCAATTCCTAAATCCATTTCTGCGCCAAACTACTGTTTCTGGAGTTGGTTGTATTGGAGAGAGAGTGACGCTGTTAGGAAGCGCGGCCGCCGGCGTGCGTGGTGCAGCAGGACGCACAGGACGGGGTTAACTTGAGCGGACAGCGTTTACTCAGAGACGAGCCAGCCGAGGAGCAGAAACATCTCCGAATCAGCGCTGGAGGACAGGCCAGATTACCTCAAGTTGCTTAATTATGTTGTTTTGCTGATGACGTTTAAAATAATGAATTTTACCGTGTTTGTGACATCACGATGCGGATCACTCTGTGAGCATAATGTTGTGGTGACGTCAGGATACGTCGTGGGGTTAATCTTGGGCGATTCTTAGTATTGGGTGACTCTTAGTCTTAGGAAATATTGTTTATTGTGACCGGTTCGCTATTTCCGTTACACGCGATAATATTTTTTGTGATCTCCCGACAAAGCGCGCGATCTCCATTGCGTCCCTACATCGGTGATGCGTATCTTTACCGTTTCACCTCTGTCGTCGAGGATTGGACTAACGCGAGATAGCTCCGGCAAATCTATTTGTTAGTTTTAATTGCTATTTAATTTTCATAATCAGCTGTTATACGTTTAAATTATTCATCATCACCAAGTCGAAATTATTAAATTATTATCAAGCCAACTCAATTGTTCTTTATCTCACTGCACAGCCGGGTTTAGTAATTTCCCCAGGACGTAAATCTCTAATCGGGTAACAACTAAAAATTACTTGGCGCCTTATATAAATCGAACCTCCATACCCGCGAGCCTAGCCTACATCAGAGATTTTCTTGTCCGCCTTAACTTAATAATCAGTGAATAAATTACCAATTCAAGTAAAAGAAAAAAGGGGCGTCATAATCTATACTATACTAATGATTGGCGAAAAAAGCCAGACCGAAATGATTGGAGGTTAGCCACAGAGGTCACAAGACCAAGCAGAATCAGATGGGTCATAAGCAGGTTCCAACCTTATAAGTCCGCTGGGATGGATGGGATTTATCCCATCCTGCTACAGAAGGGCATAGAGGAGCTGGTGGCGCATCTGTCACAGATCTGCAAAGCCTGTCTGGCATGGGGACACGGACCAAAGGCGTGTAATCTATTTGCCTAAGGTAAGCAGAATAGCAGATCTAACACCTAAGTCTTACAGACCCATCAGCCTTTCTTCATTCCTACTGAAAACAATAGAGAGACAGGTCGACGGATACCTACGATACGAGATACTGCTAAAAAATCCCCTCAGTAATCGTTAGTACGCTTATTAGCCAGGAAAGTCTACGGACTTAGCGCTGGACGACCTAAACAGGCTCAGTGGAGGACAAAGAGATAGCTATGGTTACATTCCGTTCAACAATTTCACAATCAACTCGCTTATAGAGGTACAAGCAAGGAAAGCCGTCCCGCCAAGCCTCTACCAATGGATAAGGGCTAGCCTGTTGGAAAGGACAATCATATCCACTCTAGGAAGGCACACCATTAAAGCTAGAGACGGCGGAGGCTGCCCGCAAGGAGGGGTTCTATCTTCACTGCTATGGGCGACCCTAGTGGACGACTTACTAAGAAAACTGTCCCAAGAAGGCATCTAAGGTTCGCAGGAGTTATCGCACAACAAACACAAAGGGCCCTAAACATAGTGGACAATTGGTGTCGACGGGAACGACTGACGGTCAATCCCGAAAAAACACAGATTGTCGTGTTTACAAAAAGAAGAGTGCTACACGGCCTAAGGCCACCGACCCTCGGGGATCGGGAATACTGGGGGCTGAGCCCCAAAATGACCCTCTGGTTATATACAAGAGTGATCAGGCCCTTGATAACCTACGGGGCAGTAGTGTGGTGGACAAGAACGGAGCAGCAGGGGGCGATAAGGCTTCTGAACAGCACACAAAAACTACCATGTCTCAGTGTCACAGGAACCCTAAGTAATACCCCGACAGGAGCCCTAGAAATAATCCGCACACTGCACATAAATCGGCTAATAAACATCCCATTGAGTAATCAAGATTTCGCTATCGAATTAGCAACCATAAAAACAATAGCTCGCAACAATGGGTATAATGCTGAAATTGTTGATAACATCTTAAAAAAGAAAAACAATTGATGAAACACTTCTATATCGAAGAAATTAATGAAATAAAATGGGCCAAACTTAATTATGTTAAGGATTTGTCAAATAAAATTATAAACAATATAAAGGGTAATGAATTTCGCATCATATGCACTAACCAGACAAATTTAGGAAAACTACTAATAAACAATAAACCCCCCATAGACAAATTAAAAAAGTGTAGAGTGTACGAACTAAAGTGCAGTGAATGTGATGCATTATACATAGGACAAACAGGAAGAACTTTTCAGACAAGACTAACAGAACTTAAAAAATCAATTATAAATAACAAACAGTGTACAGGGATTTCAAAACATTGTATGATTAACAACCACTTTATAGATGTTAATAATTTCAAAATTCTATATTCAGGTAATAAGGGCCGTAATTTAAACCTCAGGGAAGGCCTAGAAATAAATAGGGCAATAAAAGACGGAAAACACCTCGTCAACGACAATGAGGATATTTGGAATTCCCCAATCTTAAAATCCCTTATTACCTGACTATATATAAGCTTGTTGGTATCTTTTGTAATTCACTCCTGATAATGCTGTAAAACGCGAAACTAGTCGAGTAAATAGTAAAGTAAAAAATTGTGAAACAAACGAAGTATAATGACTTTACAGCATCAGTATTTCGAAATTCACGAACGTTTCTCAGTATAAAACCTAGTGATCTGGAGGCTGCGGAGCGAATAGCTTCAATATGGGTAGTGAAAGTGAGTTTCTTGTCAAAAGTAACTCCTAGGTCTTTGAAGCAGTCAACGACCGACAGATAATCACCTGAAATATGGTAAGTTCTTGAGAGAGCATTGCGTCTCCGACTGTAGTTTATAACGCTGCATTTGTTTACGTTGAGTTTTAAATTTACACGGGAGCACCAGTTAGATATGATATTTAGATTCGATTGTTGCATATCGACATCGTTCTGACATTGGATCCTCTGGTAAATTTTGAGGTCGTCGGCGTATGCTAACACAGGGCAGGTGAGCATCCCCAGCAAATCATTAATAAAAATGTTGAAGAGAAGGGGGCCAAGACTGGAGCCCTGTGGGACACCAATCGACGATGAGAATTCAAAAGATTTAAAACCGTTGTAGTACACATAGCAAGATCTGTTGTGCAGGTAAGATTGTATAAGCTGAGTAACCGCTGGCACAGCCCCAAACGACCCAAGTTTCTCTAACAGCAGTTTGTGACTGATAGAGTCAAACGCTCGGGAGAAGTCGGTGTATATGACATCAACTTGGCCTCGCACATCTAAAGCTTCAGAAAGGAACTGCGAAATAGTAGCAAGATTTGTTAGTGTCGACCGTCCTGGCATGAATCCGTGTTGATAGGGCGAGATGTGGGATCGCACGTTGTTAAAAATGTTATTATATAACACTGTTTCCAATATCTTGGCGAAGTTCGATAGGATTGCGATGGGACGATAATTGCTTATTTGCGAGGCGTGGCCTTTCTTGAAGATTGGGCATAATAGTGTGCGTTTCCAACGGTTGGGAAATTCACTTTTAGATATTGAAAGATTAATAATTGATGTTAGAGGTTTGGCTAAGACATATCTGCAGTCTTTGAGTAGAAAACTTGGAACTTTGTCATCACCCGCTGTTAGTTTGTTTGTAAGGGATGCCATAATGGATATAAGTTGTGCTTCATCTACTTTAGAAATTGTGAATGGAGGACAGTTAGAATAAATGGTATCAACGGTGGGAGTTGCATTACTGCAAAAGACATTTTTAAAGGTATCCGCGAAACCATTTACTATATTTTTAGGTGTTGAAAATTCACGATTTTCATCGTATAACTTGCCAGTTATTCTCGTTTTTCCTTTTTTGCTGGTGTAGACTATGCCAGGAAGAAGAGGAGGATGCTCTCCACATCCTGTGCCAATGTGAGGCCCTAGCAAGGGTTAGATACCTAAAGCTGGGCAACACTAAACCAAGCGCAGTGAGCTACACCCAAAGCTCACTGTCAGAGTTAATAGGGCTAATCAAAGAGGCGAAGCTCGAGGATAACAGGGATCCACAATAGATCTGCAAAGGTCGCGGTGGTACAGGCCAATGAGGCCACCCCTACGAATATCTAATCTAATCTAATACTAATGATTCAGATCTATCAGTGGCCAAAATCATGTAAAACAAGAGTGCCAAGGTAGTGCATCTCGAAATTAAAAGGTGCGCTCGTTGTGCTGCTGAACGCATGTATTAATCACGCGATTCCGTGGCGTAAGGAGCATTGATAAACAATTAATGATTTCGATAGCTAACGCCATCTAATGCTTCATAGTGGCATCGATGAAGCATTAGATGGCGTTAGCTATCGAAATCATAAATAGTTTTCACATATTGGCTTGAAATAGTCAGTATTCCTCAGCACTGGGTCGGGACCACACTGAAGAGGACCTTGAAGTCCGAAACGCGTCTGTGGGTACTTGGTGCCGGAATACTGAACACAAATTCAATATTGATAAACAAAATGGATACATAGTGCTTTCAATCTTGAATTTGAATCTCACATGAAGTTAGGCAGTGAGCCGCCAGTAAGATCTATAATAAAAATTATTTTTTGTTCCACAGACACTACACGGATCCCCCGGGCTGATGAAGAGAACGGCAACAACTACTTTTTCGCTTCTCACGATGAAATGATGTCGGATATTGCCGCCAATGAATATTTAGAATACGGTAACAACATTGGTCTGTATGATTTCCCCTTAGTTAAAGTTAAATACAGCCGTTAAGTTGCACAGTTGCACCATAAAAGTTGAACTTGAGCTGAACTTAAGTTCAAGATGACAGTTCCCACTGAGCACGAAAACATTTTAGATATCGAACATGATACTAAAATAAAACTTTATATACATTATTACAACAAAGTTTTAGCAACGTTACAAACATTGTATAGACGTTTTCCGTGCAATATTGATTTACATACATTACCGAAATGTTAAACATGATACTAAAATTCAACATTGTTTTATAACGTTTCAAAAATATTGCGGCAAAGTAACACAATCATTACAATTTGACTTTTATGCAACATTGTATTGTAAACATTGGATGTATATTGAAAATAGTAACATTGCATTTTTAACATTGTATAATTGTTAAAAATGCAGCATCGTGGTTTACACATTTCATGGACATACAGAGAGTGTTTCATTCAAGTAAACACGTCCCAATTATATGCTGTACATTTTCAGATATTCGTTGTTTTTTTTTAACAGAATTCAACTGAAAGCTTAAAACGAGTGTTTTCCACTCCCAGGCTAAGCATGAAGTAAAATTTCGAGTTTAGAAAAGCCCCGTGAAAATTTGTCGAGGGTCGCGCAGCGACCCGAGACAAATTTTCTGGGCTTTTCTAAACTCGAAATTTTACTTCATGCGCCACGCGTATAAGCCGCTGATTTCAATTGAAGCTCATGCACTTGTTAACAATATTTTATTGTTTTCAGAGTTTAAGGATACTAGGTACTAAGGTTCCGGGGTACTTTTTTTTTTTTTTTGAGAGGATTAGGAAATCTGCAAGCAGACACCCGGCCTTTGATCTAATGCGGCTGAGTAGTGTCGGGTTGGAGAGAGCCTCCGACCGACTAAAACCCTTCCCTCTCTCGAGGGAATCCGAAACGGTGTAACAACGCAACCAAATAACAATAATAGCAGCCACACACTGAAGTAATGTCCCACGACGATCCCAGAGTGCATAAAAAACGAGGACAAAACGTTTTTTATGCACTCTGGGATCGTCGTGGGACATTACTTCAGTGTGTGGCTGCTATTATTGTTATTTGGTTGCGTTGTTACACCGTTTCGGATTCCCTCGAGAGAGGGAAGGGATTTAGTGGATATTTCGTTGCGTTGTTACACCGTTTCGGCTTCCCTCGCTAATTCGTCCTTGTATTTCGCTGCCATTACCTTCTTAGCGAATGTATCTGCTGTGCAGCAGATCTCTGACCATGGCCGTTGCTGTTAGGCCATCTAACTGCTCTGCTGCTTTCGCTCTCTCACCTTCCAATTCCGGACATTCTAGAAGCGTGTGACGAGCCGTGTCGTTAGCTAGCTTGCAGTACCTTCACCTTCCGTCTGTTGCCTTACCAATGTTCTGTCTATACGACTCAAAGCTGCCGTGGCCCGTGAACAGCTTTGTCAGTTCAAAAGACATTTCGCCGTGGTTCCTGCCGACCCATGCCTTTACATCAGTTATTAGGTACCTTGTCCAGCTTGTCGCCCCTGCCCATCGGTTTTGCCACCGGTCTATGGCCTTATCCATTGCCGCCTTTCTGGCTGCGGCTTTTTCGCCACTTTCCTTGGCCTCCCAGAACGCTTCCGCGCATGCCGTTACATATAGGTGGTCCCCTGGCATTAGCGAGGCAAGGACCTCTGCTGCCTCTATTGATACCGTCCGATAGCCTCGGATGATTCGCAGTGCCCCAGTTCCTCGCTTTGTTGGCATTTCTCGCGAACCCCATTGCTTGCCCCCATACTGGCGCCGCGTAAGCGAGTTTTGCCATGGCTACCGCCGCTAGCAGTCGTCTCCTTCCCTCCCCTGGCCCGCCCGTGTTCGGCAAAATTCGGGCGATTGTTACTTCTGCTTTCCGTGCTGCCTCAAGGCAGTGGCCGCTGTGCCTCGGGTTTGCCTCCATCCAGACTCCCAGGTACTTCAGCTTTTTTCCGATGATGATCTCGTGTCCTCCCACCCTTAGTGACTCTTCTACCTGTCCACCCGCTCGTTTTGTTGAGAGCCACACACCGCCTGTGTTTTCTCTGTGGCTACCTGCAGACCGACCTTTCCCATCCACCGAGTTATTCTATTCGTGGCTTCCGTAACAAGCGTTCTAATCCCGTCCATTGTTCTGCTCCTTACTATGAGTGCAAGGTCGTCTGCAAATGCCACAGTCGCGGCGCTTTCCGAGAGCTCTAGGCTTAAGACCTAAGGTTCCATAAAGTTGGGCCAAGTACCAATCCTTGGGGAACCCCCAATGTAACATTTCTCTCGACGTCTTTTTCCCCTATCTGGGTAGATGATTACCCTGTCCTGTAGGTACGAGAAAATCATCCTCGTTACGCCTGCTGGGAGCCTTTTAATTGCTTCCTCCCTCACCGCATGCCATGGTAGTGAGTTGAACGCATTCTTGACGTCCAGCGCTACCATGACAGCGTGCTCCCTCTTCCTTAGTGGTCCTGTGTTGGCGCTTTCTACCAGGATTTGTACTCTCAACACTGCATCTGTGGTGGACCTGCCTTTTCTAAACCCATACTGGTTTGGATGAAAGCCTCCCTCTTCTTCCAGGTGTTCCTCGATCCTGGTGGTAATGGCTCTCTCCAGTACCTTGGCTAGGCCATCAGCAGGCACACTGGGCGGTAGGCGTTTGGATTTTCGGGGTGTTTCCCCATCTTAGGTATATATATATACCAAATCAGTGGGAATACGCCCTCCGCGATGCAGCTGTTGAAGGTGTCCATTATCAGCGCTAGGTTGGCTTCGATTGCCGGCTTTACGGCCTCGTTCGGGAGTCCGTCTGGGCCGGGCGCCTTTTTTGTTGGCAGTCCTTTCGCCGCTGCGAGGATCTCTTCAGCCGTGATTGCCGTGGTCCACTTCGGGCCCGTGCTTACACCTCCCTGTGGGAATAGAGTCTCTACGACCGCCCTTATTCGGGGCCGAGTCCTTTTTTTTAGTTTTCCATCACGATTTTATAGGATCTCCCCCAAGCATCCGCTTCTACCTCGTCGCAGAGCTCCTTCCACTTTTCCGGGGTACTGTCTCCACTAGACTATACATTTTTTTGTAAGACAGGGGAGGGGCTCATTCCGGTCTTATAGGAAGGCTCATCCCGGTCTTATAGGGAGACTCATTCCGGTCTTATAGAGAGGCCCATTCCGGTCTTATAGGGGGCTCATCCCAGTCATATAGGGAGGTTCATCCTAGTCTTATAGGGAAGCTCAAGCATTTAAACCTGGTATATAGGTGGAAACACTCGAATATATTTGGAGTTGCTTGTTACTAGTATATATTTGTATTTTTTGACCCATTTAAACCCAGAAATAAATTCTGCATTGTGATTACGAAGGAAACCTTCGTATAACGTTCACTTAATTGCTGCACATCGGGTTGTATACAATACGGATTTTATGCATTCATCTTATTCAACTTAACATACATACATACATTCGTATGTTGGGTTCAATACAAATAAGAGTAATCGCTCGTATTGCATAGGCGTTGCTTTGTCAGCGGTAAAGCAACAATTTTTCTTTGAACGTTAACATGCAACGTTCCTGCAGGCGGACTTTTAGCGTTTATTCAACGTTTTTTCAACATTCATGCAACTTAAAACGCAACGTTTCGTGTTGCGCGGTAACAACGTGTCAACGTGTCATGCAACGTTTCTTTGCTCAGTGGCTTCTCATTGTTCTAATGTCAATTTGAACATTTATATAGAGTTCAGAGTTGAACCAGTTCAACGTGTTTGATGCAACTGGCCCTTAGTAATGCACGTTAATTTTGAGATGTTTGCACTCACTCTAATTTGTGAAACAATCCCACCGAGCAAACCCATTTAAGTAATGTTTCATCAACATTAAAACAGCGTTTAATGTTGCTACAATGTTGATGTAACGTTATTTGTGTGTTTTTGCTCAGTGTGATACCTAATTTTTTTCCTCTGAATACTTTTCCGTAATTGTAATTGTAAAAAAGCTCATTTTCCTTGTAAGGCACTCATGATAATGCAATGTACGGCACCAAGTTGGAAACTATAAGGAGGATCCGTCGAGATGGAAAGATGGCCGTCTTGGACATCGAACCTCAAGCCCTCAAAATTTTACGCAACGCCGAATTCTCTCCATATGTAGTGTTCATAGCCGCCCCCTCTCTACACACCATCAACGACGTAAGTACTTCGTAACCATGGCGACAAGAATTATCTTTCCAGACGGCGAGCGTTTTAAGAGTTTTCAAATTGAATCGCGAGTGCTTTCAATGGGCACACAAAGAAATTCTGGTTTTCCTTTAAATGATTAAGTTATAATTGAGTTTACCTACCCACTGAGGAAAAAACAAAGAAATAACGTTATATCAACATTGTAGCTACATTAAACGGCATTTTAATGTTGATAAAACATTACTTAAATGTGCTTGTTCAGTGGGTAAATTATATTTCTAACTGAAAATTAACATTACTCTTATAAAAACTTACACATGTGCAATGGAATCGTAATCTCTCTGAACTGCAGAGAATTTCGGGGACTTACCCTGATGGCCTGGGCTTCCTTTAGCGTTTGGAAAACTCACCGGATCATTCTATAAGACAGGTATTTTTAAACCTGTCTTATAGAATGATCCGGTGAGTTTTCCAAACGCTAAAGGAAGCCCAGGCCATCAGGGTAAGTCCCCGAAATTCTCTGCAGATTAAAATGCATTCACAGCAAGTTTGACATAGATATTAATGTTATAAATGTAAGCATACCTTTAGTTGCACTCTTTTATCTTTGTTTGTAGTATGATGGCAGTTTGGGGCGTCTGGCGAGTGAATCCGAAAAGCTTCGATCAGCCTATTGTCATTACTTCGACTTGACCATAGTCAACAATGACATTGATGAGACCATAGGCCAATTGGAGAAGGAGTTGGAGAGGATTCAGACGCACCCGCAATGGATTCCAACGTCATGGGTCTACTAACGTATTTTAATATTCCCACTGACCAAAAAACAAACAAATAACGTTATTTTAACATTGTAGCAACGTTAAACGTTGATTCAATGCTGACGAAACATTACTTAAATGTGCTTGTTCAGTGGGTTACTACCATTTATTTTATATTTAGGCATAGTTGCATACAAAATATTGTAAGAACATATTTATGTCAAATAAAAATAAAGCCAGGAATCTGTACTTAATAAATAAAGCAGGAAAAGAAGAGAACAGCATAAAATAATTTATAAAAATATAAAAACAGCACTGGAAATAAATAAGAAATATAAATGTTTGCATTCAGAACCCAAAGATGCTTCTTATTTCATCAATATTACGATCTTTTTACTAAACCTTAACTTAAGGTAAGGAGTAAGTTCTTTGTTATCTTCAAATTATCCCACACCAGTAATTCTTTGTCATCTACAATTTGTCCAACATCCTAAAAGGTGTAAGTGTGTTCTTAATTATCTAGAAAACGTCCAATACTTGCATAGATTGAGGTTTTTTGGCGCCCAACTTGAGGCCCTCTCTAAATCTGTTCGTCGTTGCGGACGGTCGTTTTCGCGGAGCAGCTCTGCCTCACAACCTGTCATCTACAAATTGTCCAACATCCTAAAAGGTGTAAGTGTTTTCTTAATTATCTAGAAATCGTCCAATACTTGCATAGATTTGAGGGTTTTTGGCGCCCAACGTGAGGCCATCTCTTAATCTGTTCGTCGTTGCGGACGGTCGTGTTCGCGGAGCAGCTCTGCCTCACAACCTGTCATCTACAAATTGTCCAACATCCTAAAAGGTGTAAGTGTCTTCTTAATTATCTAGAAATATCGTCCAATACTTGCATAGATTTGAGGGTTTTTGGCACCCAACGTGAGGCCCTCTCTTAATCTGTTCGTCGTTGCGGACGGGCGTGTTCGCGGAGCAGCTCTGCCTCACAACCTGTCATCTACAAATTGTCCAACATCCTAAAAGGTGTAAGTGTCTTCTTAATTATCTAGAAATATCGTCCAATACTTGCATAGATTTGAGGGTTTATGGCGCCCAACGTGAGGCCCTCTCTTAATCTGTTCGTCGTTGCGGACGGTCGTGTTCGCGGAGCAGCTCTGCCTCACAACCTGTCATCTACAAATTGTCCAACATCCTAAAAGGTGTAAGTGTGTTCTTAATTATCTAGAAATCGTCCAATACTTGCATAGATTTGAGGGTTTTTGGCACCCAACGTGAGGCCCTCTCTTAATCTGTTCGTCGTTGCGGACGGGCGTGTTCGCGGAGCAGCTCTGCCTCACAACCTGTCATCTACAAATTGTCCAACATCCTAAAAGGTGTAAGTGTATTCTTAATTATCTAGAAATCGTCCAATACTTGCATAGATTTGAGGGTTTATGGCGCCCAACGTGAGGCCCTCTCTTAATCTGTTCGTCGTTGCGGACGGTCGTGTTCGCGGAGCAGCTCTGCCTCACAACCTGTCATCTACAAATTGTCTAACATCCTAGAAGGTGTAAGTGTGTTCTTAATTATCTAGAAATCGTCCAATACTTGCATAGATTTGAGGATATTTGGCGCCCAACGTGAGGCCCTCTCTGTTCGTCGTTGCGGACGGTCGTGTTCGCGGAGCAGCTTTGCCTCACAACCATAACCTCAACATTCACGTGGTTTTACGTAAGTACAGTGCAGTGCAGTGTTGTGCTTCGACAAGTCTGGAACCTGGCCACCCCCAGCGGCGGGACAAAAGCAACCACAACCACATCCAGTCCCCTGGTTCTGGTTCTTTGGGGAGTGCGCATTTCTGCACTGCACTTAGGCCTCATTAGGCCCATTGTGCTTCTCCCGCTGCTACGACGCCGGAGATTAGGTCTACAGCTATCCGGGAATTTTGCCGAATCCGGTGGGAGTTCCAACCCACCGGTAGGGATCTTTAACGTGCACGCAACATCCAGGCAGTACACGGGTCCTACATACATTTAACGTCATATCCGAGAAGACGGAGTGTTTGGCATTTTTATCCTAATCTATATAAATGCAGACAACTTGTTAGGCCGGTATTTGAACCCCGGTCCGTGGCGTGGTAGTACAACACTCTAACCACTACACCACCATCCAGCCCCCTTCCCTCTACAATATACTATACCGCCACACCACCCTATCCCACCCCCACCTCTTAATAGTAATTCATGCCCCCACGCGCCACCCCCTATCCTGTCGGCCTTCTTCTCTCGTTTACAACGACACCCCACTCAACCCTCTACGATTCCTATTGCCGCCCCCAGGACTGTTTTTCTTTAAAAAAAACCGGCGCCTTCATCATTTTTGCGTTTTTCGCAATTTGTTAAGTCCCTGGAAGGAGTAGGAAGCCCATTCCAACGGATCCAGACTCACAGCAGTCTTGCCCATCGCACGACACTGCCTACACCGTACACTTTGCCCTAGAATAGGGTCACGACGACGATACCTCCCATAAAACGGGAGGGAACGTTACGAAGAGAGACCTCGCTGCGCTATGAAGCGAAGAGGTACACTACGCCCCACCCCGGCCGAGAAAGCCAGGAAAACTAAAACCCGGCTCGTCCACCAGAAGAGGCGCCGTGTTATCGGGCGCCAGGTCTTCCTAAACCTCCTCGATCCTTCCCGCGGAAGGCTCCCACACCTGCACCAAGTGCCAGAGGAGCTTCCCGAAGAAGTCGGGGATCTCCCTTCACGGGAAACATTGCGGTGTACCCGAGAGGGTGAAGTGCGGCTACTGCGTCGGGCGCCATAAATTGCGAAAGTATAAGTTAAAAACATCACACTGAATTAGTGTTTCTTGCGCGTGGCGCTCGAAGTAAAACTTCAAGTTCAGAAAAGATTAAGTTTGGACGCTACGGGTCTAAATTGACGCTCAGCCTTTTCTAAACTCAAATTACTTCATGATTAAGCTGGGAGTGGAGAACACTCGTTTAAAAATACTTGTTTGGACGCTACGGGTCTAAATCCAAACGCTCAGGCTTTTCTAAACTCAAATTACTTCATGATTAAATTGGGAGTGGAGAACACTCGTTTAAAAATACTTAAAACGCTTGCATTTGAGTGTGTTTGGCGCCCAACATGGGGCCAGGCTAACGCTGTGGCCCCTAGTTGGGTGCCATAAATCGTAAGCATCTAAATTTACACCTTTCCACTGAATCAGCGTTTCGTACGCGTAGCGCATGAAGTAAAATTTCGAGTTTAGAAAAGCCTGAGCTTGAATTTGAACGCTACGCATCCAAATCCAAACGTTCGGGCTTTTCTATACACAAATTACTTCATGATTAAGCTGGGAGTGGAGAATACTCGTTTAAAAATACTTAAAACGCTTGCATTTGAATTTGTTTGGCGCCCAACGTGGGGCCAGGCTAACGCTGTGGCCCCTAGTTGGGCGCCATAAATCGTAAGCATCTGAATTTAAAACATCCCACTGAATTAGCGTTTCGTACGCGTGGCGCATGCAGTAAAATTTCGAGTTTAGAAAAGCCTGAGTTTGAATTTAGATTCTACCAAACGTTCAGGCTTTTTTAAACTCGAAATTTTACTTCATGCTCTGTCCGGGAGTGCAAATATTAATAATAAAATTTTGATTAAAACACTTGGTTTGTTTCACTGAAAATAGTATAACAAACTAAGTGTTGTAGCCGATATTTTTTAATTACCCTCTTGCGCGCGCCATCTAACGCCGCGGAAAGGAAATGTATTTCATGTTGGCTAGACTTATAAGATTTTAGGAGAGCTATGTTCAGGTTGTTGAATCATAGAGAATTATTAGAAGACGAGAATGTTACGTTACGTTATGTGAAATTGTTGTTAGCGATTATTAACGTTTTAAACAAATGCTGTCCGTCTAATGTCTAATTTCCAATCCCACGAAGAGGCCATCCCCGACTACAGTGTTTTAGTCAAAATTCTATTATTAATTAAATATGTTTCACCATGGGTTAATTGAAAAATTAATTCATCATTTTAAAATATTAAGTTAGCAGCCCGTTTCCACTTCGGGAATGTTCGATGTGAAAAGGTCAATGCCAACTTCAAATATTAATATTTAATAAGCGTTGCAATGTTGATGTAACGTTATTTGTTTGTTTTATGCTCAGTGGGTTGGTACTTTAGGCCAGTTAAACAGTAAAAGTGTAATCCCATGGATTACCACGAAGTAATCCATTGGATTACACTTTTACTGTTTAACTGGCCTAAAGTACCAACCCACTGAGCATAAAACAAACAAATAACGTTACATCAACATTGCAGCAACATTAAACGTTGTTTAAATGTTGATGAAACATTACTTAAATGTGTTTGCTCAGTGAGAAGCTTAGAAAACAATCGTGTCAATTATTTAAACACAATATGCTTTCTCAAAGCCCGAGTCTTAGAACAAGTAAATTAGAGTCTCGAAGTTGAGTTTTAAGACAATTTAAAAGATACTTTTAAGTGCCTGTGATATTTGATATAAAATAAGCTATAGGCAACTGAATATACCTGCTTCATGTATATTTAATTGCCTATAGTATAAAAAAATCATGTCGATTATTTTAACAAAATCGGCTTTCTCAAAGCTTGAGTCAAAAACAAGTTAGTTGGAATCTCAAATTTAGGGCCTAAGACAATTTGATATACAGAGAGTTTTATGTAACACCGAACATGTTCATCCAATACAATTTGACACCTTTATTTTTCAAGTTATGTGTAAATTGGGTTGCCTATATGACCATCAAAAATTGTAGTCAATCAATCGCAATTAATGCTTCAACTTGTTCACACAGGGAGTTTTTCTTTCAAGTATACATGTCCCAATTACATCTCATAAATCTTTAGATACTCGTTGTTAAAATAATCAATTTGAAACTTGAAATAAGTGTGCTCCACTCCCAGACTGAGCATGAAGTAAAATTTCGAGTTTAGAAAAGCCTCGTGAAAATTTGTCGAGGGTCGCGCAGCGACCCGAGACAAATTTTCTGGGCTTTTCTAAACTCGAAATTTTACTTCATGCGCCACGCGTATAAAACACTGACATATTATGAGGTTTAAAACACCGCTAAACTTTACATTGCATCAGTGTTTTGTACCGGTGGCGCATGAAGTAAAATTTCGAGTTTAGAAAAGCCTGAAAATTTGGATTTGCCGGGCTCGCTCGCTCCGCCCGGCAAATCAAAATTTTCAGGCCTTTCTAAACTCGAAGTTTTACTTCATGCTTAGCCTGGGAGTGGAAAACACTCGTTTAAAGCTTCAAAGTCAATTCTTTTGATTAACTGAGCGTCGGCAAATGTACAACGTACGTTTATGGATGCTTGAAAAAAGTATTCTCGTTATGAAAATGTTCGGTGGGACATAAAACTCTCTGTATATACAGGGCTTTCATTAATTCCCGAACCCCACGTGACTAAATTTAAAATTGCCGCGTAAATTATTGTATTTGTACGTTGGAGGCTTTGAAAAAAGTAACCAAACGTTACTAAAGTCAAATTTGACATAAACGTTTATGCGCGGTGCATCGTTAAACCAACCTTTGAGATCTTACAAGATTCGCCCGGAATTTTCAGGTAAGCAAAAATTGTTTAATTATTCTGAAACATTGAGTTTTATTTCTATTTATTTTGCAGAGTCAATTTGCTAGGATAAGCAAATACTGCGAAAATGGTATTTACAACGAAAAAATTAATAAAAATTAGTTACATTTTTAAAGATGAGCCTATTTTATAATCATTTTAAATATAATATTTTCAGTCGTCATAAAAATACGTCGGCGAATAAATATTTTTAAATCTAGGGAATTTTTGTGTGAGCCATACCACCTTGTACATTTGGTTGCCTATTATTTTTGGTCACGTGGGGTTCGGGAATTAATGAAAGCCCGGTACTTCAGTACCTGTGAAATTCAATCTAAAATTAACTGTAGGCAATCAAATATACCTACTTGATGTATATTTGGTTGCCTGCAGCCTATTAGTGTAAATAAAAACAATTATTGTATTTAGCGCACATTAATTAGAAAGCCAAACTTTTTTTCGGGACTTGATTGATGAGTTAACGCTCCGCCCGGCAAATCCAAATTTTCAGGATTTTCTAAACTCGAAATTTTACTTCATGCGCCACCGGTACAAAACACTGATGCAATGTAAAGTTTAGCGGTGTTTTAAACCTCATAATATGTCAGTGTTTAGTACGCGTGGCGCATGAAGTAAAATTTCGAGTTTAGAAAAGCCTGAAAATTTGGTTTGGCCGCTCCGCGCTTCGCGCTACGCGACCAAACCAAATTTTCAGGCTTTTCTAAACTCGAAATTTTACTTCATGCTTAGCCTGGGAGTGGAAAACACTCGCGTAAAGCTTAAATTAACTTCTTTGAATAAACCGAGCATCGGAAAATGTACAACGTATGCTTACGTATACTCAAAAAAAGAATTCTCGTTATGAAAATGTTCAGTGTTACATAAAACTCTCTGTATATACTCCAGTGCCTGTGAAATTAAATCTAAAAATTAATTGTAGGCAACCAAATATACAAAATTGATGTATATTTGGTTGGTTATAACCTATTAGAGTAAATAAATACCTATTAGAGTAAATAAATACCGGGCTTTCATTAATTCCCGAACCCCATGTGACCAAAAATAATAGGCAACCAAATGTACAAGGTGGTATGGCTCACACAAAAATTCCCTAGATTTACAAATATTTATTCGCCGGCGTATATTTATGACGACTGAAAATATTATATTTAAAATGATTAAAAAATAGGCTCATCTTCAAAAATGTAACTAATTTTTATTAATTTTTTCGTTGTAAATACCATTTTCGCAGTATTTGCTTATCACGGCTAATGTGAAGTTTACGGGATGTTCTCGAAAATTGATTTTTTATATTGATACTTGTAGAATCGCGGATGGAATGGCCGAAAATGACGAAAAAAAAGTGCGGAAACAACGTTTAGCCCCATTTTGGGGCCCCGAAAGGTTGGAAATCCGTTTACTTAAAATGTGTTTTTTAGCCGGAAAAAAATAAAATGTGGTGATAATATGTATTCGTTTCACAAAACTCAATTGTTTAAATGTGTTTTTATAAAGATAGGACTTACGGATTGCTTAAATCTTCTACTTAAAGATTACGATTTTTGGCAGGTTAAGTTGTTGACAATTACTTCTTTTGTTGATTCATAGATATAACATAATGATACCAATAATACTATAATGGAATGTGATAACTGGTTCACAATTGCCCAGAACAAGAGATAGGCGCACCCTGGTGTCATTTCCAGGAGTAAAGTACCAACGCTCACTATAAATTAAAAAAAAAAAGAATATGTGATGGGAACATTGATTTCATTTTTCGTTTTTGTTAGATTAGTTGACAGCGTTATAAATTTAAAAACAATTATTAAATATGAAATTGGAGCAACAATCTAATTTCTCGTGTTTGTTATGTTTTTTAAAATATTGCTGCTGCCTCCTGGTGTACAGAAATTGAACCTTAAATTTGATTCAAAACCATGGTCCCTTAGCATCAATTGTGCTATATCTATGAATAACAATGGAAGTAGGTGATAACATAACCTGTCAAAAATCGTAATATTTAAGTGAAAGTTTTAAGCAAACTGTAAGTCCTATCCTTATAAAAACACATTTAAACCATTTAGTTTTGTGAAACGAATACATATAATCACCACATTTTATTTTGTACACACCAAAAAACACTGTTGAAATACACCAATTTTCACCCTTTCGGAGCCCCCAAATGGGGCTAAACGTGGTTTCCGCACTTTTTTTTCGTCATTTTCGGCCATTCCATACGCGATTCTACAAGTATCAATATAAAAAATCAATTTTCGAGAACATCCCGTAAACTTCACATCGGCCTTAAATTTAGTCACGTGGGGTTCGGGAATTAATGAAAGCCCTGTATATAATACAATTATTATATTCAGCTTACATTAATGAGAAAGCAAATAACTTGAAGGCGTGTTATAGTGTGTTTTCTATACATTTAAAATGAAAAAAAAACCGGGCAATTAAGAAAATCATCTGGACAACTGGATTTGTTCCAAGGCAATTTCACGCATAACCTCAGTCGAAATGGATTGCAAGTTATGAACATTTTATTGACTTAGAAAGAAATGTAAATGTTTATTATTTTATGCACTCTATTGCAAAAAAATAAACGTGCAAATATACGATAATTTAAACAAATAAATGTAACCAAATCTCCACCGCGCATCGTATTGGAACGAATCTAGTGTGACCTTCTGCCGTTGAAAAAAAAAATGTATTTATGTAAATAGTAACAAAATATATAATACAATTATTGTATTTAGCGCACATTAATTAGTTCTGCAAAACACTTGTAGGCGTGTTATTATGTGTTTTCTATACATTTAAAATGAAAAACTTGCGGGAAATTAAGAAAATCATCTGGGGTTGGTACAACTGGATTTGTTCCAAAGCAATCTCACCCATAACCGCAGTGGAAATGGATTGCAAACTACAATTACTTTATTGACTTTGAAAGCAATGTATGTGTTTATTATTTCATGCACTTTATTGTAAAAAAAATAAACGTGCAAATATACGATAATTTAAATAATAAAATGCAACAAAATCTCCACTGCGCATCGTCTTGGAACGAATCTAGTGTGACGTTCTGCCGTTGAAAAAAAATGTATTCATGTAAATAATAACAAAATATATAATACAATTATTGTATTTAGCGCACATTAATTAGTTCTGCAAAACACTTGTAGGCGTGTTAATTGTGTGTTTTCTATACATTAAAAATGAAAAATTAGCAGGAAATTATGAAAATCATCTGGGGTTGGTACAACTGGATTTGTTCCAAGGCAATCTCACCCATAACCGCAGTGGAAATGGATTGCAAACTACAATTACTTTATTGACTTTGAAAGCAATGTAAATGTTTATTATTTCATGCACTTTATTGTAAAAAAAATAAACGTGCAAATATACGATAATTTAAATAATAAAATGCAACAAAATCTCCACTGCGCATCGTCTTGGAACGAATCTAGTGTGACGTTCTGCCGTTGAAAAAAAATGTATTCATGTAAATAATAACACAATATATAATACAATTATTGTATTTAGCGCACATTAATTAGTTCTGCAAAACATTTGGAGGCGTGTTAATTGTGTGTTTTCTATACATTAAAAATGAAAAATGAGCAGGAAATTAAGAAAATCATCTGGGGTTGGTACAACTGGATTTGTTCCAAAGCAATCTCGCCCATAACTGCAGTGGAAATGGATTGCAAATTACGAACATTTTATTGACTTAGAAGGAAATGTAAATGTTTATTATTTCATGCACTTTATTGCAAAATAAATAAACGTGCAAATATACGATAATTTAAATAATAAAATGCAACAAAATCTCCACTGCGCATCGTCTTGGAACGAATCTAGTGTGACGTTCTGCCGTTGAAAAAAAATGTATTCATGTAAATAATAACACAATATATAATACAATTATTGTATTTAGCGCACATTAATTAGTTCTGCAAAACATTTGGAGGCGTGTTAATTGTGTGTTTTCTATACATTAAAAATGAAAAATGAGCAGGAAATTAAGAAAATCATCTGGGGTTGGTACAACTGGATTTGTTCCAAAGCAATCTCACCCATAACTGCAGTGGAAATGGATTGCAAATTACGAACATTTTATTGACTTAGAAGGAAATGTAAATGTTTATTATTTCATGCACTTTATTGCAAAATAAATAAACGTGCAAATATACGATAATTTAAATAATAAAATGCAACAAAATCTCCACTGCGCATCGTCTTGGAACGAATCTAGTGTGACGTTCTGCCGTTGAAAAAAAATGTATTCATGTAAATAATAACAAAATATATAATACAATTATTGTATTTAGCGCACATTAATTAGTTCTGCAAAACACTTGCAGGCGTGTTAATTGCGTGTTCTCTATACATTTAAAATGAAAAATGAGCAGGAAATTAAGAAAATCATCTAGGTTTGGTACAACTGGATTTGTTCCAAGGCAATCTCAATCATAACCGCAGTGGAAATGGATTGCAAATTACGAACATTTTATTGACTTAGAAGGAAATGTAAATGTTTATTATTTCATGCACTTTATTGTAAGAAAAATAAACGTGCAAATATACGATAATTTAAATAATAAAATGCAACCAAATCTCCGCTGCGCATCGTCTTGGAACGAATCTAGTGAAACGTTCTGCCGTTGATAAAAAAAATGCTGTGAAAAAACATGGAACATTGTGAAGGTTATCTTGAAATGCGTAAATAAAAAGTGTATTAAAGAGCTAGAAGCAGAAATGGCACAAAGTCCTCAAATTGAAAATGTAAGTGTAGATTCCCTAAATATCGTAACGGTGATAAAATTTCCTAATTTCAATAAAATGTAAACAATAGGCAATCACGAATGTCCTCACAGAGATCGACTGAATTTTTTGCTTTAAGTTTAGTTTAATTAAATTTTACTTTAATTTAAATAAAGATTGACGTGTAACTTTTCCAGTAGGGCATGCATAAGTCACGGTCACTTAGATATGAAAGCTAGAATAGTTAGATTCAATTTGAAGCTTTAAACGAGTGTTTTCCACTCCCAGACTAAGCATGAAGTAAAATTTCGAGTTTAGAAAAGCCCCGTGAAAATTTGTCTCGGGTCGCTGCGCGACCCTCGACAAATTTTCACGGGGCTTTTCTAAACTCGAAATTTTACTTCATGCGCCACGCGTATAAAACACTGATTTAAAATGAAGGTAAAAATGCACTGAAAACCAACCCAACTTCGATATTTTTTCAAAATTGGGTGCTTTCTTTCCTCTCCATGCTGTAAACCTTCAGATATTCGTTGTTTTCTTGTAAAAAAACGTCGATTCCCTGTAGTCCTTCGGTCTATGAAGACCATGATTGGTCCTTCGAGCTGTAGTCTTTGTAAAATGGTTATAAACTTAGTAATCTTCAATTTGAAACTTCTGAGAACGAGTGTTGTCCACTCCCAGACTAAGCATGAAGTAAAATTTCGAGTTTAGAAAAGCCCCGTGAAAATTTGTCGAGGGTCGCGCAGCGACCCTCGACAAATTTTCTGGGCTTTTCTAAACTCGAAATTTTACTTCATGCGCCACGCATGTAAAACACTGATTTGAAGTGAACTTTAAATATACATAAATTTCATAATATTTTAGTTTTTTATACGCGTGGCGCATGAAGTAAAATTTCGAGTTTAGAGAAGCCTGCGAATTTGGATTCGGCAAATCCGAATTTTCAGGCTTTTCTAAACTCGAAATTTTACATGTGCCACCGGTACGAAACACGGAAACTTGTGAAGTTCTAAATATATTTGTAAATCAGTGTGCTGAAGCGGTATATTATATTTTATGGGAAACATTAAGTCAGTGTTTCACATGGGTGGCGCATAAAGTAAAATTTCGAGTTTAGAAAAGTCTGGAAGTTTGAAACCAAACCAAACTTTCAGGCTTATCTAAGTTCGTAATTTTACTTTGTGCTTAACCTGGGAGTGGAAAACACCTAAGCTTCAATTATATTTTTCATTATGCAGCTATATAAGTCGAAGGATAAAACTATTTGTTTAAAAACAAAGACAGTGGAATGACAGCACTGCCCACGGTTAATACAGTAAACGGTTGTCGCATTCAGTGAACCGTCCATATTTGTTTTTTCATTTTCATCAAGTTTTATTAGTTTTTGCTTTTTTTGCTTTGCTTTTTGCAGTTTGGTAAAGGTAGCCACACACGCAACTGCAAGCTTGACAAGCATACATGATCAAACTTGTACAAGCGTCAGTTTGTGGTTGAGCCATGTCGAGTTCGGAGGACGATGCGCTTAGTCTGATTGCCCCTCTTCTTATCGTTAAATGGTGAATGGAAGAGTGCCGAAGTATTTGATAGAGAAGGGATGGGGTAGAGAGGATAGGGTGATTGTGGCAAGGGCGAGGTGTGGATCGGAGGAGAGAGGAAGGAAAGTATGGATGGGGGAAGAATATGGAAGGTGTGTGTTGTGTGGACAGGGGAAGGATACGTGGGGACACTTGGCGGAGGAATGTGAGGGGGTGAAAGAGGAGTGGCTGGGAGAGAAAGGGAATAGAAGGGTAGTGGAGTGGATGAGAGAGGATGGGATCGGGGTAAGGACGTTGGAAAAGCTGGGGAGGGAGAGGGAAAAGAGAAGGGAGGGTAAGAGGGATACGGAAATGGAGAAATAACGAATGAATTGTAAATAGTCTGTAAGATATTAAGATATGCCAATAAAGGTCTTTTTTTTTCTTATCGTTAAATGTAAAAACAAGAAGAAGAGACATTCTATTTGGTGCAAAGAATGCATAAACAAAGATAATTCCTATTTCCACATTAAGTTATTGACTGAACTAAAGATATATCCTCAGGATTGGCACAATTATGTCAGAATGAATAAAGATACATATTTGAACCTTTTATGCAGCAGACATCCTAGCATTTGCCCTGTTTTGTAAAACAACGAATATCCGAAGATTTACCGGATATACCAGCGGCGGCTCGCAGCCTAACTTCAGGGTAAGCCAGAGACCCAAGGTAATATGTATCCGTTATTGAAAGGTGACTGTTGTGCAGCAATTCCTTGTATTTATAAAGCGCGCTCCTAACCTCAAATTGTGTATGCTTTGGCGCCTACCCTGAAGTAAGGCTGCGAGCCTCCGCTGGTATACGCAGTAAATCTTCGGATATTCGTTGTTTAAGCTGCGAGCCGTCGCTGGTGTATATCCTGTACTCGGGATATGTATACTTATAATAATAATAATAAATAATCTTTATTTAGCATCTTTGCTATATAATAACATAGAAAAATATATGTATATCTATATATTATAAAATAAAACTCCCTGTGTATTCAGGTGCATACACTGTAAGTGTTCGAGCATTGGTTATTTTTGTAAACTTTTTGTATTTGAAACTTCTTAAGGAGCGTCTGCACAAAACAAATAATGCGTTTGCGAATGTTTGCAAACATCTTGCAAACGAAACTTAATATTATTATTATAATAATAATAATAACTTTTATTTACGGCAATGCATTTTTTTACAAAAATCATAACAAAGAAAGTAAAGTAAATAATATAAAAGGGCGAGGTGTGGGTCGGAGGAGAGAGGAAGGAAGGTGTGGATGGGGGAAGAGTATGGGAGGTGTGTAATGTGTGAACGGGGAGGGATACGTGGAGCCATCTGGCAGAGGAGTGCAAGGGGGTGAAGGAGGAATGGGTGGGAATAAGAGGGAATAGAAGAGTGAGGGAATGGATGAGAGAGGATGGGGCCGGGGTAAGGACGCTGGAGAAGTTAGGGGACGAGAGGGAAAGCAGAAGGAAGATAGGGGGCAGTGATTAGTGCAGTGGTGGGGAAACTTTTTTTAAGACGGGCCATTTGTAATAACCAGACAATCGTAGCGGGCCAAGGAATAATGCTTAATCGTAGGTAGGTAGTTTTTATGCGGGTCGTCACATTAGCCGTAGTTTCCCCATCACTGGATTAGTGTATATATGGATGTAATAGAGTATTATGCCAATAAAGGTCTTTTTTTTAACATAAAAATAAAGTAATTAATTCTACAAGTATATATTAACATTTACTAATCAATAAATATTATTATACAGATCCTGCATGAAATTAGTTGCTTCTTTCCGTCGATTCCGTACCACGCAATAAAACCGACCTTATCGAAGTACAGTTGTCTCGATCGCATCCCACGCCTGAAGGAAACCCTCAGAGACCACCTTGTAACCGAAGAGGGCGAAACGTACCCGCCCAAGAACCTCCGGAAAGATGTCGACTACATAAAAGCCATCTTCCCCGAATACGACAAGAAGTACATACGGAAGAAACTGCTGAGCGTCGGGGATGTCGGTTATCGGATCGAAGTGGTCGTTAGGAAATTGCTCGTGAAGGAAATGCAAAAGAAGCAATACGCAGAGGGAAGTGTTGGTAAAACGAAGAAGTCGAGAAATTCGGAGGTGAACGGGGAGGCGCCGAGCATTAAAAAGTTCTGTCCACTCCCAGATTGCATCGATGAATTAAACCAATTGAGGGATCCGATTAATAACATCGATTATCAAGACGGAAATAATTTGTGCAATAATAATAATAATCGTATCGAGATCAAAAAACTACAATTAATTGCTTCCGAAGAACGTGTAAATGAATGGAATTTCGTGAGTACTTCCGGGAGTCTAAACGCCGGTGATTCAAATAAGACCGTGGTGAATGTGAAAGAGATGTCAACTCATCAAGTCCCGAAAGAAATCTTCGGAAACTGTAAGCACTTGTGGCAGCTGGAGATTTTATTTTTTATTGTTGTGTGTGGCTTTTTTTTAAGGGGCCGCGGTTCATGGTGATTTAAATTATGCTGTGTCGAATCTGACGGATCAACGGAAAGAAAACTCGGGAAACGGTATGCTTTTGCGGCTGCTGGAGATTTCATTTTATTGTTGCGTTTATTTTTTTTTTTTAGTGGCTGGTTTTACCGATAATATAAAAAAGGCTGTGGTGAATGTGGAGACAGAACACTCAGAAAATGGTATGCATTTGTGGCCGATGGAGATTTTATTTTTTTATTGTTGTGTGTGGCTTTTTTTTGAAGGGGCTGCTGTTCATGGTGATTTAAATTATGCTGTGTCGAATCTGACGGATCAACGGAAAGAAAACGGTATGCTTTTGCGGCTGCTGGAGATTTCATTTTATTGTTGCGTTTGTTTTTTTCTTTTAGTGGCTGGTTTTACCGATAATTTGAAAAAGGCTGTGGTGAATGTGGAGACAGAACACTCAGAAAATGGTATGCTTTTGTGGCCGATGGAGATTTTATTTTTTTATTGTTATAATAATAATAATCTCTTACTATACAATAATGTCGCGTGGGGGTCATTCGCGACTACCAAGCCTTTTCGTTGTAGTAATAGAGAGGAAACTAATATTTACTTACCTTATTTATCTTCTGAAAACCAAATTATGGGCAACACAAAACTCTCCGATTCGGATAATTACTTAACATTTATTATTGTTAACTGTACCGTGTCTGGACACCGACTCCCCGTTTCAACGCGTCTCGCGGACTCCTCGTTCTTCCTTAATCAGCAAAATATGTTTTACATAATCGAGGAAATCCACGATGAACGCCGCTGACTCTGCAGGAGCAGTTGCGAACCGGATGCAACCCACACTTTCTGTACGGGTTGATCCGCTTTGCGACAATAACAATAATGTTGTGTGCGGTGTTCTTTTTTATTATAGTGGCTGGCGCTTTTGGTGATTTAAAGGAAGCCCAAACAACACAAAGTACAATTCTACCTCTGTAAGTATTTAAAAAAATCCAATACTTTGAAATTTCTGTTGTACCGTGCGATCATTTAAATAATAAATTTGAGTATGCCTTGAATTTTAAATTAGGTTGGCACTATTGACTGTTGACACATAGTTTACCATAACTTATAATTTATTCCACCAAAAAAAAAAACACCTTTATTGGCATAATACTACATTACATTTACACTAATCTTCCTCCTGCTTTCCTCTCTCTCTTTCATCCTCTCTCATCCATTCCGTCACTCTTCTATTTGACTATGTGGTGGTCAAATAGAAGAGTGACGGAATGGATGAGAGAGGATGAAAGAGAGAGAGAGGAAAGCAGGAGGAAGATTAGTGTAGATGTAATGTAGTATTATGCCAATAAAGGTGTTTTTTTTTTTTTTTGGTGGAATAAATGTAAACTATGTTATCAATTACTGATGCCCCTCTTGGTCCAATGTACGTTTTTCTCCCCTCCCAATCACCCTCCGTGCATTCGTTCAAAATCTCTCATCCCTCCTCCATCAGCCACTCCTTCATCCTCCTGCCCTCCCCATTTGTACATTTATCCTGTGAACTCCTCTTCACCGAGCCGTACTCTCCAATCCCTCTCCCCGCTTCCCCTATTCTGGCATTGAAATCTCCCCCCACCATCCATTTTCCTCCTTCGCCCGCTCTCTCATCTATTTTCTTTCTTATGTCCGTCCAATTCTTGTTCACGTACACCACCCCCACATCAACCCGATATCCTCCCTGCTGATAATTTACCCACACTAGCCCTTCGCATCCCTCCATTATCTTCCCCTTGCCTTCTTTCCTATCCTCTCTCCATCCAACAATCCCTCTCCTCGTACATTTTACTGCCTCTATCATCTCCCATCTAAACCCCCTCGGTAACCATTCTTTCACTTCTCCCCATTCCTTCTTCACCATCATTTATTCTGCGCAAAAAAAGTGCCATCAATTATTTCCTAAAAATCAAAATAATCTGGTTTCCGATATATTACAGACCTAGCGCGAAACATCACAGGAGTAATGAGCCGGAACCCGAAGTCGTCGAACTCGGATCTGATGATGAAGAGGAAGGAGCTGTGGCCCTAATGGAGTCTCTCTTGGAACAAAACAAAGACCACAACATCGACAAACGCTTACTCTATCACATCATGGAAATGTTCCCTCTGGCCGACACGGACTTCTTAAGGAACCTGGTCCGACACAAAGAATTCACCGATGAGGAAATCTCCCAGGTCATCGATGAAATTTTAAGCAGTGAGTTTAAAGAAATTATTGATTCATTCATATATTTTTATTCGAATCAAAAATGCTTTCCATGTTCTTCAATTAGGATTATGACATTCACTAAAGAAACTAAATACATCACATCGAATTACACAATTAACAATAGTGATATCGAACGAGTGCGATCTTTTAAGGACTTAGGCGTATGGTTTGATGAAAAACTTACATTCAACAATCATGTGGAAATGCTTGTAAAGAGTTCTTTTAAGGCATTGGGATTTATTCATCGAAATTCTGCAAATTTACAGAATCCTAATGCATTAAAACCTCTGTTCAATGTATATGTGAGGTCAAAGTTGGAGTATGGATCATTGATTTGGTATCCCCAGACCCAGCAGCAAATCAACTTGGTTGAAAGTGTTCAACGCAAATTCGCTAAGTTCTTGTACTTCAAAAATACTGGTAATTACCCGGCAAGAGGCTGTGACCATGTGTTATTGCTTGATCGATTTGAACTCGAATCACTTAAACAAAGACGAAATAAATCATGTGTTTCATTTTTATATAAATTAATTCACAATCACATCGACTGTGCTGACATTTTACAACTAGTCAATTTTCATACTCCGTCTTTCAATAGTAGAAATAAGTCTACATTTTATGTAAATTTTAATAGAACAGTGACCGGTTCAAAATCACCTCTAAGTGTGATGTGTAACGTGGTCAATGATCTACCCCCAACTTGTGATTTATTTTATGATCACCTATCGTCAATTGTCGCTCTATGTTAATTTAAGTATTTTTTGAATGTGTTACTTTACTTACTTTTTGCTGTACATTTATGTTTTCTATATTGTCCTGTAATTGGGTCTTTTTGTTTCCTGTTGGGCAATAAATGTATTTATTTATTTATTTATTTATTTATTTATTTATAATGCCAGTAAACCGATTTATCTATAAATTGTAAAAAGAGCTTTTCTAAATTTAACATTTTTCAACCGGTATTTTAGTAAATTAATAAAGCATTTTGATCGGTGTACAGAAACCATTTGTTATCTGAATAAACCCGACAACCATTCGTATATTTGGGGTTGTATTATATTCGGCTCTTTCATCCCCGCTCGTACTGCGTGACGTAGGTGGGGACGCGTGCGTTCGCTCGCCGCAGGGTGGTGAGTCACCCTACTGGCGAGCGCCCTTCGCGCGCCCGAGCGTGCACTGTCGTGTCTCCAGAGTATATTTTTTTATTATAGATTTTAGAGATCTGTTTTGTAACTCTTTTTCAGTGCCCAACTATCCGAAGAGGAATCACAAATCGCCGAAGAGGAAAGACGACGATGAGATAATTAAGGAGGAAAAATTGGCCACTCTGCGAGAGCTGTTGCCCGATGCCGATCCTCACTTCTTGGAGGAATCTTTGGAGGACATAGCCACAGAGAGGGATTTCGAGAAGTTCGTGTCTAAGTGTCTGCAAGACAGGAATTATCCTACTTATCAAGAATTTGTAAAGTAATTAGCAACAATTTTTTTTTTATTGAAAGATTGCTCGAGAGATCATTAGAAAAATTGTTTGAGAGATCACTCGAGAGTTCGTTCGCTAGATTGCTTGATAGTTCGTTCGCTAGATTGCTCGAAAGTTCGTTCGCTAGATTGCTCGAGAGTTCGTTCGCTAGATTGCTTGAGAGTTCGTTCGCTAGATAGCTTGAGAGTTCGTTCGCTAGATTGCTTGAGAGTTCATTCGCTAGATTGCTCGAGAGTTCATTCGCTAGATTGCTTGAGAGTTCGTTCGCTGGATTGCTCGAGAGTTCATTCGCTAGATTGCTCGAGAGTTCATTCTCTAGATTGCTCGAGAGTTCGTTCGCTAGATTTCTTGAGAGTTCGTTCGCTAGATTGCTCGAGAGTTCGTTCGCTAGATTGCTCGAGAGTTCGTTCGCTAGATTGCTTGAGAGTTCGTTCGCTAGATAGCTTGAGAGTTCGTTCGCTAGATTGCTTGAGAGTTCATTCGCTAGATTGCTCGAGAGTTCGTTCGCTAGATTGCTTGAGAGTTCGTTCGCTAGATTGCTCGAGAGTTCATTCGCTAGATTGCTTGAGAGTTCGTTCGCTGGATTGCTCGAGAGTTCATTCGCTAGGTTGCTCGAGAGTTCATTCTCTAGATTGCTCGAGAGTTCGTTCGCTAGATTTCTTGAGAGTTCGTTCGCTAGATTGCTCGAGAGGGTAGGGGTACAGTTTTACCACTCCAAATTTACCAATCCAGTTTTACCACTCCAAATTTACCAATCCATTTTTACCACCATACTTTTTACCGCTATACAGTTTTACCACTAATTTTTGTACCAATAATTATACAATAAAACTTTTTTACAAATAAAATCAGTTTTATTCAAAATTGTATGTTGTGACCGATCGCCCTTAAGTATTCTGCAATTTCCCCTTCTTCTTTTCTGACATCGTAATCTCGGACTATATTTGTAATCCTATCCTCAGTCAAAAAAGAAAAAAAAAATATATATAATATAGACACAAAGCATAAAAGTAAATGGGGTCTGATCCGCCCCTACAAGTAGATCATGAAAGCTTCAGAAAAGAAGCAGCCAAACTCCACGAGGAGTGTAGTGCTTATGTATATATATCCTCAGTTTTAATTCTGGCAAGGTTTTCCGTACGTTTAATTTTTCGCCCACGTCCAATTCCCGGAACATTGCCTCGGTGTCTCCCTGTTCTTTTTGAAGCTCGACGACAAAAGCATATAGGCTAGGATGATCCCGGCCGACGACTACAGAAAAACGGTTATGCCATCCTTCAGACATGTTGTTCGTGCGTGCCGTATTCTGCAGAACTGCCTGATACATGTTCCACAGCATTGGCGGATATCGCGGGGATGTGGCACGTCGCCTTCCTCTTGCTGGTTTGCCTCGTAAGTAAATGTCTCGACATTGACAGGTTACGAATTGAAGTTGTCAGTTGTTATTCTAATTCGATTTTAAATAGCGGTAAAATATTGGTGGTAAAAAGAATACGGTGGTAAATACGTTGGTGCTAAAAAGAATTGGTGGTAAAAAAGGGACGGTGGTAAAAATGGGGCCCAATCGCTCGAGAGTTCGTTCGCTAGATTTCTTGAGAGTTCGTTCGCTAGATTGCTCGAGAGTTCATTCGCTAGATTGCTCGAGACTTCGTTCGCTAGATTGCTCGAGAGTTCTTTCGCTAAATTGCTCGAGAGTTCGTTCGCTATATTGCTTGAGAGTTTGTTCGCTAGATTGCTCGAGAGTTCGTTCGATAGATTACTCCAGTGATCGCTCGAAGGGTGGTTCATATGATCAATAGAATGAAAATCTCATTCGCAGTCTCTCGAGCAATCTTTTGAGTGATCATTCGAATAATCTTTTATATAAATAAGACCGTTACCTCCTGCGCCAAAACTTGAAACCTCGGAGTTGAAAATTCTGGAAAAAATGCTCCGTCTTTCAAAGTTCTTTATCTTTCGGATTACGATCCATATTACATGGAAGGAAGCAACGCCGACTGCATTGAGCCTTTGTGCTATCGACTGACGAATACACCGCCAACTAGTAAAGCTAGGAAATTCGACAGTCCAAAAATCTCACATTTCTGAGACCATAAAAAAAAGAACATTCATCCCATATTCACTTTTTGTCGCAGCGCTCTTTTTCTTTTAAGCATACAAATCCCGATGTGTACCTTATAATTTTTCTGACGTTCGTTGTCGTTTGAAAAGCGTTCACTTCGAAACGTGTAACGAGCGTTTCCACTCCCAGACTAAGCATGAAGTAAAATTTCGAGCTTAGAAAAGCCTGAAAATTTGGATTTGCCGGGCGGAGCGAAGCGAGCCCGGCAAATCCAAATTTTCAGGCTTTTCTAAGCTCGAAATTTTCCTTCATGCGCCACCGATATAAAACGCTGAAATACTAAATTGATTGATTTATTTATTTATTTATTTATTATCCAACAGTTTACAATAAACTTATTATAGGATAACATGTTAACAGTAACATAAGCAAATTCGAGTGCGCTGTGACTTAAAATTAAATTATAATTCTAAGATCAAATTAAATTGAAAATACTGTGAGGTTTATAATTTTAAAATTGAGATCACTATCAATTTCATAATCGAACGAATCGATTATTTTCTTTGACGAATAAAGCAGTAATAACCTTTCTTCACACTTTTTTTTTTTTTTTTAAGTGAAGAAAGGTTATTAGTGCTTTATTCGTCAAATTATTTTTTTTTTTTAAGTGAAGAGAGGTTATTAGTGCTTTATTCGTCAAATTAATTTGATCTTCACATAACTCGAAATCGATCGATTATTTTCATTCGAACAATCCCATCACTGATTATAATGTTTAAGGGCGGGGCACTTAAAACCACGTTAAATTACGACTAACATCTCTCTGGCTCTTGGAATCATTCATCCAGATCTTACATAGAATCTTGCGTTTCTTTCGGTCCGGGTCTTTCACAATTTGCGCCTTCTTCATAGCGACGGCTCACAGCCTAACTTCAGGGTCGGCCACAGCGCCAAGGCACTCAAAATTTGAGGTTAGGATCGCGCTTTATAAATTGCACAACAAAGTCAACTTTCAATAATGGATACATATTACCTTGGATCTCTGGCCTACCCGCTGCGAGCCACCGCTGCTTCCTCACTTAGTACTCTCCTTCTCTTTGACAGCGCTGGACACTCGCGAAGAATGTGTCTTGCTGTTTCTTCGTCTTTATTGCATCCTCGATGCTAACTATACAAAGTTGTTTTTATTTTTTTTTTCCAGAAACAACCAATTATTAGCCCAAGTCACACAGTACACCGACAATTTCAGTATACCGAAATTCCTCGAGCTTCACCCGGATCCCGTCGCCTTCTTCGAGAGCAACAAATGCAAAGCGATGGATATGAAATGTGATAAGCAAATAAAGTACATCGACTCGTTTCTCAGGAACACGTTCCCGAAACTGAGCGTGAGGCAGATCAACCAGACTCTCTATAAAACTAAGCACAATTTGCTGAGCGCGTTCAATGAATTGGATAATTGCACCACTGGGAAATTGAACAGCACTAGGAAGACTGTGTATAAATTGACCGGATTAAAGGATATACCTTTACTTCAGGCAGTAAGTTTTATACAAACACTTTAAATCAAACGCGGTTTTTAAAAATCACTCTGTAGATACCGTACTATAAAAACTGCTAGATATATTGAGATTTAAACTTAACTCGTTGATCGCCGCACGGCATTCACTTGTGCCGCAGTTAAATTTGCGTTTAGACCCCGCGGCATGCACCTTGTGCCGCAGTTAAATTTGCGTTTAGGCCCCGCGGCATGTACCTTGTGCCGCATCTAGAAACAACTTTTAAAGCATCGTGTGGCCTATGCTGCAGAACTAGTATAACTTTATAGACTAGTATTACTATATAGACATATAAACTAGGTAGATGTCCCTTCAAATGTTTGCTTTATTAATCTGTATATATGTATATATATATATATATATATATATATATATATATATATACGTATACATATATATATATATATATACAGATTAATAAAGCAAACATTTGAAGGGACATCTACCTAGTTTATATGTCTATAAACTAGGTAGATGTCCCTTCAAATGTTTGCTTTATTAATCTGTATATATATATATATATATGTATACATATATATATATATATATATATATATATATATATATATACGTATACATATATATATATATACAGATTAATAAAGCAAACATTTGAAGGGACATCTACCTAGTTTTATTAATCTGTATATATGTATATGTATATATATATATATATATATATATATATATATATATATATATATATGTATACATATATATATATATATATATATATATATATATATATATATATATATATATATATGTATACATATATATATATATATATATATACAGATTAATAAAGCAAACATTTGAAGGGACATCTACCTAGTTTATAGACATATAAACTAGGTAGATGTCCTTTCAAATGTTTGCTTTATTAATCTGTATATATATATATATATATATATATATATATATATATATATATATATACATATACATATACATATACATATACATATATATATATATATATATATATATATATATATATATATATATATATATATACGATATATTACGATAATGGTGTTGCGTTTTTCCTTATTTTTTTACAAATATTTTCCACTTCTCCCTATTTTTCGATATCTTTTTTGCTTACACCCATGTTATTCCTCTCTTCTCTATTGCTCTTGTCGTCACTTGGTCCCATGTTAGTTAATCTGTATGACTGGAACAAAAACTTAAGCAGCGGCCTGAGGTAATATTTTTATTGTTATGAAGGTGGCGATCTTTCTAATGCCAATTTTATGTGAAAATTGGAATAATTTGTGAATATTTCTTTGTTCATTTTAGTTTGCTTACCTAAAGCACAAGAAAGAGATTATAGCTTATTTAGAAAAGCAAAAAGCCAGCGCTGAGAGGGAACGTGTGGCTGTGAAACAATTGGGACTGATGAAGACGTGCCACTGCTGTTACGACGATGAAGTGATGCCACACGAAATCGTCAGCTGCGCGGCCGGCTGCGAGTTCTGCAAAAGTTGCCTGGAGAACTCCGTCAAGATTTTATTCTCCGAGGGAAAACTGGAGTACCCCTGTTTGGCCTCGTGCGAAGCACAATTCAATATTCCTACTCTCCAAGTGAGTTATTTTCAAGTAATTTTACTCGTAAGCAGCGAATGCCTCAAATTACATACACATCTTTTTTTTTTTTTTTTAAACATTACTGAATGATTTATTAATATTACATCGAAAGTCGAAAAAATAATGTACACCCGGTGTGTGTGTGTCTTAAGATTAGATTCATTGATTTGAGGCGATGGAGAGTAAGGGGCTGGCGGTCTTTGACCCCTCCTTCCGACTTTATTGTGGTGCTGATCGTGTAGGTACATTGTGCTGGCACTCATGTCCATTCAATTGGAGGATAGCGGGCCTTCGAGGCGGAAAGCGTCCACTCGGATGGAGCTGTCGGTTAGGTCTTCCTAGAGAAAGAAACCGCCGCTTTGTTGTTCGATGATGGAGTGCGCACCAACGGTCGACGCTTTCGACAAAATGTTGGGCCTCGGGGGGGCGGTTTCCAGCTGGGGTTCGTGATAGCCATAGAAGATTTGGATCTGCTGCTATAATAGGGTCGTTTGTGAATGATTCGTTCAAAAAGAACGATTCTGTACGGTGATTTGAATGAACTGATTCCGTATTCCAAGAAAAATTGATTCGTTAATGACTCATGAGACGACCGACCAAACGATTTCGGTCAAGCGGAATTGTATTCCTAATTTGGATTTATACATGCGGTCTGAATCTGCCAGAATCGGATGACTAATTCGTTCACTTGTATCCGCACGCAACTTCAACTCCGTTTTGTACATGCGGTCTGAATCTGAATCCACCCGAATCGGATGACTAATGCGTTTGCTCGAATCCGCTCACAACTTCAATTCCGATATTATTATTATTATTATCATTATTATTATTACTATTATCATTATTATTATTATCATTATTATTATTAATATTATCATTATTATTATTATGGGTACTATTATTCAATTTTGCGTGTAGTTAATTGACGGTAAGTAAATGGTCATGAAACAAGTGACACTAAAAAAAAAAAAGACCTTTATTGGCATAATACTATATTACATCCATATCTACACTAATCACTGCCCTTTCTCTTCCTTCTGCTTTCCCTCTCTTCCCCCAACTTCTTTAGCGTCCTTACTCCGGCCCTATCCTCTCTCATCCATTCCGTCACTCTTCTATTCCCTCTTCACCCCCTCGCACTCCTCTGCCAGATGACTCCCTCCCCCGCTCACCCATTACACACCTCCCATACTCTTCCCCCATCCACACCTTCTTTCCTCTCTCCCCCGACCCACACCTCGCCCTCGCCAGCACCACCCTTTCCTCCCTACTCCATCCCCCCTCTACCGTCACTATAGAGGGAGATTAAGGTGAGAACGAACTATATGATTATTTTTATTATTATTATTTTTATAAGTGAACCCGAAGTAATGTGGTAAACGGTTCCGGGTTGGTGTCCTCGGCGATAGTGGGAGGGGTTTTAGTCAGTAGCCGCAAGGAGTCCGACACTGCGTACGTAAATGTATTTCCCCTCCCACCTAAAAAAAAAAAAAATATATTTTTATAAGTGATTCGTTTACGAACGATTCATAAAGAACAAATCACTTTTAAGAAATGATTTAGTTGATTCGAATCACTTAAAAGATTCGAACTTCCCGTACCTAATAGGAAGTCTATCGCTGGTTTCCGAGGTGCATTGACTTGTCGTAGATTGCGTAAACAATTGCACTTTCAACGTTCTAAAATAAGGTTATTCATTTTTGTTTCAGAAATCATTAAATCCTAAACTCTTCTCCAAACTGGTCCAGAAGAAACAACTGGAGGAAATCAAAGCGGCGGGAATCGAAGACATCGAGTTCTGTCCGTTCTGCGACTTCGCCACGATACCCACGCCCGAGGACAGACTCTTCGTCTGCCTGAATCCGGACTGTATGAAAGAGAGCTGTCGGCTGTGCAAGGAACCCTCGCACATTCCCCTCCGGTGCGACGAGGTGGAAAAGGACGATGAAGTCAAGAGGAGGACGTACATCGAAAATAAGATGACCGAAGCGTTATTAAGGTATCGTTTATTAAAAAATAAAAAAAATAAAATTACAAGAAAAAAAAAATAATAATAAAACAAAGAATTATAGTATTTCCTTTCTTTTTTCCGCCCTCCGCCAACCCAGTACCGTTACCATCTTTACGCCAGCTCCGTTCCCTCTCATCCATTCCGTTACACTCATTTTTCCCCCCAGCTATTCCACACTCACCCCTTTACACTCCTCTCCCAAATGACTCCATCGTTTATAAATAATTCAAATATTATAACTACTCCCGTTGAGTAGCCGAAGCTGATCAACGGAAGCAGCTTCGGCAAAGTAAAAAAAAAAAAAAAGACCTTTATTGGCATAATACTCTATTACATCCATATCTACACTAATCACTGCCCCCTCTCTTCCTTCTGCTTTCCCTCTCGTCCCCTAACTTCTCCAGCATCCTTACCCCGGTCCCATCCTCTCTCATCCATTCCGTCACTCTTCTATTTCCTCTTATTCCCACCCATTCCTCCTTCACCCCCTCGCACTCCTCTGCCAGATGGCTCCACGTATCCCTCCCCCGTTCACACATCACACACTTCCCATACTCTTCCCCATCCACACCTTTCTTCCTCTCTCCTCCGACCAACACCTCGCCCTCGCCAGCACCACCCTTTCCTCCCTACTCCATCCCCCCTCCATCAAATACCTCGGCATTCTCCCATGTACTTGCCACCTCCCGTACCTATCGTTGTATTCACTCCTCTCTATATACCCTTGCCTTTCCTGTGCTTCCACCTCCTTATCCTTCTCTTTCACCCACGCATCCATCTTTACCCCGTTCCCCAGCCACTCCATCACCTTCGCCTCCGACAAACCCACCCCCTCTCATACATTCTCCTTCTCTCGCTCCTCCATTTACCCTCTCTCCCATTCACGCACGCCACCCAAACCGCCTTCACCAGTCTCTCTTCCTCCAGGTCCCATAACTTCATCTCATACCTAGACATTCTCACCATTTCCTCACACTCTAGCTTCTCTCTATTTGTTTCCTGTAGTACTATGCATCCGGGTGTCGACCTTTCCAACCCCAACATACGCTTCAAGAACCACAACTGCTCCCTCTCTATACACTCATACCCTCTCGTCCCAATTATTATTCTTCGGCGAAGTAACATATTCTTAATTTAGGCCCCGCGGCATGTAGGAAGGACTAATTATTTATATATTTCAAAGGACTAATTATATCTTCCTTGAATATAATAAAAACAATACATTGAGTTTATCTATTTTTTTGTTCTTTATATAGGAAATGTATGAAGTGTGGATTGACGTTTATCAAAGCCGACGGATGCAATAAAATGACATGTTCTTGCGGTGCGATGATGTGTTACGTTTGCAACCAGCCAGTCCAGGATTACAAACATTTCAACGGACAAGGTGGAACACAATACCATCTGTGAGTGTATTTAATAACGATTATTATAATTTATCTGTGACTCGTCGAAACCGCTTTGCTGGCGATGCCATTAACACGTTAACTGCCACCCGAGTTGAATGTACTCTAGGCTGTGCAAGTTATATACGATTCCTCAATAGATTTGGTTCTAAGGGATTCAAGTGCGGCCTCACAGCACCTTTACCAATTTCTGCTGCGGCAGTTAACTCGATAAGTCATTTTCTGTGAACAATTTCATTGTCATTCAAATATATCAAATGGGGATGAGGGGGTGAAGGAGGAATGGATGGGAGCGAAAAGGAGTAGAAGGGTGATGGAGTGGATGAGAGAGGATGGGGTAGGGGTAAGGACGTTGGAGAAGCTAGGGAGGATAGAAGGGAGGGGATTTAGTTTTAGAATAGAATGTAAAGTTTTGTTCATAATGAAGAATGTCTTTTTTTTATATATCAAATGGTAATTTATATTTATTTTGCTATTAGATGTCCGTTGTACAGCGATACGATTAAATTACACCGCGATGCCGTACTGAAGAGTGTCGCCGAAGCCAAACAAGCTCTCGGAACAAATGAATTGAAAGTGGACCCCACCGTCGGTATTCAGGAATACTTCGATAAAGAGATTAAGAAGGCCCCGAATAAAGTGCCTCCAGGGATGATGCACCAATAATATAAAATCCGATTTACTATTTGTGTTAGTTTTTAATGTGTTTTCTTTTGTGTTTAATTTTATCCTATATTTCTATATACTTTTATAAATTAAGTCATATATTTTTTTCTATTTTACTACTTGTGTTTATATACCCCTATACAAACTACAGTAGAACCTCGTTATACCGGAATGGCTTTTGGCTATACCTAGCACGATAAAAGGAAAACACGGTATATCCGAATATATGTAATTTGTATAATAGTCACATACACACACGCGCATATATATATATATGTATATAAATATATATATGTATATACATATATATATATATATACATATATATATATATATATACAAATAATATATACATATATATATATATATATATATATATATATATATATATATATATATATATATATATACATATATATATATATACATATATATATATATATATATTCAAGGGACCCAGTATTTACTAATCCACTTAACATAATAGGCTTAATGCAGGTATGTGCAGTAGCCACCTACATAACACATACTATATAATACAATAATGAAGCCGGAACGTTTTACCTAATCAGGGCGGTACGCAGTCAATTGTTAAAATTAACATCTTTAAAAAAAAAAAAGAAACCTGAAAAATTACCCCGAAACAATCCGAATCACGGTATCTTGAGGCCCGGTATAGCGAGGTTCTACTGTACACAAATCTCTAGAGATATTTGTGTCGTCAATTTTTTTTTTTTAATCATTGACCTTTCTACCACTGTGTGGTGTAAGGAGTGAAAATGCTGTAATTATTGGGATATGTATACTTAAAAAAAATCACTGTATACAAAGTTGAAGGTAAACATCACACGAGTATTTAATAAATCCTGTTTAAACAATACTCTATTAAAAACTGTGTTATCTGTACATTATTTTTATCTCACATTATCGTTTACAGCTCGTTTCATTTAACTAGGCGAGAAATTCGACGAAATGCGAACATGATTGTATTCTGTGCAATTTACTAAGTGATTTCCCTAAAAAAAAAAATGCCATAATTTACTTTTGATGTGTTAACCATATCACAACTTGTTTTTTAGTGTTATAAGCACAAAGCACAATATTCTACAAAAAAAAAGCATACTTGTAGGTAGTTTCTTTCAATTTATTAGAATTTTCTAGAAGCTCTTCTTTTTGGTCACTCATTTTATTTTCGAGGCTTCTGGATTGTTCTAGAAGCTCTTCTTTTTGTTCACTTAATTTATTTTCGATCTGTCTACCCAGCCTCGAGTTGCTTTCGAATACAGTATCGGGGTCCTCACTATTGTCGATTAAAAATTGTCGCAATCGGTTTTTGAACTCCTTCCTAATTTTTTTTTTTTCTTGAATTAATTTCTCATCTGGCACTTGGTAAAACATATAAGAATATGTAAAGTTATTTAAATAAAAAACACTTGGTATTGTTTCACAAATTAAAACATTATTCCGACTAGTTTCGGTTTGTTAGACCATTTTCAAAGGAATTTTCCTCCTTCCTGCCCAGTGTATCCAAATCCCGGTCCCCTAATTCTCGCCTTAACTCGCTTTTCCCAAGCGAGGATAACAAGAATTCGGTTACACCCTAAATTCATTTGTGGACTTAACCTAATCCTAGTTTATTATTTGCAAACTGGTAAAATCCGTGTCTCTTAGAATTTGTGTTAATGAATGTCATGAATACTGAAACGCCCATCATGCTAGCTAGAGGATTTTTCCGAGATTTCAGTAATCCTCAACTGGTCCTTTCTCTCGGGTACCTACATGCAAGAGACAATGGGCTAAATGGTTTACGATTGTTTCACGTGCAAACACGCAGCCGATTACCTGGCCCAAAAGGCTGTGCGGATATTCCAAAAACGCTTCTGACGTCAAAATAATTAGACAAAGACATGTACGGAATATTCGACCAACAATAGATTGGATAACTAGTTGTTGACGACGCGAATGTTCGTACTCAAAACTCTTCCTTCTCCTTCCTGCTAAATAATTAGACAAAGACACGTACGGAATATTCGAATAACAATAGATTGGATAACTAGTTGTTGACGATGCGAATGTTCGTACTCAAAACTCTTCCTTCTCCTTCCTGCTAACGCGCCCCCTATATAAAGGGGCTGATGATTCAACAAATGTTCGAGAAGAATCCAGACGTTTTCATGATTCACCGCTGTTTATTTTGTCGGGCGCTTTTGTTTCCCTCGCACTATGAGTCTAAGCGCGGCGGTGGAACACACTAATGTTTTCCACTTGTTTCTTCTACTTTCGTTACAATATGCATGATTTTAGGTTGAAATGGAATTATCCTGTTTATTTTTATTATATTAACCCATTTAGCGCCTTTGATGCGTACACGCAACATTATTATTTTTTTGTTAATTAAATTACTAAATACGTAAATTTGATATATTATATTATTTAACCTAACTTGAAAGTGTATAAGGAAAGGTGTAAATATTTTGATTATTCATCATAAATAAAAATGGTAGTGTATTTCTAACTTCACAATATTTCAGCGTTTAATACGCGTGGCGCATGAAGTAAAATTTCGAGTTTAGAAAAGCCCCGTGAAAATTTGTCTCGGGTCGCTGCGCGACCCTCGACAAATTTTCTTCGCGGGGCTTTTCTAAACTCGAAATTTTACTTCATGCTTAGTCTGGGAGTGGAAACTCTTTCTAAACTTTATATTGCACGTTTTTATATAAAATCGACGAATGCCTAAAAATGTACATCGTACACATTATGTATAATTAAAAAAAAAATGGTGATGTGTCCATCATAGTACTTTCCCCCGTAAATTGCGTATTAAATCACTTCTTAAAGTTTATAAGAGGCTAATGAATCACCCTGTAGAAAATTGTGTTTGAAAGTTCCCGAAAAACGTTCTTCTTTTTATAACATATTACGAAGTGGTCCTCAATAACTAGATAAAACACACAACTTTTGAAATATCTCAAAAACTAAGAGTGCTATGACAAAAAGTAAGTGAACAATACATCTTCATTTTGTTATTATCTACAATTTTTATTTGAAAGAATTTTTTGTTTAATGAACATTTATTGAAAAAAACTGAAAAACGCTAAAAGTAAAGTACCACTTCCGGTTTTCCGATTTTCACCAAAAGCTTTTCAGTTCTTCCGATTGTAACAAAAGGCTTAAGTTTCATCTCGATATCTTTAGCGGTTTTTGCGGTACAACGCACACAGACAGACAGACATTTTTCAAAAATGGTCTTATTCGACTCAGGGGACCTCAAAACGGATATTTCCGCTAAAATTTTTGATTCGAAAATTTTCACGAAAACAATACTTTCCCTTTGTATTACATACGGGGGAAAGTAAAAAATGCACAGTATGTCATAAGTCAATCCTAAAAATCCTAAAAATAAGTGCAGATTTATTACCTAAGACTAAATATAAGTGTTCGCGCCAAATGTCGCTCGTGGAATTTTTTACATTTTTATTTCTTATTTTCGTACTTGTGCTTGTCTTTTGTATATATATTTCCTTTGTGCGTGACCGTAAAATTTCTGCTCGTTTATTATCTTTTCTCATTTGTGTATTTTCTATTTGTATCTATTACTGTGTGAATGTTTGAGTTTGAACCATCACCAGATATTTCTTAGTATTTTACTCCAAACTGCATTTTTTAAGGTTCGCCTAGCCTCTACCCTAATAAAGCTCATTGTGTTAAATTTGGATGAGCGACAGTGTTCTTCGGAACGTGGCTTTCGCGGACCAGTCTTAATTAGTTTTGCTCGAGCTTTTTTTTTTCCTGTGGGGGCCGTCTTCCTTTCGGATCCGGATGCACTGCAGCCTAGGTGGCTTATTGTACTGCCCCAATATTATTACACTCACGCAACTATTCCGAACTCGATGCCCTGCACTAGCTTGTGCAGGTCCTTCAGAGGTTGCGCGTGGAAATCATTTGGTTCCATTTGTCTGTTCCCAAATATGAGCCGTCTTTTGCTCTCCAGCGCATTGCACCTGCACAGAACGTGCATAGCTGTTTCCGGTGCCGTATTACAGAGGCGACAGTTGGTGTCGCCGTTGTATAGCCCGATTTTCCTTAGATGCTCTTTAACAGTCATGTAGCCTGTGAGCAGTCCTATGGTTGTTTTCAGCTGTGCCCTACTCAATGTTAGTAGTCCTGCAGCTTGGCTTGAGTTAGGCCCTTTTATAAGGGCCTTACTATGGTTAAGGCCTGGTCTGTTTTCCCAGTATTCCTTGTGTTTGTTGCGAGTCCACTTCCTGACATCAAGGCGACTCGACTTTTTTGTTATGCCCAAGGCAGGTTCGGGTCCCATAAATGAAATGGTGGCTCCCTGCCTTGCTAGCTCGTCAGCTTTTTCATTACCCGCAATACCAGTGTGACCCTGCGTCCAGACAAGCGTAAGCTTGTTCTGTCTCGCTAGGTCATTCAGGGTATTGAAGCATTCCAGTACCAGTTTGGATGAAGTCTTTTGACTCTGGAGAGCCTTCAGTGCCGCCTGGCTATCGGACATGATATAGATTTGCCTGTTTCGACAGTCCTTCTCTATGTTGGTTCTCGCACATTCTGTGATTGCGAATATTTCTGCTTGAAAGACTGATGCCAGGCTACCCAATGGTTGAGCATAGCCTGTCCTCATGTTTTCATTATAGATTCCTGATCCAGTACCTGTGGTTGATTTAGAACCGTCCGTGTACCAGATCACACTTTGTTTGTGTATATCTTCCCTAAAGCCGTTCCATTCGTTGCGGTCTGGAATAGTGACTTTAAAGAGTGAATTTTCAAGATATCTGACTACCATATGATCCGACCTCATTTGCAGGAGAGGTCCCCCTATGTCTATCAAGAGTATTCTGTGTGGGGTATCAACTCTTACGTTGACCGATGATAATTGCAGCCTATAGAGTGCCAGTCTTGCCTCCCCCACTATCAGAATATGAAGTGGTGTGAGGTCTAGAACCGTCTCCATGGCTGCAGTGGGCGTGGTTCTCATAGCCCCCGTTATGCTAATACAAGCAAGTCTTTGAACCTTGCTGAGTATTTGTATGGTTGTATGCTGTGTGGCTTTAGGCCACCATACCAAAGCAGCATACATGATTGCGGGTCTGACCACTCTGGTGTACAGCCAGTATACCATTCCTGGTCTGAGCCCCCATTGTCGGTCGCACATTCGTCTAATTACCGCAAGGGTAATTTCCGATTTGCGTCTGATTTTTGAGATTTGAGGGGTCCAGGTCAGTTTGGAGTCAAAGATTACTCCTAGGTACTTCACCTCACCCGACATTTTCAGGTTGCCACCATTTAGAAAGAGCGGTCCAAGGCCCGCCAGTTTCCTCCTGCGTGTAAATGGTACCAGGGTGGTCTTCGAGGGTGAGACTTTGAGTCCTTCTCTAGCACACCATTTTCTCACCACGTTCAGTGCACGTTGCATACGCTCTCTGATCGTGTTGTTAAATTTTCCCTCAACGAGTATGACTAGGTCATCCGCGTATCCTAGGGAAGAGTATCCCTCGTTGCTGAGATCCACTAGCAGGCCATCCATGACCAGGTTCCACAGCAGGGGTGAGAGAACTCCTCCCTGCGGACAACCACCGGCCACCCTGGATGCTAGTGTCTGGTCAGCGAACGTTGTGTAGACCATCCTTTGTCTTAGCATGCAGTCTATCCACCTGCAACTAATTTCCTCCAACCCCCGCTTTCTCAGGGCAGCAGTTATAGAGTTAAAGGCTGTATTGTCAAATGCTCCTTCTATATCCAAGAAGGCAGCAAGTAAAATTTCTTTGTGTTCCAGGGCAGCTTCGGCACTCCTTGTTAGTCGGCTGAGAGCTGTCTCTGTTGATCTACCTGGAAGGTAGGCATATTGATCTTGGGATAGTGGGTAGGTCACCAGTACCCCCTCTTTAATATGCCTGTCCATAATTTTTTCCATTGTCTTCAGTACAAATGACATGAGACTGATGGGCCTGTACGATTTTGCCCGAGAATAGTCTGTTCTACCTGTCTTTGGTAAGAAAACCACCCTGATAAGCCTCCATATTCTTGGCAAATATCGTAGGGCCATGCTGGCCCTTAGGATCTCGCAAAGCCTTCGCCACAGTAGTTCCGATCCCTTCTGTAGCATGATGGGTAGGATTCCATCAGGCCCTGGCGATTTAAAAGGTTCAAATGAGTTTATTGCCCATTTGACTCTGTCATAGGTGACCACTCTCCTGGCAGCCTGCCAGTCTTCCTTAGATGTTCTGTTGCCAGTTGCATCAGGTCCCTGGCTGACCCAGTCATTAAGTGGTCCATCATAGATTTCCCCTCCGGGGAAGTGTACCCGTAGAAGTTCACCCAGGGTTTCCTTCTCGTTTTTCGTATACACTCCGTCATCGAGTTCGAGAGTTTGAAGCGCACATTGGGGGTTCTTCGAGAGAATCTTATAGAGTCTGACACCGTCTGGGACAGTTTCAATGTCCTCACAGTGTCTCCTCCAGGTTGATCTTCGAGCTTTCCTTAGTGCTTTGTTGTATTCGGTTAGGGAGTTCTTGTAAGCCTCCCATGAGCCCGTTCGCTTTGCTTCGTTGAAGAGTTTTCTTACCTGCTTCCTCTTTTTGTCCAGCGCGCTGTTCCACCACGGAACTCTCCTGGTGATGCGTCTCTCAATCAGAGGGCAGTTGTCGTTGTATGCCGAGATCATAGCTTCCGCAGTTTGCTCTGCCATAATCTCGAGCTCTAAGTTATTGCTTACCGCTCCTAGTATACCCGTCAGATTGTGGTCTAGCTTTGATTTAAAGGCTTCCCAGTCTGTTCTGCGGGGATTGCGGTATACTTCAGTAACCCGGTGTAACCCCGTAATATCGAATGTTATGTGTCTGTGATCCGAGCAACTCACCTCATCTGACACTCGCCAATTCTTAACAAAATTACTGACATATGACGTACCTATTGTTATATCTATCACCGCTTTGCTAACACTTGTAACAAAGGTCGGTTTATTTCCAATATTCAAAGTGTCTAACTTGGTTGCCATAAGAAATTGTATAAGTGACTCACCTCTGCGGTTGATGTCTGAACTTCCCTAGACAGAATGGTGGGCATTGGAGTCACGACCGACGACAAGCTGGGTCCCTTGTTCCCCGCAGCCTGCAACCAGTCCCTCCAACGCCTCGCTGGGGCATGGGTCTCCAATAGGGAGGTAGACTGATCCGAGAACAAGCTCCTTCAGTCCACCAACACTATTGGTGAGCTTAACTGCCACTACGTCCTGCGAACAGAAAGAGGTTAGAGACAGTACCTTTATGTGTCTTTTCACATAAATACAAGACCTGGGTCTCTCGGTGGTTCTACTATACAGGGTGTTCCAGACCACCCGTACACCCCTTTTAAAATTTCGCGGATGAATATTTTTCAAAAACTGAATGCGGGGTATTACTAATGTTCATGTGCTCTATCTAATGACGTATCACTCGATCCCCGCCCCCCTGCCCCCCTGAAGGGGGGGGCGGGGGGAACTTTAAATTTTCAAATGGCAACCCCTATTTTTTATTGCAGATTCGAATTCTCTATAAAAAAATATTAAGAATTTATTCGGAACATTTTTTGTACGACCAACAGGTGGCGCTACAATCGCAAAAAACTCTTTTTTGATACATTTTTTGGATATTTTAGGACCGTACGTGGATGAATATTATTCGAAGACTCAGTGCAGGGTATTACTAATGTTCATGTGCTCTATCTAATGAAAATGTATTGAAAAATAGTTTTTTGCGATCGTAGCGCCACCTGTTAGTCGTACAAAAAATGTTCCGAATAAATTCTTAATATTTTTTTCATAGAGAATTTGAATCTGCAATAAAAAATAGGGGTTGCCATTTGAAAAGTTAAAGTTACCCCCTGTCCCCTTTCAGGGGGGTGGGGTAACTTTAGTAATACCCCGCACTGAGTTTTCGAATAATATTCATCCACGTACGGTCCTAAAATATCAAAAAAATGTAATAAAAAGTAGTTTTTTGCGATTGTAGCTACAAAAAAATGTTCCGAATAAACTCTTAATATTTGTTTATAGAGAATTCGAATCTGTAATAAAAAATAGGGGTTGCCATTTGAAAATTTAAAGTTGCCCCCCGCCCCCCCTTCAGGGGGGCAGGGGGGGGTCGAGTGATACGTCATTAGATAGAGCACATGAACATTAGTAATACCCCCCATTCAGTTTTTGAAAAATATTTATCCGCGAAATTTTAAAAGGGGTGTACGGGTGGTCTGGAACACCCTGTATATTAGTTCCCCCCCAATTCCACCCAGTCCCATAATTTTCCCCCTGCATACCCAGGGTTCTTGAATGAGGGCAATGTCACAGTCCTCCATTGCCTTGCAGAGTGCAGCCGAGCCTGCCCTACTGTGTTGCAAGTTCGCCTGGATTACCTACACTATTCTTACCTGAAGCGATCTTCCTGAAGGTTACAGTCCGAAGTCCGTAATGAGCCTTCATCTGCCTTTCTACCAGGTATTGGTGATCACCCTCACTGACAGAGAAAGCCAGGATTACTCCTTCCTTCTCTTTCTTTTCGCTGAGGACGTGCCAATTTCCCACTCGAAGTCCAGGATTCTGGGCTCCGATCCGGGTCTTGACTACCTCCGCCTCTGGGTGGTCTGGTATCCAGACCGTCAGTTTGGGCCTTCTGGGGAGGTCCTTTGACTCAACAGTTGTCAAGTCCGCCCCTTCCCAGATGTCCCCAAAGCTCGCCACCACCGCAGCTAACCACTTCTTGGTGTGCTCGTTCTCGCAGTTTATCCTGAGGATTCCTGCGGAGAACCAGGCACCATTGAACTGCGGCGAGTTCGCACTTCCCGAAGGCGTGTCGTACACTGCTGCCGTTAGTTTTTCTTGAATCAGGTCTGATTGGGCCTGATCCATTAGGATGTCGGGATGGCGTTTATGGATGATAGCCATATGGATCCCTTTAACCGCACCGCTGTAAGACCCAGTCTGACCGGATGGTCTCCTGGCCCTTTTAGGTGCAATCTTTTGAGAGGCAGAAGTAGAGGAGTCTGAGCGGAGCCTTTTGGTTCCACCCCCCTTCTCTACTTTTGCCTCTGTTTTTTGTTTTCTAGCCGGATTTTCTTTCGTCCACGTTCCGGCTTTAATTTTTTCCTCTCTTCTCAGTTTTTTCTTCTGAGCGCCAGAGAGTCTGGTGGTACCGGGCAGGTCCTTTGAATCCCCCGCCTCAGTTGAGCATGCGTCTGATGTTCTGGGGTCGCCTCCGCGTGCTCTTTAGTGGAGTCTGTGCCTTCCGACACTCCTTCCATTTTGGTTTTGTTTCTAGTCGTGTCCATAGTTGTTCCCACGCGTATTGGGGAAATGCTGGTCACCATGCCAGGAGCCCCACTGACATGGAGGGCTATTTGAAACGAGGTGTCGCCCGGTTCCTCAAGTTCGGAACCAGTTGAGACTGATCTTCTAATCAGCCACGCATCCCCTCGGCCTGGCCCACCTTAGGATTTAGCATTTTTTGATGAGGTTATTACCTCTCAATCCGGGCGGTGAAGCCAAGATCCCCGCTCTCCCGCCCGCGAGACGTGACCACGTCAGCTTGGGAATCAGCGGTGTTTCGGTGATCCACCTTGTTTGGGAGTGTCACACCGGCATCGTTGTTCTCGGTGCAAACCCTTAGCCACGATACTACAGCCGGGCCGAGAAGTTTGGTCCACGGTGAGTGCCTTAGCACGCTACCAGTTGAGGTCTTATGTCAACGAGCACGCTTATAACACCCACTAACCTAATGGTCACATACGTTCATTCCATTTAGGCCATTCCTCTATCCGCCACCTGAGGACGCGCTCGAGCTTTGTTGGGAAACTTTTTAAAAATGCAGTTTGGAAAAATACAACCCTATTGTTATCTCTGAGCAACTCGATCGCTGGAATTTCTTCCCACGTCCCCTTTTATACCTGATTCTTGAAACCCCACCCTTTTCTTAAATCATTCCCGGATATTCCTTCCAAAAACTTATCACTTTTCCATCAACCAGCGTTCGAGTAAGTTCTCCTTTTCTTGTAATGTGAAACTTGTAATTTTAGGAAAGCTGTAAATATTTTGATTATTCATCATAAACAAAAATGGTAGTGTATTTCTAACTTCACAATATTTCAGCGTTTAATACGCGTGGCGCATGAAGTAAAATTTCGAGTTTAGAAAAGCCCCGTGAAAATTTGTCGAGGGTCGCTGGCGCGACCCTCGACAAATTTTCTACGCGGGGCTTTTCTAAACTCGAAATTTTACTCCATGCTTAGTCTGGGAGTGGAAACTCTTTCTAAACTTTATATTGCACGTTTTTATATAAAATTGACGAATGCTTAAAAATTTACATCGTACACATTATGTATAATTAAAAAAAAATGCACAGTATGTCATACAATAAGTCTATGGTATGGTATGGGGTCGGTGGGTCGTGTGGCCTCTGGGCCTTTCGAAGTTACCTCGACCTAAAAGATCTTTTGTAACTATCCCTGACCTACTTGAGTCCCTTAATGTCTAGACTTCTTATGAAGTCTACTATAACTTGAGGGTTAATGTGTACCAGTTCCTCGGTGTTTAAAGTGGCCGATGACAGGTAGTTCCCTCTTTGAAGGGACAAGGCAGGGCATTCACAAAGTAGGTGCTCTGCTGTTTCTTGTGCCTCGTTGCAGAACCTGCAGTTGGCATCAGTTGTCTGACCCATCTTGGTGAGGTGGAACTTCAGAGGACAGTGTCCAGTTAGAAGGCCGGTTATGAGCCTTAGGTTGCCCTTGCTTAACCTGAGAAACTGTCCGGCTCTTACGGCAGAGAAGGCGATGAACCTTTTCGCCTGCCGCAGACCAGGTGTGTCTCTCAGGTGAGCACTTTTGGCAGCATCTTCCCATTCCCGGATCATCCCCTTGATGCGGACTTTAGTTATTCCACTGTAAGGTTCTGGTCCGACAAATGGAGTCTTGGACCCTTCCTTGGCAAGGTTGTCGGCAATTTCATTGCCTTTGATCCCTGCGTGTCCCGGAACCCAGACCAGTTTGACTCTGTTGTTCCTAGCCAGCTGCTTTAGGGATAGCTTGCACTCCCAGACAGATTTAGACTTGCATGTAGGCGATTTTATTGCCTTTAATGCAGCTTGACTGTCTGAGCAGATGCAAACCCTCTGTTTGTTGTATCCCCTGTCTAAACATATGTGGGCGCATGTGTTCAGGGCCTCGATTTCTGCCTGAAATATCGTCCCAAGGCCCTTGATAACTCGCATCGAGGGCCAGTGATACCGATTCCGACTCCGTTTTCAGTTGTGGATCCGTCAGTGAACCAAACTATCGAGGAGCCTTGTAACTGCTTGACCCTCGCTCCAACATCATGGCGGCCATGGATGGCCACTTCAATCGTTGTGTCGAAGTCGTAGTCAGTTGACATGTAGTCTTTGGGCATGTATATCGCTCTTTCACACACAGTGTTGAGGATTTTTAGGTGCCCGTTAAGGTATCCAAATTTTGGTGTGTCTGTCTGGATTATTCTTAATGCGTCTAGTGCTGCTTCCCTTTTCACGTGCAGATGCAGAGGTGTGAGATTTAGCATAGCCTCCATTGCTCCAGTGGGGCAGGTGTTCATAGCCCCTGTGATGCCCAAACATGCCAGCCGTTGAACCTTGCTGAGCCATGCTTGGGTTGTGATCTCCGTTGTCTTCGTCCACCAGACAACGGAACCATAGGTGATTATTGGTCTTATCACCGTAATGAAAAGCCAGTATATCATCTTGGGGTGTAAACCCCATCGTTTGCCAAATAGCCTGCGGCAAGCCCATATTGCCCTTACTGCTTTGGCAGTGATGTTATCCACATGGGTTTTCCAGTTTAGCCTCTGGTCAAAGGTGAGGCCGAGATATTTAACTGTGTTGGAAAGCCCAATGAGTGTCCCATTCATGGTTAGTGCCTTAAGATTTAATTTTCTACGACCTGTAAATGGGACAATTACAGTCTTGTTGGGATTGATAGTGAGCCCCTTCTGCACGCACCATGTACTTACTTTCCGAAGGGCTGACTGCATGCGGTTGGACACCGTATCGTCATGCTTTCCCCTAACTATGATGACGATGTCGTCAGCATAGCCTTGTACGTCAAAACCGTCGTTGGATAACACCGATATTAGCTCATTGACAACTAGTGACCACAGCAGGGGCGATAGAACCCCGCCTTGTGGGCACCCCTTTACTGCGAACACAGTTGCCGATTCATCGCCAATGGACAGTGTGATCCTACGACCTTTGAGCATAGCATGGATCCATTTGGATGTGGAGGCATCAATTCCTCTTGATTTGGTGGCCGTGTCTATGGATTCATAGGAGGTGTTGTCAAATGCACCTTCGATGTCCAAGAATGCGCATAGAGCCACTTCTTTGCTTGCGATGCTCTTCTCTATTACACTTGTTAGTGTGTGAAGGGCATTTGTTGTTGATTTGCCTGCTTGATAGGCAAATTGGTGTTTGTGAAGGGGAAACGACTGAAGAGCTTTCCCTCTGATATTTCTATCAATGATTTTCTCCATTGATTTTAGGAGAAAGGAGGTGAGGCTTATGGGGCGATATGACTTAGGCTCGTCAATTTCGCGTTTGCCAGCCTTTGGTATAAACACCACCGCCACCTCCCTCCACTGCTTGGGGATATACCCAAGAGAGTAGCTAGCTCTGAAAATTTGCGTGAGACGTGGTAATAACTCCTCCCCTGCCCTTTGCAAAAGGGCTGGAAAGATGCCATCTGCCCCCGCGGATTTGAACGGCTTGAAGCCGTTGATCGCCCATGTTATTATGCTTGGAGTGAAGATCTTTGTTGCCAGTTTTTTGCTTTCTCTGGTAGGGCGTTCTTCTACCTCAAAGCCGATGGCAGGTAAGTCTTCACTGTTAATTGCCTGGGACCCAGGAAAGTGAGCTTCTAGGAGTACTCTTAGACTTTCTTTTAGGGTTCCAGTGTATTCACCGTTGGACTTTTTTAGTAGTCCAATACCGTTCGTGTGATCCTTTGCAAGGACTTTTTGGAGGCGTTGTGCGGGAGGTAGATCATCTATCCCCTCGCAGAAAGTCCTCCAAGTTTTCCTTTTGGATTTTCTCAGTTCTTTGTTGTACTCCGTAAGGGCCTTTCTGTACTCCTCCCACTGTCCAGAGGCTTTAGCCCTATTAAAAGTACGCCTAGTTTTGGCCTTTAGGCTCGCGAGTTCGCTGTTCCACCAGGGCACTTCTCTAACAACAGCCCTTTGCTTTAGTGGACAACTACTTTCGTAACCGATGTTGATTACATCTTGTAATTGTGTCGATGCTGCTTCTAGCTGCTCGACTGTTTCAATAGGATTCAGTGGTCCCGCAAGTTCCGACGTAAGGCGCTCTTGGTAGGCCTCCCAGTCGGTATTTTTGGGATTTCTGAATCCATTGATGTGGTTGTTACCACTATCGATGTCAAACCGTATATTCTGATGGTCTGATAGTGAGACGTAATCTGAGACGTGCCAGTTTTGTATGTACTGGCTTATGTAATTATCAGCTAGGGAGATGTCTAATACCTCCTTTCTAACTGATGTGATAAAAGTAGGTTTATTGCCCTTATTGACTATATCTAAGTTTTCACCTAAAACATAGTCTAGCAGGAACTCACCTCTTCTGTTGGTGTCCGTACTGCCCCATACAGTGTGGTGCGCGTTGGCGTCGCAGCCCAGGACCAGGTGTTTGTTTTCCTTCCTGCACCAGGTGATGAGGCGTTTGACCTCTTCTGGTGGAGGGGATGTGGAGTCACCCGGGAAGTAGGCCGAGGCTATAATGATTGTCCTCTTGCTCGTCCCCTTAGTGACTCTAATTTGTGCTGTGACCAGATCTCTCGCGATGAATTCTGGAACAGGAATGTAGTTAGTGCCGGCTTTGAATAACAAAGCGGCCCTAACGTTATTGTGTAAGGTACTATAGATCAACTTACAGTTTTTGGATTGGAGTCCCATAATTTGGCCTCTTCTGGTCCAGGGCTCTTGAATGAGCCCTATGTCTAACTGCTCCTTAATAAACCTCCTTGAAAGTACGCTCGAGGCCGCTTTAGCGTGGTGGAGGTTTATTTGGACGCAAGTTAGTTTTTGAGGTGATCGGGTCATTTTGGCTTTCCGGGGGCAGGACTCAGTGTTCCTTTTCCCCTGGGGCCAGTTTCTCCGACCCCCTCACCTGCTACGGATGGGCTGTCCGGCTTGTTGTTTTTTGCCGGTCCAACCTCCTTCTCGGCATTGGGTGCGGAAGCTGGTGAGTAGGGCATCTCGTCCGTCCTTTCCTCTAGCTCCATGGTTTCTGGAGCGTTCTCCAGCTCCATGATTTCTGGAGCATCCGCTTTTTCGGGCTCATTTTGTGGGGCTGTCTTATCTGCCCCCGTGGTCCTTTTCGGCCTTAATTGTATGTGGCCGAATTTGTAGCTCACCCTATATGCAGCCTCTTTGAGGCTTGCCGACGATATGCTGTCCACTGATAGGGCGAGCTCTACTGTGGGGCCATTGGAGGTTCTCCTTAGCACCCTCCAGCTTTGTGAGGCTTTGAGGCTGTTTTGGGCCTCTAAAAGCTGCAGTATCCTCTCATTGGAGTATTCTGCGCTCGATGGGAAGTAGCCAATTACTATATCCGTATGTGGAAAATCTTTTTCTTCCACATACTTCAGCAAGGCGCCATCCCACGGTTTTAGTGCTGGCACGACGGACTTTAGCCAGTCTGCAGTGGCCTTATCCGCGCATACCAACATAAGCCATCCTGGTCTATTGTTGGAGCTTAGGAATTTTGGGCGAATGTCCCCTTCCTTTAGCTCCACAATTTTATCCAGGATTGCTTCCTGAAGCATTGTTAGTTGATTCGCATCACCTAACGCCTCAGGGAACTTACTAGGCATTATACCTACCCGTATGCTCCCTGCTGCCTGACTGAAGGAAGGCTTCGGACCTTCGCCTTCAGTTGATTTACGGGGAGGCCTTGATTTGGTAGCCTCTGCCCGTTTTTTTGCTGCTCCCGAGGAGGAAGCAGCAGAGGGAGAGGTGCGAGGTCTGGAGCCTCCAGCCTCAGCCCTTGCGGTCTGATTGCCGGAAGGTCTTTCCCCCGCCTTCACCCTCTTAGTTGGAGCTTTTTTCTCCGGGGTACTGCCATCGGACCTGGGCCTTTTGTTGTGGCCCGCTTCTTTGGAGTTGGGAGGATTAGGGGGAATTACGGCTTGTGCTCGGGCCTCCTCCATGGTAACCCCTTGTCGCAGGACAATAAGTCTAACACTTCTTTTAATTTGTATACCTTTAACTTAACTTTCATTTCACTTTGTCTAAATTCTTTCATATTTTCAACAATATATAGTTTAATTCATTTTGTTATTTCATTGTTATTTATTTATTTTATTCGCAATGAAACACTTTTAACTTTGTTTGTATAACACGTTTTATTTAATGTGACTGCAGTTTCGACAAATTTAGCTTGTCATTATCAAACATGAACACTCCATGTTTGATAATGACAAGCTAAATTTGTCGAAACTGCAGTCACATTAAATAAAACGTGTTATACAAACAAAGTTAAAAGTGTTTCATTGTGTAATTAACATCTATAACGAAGTAGAAGCCTCCACAATACAGAATTATTTTATTCGTTTTATATTTGTATATTTCATCTTTGATGCACGTATATTTAATAAATATTTTTGTTAACATACTACGTGTCTAAGTAATTAAAAAACCCAAACCGTCTAATGGCGTAAACAATAAGAGTTATCTTTATAATTACTTGGCCGTTAATGGGTTAATATTATCTATTATTGTTAATACTTCGTAAAAGAGGTCAATATAGCAGTAAATGTGTTTTAATTTTTCGCCTAGTTAAATGAAATGAGCTGTACTTTATAAATATTAGTAGCTTTATTTTTACCGCAAACAATTAAAAAAAAAGCGGTTTGCACTTGATTATACGAGAAATATTTGCACAACTTAAAATCATAATTTGCTCATTTGCATAAGTATTTATCTAATCATTAGGAATCACCAAGGTGCTCAACGTATCACAATTGTGTGCGGGTATATAAATGTGTTTGGCCGTTTACCTGTTCATTCAGACTACGGCCGAAATGTTGGCCCGCGCGGTGCTCCTCCTCTCCTTTTCAGTGTTAGTTTTATCTGACGGGCGATACGGAAAATACAAATATGATTTCGGCAAAGAGGAGAAACAAGATCAAGATACGCTGGTGTTGACTAACGTTGTAAGTAATGAAGAATGTTTTATTTTGATTTAGTGTGTGTGTTCGCGTAACGCATCGGGTTTTGAGGAATTTCACATGTAAAACCGCATTTATGCATTTTCCTGCTTCTCTGGTTATATTAAAGAACATAATACATAAGTAAATAAAAATTAATAAAATATAAAAACGAATTAAAATTAATATTTTGTAAATATTCTGCAACCTATTGACAAACTCAATTTTTCTTTATGATAAATTGTCTTTATTTATAAATAAAAATTAGGTATGAAATTGCACGCGTTAACGTAGCTATTTGAGTAAAATCGACGTCGTTTTTGATTTTTTTTTTGTTTTTATCAATATTATTAAACCTATAGTAAATTAAGTTATCTAAATATTACTCATTGATCCATTTGTGATCAGATTGTAATTATAGTAAAATACAACTAAGTGTTTTGCAAATAATAATAAAAAATCAATATTATTAATATAAAGAAAATGCTCTCAAACCTGGTTATTAGGAACACCCGTCCAGCGGTCGTTAATTCAACATAATTGGCACAGACGCGCTAGAAAAGCGAAAGCTATGGAAGCGGCGTTGACGATTTAAAACAGTTTAGAAAATTACCCATTTCACATAACTTGAGAAATTCCTAAAAATAACTGAAGATGCTAGTATTATCGCTTAAAATCTGTGTTTTATAAGCGTGGCGCATGAAGTAAAATTTCGAGTTTAGAAAAGCCCAGAAAATTTGTCTCGGGTCGCTGCGCGACCCTCGACAAATTTTCACGGGGCTTTTCTAAACTCGATATTTTACTTCATGCTTAGTCTGGGAGTGGACAACAGAGTCGCGGCGTATGCAACCCAACGTACGCGTATGTTGAATGAGTTGCACATATTAAAACCTAAAACTCTGTTAAAAATACTTATTTATCGATGCAAATAGACTAAGTAAACAGCTGTTCGCGCCGTGGCACCCGCCACCTAGCGGATTTCTGTATAAGCAGCATCGGTGTCGGTTGCGTATGAGTTGCATGGTGTCAGTTGGTTATATTATATTTTTAATAAATCTACCATATCTTGTTCAAGTTAAATCTATTCTAATGCTTATCAATTATTTTAAAATAACATTCTAGACTTGTAACGTATGCAACTTATTATACATGCCTCAATAATAAATTGCCTACGTTACATATCTAGGATATAATATTTCTTACAGGTTTCTTTTATATATTATAAAAGATTACTTGTAATAATTTTAATGTTTTTAATAAGTCTACTCTAATATTAGTATTTAAGTTTATTTTATTCTAATGCTTATTAATTATTTTAAAATAAAATTCTAGATTGTAACGTAGGCAACTTATTACACATGCGTCAATAATAAATTGCCTACGTTACATATCTAGGATATTATATTTCTTACAGGTTTTTATTTTATATATTATAAAAGATTACTTGTAATTATATTATATTTTTAATAAATCTACCATAATATCTTATTCAAGTTCATTCCATTCTAATGCTTATAAATTATTTTAAAATAAAATTCTAGACATGTAACGTATGCAACTTATTACACATGCGTCAATAATAAATTGCCTACGTTACATATCTAGGATTTTATAATTCTTACAGGTTTTTATTTTATAAATTATAAAAGATTACTTGTAATTATATTATATATATATATATATATATATATATATATATATATATATATATAACAAATCTTTATTATCAGGACAATACAAATAATTAATTACATTATTGTTTATAATCAATAAATATAAATAAAATAAACTTCCTCTTGATAACTCGCTATCTACCAGAGGTCTTTCCGCCGGTTATATTATATTTTTAATAAATCTACCATAATATCTTATTCAAGTTAAATCTATTCTACTGCTTATAAATTATTTTAAAATAAAATTCTAGACTTGTAACGTATGTAACTTATTATACATCCCTCAATAATAAATTGCCTACGTTACATATCTAGGATTTTATAATTCTTACTGGTTTTTTTTTATATATATTATAAAAGATTACTTGTAATTATATTAATTTTTTTAATGAGTCTACTATAATATTAGTATATAAGTTTATTTTATTCTAATGCTTATAAATTATTTTAAATTAAAATTCTAGGTTGTAACGCAGGCAACTTATTACACATGCGTCAATAATAAATTGCCTACATTACATATCTAGGATTTTATATTTCTTACAGGTATTTATTTTATATATTATAAAAGATTACTTATAATTACTTTATTTTTTAAAAAATCTATTATATTAAGAGTAATCGAATTTATTCTATTCTAATGCTTATAAATTATTTTAAAATAAAATTATAGACTATAATAATAGTATTTAAGATTATTCTAATGTTTCTAAATTATTATAAAATAAAGTTCAAGGCTTGTAACGTAGGCAACTTAGCATACATGCGTCAATAATAAATTGCCTATGTTAGATATCTAGAATTTTATCAAGGTACTTCGATTAGCGTAACACATACAGAGAGTTTTATGTAACACCGAACATTTTCATAACGAGAATTTTTCTTTTGAGTATCCATATGCATACGTCGCACATTTTCTGATGCTCGGTTTATTAAAAGAATTTAATTTGAAGCGTTAAGCGAGTGTTTTCCACTCCCAGGCTAAGCATGAAGTAAAATTTCGAGTTTAGAAAAGCCTGAAAATTTGGTTTGGTCGCGTAGCGCGAAGCGCGGAGCGGCCAAACCAAATTTTCAGGCTTTTCTAAACTCGAAATTTTACTTCATGCGCCACCGGTACAAAACACTAATAATTTCTTGAATTAATTTCTCATCTGGCACTTGGGGAAACATATTTTTTTTCTGTACATTCCTTTGAAAATGGTGTAACAAACCGAAACTAGTCGGAATAAAGATTTAATTGTGAAACAATACCAAGTGCCTTTCCTTTAATTAACTTTACAAAACACTAATATAATGTAAAGTTTATTGGTGTGTTTTAAACTTCGTAATATGTTAGTGTTTTGTACCGGTGGCGCATGAAGTAAAATTTCGAGTTTAGAAAATCCTGAAAATTTGGTTTGCCCGCTCCGCGCTTCGCGCTACGCGACCAAACCAAATTTTCAGGCTTTTCTAAACTCGAAATTTTACTTCATGCTTAGTCTGAGAGTGGAACACACTCATTTTAAGTTTCAAAATGAACTTTTTAAAGAAAACAAAGATTATCCAAAGATTTATGGCATATACGTTGTAATTGGAACGTGAATACTTGAAAGAAAAACTCCCTGTATGTACAAGTTGAGGCATTAATTGCGATTGATTAGCTACAATTTGTAATGGTCATATAGGCAAGTCAATTTACACATAACCTAAAAATTAAGGGTGTCAAATCGTATTGGATGCCAGGGATTGATAAATAGAATATACGAAAATTAACATTGAAAATGTTCGGTGTTACATAAAACTCTTTGTATGTGTTACAAGGTATGACAGAATTGTATATTTCCATGTTTTTAATATTTTAATTAATCTACTATCTAATAATAGTATTCAAATTTATTCTATTCTAATGCTTATAAATTATTTTAAAATGAAATTCTAGACTTGTAACGTAGGCAAATTATTGTACACGCGTCAATAATAAATTGCCTACGTTACATATCTACGACTTTATAATTCTTACAGGTTTTTCTTTTATATACGAAAGATTACTTCTAAATATATTTAGTTCTTAATAAATCTACTATAATAATAGTATTCAAGTTCATTCTAATGTTTCTAAATTATTTTAAAATAAAATTTGAGACACAATGAAATGTTCAGGTATATACCAAGTACTAGTATCGTTTTCTTAGATTTCAAGAGAGCATTTGAAACAATAGATAGGAAGCGACTACTTATAAAACTCAGAAATTATGGTGTGGAGGGTACAGTACTAAATTGGTTTACTAGTTACCTGAATAAAAGAACCCAGAAAGTAAAGATTGGAGATAAATTATCGGATACTCTATCTATTGAAACAGGGGTACCACAGGGTAGTATTTTGGGACCTCTGCTTTTTGTGTTGTATATAAACGATATTGGAGACTGCTTAAGTCACTGCAAATTCCATCTATTTTCAGATGATACTATTATATACAGAACATCAGTAGACATAATAAAAGCAACAAATGAATTTAATAGCGACTTAATTAATTTAAACAATTGGTTACAGGATAATAGTTTGAAAATTAATACAACCAAAACAAAAGCAATGATAATAAGCAGAAAAGATCAGTCCATAGAAAATAATACAATTAAATTCAATAATAGCCCCATAACATATGTCAATACAATAAAATACCTAGGAGTTCAATTAGATAAACGATTACAGTTCAATGAACATATAGATTATACATGTAAAAAAATAGGAAAAAAGTTAGGAGTATTAAGACGAAGTAGTTATTATATGTCGCAAGCTACCAAAAAAACAATATATAACACTATTATACTACCACATTTTCACTTTGCAGGATCTATTCTTTATCTTGCAAATAGTGGATCTTTGAATAGACTCCAAATATTGCAAAATAAAGGAATGAGAATAATTTTAAATTGTAATAAATATACAAGTATAAGAACGATGTTAGAACAACTAGATTGGATAAACATAGAGAATTTTCTAAAATTTAAGGCATTCATTTTTATTCACAAAGTTTACACTGGGAAGATGCCCAAATACTTTGATGAAAGTATCATCACTAATGCAGACATCCATACGTACAACACAAGAGGCAGAGGAAATATTTTTCTACCATTCAAAAACACAAAGGCAGGACAGAATTCACTCTTTTTTAAAGCTGCTCAAGAACACAACAAGCTATCAATAAAAATAAAAGAAGAAGAAAATATTAATAAGTTTAAATCAAAGTTGCTAGATTACTTGAAGAGTCTTCAGAAATAGTCGTAGTGTATGGGCTGTGCATTGTGTGTATATATTATTAATTGTTCCTATATGTATAAATACAAATTTTAAATAAGTATTATTACCTTTTTAGTTATTGTTTTTTTGCATAAATGTATAAGTATTGTTGTATTATGGATTTATTATTTTTACATAGATATTTAAGTATGGTTTTAGACTGATTTTATTAAAGTAGTAAAAAGATTATATGTTAAGTATTATTATGTGATAAATTTATTATACATACACAATTTATAGATTAAGGATGATCAAATGTTTATTTTATATATATATATATATATAGATATACATATATTTTTCTATGTTATTATATAGCAAAGATGCTCAATAAAGATTATTATTATTATTATTATATAATTGCGCACCTAGTTTGTAAGAGCATTAGTTATTGATAATGAGTGCTTAGCACTCGAAATGTACACATAAAAATAAAAGTGAAGTAAGGAATAAAAACAGTTTTTTCATTGTGATTAAATACTCCACATAACTCAAATCAAACAATAAGTAAAATTTGAGACTTGTAACGCAGGCAACTTATTATACATGCGTCAATAAGAAATTGCCTACGGTATATTTCTATGATTTTATAATTCTTAAAGGTGTTTCTGTTATATATGAAAGATTACTTGTAATTATGTTTGGTTTTTAATTAATTTACTATAATAATAGTATTCAAGTGTATCCTAATATTTTTAAATTATTTCAAAATGAAATTGTAGACGTGTGACATAGGCAACTAAATATGCAGGAGTGGCAATAAATTGCATACCTTATATTCTTAGGATTTTATAATTATTACATGTTTTAATTTTATATAATTAAATATAATTGAATATGAAGGATTGCTTGTAATTATATTAATTTCTTAATTTTGTATGTAAACTGTATGAACGTAAGCTTTATTAAGTAACCTTACATTTCCAATAAAAACTAGTTAACATTTATTATAACAATTGAATGGAACTGTCAAAAATAATCCCTTAAATATTTATTTATAGCGACAGAATCTTTCTTTAAATTAAATTAAAAATATTTAAAATTATTGCATTGATTACTTTTTCTTTTTCAGATTTTTAGACATGGAGATAGGACACCGGATTCGTCGACAATTTACCCAAAGGATCCATACATCAACGAGACATTCTTTCCTTATGGATTAGGACAGCTTACGTTGGTAAATATTATTATCTAAGACACGACAATAGTAGGTTATTTAATCGTGTTTCAACTAATCTTTAAACAAATTAAACCAGACAGTATTTGAATTATTCGTGTTTATGAAAGCCTGAATATTTGCATTTGCCGACGCGAAGTAAATTTACTCAGCGTCGGCAATTCCAAACATTCAGACTAAACACGAATAATCCTCTAATATGGATTATTCGTGTTTCGTCTGAAAACACGAATAATCCATATTAGATAATTGGGTTATTATTCTGTTGTGCGACAAAACAGAAATAATCCCCATTGAATAACGAATTACCCAACTGTCCCAAAAATTCGCATCTAATCCACATATCCATAACATATTAATTTCTTATTATTATCATTATATGAATACGTACTCTTAATTTTGTAAAACGTGTTTAACGTTAATAAATAAATAAATAAATAAACAAACATCCTCAATCACCTCTGTCTAGTACGAAACCCAAACATTTCCCCTAAATTCAACAACCCAGAAACCACCATTTATCAATTCATCTCATTACATCCCACTGAGCAAACTCGTTTAGGTAATGTTTCATCAACATTAAAATAACGTTTAATGTTGATAAAACGTTGTGTGTTTGTTTTTTGCTCCGTGGGATCATAACGTGAATCATAACTAACCGATCAGACAAGAAACAAAGGCTGAAAGACTGACGGTCGATAGACTAGTAAATTACTAGCGACGGCTCGCAGCCTAACTTCAGGGTAAGCCAAAGTAATATGTACCCGTTATTGAAAGGTGACCTTGTTGTGCAATTCCTTGTATTTATAAAGCGCGATCCCAACCTCAATTTTTCTGTGCCTTGGCGCTGTGGTCGACCCTGAAGTTAGCCTGCGAGCCGTCCCGGCTAGTAATCAAATATACAGAGAGTTTTATGTAACACCGAACATTTTCATAACGAGAATTAGTATCCATATGCATACGTTGCACATTTTCCGATGCTCAGTTTATTAAAAGAAATCAATTTGAAGCTTTAAGCGAGTGTTTTCCACTCCCAGACTAAGCATGAAGTAAAATTTCGAGTTTAGAAAAGCCTGAAAATTTGGTTTGGTCGCGTAGCGCGAAGCGCGGAGCGGCCAAACCAAATTTTCAGGCTTTTCTAAACTCGAAATTTTACTTCATGCGCCACCGGTACAAAACACTGACATATTACGAAGTTTAAAACACACAGCTAAACTTTACATTGAATCAGTGTTTTGTACCGGTGGCGCATGAAGTAAAATTTCGAGTTTAGTAAAGCCTGAAAATTTGGTTTGGCCGCTCCGCGCTTCGCGCTGCGCGACCAAACCAAATTTTCAGGCTTTTCTAAACTCGAAATTTTACTTCATGCTAGGCCTGGGAGTGGAAAACACTCGCTTAAAGCTTTAAATTAAATTCTTGTAATAAATCGAGCATCGAAAAATGTGCAGCAAATGCATATGGATACTTAAAAGAAACATTCTCGTAATGAAAATGTTCGGTGTTACATAAAACTCTCTGTATAACAAATTGTACAATAAAGATGTTTGTTTTTATAAATTACTATTTAACCCAATTATCTAGTATGCTGTTCATTGTTTTAGCAAGGCAAACAGAATGCGTATCATTTGGGAGAACTCCTTCACCAGCGCTATAAGAATTTCATTCCGTTTTACTCGCCATTCTACGTGGATTCATTCAGTTCAAACTACCCCAGGACACAAATGTCCCTTCAGGCTGTTCACGCTGGATTGTTCCCATCAACAAAAGAAAGTGAGCTGAAGCAAGGATTAAAATGGCAACCGGTATCTTACACGTATTTTAGTTCAGCTGAAGATTACGTAAGTATTATTATTGTTTCGATCGATATTAATTGTCTAAGTAGTCCTATTAATTAAGACTTATTGTTTGCAATTTATACCATTATTATGTTTTATGTCTTTTAGCTCATTGCAACATATCGATCGTGTGATTTGCTTTACTGGATTACCGATGATATCGAAAAGACCCCAGAGTATGTGGAAATCTTAAATGAATTTAAACCATTATACGAGTATTTGTCCAATCACACCGGTTGGGAGGTCAATAATACTAGATTTAGTTTCTTCACGTACAACGCATTAAAAACAGAGGTAGGTACCAACTGAGCTAACACATTTACGTACCCACTGAGCAAACACAATTAAGTAATGTGTCATCAACATTAAAACAACGTTTAATGTTGCTACAATGTTCATATAACGTTATTTGTTTGTGTGGATAATGTTTGATCAACATTAAAATAAAGTTGCTACAATGTTTGTTTGTTTTTTGCTCAGTGGGTACATTTGAGAAAAACGCCATATGCATAAAAATGCCTAAAATAGAAACGAGTGCTATTTATTTTGTTCTAAATGCAGCAAGAGTGGGGATTGACATTACCAGAATGGACTGCTAAAGTTTATCCAGAACCTCTAAAGTCAGCGGCATCCTGGTTTTGGAGACTAATTTCAAGCACAACAGAGTTGAGAAAAATATCAATTGGTAAGTGCCGCATGTAACAATATTACACTTAATAAAACTATTCGTGATTTATTGTATGTTCTTTAATGACGTAAATATCTAGATAGATAGATAGATATTCGTAGGGGTAGCCTTATGCAGACCTTTTCAGATCTATTGTGGATCCCTAGACGATGTGCTCGAGCTTCGCCTCTTCGATTAGCCCTATTAACCCTAACAGTGAGCCTTGGATGTAGCTCTCTGCGCTTGGTTTAGTGTTGCCCAGCTTTAGGTATCTAACCCTTGGTAGGGCCTCACATTAGCACAGGATGTGGAGAGGATCACCCTCTTCTTCCTGGTAGAATCTACATATTGTATCCTCTGCCAGACCTATTTTGCTCATGTTTGTTGAGCCTACAGTGTCCTGTCAGTAGACGTACTATACCGTTAACCGTTAACCTTCCAGCACTCTTCTTTTTGTAAACACGACAATCTGTGTTTTTTCGGGATTGACCGTCAGTCGTTCCCGTCGACACCAATTGTCTTCTATGTTTAGGGTCCTTTGTGTTTGTTGTGAGATAACTCCTGCGAACCGGCCTCTGATGACTATAGCCAAGTCATCCGCACACCCTAGGCCGTGGATGCCTTCTTCGGACAGTTTCCTTAGTAAGTTGTCCACTAGAGTTGCCCATAGCAGTGAAGATAGAACACCTCCCTGCGGGCAGTCTCCTGCGGCTCTAGCTTCAATGGTGTGCCCTCCTAGAGTGGATATAATTATCCTTTCCTCCAGGCTAGCCCCTATCCATTGGTAGAGGCTTGGCGGGACGCCTTTTCTTGCTTGTGCCTCTACAAGCGAGTTTCTTATGACATTGTTGAACGCCCTTGCTATATCTAGGAATCTGACCATAGCTATCTCTTTGTCCTCCACTGACTTTGTGCGCCGAGTCCGTAGACTTTCCTGGCTGGTAAGCGATTACTGAGGGGATCTTTCCCCAGTATCTCGTCTCGTAGGTATCTGTCGACCAGTCACTCCATTGTTTTCAGTAGGACTGAGGAGAGGCTGATAGGTCTGTAAGACTTTGGTGTTAGATCTGCTATTCTACCTACCTTGGGCAGTAGATTACCCTTACAATTTGCAACGCCCTTGGTACGTGTCCCCATGCCAGATAGGCTTTGAAGATCTTTGACAGATGCGGCACCAGCTCCTCTATGCCCTTCTGTAGCAGGATGGGATAAATCCCATCCATCCCAGCGGACTTATAAGGTTGGAACCTGCTTATGGCCCATCTGATTCTGCTTGGTCTTGTGATCTCTGTTGCTAACCTCCAATCATCTCGGTCTGGCTTTTTTCGCCTTTGGCCGGGATTGTCGCGTATACCCTTCTCTGACAGGATTGTTGAGGCTGCAAAGTAGACTTTTAGTAATTCCTTGAGACTTTCCTCCTTTGTTTCAGTATAGGTCCCGTCAGATTTTCTGAGGAAACCTACCTCTTTTGCAGCACTTCCATCCTTTGCCAGGACTTTGTGGATTCTCGATCATGTCGGAGTGTCGATAAAATCTTCTCAGAACTTTCTCCACGAGTCTCTTCTGGCTTTTCGGATTACTTTGTTGTAATGCGTAAGCTTTTCCTTATAGGTGTCCCAATTCTGTGTGTTTTTGGCCCTATTGAATAGTCTTCGAACCTGGGCTCTTAGCTTCTCAAGGTTCTTGTTGCACCAGATTGTTCGGCAGCCCCTGTGTCGGGTTGTTTTTCCCAAGTATGCCGTCTTAATGGCGTGATTTACTTGTTCCGCTGCCAGTTCTAATCCCTCCACCTCTTCGAAAGGCCCAGAGGCCACACGACCCACCGACCCCATACCATAACCAACCCCTCCACCTCACTCACCGGTACAGTTTCTCCCCGGAGATCCTCCCTGAGGGATTCTTTATATTCTTCCCAGTTTGTCTCTCTGGGATTTCTATACTTACCCTCCGTGTGAGATGTGTCCAGGTCGAAACGTTAATATCCAACATAAACATATTGTTTTCTCCCCGGAGAGCCTCCCTGAGGTATTCTTTATATTCTTCCCAGTTTGTCTCTCTCTAGGGTTTCTATACTTACCCTCCATGAGAGATGTGTCCAGGTCGAAACGTTAATATCCAACATTAACATATTGTTTTCTCCCCGGAGAGCCTCCCTGAGGGATTCTTTATATTCTTCCGTTTGTCTCTCTAGGGTTTCTATACTTACCCTCCGTGAGAGATGTGTCCAGGTCGAAACGGTAATATCTAACATAAACATATTATTTCAGGTAATTTAATCAAGAAAATAATCTTGGATTCCGAAGCTAAAGCCCACGGCACATTAAAACCAGCGGAAAGAAAGATGTTCCTCTATTCTGGACACGATTTCACAGTTGTGCCAATTTTATCGGCCCTCGGACATTACAATGGAGAGCAATTACCATACACCACACATGTCATCTTCGAGTTACATAAAATAAACAACGTATACGGTTTTAAAGTAAGCGATATTTAAAATAACCAACTTAAAAATAAGCAATATTCACACAGAATTGAATTATTTTCATTTTGTTTACAGATATTTGTTCAAGACTACAAACAAGATGAGCCTCGCTTGCTCAAAATTCACGACTGTGACGAGTTTTGTCCGATTGATCAATTCAAGGCAATGTTCGAGGATCATTTTCCCGGTTCAGAATGGTGCAGTGTTGAACGCTAACAACATACAACACACAAAATTGTACTTTTTGTCCGCATTATTTACATATTTGTATCAAGTATGTAATCAACTTTTTAAATAAAATTTAAAAAATATTGCTGACCAGATAGAATGATCATACTTCTTTTAAGTATACATACTCCAATCAATATATTGTCAATTTTTAGATATTTGTCGTATTTAAAAGAAGTTCGAATCGGAGCTTTAAAGGAGTGTTTTCCACTACCGGACTAAGCTTGAAGTAACATTTCGAGTTTAGATAAGCCTGAAAATTGAATCGCCAGGTTGATGTGGGAGTGTGGGGATGGCCTGATAGTCTGGCCGACCCACTAAAAACCTCCTAAGCTGAAAAGAGTCCCTTAGGGCATTACTTCAAAGAAGGTCAGCTACGACGTATTGGTATCCGCCGCGTACTTGTTCCTGGCTACACTAATTCGTGTCTCTATCACTGGGGTCTATGTGTCTGTATCACTGGGGTCGTGCGTTTTAGTCGCGAGAGACGTGTTTGGGTGTGCCACTGGGGTCATGTGTCTTTAGTCACCGGGGTCGTGTGTGTCTATATCACTAGGGTCTTGGGTGTGTTTGTCGCGCGTTTATGGTATTTTGTCTCACTTGATGTCTTTTAGTGTTGTGGTGTCGCCTGAACAAGAATAATCCGGACGGCGGGGAGAGATAGGAAGGTTGCCGTGGACACAAAAATAATAAAATAATTTTAGAGAATAACGCGTGCTAACGTTCGTTTTTGTACGTGACATAGTTAAGTATAAATAAAACTCCCCAAGTACCTGCATTTCTTGTGTTTTCCTGTGGTAAGATTCATAGTATAACGACGGAATCAAATGCACCTAAAACTGCAACCAAATGCACCTATGACCGCCGTTATAGTGTCATCGTCTTTCGTCTTTAGGACAGTCCTGGCGAAGTTTTCAATCGCACTCCAGTTCTCCTCTGTTTGCAACATGACTTTGATGGTGTTGTCTGTTTCGAGTCTACCTGTGACAAGTTCTAGGTTCAACCTCTCTCTAGTCCACCTGGGACAGCGGAAGACTGTGTGCCGGGCCGTGTCATCTTCTTCTTGGCAGTACCCGCACTGTGGTGATTCGGCTTTCCCGATGCGGTGGAGGTAGTGTTGGAAACACCCGTGCCCTGTTAGTAATTGGGTGACATGGTGCGTGCAGAAGGGGCTCACTATCAATCCCAACAAGACTGTAATTGTCCCATTTACAGGTCGTAAAAAATTAAATCTTAAGGCACTAACCATGAATGGGACACTCATTGGGCTTTCCAACACAGTTAAATATCTCGGCTTCACCTTTGACCAGAGGCTAAACTGGAAAACCCATGTAGATAACATCACTGCCAAAGCAGTAAGGGCAACATGGGCTTGCCGCAGGCTATTTGGCAAAAGATGGGGTTTACACCCCAAGATGATATACTGGCTTTTCATTAAGGTGATAAGACCAATAATCAATTATGGTTCTGTTGTCTGGTGGACAAAGACAACGGAGATCACAACCCAAGCAAGGCTCAGCAAGGTCAACGGCTGGCACGTTTGGGCATCACAGGGGCTATGAACACCTGCCCCACTGGAGCAATGGAGGCTATGCTAAATCTCACACCTCTGCATCTGCACGTGAAAAGGGAAGCAGCACTAGACGCATTAAGAATAATCCAGACAGACATACCAAAATATGGATACTTTAACGGGCACCTAAAAATCCTCAACACTGTGTGTGAAAGAGCGATATACATGCCCAAAGACTACATGTCAACTGACTACGACTTCGACACAACGATTGAAGTGGCCATCCATGGCCGCCATGATGTTGGAGCGAAGATTAAGCAGTTACAAGGCTCCTCGATAGTTTGGTTCACTGACGGATCCAAAACTGAGAACGGAGTCGGAATCGGTATCACTGGCCCTCGATTCGAGTTATCAAAGGCCTTGGGACGATCCCCATCGATATCTCAGGCTGAACATATGCGCCCACATATGTTTAGACAGGGGATACAACAAACAGAGGGTTTGCATCTGCTCAGACAGTCAAGCTGCATTAAAGGCAATAAAATCGCCTACATGCAAGTCTAAATCTGTCTGGGAGTGCAAGCTATCCCTAAAGCAGCTGGCTAGGAACAACAGAGTCAAACTAGTCTGGGTTCCGGGACACGCAGGGATCAAAGGAAATTGCCGACAACCTTGCCAAGGAAGGGCCAAAAACTCCATTTGTCGGACCAGAACCTTACAGTGGAGTAACTAAAGTCCGCATCAAGGGGATGATCCGGGAATGGGAAGATGCTGCCAAAAGTGCTCACCTGAGAAACACACCTGGTCTGCGGCAGGCGAAAAGGTTCATCGCCTTCTCTGCCGTAGGAGCCGGACAGTTTTTCAGGTTAAGCAAGGGCAACCTAAGGCTCATAACCGGCCTTCTAACTGGACACTGTCCTCTGAAGTACCACCTCACCAAGATGGGTCAAACAACTGATGCCAACTGCAGGTTCTGCAACGAGGCACAAGAAACAGCAGAGCACATACTTTGTGAATGCCCTGCCTTGTTCCTTCAAAGAGGGAACTAACTGTCATCGGCCACTTTAAACACCGAGGAATTGGTACACATTAACCCTCAAGTTATAGTAGACTTCATAAGAAGTCTAGATATTGAGGGACTCAAGTAGGTCAGGGATAGTTACAAAAGATCTTTTAGGTCGACGTAACTTCAAAAGGCCCAGAGGCCCGACGACCCACCGACCCCATAACATAACATAACATAACATAGTAATTGGGTGAAGAAATAGGATGTCGACCCGTGCTTCCTCTTAAACCATGTTGCCACGCGTGGTATAAGGGTCTTTGTCCACCCGGTATTCGTGTCCCATCTTTCCTGCCACCGCGTCATCGCCCTCTCCTCTGTCCGTATTTTTGCTTCGTTTGGCGTTGCTCCGCTCTATATCTATTCGTAGACCTCGCTACGCTGCCGCACTGCCAGGTCCGCCGGGATGAGGCCGGCGTTGCTCCGCTTTTTATCTCTTCGTAGACCTCGCTACGCTGCCGCACTGCCAGGCCCGCCGGGATGAGGCCGGAGAGGACTTCTGCTGCGTTCGTCGAAACGGTGCGGTAAGCCCTGCAGATCCTCAGCGCGCCGGTCCTCGTTGCCCTCCGTAGGATGATTCGGTTTCTAGATGCCTCTGTACACGAAGCCCACGCCAGTGCGGCATATAGTAGCTTGGCCCTCGAGGCAGTGGCAATCATTCGTCGCCTGCCCTCGCCCGGGCCCCCGAGGTTTGGCATAATTTTTGCTTCGTTTTGGAGGCGGCCGATGCTGCTCGGGCCGCCTGAGAACTACAGCGCGGGTTTGCTTCTAGAGATATTCCCAGGTATCCCATTTCTTTTTCGATCCGTATCTCTGTTCCCCCGGGGATGTGTAGGGTTTCGTTGGGCGATTTTCCCGCTCTACTTGTGAATAGAAAGACCGCTGCTGTTTTGTGGACTGCGACCTCTAGTCCCGTCGTCTTCATCCACTGCATTATTTTCTGGAGTGCCTTATTTAGGGTCGATTTCAGGGAGTTCAGGTCCCTGTGCGATGCAATCAGCGCCAGGTTATCGGCGAAGGCGACTGTATTTGCTCCGGTCGGCAGTGGCAGTCGGAGGACCCCATGTTCCATAAGGTTGGGCCTGCGACCTCTAGTCCCGTCGTCTTCATCCACTGCATTATTTTCTGGAGGGCCTTATTTAGGGTCGATTTCAGGGAGTTCAGGTCCCTGTGCGATGCAATCAGCGCCAGGACATCGGCGAAGGCGACTGTATTCGCTCCGGTCGGCAGTGGCAGTCGGAGGACCCCATGTTCCATAAGGTTGGGCCTAGTACGGAGCCTTGCGGTACCCCCTGGCTGAGCTATCTACTGACCTGTGTGCCCTTTGTGTTGTAGAGTAGAACCCTCTCGGACAGGTACCCTTTCACTATCTTTATAAGGTAGCCTGGGAGCTTTCTTTGTGCGGCCGCTTCTATCTCACCCCACGGGATAGTATTAAAGGCAGTTGTTACGTCTATTGTCACCATGATGCAGTGCATTCGCTTTCTTAGTTCATGGACTAGTTTGTATACTTTAATCTGTGAACTCTAATCTGTGGACTTTATCTTGTCTGTAAACTGTAATCTATGGACTCTATCTATTCTGTCGACTGTATCTAATCTATAGACTTTAGTCTGTGGACTATCTAGTCTGTAGACTTTATCTAATCTGTAGACTCTAGTCTGTGGGCTCTATCTAGTCTGTAGACTTTATCTAATCTGTAGACTCTAGTCTGTGGGCTCTGTCTAGTCTGTGAGTGTGAGTTTAAAGTTCAATTTGAAGCTTCAAACAAGTGTTGTCCACTCACAGACTAAGCATGAAGTAAAATTTCGAGTTTAGAAAAGGCCGGTGAAAATTTGTCTCGGGTCGCGCAGCGACCCGAGACAAATTTTCTGGGCTTTTCTAAACTCGAAATTTTACTTCATGCGCCACGCGTATAAAACACTAAAATATTGTGAAATTCATGTATATCCGAATTTCGCTTAAAATCTGTGTTTTATAAACGTGGCGCATGAAGTAAAATTTCGAGTTTAGAAAAGCCCGGAAAATTTGTCTCGGGTCGCTGCGCGACCCTCGACTAATTTTCACCGAGCTTTTCTAAACTCGAAATTTTACTTCATGCTTAGTCTGGGAGTGGACAACACTCTTTTAAAGCTTCAAATTGAACTATTTAAAAAAAACAACGAATGTCAGAAAATTTACAGCTTATGCATGTTTACCTAAAGTTTACCATGAATTAACCACATTTAAATTCAGCGCGCATTTGTGACGTAAGTGATCTTTATCCCTACTCCAAAATCCTGGATTCTGTCGATCCTTCTTACCGCATACTCGACCGTCCTTGGTCTTAGGCTACAATTTTAAAATTGTGGACTCTATCTAGTCTGTATACCAGTCTCTGAACTCTATCTTGACTGTTTGTTGTCTCTAGTCTGTGAACTCTAGTCTGTGGACTCTATCTAGTCTGTAAACTAGTTTTTAGACTCAATTTAGTCTGTAGACTTTAGTATGTGGACTCTATCTAGTCTATAGACTCTAGTTTGTGGATTCTATCTAGTCTGTAGGCTGTATCCAGTCTGTGGACTCTAGTTTGTGGATTCTATCTAGTCTGTAGACTTCATCTAGTCTGTAGAAGGTAAACTCTATCTAGTCTGTGGACTCTGTCTAGTCTATAAACTAGTTTGTGGTCTTTATCTAGTCCCTAGACTAATTTGTAGACTCTATTTGGTCTGTAGATACTATCTAGTCTGTATACTCTAGTCTGTAGACTCTATTTAGTCCTTAAACTCGTCTGTGTACTCTATCTAGTCTGTAAACTAGTTTTTAGACTCAATTTAGTCTTAGACTTTAGTATGTGGACTCTATCTAGTCTATAAACTCTAGTTTGTCGATTCTACCTAGTCTGTAGGCTGTATCCAGTTTGTAGACTGTAGTTTGTGGATTCTATCTAGTCTGTAGACTTTATCCAGTCTGTAGACGGTAAACTCTATCTAGTCTGTGGACTGTCTAGTCTATAAACTAGTTTGTGGTCTCTATCCAGTCCCTAGGCTCTAATTTGTAGACTCTATTTGGTCTGTAGATACTATCTAGTCTGTAAACTCTAGTCTGTGGACTCTATTTAGTCCTTAAACTCGTCTATGGACTCTATCTAGTCTGTAAACTAGTTTTTAGGCTCAATTTAGTCTTAGACTTTAGTATGTGGACTCTATCTAGTCTATAAACTCTAGTTTGTCGATTCTATCTAGTCTGTAGGCTGTATCCAGTTTGTAGACTCTAGTTTGTGGATTCTATCTAGTCTGTAGACTTTATCTAGTCTGTAGACTTTATCTAGTCTGTAGACGGTAAACTCTATCTAGTCTCTGGACTCTGTCTAGTCTATAAACTAGTTTATGGTCTCTATCCAGTCCCTAGACTCTAATTTGTAGACTCTATTTGGTCTGTAGATACTATCTAGTCTGTATACTCTAGTCTGTAGACTATTTAGTCCTTAAACTCGTCTGTGGACTCTGTCTAGTCTGTAGACTCTAGTCTGGGAAGTCTATGGACTAGACTATAATATGTAGGCTTATTTCTAGACTCTAATACCTAGACTCTAGTCTGTAAACTCTGTATTCTAGATACCCTATACTCTAGACTTTGAACAGTCGACCCAGACTCTAAAATCTGCACTTTGGACATCAAGCAGTGGACTCATGTAGATTGTAAACTGGAGTCTTTAAACAGCCTGGACAAGTCTGTGGACTCTAGTCTAGAAACTAAAGTCTAGTCTGTAGACTAGGCTGTAGTGCAGTCGACTTATGTAGACTCTAAACTAAAATCATATTCATCTACCTGATGAAGCCACTGTGTGGTGAAACAATTGTTGTAGTACAATAAATATTATTTTGAAACCTAAACATATTAAGTGTGTTATTAAAGTGATATTATGGAGTTTCAACAACTAATAGCCTCAGCTATACAATAACTAAAATCATTTGACAACCTAGACTCTAGTATGTTTACTCTAGTCTGTAGACTCTACTCTGTAGACTAGGCTGTAGATTCTGGTTTATAGTGCAGTCGACTTATCTATACTCTAAACTGAAGTCTTTAAACAGCCAGACTAGTCTGTTGACTCCAACCTATAGACTCAATTATGTAGACTCTTGCCTGTAGACTTTAATTTGGAGTGAAGGAATAATAGTGTTTTTTATTGTGATAATTTGTCGATTTGTGTAATTATTCATTTTGTTGATTTCTGTAAAACTTTGTACTAATTCTTTTTATTATTTGACATTTCGTAATACAATTGCGACCAAACAAAAGCATGCTACTTGCCTACTAAAATTCAATTGCGACTTATGCGCGAATTATTCCCTGCGACGAAAAACGAATCTTCGAAATAATTCGAAAACTATTTGCTTTAGGAGTATAGTTGTATAATACTTTTTTGTAGGAAATAATCCCCCAAATCGTACCATGTAATAAAAAATGGGACATTCTATTTAAAAAATTAAATTACTAGATATTGAAGAGGGCACTTAGATATTGAAGAGGGCACTTAGATATTGACATTTTAAGAACACTTATTGTCAAAATTGACAATTTTCAACTAATTTACTCATAGAGGCATTCTCTAGGTACAAGTAGAGATATAAATCATATTTATATCTTATTCTTAATAAAAGTTATAGACAGATTGTCTTTTAGAGGTCAAAATTTTAGAAATATTTTTTTTTCTTGAAAAGTGTAAGAGATAAGTATACATATGTTCGAATAAAATATGTTGCAATTTAAACGAGGAATTCTAAAAATTACTAATAGATAGGGTGTTCCATTTAAAATAACAAACGTGGTGCTACTTCCGGTGGAACCGGAAGTGATATAAAGTTGAAAATATTTCAAATGAGGAGAATTAATTTAACCGTATGACAAGGATTTTTTTCAAATTTTTAGTGCAACGTCAACCCCTTAAACTTTTAACGAACGGTTTAGCGTAGACACCCTGTATGTATTGCACCTAAACCTTATGCGACACTCTTTATATGGAAAAATAACTTAATTGATTTAAATATTACCATTATTCCATTTCTAAAATATGTATAGGGTGTATCGACGAGGATGATAAGTTTTATAGCTCAACTTACCATCCTCGTCGATACACCCTGTACATATTTTACTTATTCATGGTACCCAACTAGGGATACTTTTTATTTTGCTGCTTTCTGTATTGTATTATTTATCATTTGAAATAAAACAACACAGTTAGGAGGGTTTCACTTTTATTGTTGAACACTGCAACATGTTTCACCACACAGTGGCTTCATCAGGCAGGCAGGAGTGTGGGGATTGCCCTAAGGTATACGTTGGACAAACTGGACGTAGCTTCCCAGATCGCATTTCAGAACATCAAAAATGCTTTCAATTTAAAAAAAACCTCCTCAACCTACGCCAATAATTTAATCGAATACCAATATAACTTTAACCCTAAATTCAAAATTTTGCACGAATGTAACAAAAGTCGTAAATTAAACTTATTAGACGAATTAGAAATTAATAAATATAACAAAAAATGACCAAATAGAAGTAAACAATTCACCCTTAATCAATATTTAGTCGCTCAAAATTGTTTGTATTAGTTTCAGCCTAATTACCTCATTACCCCCCCCCCCCCCTGCTCCTATTAACTTAATTGCATTAGTATATAAGCTTTTACCTGTACTTTGTCAAATCATTATTTCATCTGCCTGATGAAGCCACTGTGTGGTGAAACATGTTGCAGTGTTCAACAATAAAAGTGAAACCCTCCCAACTGTGTTGTTTTATTTCAAATGGTATTATGGAGTTTCATCATGTATCCGCCTCATCAATTAAATATTGTATTATTTATTTATATGATATTATTTTGAATGTTTATATTTATGTATTGGCCATCCGTTTTAATAAAGATTAAAGTTTAGAAATGGAATAATTGTTGTTATTCGGAATGATTAGAAATAAAACATGAAATGATAAAATAGCCCGTCGAATTGTGCGGTGCAGGTGACGATTGAGGTCATACAGCGGAAATAGAAACGGGCAGGGCCTACGGCCCGCGGGCGCCCACGGAAACGCCCGATCGGTGCCCGCTCAATAATCCAGGGGCACCTCCCAGCCAGACGGGCGCGGGCCTGCCTGGCACACAATCATCACGTGCACGTTTCCAACGCAATAAAAACATGCCGAAAAATAAAACGACGAAAATGCGGATGAAAGAAAAAAGGAACATACACGAACACTGGCTGCAGCGGTACTTTTTCTATCAGCAGGACAACGTACTCACGTGTCTCATTTGCAAGAAAAACATACGCGTGCCAAAGAAATACAACATTCAGCGGCACTACGAGACTTACCACAACAAATTTGAGCAGCTGCATCCGGATGAAAGAAAGTTGAGACTGACGGAATATATGAACACAATGATGGAGGAATTGCAAAATGCACAAATCGATGTAAGTAACAATATTATTTAATATCCACGTTATAAAAACACAAACTAGGGATACTTATGCACTGCTCCAAGAAATTAACGCACCGCCTTACAATTCCTCTTCTTTTTGCAAACTATTCACAATTTCTTAAAAACAAACCCTTTACGGCAAATGTCACTTTACTTACATTTTATGTGCTGTTTAAACAACTGCAACCGATTAAAATAAACACAAGAGTCAAAGCATTCTTCGATATTTCAAAGTCCGTAACGTGAAATACACAAAATGGTGCGCATTTCGGAAATTTTCGAGAAATGCAGATGGCGCGTTGATTTCTTGGAGCAGTGTATTTTGGCACTTGATTATTATATACAGGGTGCTCCAAGGTCGTAGCCAGAAGACAAATCGGGGGGGGGGGGGGGGAGTTTTAATGGTAAAAATATTGTTTTTGCTCTTACAGACCCAATAAGCATAAAACAAACAAATCAACATTGTAACAACATTAAATGTTGTTTTAATGTTGATAAAACATTACTTAAACGTATTTGCTCAGTGGGGAGCCGCTTTTACATACATACAAAAATTGAACATTGAACATTGTTAGCTACTTTATTTTTTTAATTAAAATCAACTCTATACCATTCCAAGTTGACACTTAACAATTTCCATTAGCCAGAAAACAAATCGCTTTTACATACAAAAATTGAACATTGAAGAACATTGTTACCTACTTTATTTTTTTAATAAAAATCAACTCTATACCATTTCAAGTTGACACTTAACAAATTCCATTAGGTAGTAATCAAAATCAAGTTGTCTCTAATCAAATGCGCAGCGACCCGAGGCAAATTTTCTGGGCTTTTATAAACTCGAAATTTTACTTCATGCGCCACGCGTGTAAAACACTGATTTCATGCTCGAAAGATCGAATATACATAAATTTCACAATATTTTAGTGTTTTATACGCGTGGCGCATGAAGTAAAATTTCGAGTTTAGAAAAGCCCAGAAAATTTGTCGAGGGTCGCGCAGCGACCCTCGACAAATTTTCTGGGCTTTTCTAAACTCGAAATTTTACTTCATGCTTAGTCTGGGAGTGGAAAACACTCGCTTAAAGCTTTAAATCGAGCTTAAAAAGGCAAGGAATATCTAAGGATTTACAGAAAATAATCTGAATTCGAAATACGTGCACCTAAAATAAAACCTCCATGTATGTTTCAGGACAGTATTAATCTTGATTGTTTTGAAATGCTGATGTCTTACTTTGGGCAAAAAAGTATGTTCCATATTCCCACACACTGCACCATAAACGCACAAGATTTAATAACTGACATATTTTATTTTGACGTTATATGTACCCTATTTACATTAGTCCTAATTTGCATTAGAACTACTAACCATCAAATTTGCCTTCAAATGGTTTATTACTCGGGCTTCTGCCGCCCCCCGGGGGGCGGCAATTTTACAAAACAATTTTAAACTTTGGACCTTAATAACGCCCTTATGCAATGAGCTACGTCGACTTTTTTGTTAGCAAACTGCAGTCCTTGACCTGCTCTACAAGAATTAAACCAGCCGCGCCGCCTCCGATCTTCAACTCGGGGGTGGCAACTGTTTTTTTAAAACAAAAATTTCCCTCAAGTTTGAAAAGCGATAGCGACCAAACGAAAGCTCCAAAAAAATATTCGATTTCAGAGTCTTGTAGCCCAATAAAAGGGCTTTCGATTGATGTACGAACTTTTTACCGGGGCCCCATTATGGGGCCCACAGCTAAGAAAATATCCGGTCCGGTCCTCCGCCATTTTGTTCGCATACGCGATGACTTATCCGATTGAAAAAAATACTCACAAGTAACCCAAAGATCACTTATTAGGGTGTGCTCTATGCGCTGATACTGAGGGGCCCGGGGGGCCCGTCAAAAATTCACAAAGTTCAATAATTTTCAACATTTTTAAAGTGTTATTTTTTAACGAAAAATCGAAGAAAAAAATTCACCATTCCCTGTGAGTTTATCGTAGAGGGCTGAAATTTTGATCGAATGTACTCTAGGATAGTACGGATCGCTTCTTATCTTGTGGATATTTGCTGAAATATTTAAGTTTATGTTGGCGCAGTCGTGAAAATCACGATAAATTACAATTTTTTTTTTTTACTTTCGTCATAATAATAATAGACCGATGGGAGTTGGACAACAAATGGGCAATAGGAATCTGCATAAATGCTGAAAATTTCATCGATCCAGCTCTATTAGGACGGAAATTGGTATTTTTTTCTGCGCTTCAAAACCGCTTTGTAGGCTAAAACGGCGAATTAAAAATACAATTATTATTTTTTAGCTCCGCTATTAATTATAGTACAACAATGGCAATTAGATCAATAAATAGGTAATACTAATCTCTATAAATGCTCAAAATTTCATTGATCTAGCTCAATTCAGATCGGAAATAAATTTTTTTTTGCTTTTTAAATTATTAAAAAAAACAATTTTTATTTTTAAAAAATTCACCATTCCCTGTGAGTTTATCGTAGAGGGCTGAAATTTTGATCGAATGTACTCTAGGGTAGTACCTTTTATACGCCCCGGATCGCTTCTTATCTTTTGGATATTTGCTGAAATATTTAAGTTTATGTTGGCGCAGTCGTGAAAATCACGAAAAATTACAATTTTTTTTTTTACTTTTTTCATAATAATAGTAGACCGATGGGAGTTGGACAACAAATGGGCAATAGGAATCTGCATAAATGCTGAAAATTTCATCGATCCAGCTCTATTAGGACGGAAATTGGTATTTTTTTCTGCGCTTCCAAACCGCTTTTCAGGCTAAAACGGCGAATTAAAAATACAATTTTTATTTTTTACCTCCGCTATTAATTATAGTACAACAATGGCAATTAGATCAATAAATAGGTAATACTAATCTCTATAAATGCTCAAAATTTCATTGATCTAGCTCAATTCAGATCGGAAATAAATTTTTTTTTGCTTTTTAAATTATTAAAAAAAACAATTTTTATTTTTAAAAAATTCACCATTCCCTGTGAGTTTATCGTAGAGGGCTGAAATTTTGATCGAATGTACTCTAGGGTAGTACCTTTTATACGCCCCGGATCGCTTCTTATCTTTTGGATATTTGCTGAAATATTTAAGTTTATATTGGCGCAGTCGTGAAAATCACGAAAAATTACAATTTTTTTTTTTTTACTTTCGTCATAATAATAGTAGACCGATGGGAGTTGGACAACAAATGGGCAATAGGAATCTGCATAAATGCTGAAAATTTCATCGATCCAGCTCTATTAGGACGGAAATTGGTATTTTTTCTGCGCTTCAAAACCGCTTTGTAGGCTAAAACGGCGAATTAAAAATACAATTATTATTTTTTAGCTCCGCTATTAATTATAGTACAACAATGGTAATTAGATCAATAAATAGGTAATACTAATCTCTATAAATGCTCAAAATTTCATTGATCTAGCTCAATTCAGATCGGAAATAAATTTTTTTTTGCTTTTTAAATTATTAAAAAAAACAATTTTTATTTTTAAAAAATTCACCATTCCCTGTGAGTTTATCGTAGAGGGCTGAAATTTTGATCGAATGTACTCTAGGGTAGTACCTTTTATACGCCCCGGATCGCTTCTTATCTTTTGGATATTTGCTGAAATATTTAAGTTTATATTGGCGCAGTCGTGAAAATCACGAAAAATTACAATTTTTTTTTTTTTACTTTCGTCATAATAATAGTAGACCGATGGGAGTTGGACAACAAATGGGCAATAGGAATCTGCATAAATGCTGAAAATTTCATCGATCCAGCTCTATTAGGACGGAAATTGGTATTTTTTTCTGCGCTTCAAAACCGCTTTGTAGGCTAAAACGGCGAATTAAAAATACAATTATTATTTTTTAGCTCCGCTATTAATTATAGTACAACAATGGCAATTAGATCAATAAATAGGTAATACTAATCTCTATAAATGCTCAAAATTTCATTGATCTAGCTCAATTCAGATCGGAAATAAATTTTTTTTTGCTTTTTAAATTATTAAAAAAAACAATTTTTATTTTTAAAAAATTCACCATTCCCTGTGAGTTTATCGTAGAGGGCTGAAATTTTGATCGAATGTACTCTAGAGTAGTACCTTTTATACGCCCCGGATCGCTTCTTATCTTTTGGATATTTGCTGAAATATTTAAGTTTATATTGGCGCAGTCGTGAAAATCACGAAAAATTACAATTTTTTTTTTTTTACTTTCGTCATAATAATAGTAGACCGATGGGAGTTGGACAACAAATGGGCAATAGGAATCTGCATAAATGCTGAAAATTTCATCGATCCAGCTCTATTAGGACGGAAATTGGTATTTTTTTTCTGCGCTTCAAAACCGCTTTGTAGGCTAAAACGGCGAATTAAAAATACAATTATTATTTTTTAGCTCCGCTATTAATTATAGTACAACAATGGCAATTAGATCAATAAATAGGTAATACTAATCTCTATAAATGCTCAAAATTTCATTGATCTAGCTCAATTCAGAACGGAAATATTTTTTTTGCTTTTTAAATTATTAAAAAAAACAATTTTTATTTTTTTTGCTATAGTATTTAAAACAGTGAAACAACTGCAATTGTACCAATAAATAGGAAATACAAATATGTATAAATACTGAAAATTTCATTCATCCAGCTCAATTTGGATAGGAGATAGATTTTTTTTTATTTTTCATATTAATTAAATAAATAAATTTTATTTTTTTGTTTCAGTATTTGATACAGTAGAATAATAAGAATTATACCAGTGGATGGGAAATATAAATTTGTATAAATGCTGAAAATTTCAATTATCTAGCTCAAGTAGGACCGGAGCAATAAATATTTTTTTCTTTTTAGCAATTCTGCAAAATTATTTTAGGCGCTGGCTATCAAAAGCCATGAGTGGGAAAAGGACAGACTTATGCGGGTTTCAATGTTAAATTTCGAATCAAGTACGTACCCCTTTAGATTTTTTTGAAAAAAAAAAACTTTTGTTAAATATATCAAAAAATTCCTTATTTTTTTCTATGACGTTTTTGTAGCAAGTGTTTAATTTTTTTCAACCGGAAGTATTTTTTTTATTAATTTAAATTTAAAAATAATTTAATTTTAATCGAAATAAATACAAATAGCAAATGTAACGATATTTTAGCGATTTCAAAAGTGTAAAAATCAAAGCTAAGCCCGATTCAGTTTGCGAGCGCAGCGAGCAGCCAAGCGAGCGAAGCGAGCTGGGGTTAGCGTTAGCGAGCAGCGGAGTCCTTTTAATATACAAACTGCTTTCTCCATCCATCGCATTCTCACTACCTCAACAACACATCATTCTCCAACCACAAAATTCGGCTTACGTACCCCCCGTCATCACTCGATTGTTGCAATTATTGCATTGTTAATGCATTAAACATTTTTTAGTTTTGATTTGAACAATCCCTCGCGCTTTCTGCGGGCTTTAGCTTGGTATCCGCAGGTAGTTCCAGCGGAGCGGTGATGAAGATAAAGGTGTACTAGATACATTCTCGTTATATGTACCCTATTTACATTAGTCCTAATTTGCATTAGAACTACTAAAAATCGTAACCAATAAAATCGCACCCAGAGGAATGTAAATTGGGTTGACTATATTACCATTGGAAATCGTAGCCAATCACATCGCATTCAATGCTTTGATGCGTCCCAGAACACATCGAACACAGGAAAATTTACAGTGAACATTTTCTGGCATGTTCGGTGTTACTTTAAACTCTCTGTAGATTAATGGCTAATGGTTGTAGTTACTCAAAGCAAATACAAAAAAAAGGATTGTTTTTTTTCTTAAACATCTACTGGATATCTCAGACCATTCCACAATTTCACCTTTATATTTTTGTATTTAACTATATTTAGACGCCACAAACACATTTACACACATCCATGGACCCAGGTGGGATCATTTTGTACTTTAAAATGACCCCACCCGGCGGGACTCGAACCCGCGATCCCAGGGTTAGGAGGCAGGGCCTCTACCCACTACCCACTACCCCACCGGGGTCCCAAAAGGAAATTAATTTCGTATTCTTCTTTTTAGTTGTCAACAGAATTTGTGTGTGTCGTACCGAAAGAAGAAAACGACAACGACGACTCTTCCTTCTTGAGCAACCCCGAACAACCGGAGATTGACATTTTCACGAGGGACGAGGAAATAAATCTGTCGGGTTCTTCGAGAGACATGGAAATTAGATTGTTCGGCCAATATCTAATGGAGAAATTGTTGAGCTTGGATGGCGATATACAGGCCTGGGCCAAACGGGAAATGTGCGAAATTGTTTATCGAGCGGAAATGAAGCAGATGCGTGCGGATGCCAGGGAAACGGATACTAATAACGAAGGTGAAGTGCGACGGAAAAGTGTTAGTGAGGAGGTGGTAAATGTCGAAAGCTCTATGGAATAGTGCAGGACAATTGGACTAAATATATTTTTTTATTGTAAATAGCTAAGATTGTAAACTCGGATTTAAGAAAGTTCATTTTAGGGGAAAGCAGACCTTTATTGGCATAATACTACATTACATCTACACTAATCGCTGCCCTCCAGCTTTCCCTCTACTCCCCCAACTTGTCCGGCGTCCTTACCCCGGCCCGAGAGGATGGGGCCATTCCGTCACTCTTCTATTCCCTCTTATTCCCACCCATTCCTCCTTCATCCCCTCGCACTCCTCCGTCAAATGACTCTATGTATTCCTCCCCCGCTCACACATTACACACTTCCCATACTCTTCCCCCGTCAACACCTTCCTTCCTCCTTTATTGGCATAATACTACATTACATCTACACTAATCGCTGCCCTCCAGCTTCCAACTTGTCCAGCGTCCTTACCCCAGCCCGAGAGGATAGGGCCATTCCGTCACTCTTCATCAATTATCCTAAACCTATGAAAATCTGAGGAAAAACTTAGTTATTAATACAAAATCAACAACAGAAGATCAATACCAAAATAGTGCCACATACTAGTTACTGTCTCGCTTTAACATTTATAAAACAATAATAATATGAAAGTAAGTTCGTTAATAATACAAAAAATCAACAACAAGAAATAAAACAAGATTTTTTAAATAACATTTTGTTTTAGAGCCATCTACCAAACAAATCAGCAACTTATTATAAAATCCAAATTACAGGGAACTGTCTGAGCAGCATTTACATAAAAACGTTTATAAAAGGATTCTGGATGTTTAAAACACTTGTTTTGTTTATAAAAGATCATTAGTTATAAATCGTTTTTCCCAGATTTTCATAGTTATATCATAACATATGCTAAACCTATGAAAAACTGAGGAAAAACATAGTTATTAATAGAAAATCAACAACAGAAGATAAATAAGAAAATAGTGCCACATACTAGATACTGTCCCGCTTTAACATTTATAAAACAATAATAATATGAAAGTAAGTTCGTTAATAATAGAAAAAATCAACAACAACAAATAAAACAATATTTTTTAAATAATATTTTGTTTTAGCGCCATCTACCAAACAAACCAGCAACTTATTAAATCCAAATTACAGGGAACTGTCTGAGGAGCAATTACATAAAAACGTTTATAAAAGGATTCTAGGCATTTAAAACACTTGATTTGTTTATAAAATAACATTAATTATGAATCATTTTTCTAAGATTTTTATAGTTATATCATCAATTATGCTAAACCTACCATGATTGGTCCTTCGAGCTGTAGCCTTTGTAAAATGGTAATAAACTTAGTAATCTAATTTGAAACTTCTAAGAACCAGTGTTGTCCACTCCTAGACTAAGCATGAAGTAAAATTTCGAGTTTAGAAAAGCCCCGCGTAGAAAATTTGTCGAGGGTCGCGCAGCGACCCGAGACAAATTTTCACGGGGCTTTTCTAAACTCGAAATTTTACTTCATGCGCCACGCGCGTAATATTATTTGTTTAAATAGTTCAAATAGTAAAAATAATAATTAGTTGAGTATATTAGGTTGCATACATTGCGCCTATTGTTGCATACAACTTTACATTTTTACATTGTAAAATGTTTGAAGATCGATAATAAAAACCAAACATTATTGTCCAAGTAATATAATTCGTTTAAATAGTGCAAATAGTAAAAATAATAATAAGTTGCATATAACTTTAATTAATTGTCTGATATTTACGAATTACAGGAACCTGTACCATCTCATTCAACACACACAAATATTTTTGCGTTGAATGAAAACGGTTTTGGGCTACTAAAATACAATAAAACACTTGCCTACTAGTCTACGATCCTAACAGGTATCCGAAAGCCTTAATCCGTTATCATTCAACGCACAAATGTTTGATTGACTGATATTTACGAATTACAGGAAACTGTACAACCTCATTCAATATTAAATGGACTTCCGTATAAATAAATAAATAAATAAAATAAAATACAAACAAATATTTTTGCGTTGAATAAAAACGGTTTTAGTCCACTAAAATACAATAAAACATTTGTCTAATGGTCCAGGATCCCAACATGTATCCAAGAGCCATAATCCGTTTTTATTCAACGCACAAATGCTTGATTGACTGATATTTACAAATTACAGGAAACTGTACTATCTTATTCAACACAAACAAATATTTTTGCGTTAAATGATGACGGTTTTAGGCCCATAGAATACAATAAAACACCTGCCTACTGGTCCAGGATCCTAACAGTCATCCGAGAGCCATAATCCGTTTTCATTCAACGCACAAATGTTTGAATAACTGATATTTACGAATTACAGGAAACTGTACTATCTAATTTAACACAAACAAATATTTTCGCGTTAAATGATGATGGTTTTAGGCTCCTCAAATACAATAAAACACTTGCCCACAGATTCAGGATCCTAACAGGTATCCGAGAGCCCAAATCCGTTTTTATTCAGCGCACAAATGTTTAATTGACTAATATTTACGAATTACAGGAAACTGTACTATCATATTCAACACAAACAAATATTTTTGCGTTGAACAAATACGGTTGTAGGCCCCTAAAATACAATAAAACACTTGCCCACTGATTCAGGATTCTAACAGGTATCCAAGAGCCCGAATCCGTTTTCATTCAACGCACAGATGTTTGATTGACTGATACGAATTACAGGAAACTGTACTATCTTATTCAACACAAACAAATATTTTTGCGTTGAACAAATACCGTTTTAGGCCCCTAAAATACAATAAAACACTAGCCTATTACTCTAGGATCCTAACAGGTATCCGAGAGCCCTAATCCGTTTTCATTCAACGCACAAATGTTTGATTAGCTGACATTTACGAATTACAGGAAACTATACTATCTCATTGAATACAAACAAATATTTTTGCTTTAAATGATGACAATTTTAGGCCTCTAAAATACAATAAAACACTTGCCTACTGGTCCAGGATTCTAACAGTCATCCGAGAGCTCTAATCCGTTTTCATTCCACGCACAAATATTTGATTGACTGATATTTATAAATTACAGGAAACTGTACTATCTCATTTAACACAAACAAATATTTTTGCGTTGAATGAACACAATTTTAGGCCCCTAAAATACAATTAAACACTAGTCTATCAGTCTAGGATCCTAACAGGTATCCAAGAGCCCTAATCCATTTTCATTCAACACACAAATGTTTAATTAACTGATATTTACGAATTATAGGAAACTGTACTATCTCTTTTAAATACAAACAAATATTTTTGCGTTGAATAAAGACGGTTTTAGGCCCCTAAAATACAATAAAACACCTGCCTACTGATTCAGGATTCTAACAGGTTTTCGAGAGCCCTAATTCGTTTTGATTCAACGCACAAATGTTTGATTGACTGATATTTACGAATTACAGGAAACTGTACTATCTTATTCAACAAAAACAAATATTTTTGCATAAAGATAATTTATCATAAAGAAAAATTGAGTTTGTCAATAGGTTGCAGAATATTTATAAAATATAAAAACGAATTAAAATTAATATCGACTTTCTGCAAAAAGTTTGTCTCCAAATAGTTGTTGTTCAATGAATATTTGGAGACAAACTTTTTGCAGAAAGTCGATATTAATTTTAATTCGTTTTTATATTTTATAAATATTTTTGCGTTGAATATAGACGGTTTTGGGCCACTAAAATACAATTAAACACTTGCCTACTAGTCCACGATCCTAACAGGTACCCGAAAGCCCTAATCCGTTTTTATTCAACGCACACATGTTTGATTGGCTAAGATTTATGAATTACAGAAAACTGTACTATCATATTCAACACAAACAAATATTTTTGCGTTGAATAAAGACGGTTTTAGTCCCCTAAAATACAATAAAACACCTGCCTACTGGTCCAGGATCCTAACAGGTATCCGAGAGCCCTAATCCGTTTTCATTCAACCCACAAATGTTTGATTGACTGATATCTACAAATTACAGGAAACTGTACTATTCGTTTAAATAGTTTAAATAATAAAAATATTATTTAGTTGAGTATATTAGGTTGCATTCATTGCGCCCATTTTTGGATATAACTTAACATTTTTACATTGTAAAATGTTTAAAGATCGATAATAAAAACTGAACATTAATGTTTAAGTAATATTATTCGTTTAAATAGGTCAAATAATGAAAATAATATTTAGTTAAGTATATTAGGTTGCATACATTGCACCTAGTTATGCATATAACTTTACGTTTTTTCATCGTAAAATGAATAAAGATCGATAATAAAAAGTGAACATTATTGTCTAAGTAATATTTTTTGTTTAAACAGTTCAAATAATAAAAATAATAATTAGTTAAGTATATTAGGTTGCATACATTGCACATATTTTTGCACATAACTTTAAATGTTTACATTGTAAAATGATTAAAGATCGATAATTAAAACCAAACATTATTGTTCAAGTAATATTATTTGTTTAAATAGTTCAAATAGTAAAAATAATAATTAGTTGAGTGTATTAGGTTGCATACATTCAATCTTATTATGCATATAACTTTACATTTTTACATTGTAAAATGTTTAAAGACTGATAATAAAAACGGAACATTATTGTTTAAGTAATATTATTTGTTTAAATAGTTCAAATAGTAAAAATTAAAATTAGTTGAGTATATTAGGTTGCATACATTGCACCTATTTTTGCAAATAACTACATTTTTTCATTGTAAAATGATTAAAGGTCGATAATAAAAACCAAACATTATTGTTCAAGTAATATTATTTGTTTAATTAGTTCAAATAATAGCAATATTAATTAGTTGAGTAGATATTTTATATTTATACACCACAATGATTGAATTATTGATTGGGAGCTAGTTCTACAAAATAATTTTTTTTGTTAAGAATTCTTCACACAATGTTTATTAAAAGAAGCATTTAATTGATTTTCATACTTTTCATGTTGAAGATTTATTAGATATTGTGATTAAATACTCCACATAACTCAATAAAACAATTAGTAAGATTTATTAGGTTTTTATTTTTGTGCAAAAATTCAAGAGATTTCAGCTGTTCAGTATTGGCAACGCTGTGCGCGCGCAGCCCCCCGACGACTGATATGTACGAACGGAACACCACAGTGAAATTAAAAGAATAATTTACACAAAATAGTTGTGTAAAGGTGAGAGTCGTTGTGTGGCGAAGGGGGCGCGTGGCGGGAATCATGTGCGCGCGATCTGTAACGGCCGAGTGAAGAAGGGGGGCCCCACACCGAACCACTTCCTCTGGGGGACGACACTCCGCACTGACACTTATCAGGCCTTATCTATTTGGGCTCGGAGACCGGAAAAATTCAACGAGCATGGGTTCGAAGAGCATCCCCGTCCTTTTGGTCACCGCCAATGTGGGCTCGATATTTGAAGATGTAAGTTACGTTTGCAAATATTCATTCACCGGAATTGGATTTATAAATAAACATCAGTTGGTTATTTCTTCGCTTTGATTTAAGAATATGAAGAGTTGTAGTGGTTTGAAGGCTATAAAGAAAAATCTATAGAAGAGGAATTCAATTGTGCTATTTATATTGATTAGTATCCTCCATTAAACAGTGTAATAATCAAGAAAAACCATTGGGCCCGTTCAGCAGAGACAACAGTTTTGAGTTTACTGCCAACCGTTGGGGAATTCTCTGTTGACCGGATTGTTAATCGTGAACGTGTTTGGGATTTTTGCAATCGTACGGAATAGACTGACTGCAGTACCGCTCATTAGGTTCCAACATACATCACAAACAAATCCAAACATGTTGAATGTTGAACTATTTGCTGAACGGGCCCATTGCTTATTCTTAAATTAGTCTAGGTTTGAGTACAGGATGTGCAAATTTGTGTGTGCCTGAAGAAAATGCGACTCTCGTTATTGTAAAATTATTAGCAGAAATAATGTAATATTTTGAAAATTAAAACAAAAATGAATGTCTGGCCTGAAGAAAATGCGGCTCTCGTTATTGTAAGATTATTAAAATAAATAATAATAATAATAATATAAATATTTTGAAAATTAAAACAAAAATGAATGTCTAGCTATAACTCAAAAACAACAGAAAATAAAAACATTTTGGATTTCACCTTTGAAGCCTCCTAATTTGTCATAGCTAATGAGATCATTCATTACTTGAAAACAACAGAAAATAATGTTAATGACATCATTAACTGTGACAAAACCAAAAGTGAAATCCAAAATGCTTTGCTTTCTGTTGTTTTCAAGGAAGAATTGCGGTGCTGCGTAAGAAACACACATTAGTGTGTTGCAAAATGTTCCAAGTGTGCCCAGGAAATGCTTTGCTTTCTGTTGTTTTTAAGGAAGAATTGCGGTGCTGCATAAGAAACACACATTAGTGTGTTGCAAAATGTTCCCAGTGTGCCCCGGAAATTTCTCACCAACGATGGCTCGCAGCCTAACTTCAGGGTAGGCCAGAGACCCAAGGTAAAATGTATCTGTTATTGAAAGGTGACTTTGTTGTGCAATTCCTTGTATTTATAAAGTGCGATCCCAACCTCAAACTTTATGTGCCTTGGCGCTGGTCGCTGACCCTGAAGTTAGGCTGCGAGCCATCGCTGGTGAGAAATTTTTGGGGCAAATCATTGATGTTAAAAGAAAGGGATTTCTTGGCACACTTGGAACATTTTGCGACACACTAATGTATTTGATTGATAAAAAAAAAAATTTTACCCAACGTTAAACCTAAAGTATTTTTTTACTTAAAAAAAAAAAATTTACACAACGTTAAACCTTGAGTATTTTTTTACTAAATAAATGCGATTAATTACTTGTATTTATGTATTGTGTGAGCATGGGAAGGATACGTGGGGCCACTTGCCATATGAATGCGAGGGGGTGAAGGAGGAATGGATGGGAGCAAAAGGAAGTAGAAGGGTGATGGAGTGGATAAGAGAGGATGGGGTAGGGGTAAGGACTTTGGAGAAGCTAGGGAGGGAGAGGGAAAATATAAGGGAGGGGATTTAGTTTTAGAGTAGAATGTAAAGTTTTGTTTGTAATGAAGAATGCCAATAAAGGTCTTTTTTTTTCTTATTTTATTAATTGATTAATAATCTTCGGTGATGTGTTATTGCAGCCGGCGCCAATGCTGCATATATGGACGGAACAGTTTCTGTCCACCGTGTCTAAGTTGGCGCCGAAATTCATAGCGTTGCATTGCCAGGAAGTGGGGGGTAAGAAGTACGAGAACAGCATGAAGCACGTCGAAGACTTCGTCCACCTCCTGATGTCCAGTAACGAGCTGCGATTGTTCGATAAAGTCAGAGTCTTCCTGGACGAGGATTACAGTTCGGCTGAAAATTTCACTGTGAGTATATTAAATTCGAAACTTGAATAACAACGATATTCAAAATACATTAGGCCAAAAAATTATTTGAAATTTAACATTCTCAATAGCAATAAAATTGCTTGTATTGCAGCGGCGGCTCGCAGCCTAACTTCAGGGTCGGCCAGAGACCCAAGGTAATATGTATCGGTTATTGAAAGTTGACTTTGTTGTGCAATCCTTGTATCGTATGTTCAATAAAATAAAACCTCTAGGGTGCCGTGGAATAAATTCTAGGTTGGCAACTCTGAAATTATACATTATAATTATTATGTCTGACGTTTTATAAGACAATTTCCAAAGCGTGTAGCCAACTTAAATTTAATAAAAGATTAAATCATGGCACTCTGGAGGTTTTTTTTATTGAACATACGATATTTATAAAGTGCGATCCCAACCTCAAGTTTTGTGTGCCTTGGCGCTGTGGCCTACCCTGAAGTTAGGCTGCGAGCCGTCGCTGTTGTATTGCTATTCAATAATGAACTTGTGAACAAGGCCCTAGTTAGAACAAAAAATCAGATCGGGTTACAAACATTTTAAGGGGGGTTTTAATGGTAAAATAGTATTATATTGTTCTACGAGTGACGAAAGTAAATTTTTTTTTATCAATTCGAATTTTCACTGAAGTATTTGGTGACAAAAAGTGTTTTTTTTTTTTTTTATTAAGGGTAATAGAGAAATACAGTGCGATTGTTTAAATTATGATTTGGAGTAGGTGGCATTTTTTGTGCGGTTGCCCAGAATGCTAATTGAATGATGGAATAAATTTGATGTTATCTTCTTCTTCTGAGTAATTTATGGCCTCAGCTACTAGGCCCTGTTGACCAGTCACAGTAATTTTGTATAATTTAATAAATAGTTTAATAAATAGAGTTTCGCTATCCCCGAGGGAAGGAAGGGGATTTACGAAAAATACACACGTAGTTGCAATGATGGGTAATAAACTTAAAGCCCATCTTCGGGTGGGATGTCCGGTGTCAGCGGGTAATTACATTCTTTTACACAGTAAAGGAAAGTAATTTTTCCAACTTCACTTAGTTTTTTCTTAATTTCCCGCGGCTGCTGGGACTAGGGCGGGTGCCGTATTTTGTGGGTTGCCCGTCGTCACCTGCTATTGTTGTTGCTGTTGATTGCCGTTATTGCGATTGGAAGAATCTGGGCCCTGCTGTTGAGGCTGCTGTTTGTTCTGGTGGTTATTTTGGGAGTACCTGTAGTTGCCCCTGTATCCACCTCGGTGGCCTCCTCAGTAACCGCCCCTTCCACGGTGCTTCGTGCCGACGCCACTCCGAATGTCTCAGAGTTGAGCTTGCGCTCGGTGCAAATCATTAAATGACGTCCTACTTAATACAAAATACAAATGTCACACAAACTATGATTTTAATCTTGATATTTGTGTGTTCATTGTTTAATGAATTATTGATTTTCTTGGAACTGTGTGTGTGTATGTTATTCTTTCGTGCGTAAAACAATTAGTGGCTCGCTTGAATTCATTATGACGGCACGTACATTATCAGCAGTACTATTGTCGCCACATGGTTTTTCTGATGCCTGTGTCACTCGGCCCGACTCACTGTATTATTATCAGCTATTTATTATTATCACATTGATTTCATAACTTCGTTGTATTTTTTTTATTTTTAAAGTGAATTAAAAACTAAATTATAAAGGGTGGGCGCCATCTTTTGGTGGAATTTTGTATTACATGTTTCTAATGACCAGAGCTAGGCAGGATTCGAATCATTCAGTATTCGAATCCTTTTAGAGGATTCAAAAGAGGCATTCGAATACTTTAGTTCAACTGGATTTGTGATCCAGATTCGTTACATTTTTTTAAGAGGATTCGTTTTCGAATCCAAATGTGGGTGATTCGAATCCTTATGAAAGGATTCGAATATTTATAAAAGGATTCGAATATTTATAAAAGGATTCGAATATTTATAAAAGGATTCGAATACTTACAAAAGGATTTGAATCGTCAAAAATAATTCGAATAAATTGCGAGGATTAACATAAAAAATGTCTTTTGTGTGTTTTTAAATTTCTCGTTAAATCGCTGTTTTATACGCGTGGCGCATGAAGTAAAATTTCGGGTTTAGAAAAGCCCAGAAAATTTGTCTCGGGTCGCTGCGCGACCCTCGACAAATTTTCACGGGGCTTTTCTAAACCCGAAATTTTACTTCATGCTTAGTCTGGGAGTGGAAAACACTTGGTAAAGGTAAATCTTTAAATTCTATTAATTATCCACGTAACGTATTTAATGAATTTTACCCCTGAAACAACGATATCATGATTTCTCGGTGAAATATCGGTAAACCGGTTTAGATTCATTCATTTATTGAATCACGGGTAATTTACAATTCTTAATAAATATATGTATATTTATTAAGAATTGTAAATTACCCTGTATAAAAAATGTACGAATGAAACTAAAGCGTATTTCGTTATTAATCAATAAGTTAAAAAAATTATTAAGCGTTCATTTTAAAGCTTAAACGAATGTTTTCCACTCCCAGACAAAGCATGAAGTAAAATTTCGAGTTTAGGAAAGCCTGAATGTCCAAATCCAAACTCGGACTTTTCTAAACTGAAAATTTTACTTCATGCACCACGCGAACAAAACGCTGATTCAGTGGAAAGTTTTAAATTTAGATGCTTGCGATTTATGGCGCCCAACTAGGGGCCACAAAAACCTCAAATGCAAGCGTTTTAAGTTTTTTAAACGAATGCTCTCCACTCTTAGCTTAAGCATAAAGTGAAGTTTTGATATGTAAAGTTTATTAAAGGAAAGGCACTTGGTATTGTTTCACAAATTAAAACTTTATTCCGACTAGTTTCGGTTTGTTAGACCATTTTCAAAGGAATGTACAGAAAAAATTATTTCCTAAGTATATATACAATATTTTTGTTTCAGGTAATAAGAGTAGTCAGAATTGGGGAATTCCAAATCTCCTCGTTGTCGTTTACGATATTTTTCCCCATTTTTATAGCCCTGTTAATCTCCAGGCCCTCAATACCAAGTGCCTTTCCTTTAATTAACTTTACATAGTGTAATATGTTTCACCAAGTGCCAGATGAGAAATTAATTCAAGAAAAAAAAAAAAATTAAATGTTTTGAGTTTAGAAAAGCCTGAGCGTTTTGATTTAGACCCGTAGCGTCCAAACTTAATCTTTTCTAAACTTGAAATTTTACTTCATGTGCCACGCGTACGAAACACTAATCAGTGTGACGTTTTTAACTTTTACTTTCACAATTTATGGCGCCCAACAAGGGCCCAGCGTTAGCATGGGGCCAGGTTGGGCGCCAAAAAAATTTCAAATCTATGCAAGTATTGGACAATTTCTAGATAATTAAGAACACACACCTTTTTACTGTTTCGTATAGCATAATCTGAGATATGTAATTTGTTTTCCAAAGCAACGTTTTGATAAAGTTTTTATATCTCTATTATAAAATTCTTCAAGTTTTGATTAAAATGCAGTTGGCAAGTCCATTTTTAGTGTCTCTTCATTATGATTATTTGTTCAGTTTACACTGCCATGGTTGCTTTCATAATCTAATGAAATTTTTCTGTGACGAAATTTTTTAACCAATTATGACATTTTCAATTGTCGAGTGTTTACCAAAAGTTATCGATATTATATACAAGACTGTTTTACACTCCCAGACTAAGCATGAAGTAAAATTTCAAGTTTAGAAAAGCCCCGTGAAAATTTGACTGCAGCAAATACTGCGTACACATCGGTACAGGTTTGCGACAAACCATACGTTGGACAGATGTAAAATATCAATCGGACCCTGCTGACATCCCTCAGATAGACCACGATTTTAAAGACACCTCGGCAACAGTGTTCAACGAACTAATAGCACGTTTTGCACGTTCGTTCAAACCCAAGGACCAGTTCGCCCACCGTCCACGAATAATCGAGCATAAAATAGAATTAACGACGTCAAAACCTATACGAATACGACCCTATCGAGTTAATCCAGCAAGGAAGCAGGAGATAGATCGCCAGGTTAATGAGCTGCTTGCTCAGGGAATAATCGAGCCATCGAAAAGCCCATATGCGTCACCTATCGTTTTGGTGCAGAAGAAGGACGGGGACAGCCGCTTTTGCATCGATTACCGCAAAATTAACGAAGTGACAATATCAGAACCAACACCAGTGCCGGTTATTCAAGAAGCACTTAGAGATCTAGGGGATGCTAGTATTTTCTCCACACTTGATTTAAAAAGTGGACACTGGCAGATCCCTATGGAAGACAGCTCGAAGCAGTACACGGCATTTTCAACTCCAGATGGCGGCCACTACCAGTTTAGAGTAATGCCCTTTGGACTGAAGAACGCCCCCTCGACATTCCAACGGCTAATGTCGCAGGAAGTGCTCTCAGGATTGATCCACGATTTTACAATGGTGTACCTGGACGACATCATTGTGTTCTCCAGGACACCCGAAGATCACCTGAGACACTTGGCCTTAGTGTTTGAACGCCTGGATCAGTTCGACCTAAGGTTAGGAGTGGACAAATGTACCTTCGGGAAAACAGCGCTTCAATATTTGGGACACATGGTTGACGCAGACAGGACACGCCCACTACAAAAACATCTGGAGCAGATTAGAAATCATCCGATACCAAAAACCCGAAGACAACTTAGAAAATTCCTGGGACTGTGTAACTGGATACGGCAGTATATCCAGGGATTCGCTAATATAGTGGCTCCCCTTAACGATTTGACGGCTACTAACAAAACGTTTAAGTGGAACACCGCAGCAACTGCAGCGATGGAGACGTTGCAGGAATGCATTCAGCAGCCACTACAACTTCCATCGTCCTTTATCCGGATTGCCCTACACGGTCCAAACAGATGCCTCTCAAATCGGTATCTCGGGGGTACTTTTCCAAACAGACGATCAAGGTGAGAAGAGAATCATATCATTCGACTCAGCGAAATTGAATGACACTGAGAGGCGGTACCATATCAACGAGCAGGAATGCATGGCTCTAATATGGGCACTCCGAAGGTACCGTCCTCTTCTAGAGGGACACCATTTTCGAGTAGTTACGGACAGCAAGGCGCTCACTTGGCTGTCTAAATTCAAGGACCAGAAGTCAAAACTTACGACATGGGCCCTGCTATTACAAAGTTTCGATTTCGAAATTATTCACTGTCCCGGTAAGGAAAGCCAGCTCCCAGACCTCCTCAGCAGGGATCCTGAAGAACAATCAGTGGGAGAACTTCCGGAACTGGAGACAACCCTGCCACCTGCACTGAATCTACTCGAGGTTCCAGTTATCCATGTCTTACAGGATGAACAAAAGACAGACGAGGAAACCCAAGAGATAATCCTAGCAGACCCAACCCATACAGAATGGCAGAATCTCAGCAACTTGTATGAAACTATTGAAGACATTCTGTACCATAAACCGGAGGAAAATCGCGACAGGAGAATTTATGTTCCCGCCACAGCCCGCCCCCGAGTTCTACACGTCATGCACGATGAGGCCATTCATCCCGGTCGTGACGAAACGCTGCGTAGTATCCGTGCACGTTATTTCTGGCCGTCCCTCGTGAAGGATGTGAAAAACTACGCAGCAGGATGCCTCATCTGCATTGCGACAAAACGAGGATAACGCCAGAAAGCAGCCCCAATGCGAGCACGCATCCCGTTTGCTCCATTCGACACAGTTGCGATTGATTTAATCGGCCCATTCCCTCAATCGTCAACGAAGAAACGATCCGTTGTCGTGGTTACCGACCTGTTTTCAAGATGGGTGGAAGCTTTCCCCGTTGGTAGAGCCACAACCAACAACGTCATCAAACTGCTAGAAGAGCAAGTGTTTAACAGGTTTGGTTACCCTCGATGTATCATAAGCGACAACGGGCCACAATTCACATCCCGAAACTGGCGCAAGGAGATGCAACGTTTAGGAGTAGATGCTTATTACACTCCAGTGTATCACCCGCAGGCCAACCCCACGGAAAGAAGGAATCAGGAGTTGAAAAAATGCCTCCGGATCAAGATGCAGGGACAACCCGGCAACAAATGGGTCCAGCATATTCCAGGAATCCTTTTCGAACTCCGTTCTCGCGCTAACGCCGCAACAGGTTTTTCGCCCGCCCGTGCGTTATTGGGATATGAACTCCCACGTCCAGCAGAACGCGAAATTCCATCAGCCCTGCCACCACATGCACCACATCACGAAGAACGGGAACGTCGTATCGAAGATATCAGGCAACAGAGCAGCAGCGATATGTCCGCAGATACGATAAACCTGATGAGCCGCCCCGATTTACGGTAGGACAGCAGGTGGTTATCCGTAACCACCCGATCAGCGATAACCAAAACCCTGTTAGCTTCGCTGTGAAATGGCTTGGGCCGTATCAAGTCCGAGAAGTTGTTTCTGCTCGAAATGTTCGCATCAATCGGGACGGACATGATCTTCTAGTTCACGCAGATGACATCAGGCCAGCTCCTGCTCCCCCAGCCCAACCTGAACCCGCCGACGAAGAGGAAGTGGACGACCCCGCAGTTCCCGGTCCCTCAGGAATCAACCAACGATGCTAGGGTTTGGTTCCAGCCCCAACAGTGCCTAGTTTGCCAGCGATTTGGACGTTTTTCCCGAAAACTAGAGGCACTATTCCCCATGGACGCTCATGTGCCGAGTGCTCTAGGTTAAGTGTTAGTTAAGTTAGTGTTAGTTTCGCGAGCCGCAGGCACACTCGCGTGCCCTGCGAGAATCGCGCGTTTAGATTTTAGTATAGTTAAGTGTACATAACGTATTCTGTAAGTGTAAATACATCAACCGACCCCGAACGTCATGCAGTTTGGGAATTCCAATGGACATCAACACCCTACGGAAAAAGGGTGCTAACTAGTATTTTCCGTACGCCGCCTCCAGCCAGTGCTGAAGAAGGGAAGTGATGCAAATCTCCGCTTCCAGAGTTAGTATGAGCAATCATCACGGGAAATCCTCAAAACCACAGGCGTGAGAACATACGCCCCAGCACCAACTCTACGGGATTCCTGTCGTCGAATGATGGCACCAGACGCCATCATCAGCGAATCCCGAAAAGGAACTGCAGCGATGGACCAGTGTCCCTTGGTGGTAACAGAAGCCACCAAAACCGCAGTTCCCGACTGACAGGGCTTTTCTAAACTCGAAATTTTACTTCATGCGCCACGCGTACAAAACACTGATTTGAAGTGAAGTTCAGAAACACATAACAACATCTTTAATCAGAGTAACAGGGAATCAGATGTTTAGTCTGTTATCAACGATGTTTAGTATTAATAATAAATAATTAGGTTTTAAATATTTTTGTTAAAACAACTGGTAACGATATTTATATATAAATGGTTAAAAGAAATAATAAAATCAAATTTATTCTTAAAGGATTTGTATTCGTGATTCGAAAAAACAGGATTCGAATCTTTGATTCGAATCATATTTATCTCTTACGAATCCTTTATTCGAGTATTCGTGATTCGAATCATATTAGGTGATTCGGATTCGTGATTCGAATCCTTTTTACGAGGATTCGTCCCAGCTCTGCTTATGACCATAGCGCGGATTTTTGCAGGGATCACCGTTGTCGCCCAGTCGAGTTAAGCATATAACGCACACGACTTGATGCCAAATACACAAGCGCCAATCGTCCACTTGTACATTCGATGCACAATTGCGGGCGTTATATGACCAGCTCGACCGGGTTACAAGCAATACCTGCCAAAATCCGCCCAGCACTAATGACGCGACCGATTTTCGTGCCACAATTACATGAGAAAAGTTCGGTTAGAAACCTCCGCAGACAGAAGATGCTGCATCGCTTTACTTTGGAGCAATGTTTTGAAATACTTAAAATGTATTTTGGAAATGGGTCTTATTTGTCTGAAACAGCGCAAAAATTCTTGACCCAAATTTTAACTGAAAAATCATGGACGAGGCACATTTCCATCTTGCACGGTATTTTGAGGTGGGTAAGGTAGAAAATTACAGTATTTAATTATTGTTGCAGGCGCTCGGAAACTTTTACTTCGTGCACGAGAGCGTCGAAAACGTATTAATATGGAATTTCAAAGACTACAAGTTTGTGGAGTGCGGCGGCAAGGAGATCCACTCCGGAAACATAGAGGCTGTGGTGACCAAAGAAAAGGCGAAATTTCCTCAAGACTTCTTTCCCGAGGTAATTACAATAGGTCTGTTCGATACATAAACTAGTGCAGCACTTTTTACACTCTTTGCACGGAATCCGTTCGTTTGGTGAACTGGACGCCTGCAATTGTAAATGTGAAGTTACACTAACTTAAACTGTGACGTCACAAAATTCAACTTAGTGCAGTACAAACGAACAAACCTATTAACAGTGTTAGAGCCAAACGATGATTGGCTATAAAATTCAATCGATTATTATTATCACAGTGTAAATGGTCTCGGAAGGGTTTTATGCGCACCCGATGGTCGGTGGACGGCACCGTGTTCGACTTGATCAACATTCACCTGTTCCACGACGCCTCCAACTTCATCGCCATGGAGTCGTACCCGTCGGTGTACTGCAAGAACAGGCGGCGGGCCCTCGAGCACACCCTGCAGCGGTTCCACAATGACGACTACGGCCCCGCCCCGTACTTCCTCTTTGGCGATTTTAACTTTAGAACCGACACCGATGGTGTTATCAAGGTAACACAACCAAATCAAATATCATGTAATTAATGCCTGTGTTCTTGAGATAAATAGACAGAATGACTTTAAGGCATCTGTTTTATTTAATCTTCATAATATATAGAATATTAAATTAGCAGCATGTCAGTTTACCATTTTATGTTATTTAAGTTAGTATACAGGTTGTTCTAAAGGCAGTAATTGAATTTATGAATAGCAATAGCTTATGAATTAAATTTGTCTTTTCTAAAGAGATATTTAAGTATTCTTTTTATTGCACCCTGTATTAGTAGTGTACAGCGACGGCTCGTAGCCCAAGGTAATATGTGTCTGTTATTAAAAGGTGACTTTGTTGTGCAATTCCTTGTATTTATAAAGCGCGATCCCAACCTTAAATTTTGTGTGCCTTGGCGCTGTGGCCGATCCTGAAGTTAGGCTGCGAGCCGTTGCTGGTAGTGTAATAGACAACGTATTCTAAAGAGAAGCGATTTAGTGTTTAAATGGATTTTTTTTTATCATTTGTGAAGAAATTAACAGAGGGTTTAACAACGGTCCGCATACAAAATAACAAAAATAATGAGTTCACAAAACTACAGTACACAAACGACGACAGCGAGCTGATATTGACAGTCGGCAAGAAAGAGTTCAACCATTCTGAGCACCAACGTGTTTTCTTAAATCCAACTGAAACTTGGGTAAGTAATAGTTTTTTTTTTTAAGTGTGTTTCACTGATTGTTTTAATTACAAAATAGATTAGAGTATGTAAAATGATTAGAATCTGAAGTTTTGTTATTGTGTATGACCGGGCGTGGACTAACACCAGGCAATATTCTGCAAGTGAAACTCAGCTTTGGTTTAAGTTAGGCTGCGTGTATCCAACCTACGTATCGGTCGTCTAACAAAAAGTAATTAGTTTATCATCTAATCCCATTTTTTTTTAGTTGAAAAGTTTCGATAAAGAACTGGAAGCGTTCGAAGAGACACTGGCGGAATTCCCCGTAACGTTCCCGCCCTCGTACCCGTTCGAGGAGTCCGTCTCGAAGGCGACCAGTTACATGCAGACGAGGTGCCCGGCGTGGTGCGACCGCGTGCTGCTCAGCCACACCGCCAAAAAGCTGATCGATGAGACTGAAACCGCGTCGTACGATCTCATGGGCAAGGAGACGTGCATGGGCGATCACAAGGTAAACCCCCACCACCCCGAAAATTCACCCTACTTTTATTAGCACATAGATACAGTTTTCTCTACTCCAACAAAAACCTTTGATTTTCTTCTATTATTATGCAGCCTGTGTTTTTGGATTTTCACTTACGGTCGGTCCCTGAATAAGGTATTTCCGATCATCCATCGCCCCTTCATGTAACTTAATTAACGAGATTAAACACCAACTAGATGTGTAGAGAGTTATAGTCATCCATCCGTCCGGTTATTAATGTGCATCCCTCCTACCGATAACACCAACATTCTTTCTCGTATATAGAGTCGCGATGAAGAGCTGATTTTATGAATGTTCCATTTTTGCAGCCGGTCTATTTAAAAGTGGCCATCCTATCCAACTCAGGTATTATTAAATGTTGTAACCATGCACTGTACGAATGCTTGCCGATGACTTGCCAGTGTTGCCGTTCCTTAGCTTCAGTTACTATTAACGTTATAGACATGAGTGATTACATGCTGAACACTAGAAAGAGTTACACAGACGTTACGATTAACTCGAACTTGCTGCATGAGCCGATCACGCGTGATATGTTGTCGCATGAGCCCTACACCCCGGAGAGCGCCGACTCGCACTCGCCCAACCCGGAGAAAATCGAAATCGACCTGACCAGCCTGCGGAGGAACTCCGTGTCCCCGCACCTGCTCAAAAAGCGGCTCGAGAGTTTCCTCTTGGAGAACTCGAAACGCGCTAATATGACGCGCAGCGTTTCCCACCACGTGAACGTGAGCGAGTCGCCCAGGGAGCTTTTCAGGACGCGGGCCATGAGCGACAGGTTCAGCAAGGTGAATAACAGCGTGGATTTGTGTTGTAAGGAGGAGCGGGTCATCGAGGTTAATGACGTCGTCATCGAGGTTCCACCCGCAATCACCAAATCCGATCAAAGATGTAGATGTTGCTGTATTTTGTGACTATTGTAGAAATTGCACCTTGTGTTTTTTTTTTTTTTAGATGTGTTTTTTATTTGCAGTGGTTTGATTAGTCGTTTGTTGTTTTTGTTTTTTTTTTCTCACTAAGGGTGCTCATGCAATTAAGACATTAAAAACATATTGCAAACAATGAATACGGTTAACATTATAATAATTACTGCTACGCCCGGCTAATTGCTTGAAAAAAAAAATGACATTAGTTTCGAAGTTTAGCCGAAGGTAAGCGATCTCACTCACTTTCACTTTCCGATTATCTTAAACAATCCAAAGCACTTTTTTCATATTATCTTAGAACGTTCCGAAACCTGGGCCATCATCGCTACGTTTAAATTCAGTATACGAGGGTAGATTGAAAAGTTTCCGAAATGGGCAAGAAAACGCAGTAATTGAACAGGTTTTATTTTTTATTTTTCAACATAGTACCCTTGCAGGGCGATACACTTTTCCCAGCGGTGCTCCAACTTTTTTAAGCCTTCAGAAAAATATGATTTCGGGAACTCTGCAAAATAAGCTTTAGTGGCGGCCTCATTTGACGTAAAGCGCTTGCCTCCGAGCCAAGTCTTCATGTTTGTGAACAAAAAGAAGTCGCACGGGGCCAGGTCTGGAGAGTACGGGGGATGCGGCACCACCTCATAGCCCAATTCAACCAATTTAGCATTGGCGATTCGGGATGAATGGGCCGGCGCGTTGTCGTGGTGGAAGAGCACTTTTTTCCGCTGCAAATGAGGCCGTTTCTCCTTCAATATGCCGTTAAATTGATCGTTCTTCCCTTCTGCAAAAAGTCAATGTGTATCACACCTTGCGAATCCCAAAAAACGGTGGCCATGACCTTTCCAGCCGATTGGACAGTCTTTGCCTTCTTCGGAGCAGATTCGCCTGGAGAAATCCACTGTTTCGACTGCTGCTTGGTTTCTGGTGTGTAGTGGTGGATCCATGTTTCGTCCACGGTCACGAATCGGCGAAAAAAATCCGTTGGATTACGCTTTAACAAGGCCAAACACTCTTTCGAAGTGGTCACACGATTTCGCTTATTGTCCATAGTCAGCAAACGCGGCACCCATCGCGTCGACAGCTTCCTCATGCCCAAATGTTCGTGCACGATATTTTGCACACGTTCGTATGAGATGCCCGTGGCCTCTACTATTTCGCGCAACTTCACTCGTCGATCGGCTAACACGAGATCATGGACTTTGTCGACCATTTCTTCATTTGTGGCCGTTTTTGGACGTCCACTGCGTAGTTCATCCTTAGAGCTCGTACGGCCACGTTTAAACTCGTTCACCCAGAAACTAATAGTCGAAAATGAAGGTGTGGATGTGCCATGAACTTCCTGCAAAATATCTCGCATCTCCGTCGCCTTTTTCCCATCCATCCAGAAATGTTTGATGACTGCACGAAATTCGTTTTTATCCATTTTTCCAAAGGTGCCTGACTTGCTTCACAAGATATCCTAGTAAACAAAAACGGAACGATGCACGTGTCTGAAAATTTGACAGCTTACCTAAAATAGGTTAGCCTTGACAACCATCATAACAATTTCACGATACGCGCGCCATATCTTGCCCATTCCGGAAACTTTTCAATCTACCCTCGTACCACTTAAAAAATATTCAACATCTCCTTTTAACACGTTAAAAAAATACGATTCACGTTAAATGTGGAAAAAACATTGCGGCAGTCAACGAGTTAACCGACTCAAATTATACAGGGTGGACCAAAAGTTCGTTTACATTTTAAATGATGATTTAAAAGGGGCATGTTGCCCCATCTTGCTGAAACCACAATCGTTAATTAAAACCATCGAAATCCTGTAGCGCTGGTGAAAAAAAAGTTCTGTAGCATGGCAATATACCGCTCTGTATTTACTGTAACAGCATTTCTTTGTCGGCGATCTTCAAAAAAGTATGGACCAATAATGCCTCTTGCTGACAAAGCTGCCCATACAGTAACCTTGGGTGTATGCAGAGGTTTTTGATGCTTCAATTTAGGATTAGTGTCACTTCAATACCTGCAGTTTTGCCTATTCACATGCCCATTTAGATGGAAGTGTGCCTCGTCTGAGAAAAAAAATGTTGATAAAGCTGGTGAACCTCTCTAACATTTCCTTTGAAATTGGAGCCTGTGAGCGTGATCTTGAGGTTTTAAATCCTGTATCATTTGAATTTTGTACGGATGTAAATGTAAATCTTTGTAAAGAATACGAATCAAAGATGTTCCGGGCACACGTAAGGCGTTAGACCGCTTCCGAGTAGAGAGTCCATGATTTTCACGAATAGACGCTCTTACACGCTCGACGTTTTCGGGATCTCTTGATGTTCTAGGTCGGCCGGATCGTGGTTGATTCATTGTTGAACCAGTCTCCTCGAACTTCTGCACCCATTTTCGAATCAATTCATTCATTTTTACGCCGTATGTTGTAATGAGCACAAAATTTTCGTTGCGCTAGAGTAAAAGAGTCGTTATTGCGTACACAGAACGCACGTTGTTTATCACTGAACGACGCCATGGTACTGAATTCCCATTGGCCGCTCTTGCGCTTCGTAACCCCTCCGCCCCACCCCGCCGTCGCTGCTCGTCGCAGCTACCGATTCAAATTTAAACGGACTTTTTGTATAATAGACGTGTAGTAAACAAGTCAAATAGTAGACTAATGTCCGGCTTCGCCAATTTCAATTAAAGGGAACCCAACGCCACACTCCAAAAATTAGCGGGGGAGGAGCTGAGAATCGGGCGTTTTCGTCCGGTTCCCCTATCCCCTCCTGTATCGTCGTCGTCGGTAGCTTATGTCTAACTTAAAGCTAGTCTATAGTTACGCAATATATTCAACGCTAACGAATATCTAGCCCTTCTCCTCCTCGCGGGAACTCCGTCCGCGGCTATTGTTTGCCGAGCGGCTGCGCTACCGTTTTCCCGGTATACCCCTCCGCTCGTTATTTGCTACCCCTTCTCCTCCTCACGGGAACTCCGTCCGCGGCTACCGGGTTCGGGAGAAGGGCCGGACAGTTTTCCCTACCCTGCCTTCCTCCCTTCTATTTTTACGTCTAATTTACATCTACAGAGAGTTTTATGTAACACCGAACATTTTCATAACGAGAATATTTCTCTTCTGTGGTCGTTCAATGTTTCGATTTTGTCCTCCACCTTTTTTTTTACCGATTTTATCCCGAAGGCGAGCTACCTCGGGTTGCCCCGAGGTATAGACCGCTGTTTGACAGCGGCTCGGTCGAATGATGGGGTGCTGACGGCCAGTTAGGAAATCGGAGCGAGGGATTGTTTAAAGAGGAGGTAGAGAGAGGGGCGGTAAACTGCTTGGGTTATTCGTCCCCGTCTTCCACCCAGTTCTTTATTGTACAAGATCGTTACATATACATACGTTACTACAGGTTCGTTACATATATTGCTTTATATTACATTACAGGTTCGCTATATACATTACTTTGCATTGCGTTACATAGCGGGTTCCGAGTCATTGGTTTCCGCAGCAAATTTTTTTCCCTAGGACAGTTCTGGCCAATCTAGACACCGCTTCCCATTTCGGTGCCGTTGTGAGCATAAGTGCTACAATGTTTTTAGCCGTTGGTGTTGTTTCCAGGGCGTCGGACATTTTGGTTCTTTCATTTTGCCACCTTGGGCAATGGAGCAGTGTATGCTCGGCGTCGTCCACATGGGCATCGCAGTGTCTGCACGCCCCGTTCCTTGCATTTTGATGCGGCCAAGGTAGTAGCCAAAGCTTCCGTGGCCTGTTAAGAGCTGGGTTAGCCAGTGGTCTGTTACCCCGTGTGTCCTAGCTATCCAGGGGGCGATGTCTGGTATGAGACGTCGTTCCAGCTGCCCTTTGAAGCGCTGTCCCAGCGGTTTTGCCATCTGGTCATCGTTAACATTCTGGCGTCTGCCTTGGCCATGCAGGGGGACTCCCCTCGAGCGGTAGCACTATGGATTTGAGTTCTTTCTTGGGCAAGTATGTCCATTGGTGGAGTCGACGCCAATACCTCAGCAGCATTCGTCGAGATGGTGTGGTAAGCCCGGGTTATCCGGATCATGCTGGGCCGAGCAGCTTTCCTTAGTAGACCGCTATTTTTCGCTGTCTTTGCACCCTTTGCCCAAGTTGGTGCTGCATACAGCAGCTTAACGCCGTGCAGTAGCCGCCGCTTGGCTTCAGAGGTTCCACCGATGTTTGGTAGGAGTCTGGAGATGCAGGCTGTTGTGGCAGCTGCCTTCTTGGTCGTTGCCGTTATGTGAGGGGTGTGGTTGTGATTTCTGCTCATCCAGACTCCCAAGTATTTTATTAGCTTTTCGGTGTTGATAGCTTCTCCAAGAATGTGGATGGGTTCGTTTCTACCTTCCCTTTTGGATAAAAGCCATGTTGCTTCCGGCTTTCCGGGAGCTAGTTCAAGTCCGGACTCTACCATCTATCTCGAAATTAACTCTCCACTTTCTTTGGCTCGGCTTCGGACCTCTGACATCTCGCGGGCTTTGATAAGTAGTGCCAGATCGTCGGCGAAGGCGTAGGCGGTGACCCCTGGGGGAAAGTTCAGTCATGCAGCCTGTTGTGGCAGCTGCCTTCTTGGTCGTTGCCGTTATGTGGGGGGTGTGGTTGTAATTTCTGCTCATCCAGACTCCCAAGTATTTTATTGGCTTTTCGGTGTTGATAGCTTCTCCAAGAATGTGGATGGTTTCGTTTCTACCTTCCCTTTTTTGATGAAAGCCATGTTGCTTCCGTCTTTTCGGGAGCTAGTTCAAGTCCGGCCTCCACCATCCATCTTGAAATTAGCTCCCCACTTTCTTTGGCTCGGCTTCGGAACTCTGACATCTTGCGGGCTTTGATAAGTAGTGCCAGATCGAAGGCGTAGGCGGTGACCCCTGGGGGAAAGTTCAGTCTAAGGACCGGGTCATATACTAAGTTCCAGAGGGGAGGTCCAAGTACCGAACCCTGTGGTCCCCTCTTGACATGGGCTCGATGTTCTGTTCCCCTGCTTCCACGTAAACAAGCTCGCGCTGCTCGAGGTAGCTAGATATAATTTTATTCAGGTGGGCTGGTGCGCTGATGGATGCTGTGGCGTTCAATATAAGTTCTCCAAGGAAGGGAGTTGAAGGCGTTTTTGACGTCGAGGGTAACCAGCAGGCAGTGTTCCCTCGTCCTCCACGTGCCTCTGTTCGCGATGTCAGCTTCCTGCTGTACTGCCATTATGGCGTCAATTGTAGACCTTCCCTTCCTGAACCCGAACTGGTTTGGTGAAAGGCCACCATTTAGGTCTATTGCTTCTTGCAACCTATCTGCGAACAGTCTCTCCAGTATTTTCCCTAGCCCATCTAGGAGGCACAACGGTCTATAGTTTCTGGGATTGCCAGCTGGTTTGTCCTTTTTAGGAATGAGCACCAGCTGTGCCCTCTTCCATCTGGGTGGAAAGATGCCCTCGCGGATACAGGCGTTCATTGTTTGTGTTAGTTCAGTAGGGATGGTGTCGGCGACTACGTGCAATGCCTCGTTAGGGATGTTGTCAGGACCTGAGGCTTTCTTTTTTGGTAATTTTTTAGCGGCAGTTACGACTTCGTTCTCTGAGAAGAGCGGTGTCTCGTCATCGCTTAGAGGGCGTGTAGATCTGGCTTGCATTGCGGTGTCATCTATTGGGAATAGGGCATCCACGATAGCTTTGACGCCGCCTGCAACTAGAGCGTTTGGGCCGGGGGGGCCTTGCCCCTATTTTTCCTGTGACAATTTTGTATGCCCTACCCCATGGGTCCGCTTCCACCTCCATACATAGTTCCCTCCAGCATTGTTCTTTGCTGCGGAGGATTGCTAGTCGGAGGTTAGTCCTAGCTTTCCGATGTCTTTCGAGCGTCACTGCAGGATCTTCGTTGTGAGATCTGACCCGAGTGAGAGAGCGTCTGGTTTTGGTTGCCTCGTAGCGGAGTTGTTTGATTTCGCTATTCCACCAGTATGCCGATTTTCTGTGGTTAGCGTGGATTTTAGGTATGGCCGTGTTGCACGCAACCGTTGCTTTTTCCACCAGCTTGCCTGCCAAGTCTTCTGCGTCGGAACTGTTTGGGGGAGTTCTGGTGAGGAGAATCTCTTGCATCAGCGCCATGTCCATCCCAGCCGTAGCCCATCGCGTCCGCTCTGCCGTGCGTTGTGGTTTGGACAGGCGACCGCCAATCTGGAATTCGATGTAGTTGTGGTCGCTGAGGCTGTCCTCATCGCTAGTGCCTTCGCTAGGCTGTTGGAAGCAAGGGTTATGTCGATGAACGACTTGGATGATCCCCGTGTAAAAGTGGGCTTGTCGCCAGTGTTGCATACAATGAGGTCGAGAGCAGCTGCCATTTCGTTTACCATTTCACCTCCCAGGTCGGTACTGGGAGACCCCCATTGGCATGCCTTAGAATTGAAATCGCCTGTTACGAGTATCTTGCCATTTTTGGTGCCGATGTCGTGTTCGAGGGATATGAGCCAGTCTCTAAATCTCTCCGCACTGCTGTTAGGGGAAATGTGGCCATCTCTTAATTTCACAGTTTCTGGTTATTGTTGGGTCCAACCAGCTCTCACCTCTATTGCAACTGAAGGTGGCCGGGCTATTGTGTGTTTGCGATTTCATAGCCATTGTTAACCACCCACTCCCATATCCAGTCTCCTCTGGTGTTGTTTTCCTTGCCCCCTCAACCGGTTTTTTTGCATTCATGTCTCCGGTCACGATGCATGCACCCTGCCATCGGTTGTTAATCTATTTATATTAAATTAACATTAAAATCTATTCCCTAATAAAGATTTAATTATTATTTAGCGAAACAATGCTAATTTTCTCTATCCTCTCGGGTGTTTTGCCTCCCGGTTCATTGTACACACAGCATATTAAGGTTTCTTGATCCGCCTCCCCAATGATTGCCGCTGCTGCATTGGTGCTGTTTATTTTGTCTACGGCTTTGATGCGTTTTAAGTCATCTTTGACCCATATTTCAGCTTTCGCTTTCTCCTTGCCTATTCTACGGTAACCCTTTGTGGTAAGGTTCTTGATACTATGTCCACTTTCTGTTCGCAAGCGAATAGTTTGATTGCTTCCATCGCTTCTTTGCCCTTGCCTAGATTTATCTGTAACATTCTCACTCCATTTTTATTGTTGCTCATGGTACACAGAACGCACGTTGTTTATCGCTGAACGACGCCATGGTACTGAATTCCCATTGGCCGCTCTTGCGCTTCGTAACCCCTCCACCCCACCCCTCCGACGCTGCTCGTCGCAGCTACCGATTCTAATTTAAACGGACTTTTGGTCCACCCGTTATATTGTTGGTTTAAACGAAAAAGTAAAACTTTTACCTTTAAACCAGCAAGAAATATACAAAGGATTTTATGTAACATAACGAGACTTTTTGTTTTACGTGTCCATATGCATACGTTCCATATATTTCGGTGCTCGGTTTATTAAAAGAATTTAATTTGCAGCTTTAAGCGAGTGTTTTCCACTCCCAGGCTAAGCATGAAGTAAAATTTCGAGTTTAGAAAAGCCTGAAAATTTGGTTTGGTCGCGTAGCGCGAAGCGCGGAGCGGCCAAACCAAATTTTCAGGCTTTTCTAAACTCGAAATTTTACTTCATGCGCCACCGGTACAAAACACTGACATTACGAAGTTTACAGCACACCGCTGAACTTTACATTGCATCGGTGTTTGGTACCGGTGGCGCATGAAGTAAAATTTCGAGTTTAGAAAAGCCCAGAAAATTTGTCTCGGGTCGCTGCGCGACCCTCGACAAATTTTCACGGGGCTTTTCTAAACTCGAAATTTTACTTCATGCTTAGCCTGGGAGTGGAAAACACTGGTTTAAAGCTTCAAATTACATTCTTTTAATAAACCGAGCGTAGGCAAATGTACAACGTATGCTAATGTATACTTAAACGAAAAATTCTCAACATAAAACTCTCTGTATATTAATAATAATAATAAATAATAATAAATCTTTATTGTCCAACAGGAAACGTATCCTAATTAGAAGACAATATAGTTAAAAAGAAAGTAAATTAATTATAAAACATACAAAAATATTAAAAATAAAGTAGACAAAAATAACAATTCTGTGATAATCTTAATTAGTCTAGTTACTCACAAATGACAATAATATTAACCCCTAGTAATAACACTTAGTAGACCGCACTGAAACGATACAAAAATTCCATGAGCACCCAACTCCACAAAAAAAAAAAATAAAGATACGAGAACATCTTGAAAACGAAACTTATTTTCTGCGACAGGTCTGAACGTAGGAAAAGCGGATCACAAAATATCAACAGTGAACGATATAATCGATTCGTCCACGGTAACCAGGTATATATACATTAAGAACTTCCAAAATCCCGTAAAGATATTCCGCGAGACTACAGTCTGAGCGCTTATATTAAAAAAAAAGATGTTTTTAAGTGTTTACAAAATACCAAAAAAAATGAATGTTTTTAAATGTGTTATATTGTATGGATAAACGGTACTTTCTCGCATGTGTTGGCTGCCGTAATGTTTTTTTTTACATTTAAAGTGAATCGTATTTGATTCACACGGCAGCCAATGTGTTGATCGAGCGGCATTTACTTGTGTAGCAGTTAAATTTAACTGTGTAACGTAGCCTTTTATTAACACAAAGACAATTGATACATAAACTTGTGAAGATTGATTTCTATCTCGAGCCTCTTGACATATCAACCAGTCCTTTCCGTAGAATCTCCCCCAGGCCTCCCCAGCGTATTCCATGCGCGTCACTTTACTCCCTCCTAAGTTATAACTTTCTCCTGAAAGTTTCTGCAATTCGCAATTTCGCCATATCCTTAGCTGCACGTTGAATAATCTCGCGTTTCTTATGGCCACCATCTTTTGACTGGCTGTCGCATGTTTTTCTTTGGCGGACTGATTTCCCACATCCCCACACCTCAATGGTTCGCTGTGATCATCACTCTCCTCCATGTTCTCGTCTATTGACTCATCGTCAGAGTTTCTATTTGAATGTCAATCTTCTCTACTTATGGACTCAGGTTGACGAAACAGGATACCAGCTGTCTGTGTCCATCCCGATGGTCGGTGTCGCCAAACTAGACCAATTTCCACTTGTCAAATTTTCCCAAAGCACGTAAACATGCAGCAAACGTCTCACCTGGCATCTGATTTCGTGCCAAAAACTGCTTTTCATAGCAGGTGCAAACGCGACAGCCAACGCCTTATAAGTGGCATCCCAATCACCGCGACCTCTTCTGATAATCCATTAAAGGTTTGCCGAGCTGCTTCTTCCAAGAACAGGGGCAACGCAATTAACTTCTTGTTCGCATCCCATTCTTTCAGGAGAGAATACCCCTCGAATTCTTGGATCCACTTAACCCATTTGCCCAGTCCATAACTTTGTGTTAATAAAAGGCTACGTTACATTTGTGGCAGCGGTGGGATCCTGAAGATTGACGAGCAAAGGTTATTGTGTGAAGATCATGGCTGTCAAGTGTATATCGCGAATACACCTGGCACAGCCATATTCTTCACACAATAACCTTTGCTCGTCAATCTTCAGGATCCCACCGCTGCCACCAATGTAACGTAGCCTTTTATTACCACAGAGATAATTAATACATAAACTTGTGAAGATTGATTTCTATCTCGAGCCTCTTGACATATCAACCGCTCGTTTCCATAGAATCTCCCCCAGGCCTCCCCAGCGCATCACAAACTGTTAAATTTAACTGCGGCACGGTGATCAACTAGTTAAATATGGGGAAAGTAATGCGGAAAAGGGAATGTCATCAATGTTTGTGTAGGTGTAAACGAATATGTTTAAGAGAGTGACGTCGGACGTCTATGAATACTCGATTATTTAAAAATTATTAAGACATAATACGTAATGTACTTATATTAATGTACTTGGGAGGATTATATAATAAGAGGAACGAAATGTACTAGTCAGTAATATATACTTAAAAAAATTATTATTTTATTATAAATCACAATACCCGATCGATAATAAAAATTGTACATGTTATTTTTATTATACATTATGGACATGGTTTGTTTCAATTTATTTATCCCGTGTAAACGTTTTCTTTTTTTAGCCCATTTTATCCCACCGTACTCATCAGAGTATCTGGTATAAGGGGAGTGCGCATTGCTGCAATGCACTTAGACCTCATTAGGCCCATTATGCCACTCATCAGAGTACAGCACCAAACAAATTTTACAAATTATAAACTCTTGTCGCGGGTTGGAAAATAGATCATAACCGTCCCCTAATTTGTTTTTTGCAAAGCGTAATACAAGGGGTACCTAACACCCGTAAGGGTAAAAAGGTTTTTTGATAATATATATATATATATATATGTATGTATGTATGTATGTATGTATATATGTATATATGTATATATATATATATATTTATATTTTGTATTGTGGAGGCTTCTACTTCATTATACATGTTAATTTATTAATAATAATTAATATATTTATATATATATATATATATATATATATATATACTTATATATATATATATGTATATATGTGTATATATATATATATATATATATATATTTATATATTACAACAGGGGGTTAAAAATTGTTGCCAATCAATCGCAATTAATGCCTTAACTTATACTGAGAGTTTTTCTTTCAAGTATGTCCCAATTACAACGTATACGCCGTGAATCTTTAGATACTCAATGTTTTTTTAAAGAGTTCAATTTGAAACTTGAAATGAGTGTGTTCCACTCCCAGACTAAGCATGAAGTAAAATTTCGAGTTTAGAAAAGCCTGAAAATTTGGTTTGGTCGCGTAGCGCGAAGCGCGGAGCGGCCAAACCAAATTTTCAGGCTTTTCTAAACTCGAAATTTTACTTCATGCGCCACTGGTGCGAAACACTGACATATTACGGAGATTAAAACACATCGCTAAACTTTACATTGCATCAGTGTTTTGTACCGGTGGCGCTTGAAGTAAAATTTCGAGTTTAGAAAAGCCTGAAAATTTGGTTTGGCCGCTCCGCGCTTCGCGCTACGCGACCAAACCAAATTTTCAGGCTTTTCTAAACTCGAAATTTTACTTCATGCTTAGCCTGGGAGTGGAAAACGCTCGTTTAAAGCTTCAAATTAAATTCTTTTAATAAACCGAGCATCGGCAAACGTACAACGTATGCTTATGTATACTTATAAGAAAAATTCTAAATACATATAATTTTTCAACTGAATAATATGAAAAGAAAAACTATCTTTACAATAAAAGTTTCAACAGAATAATATGAAAAAAAATTATTTTTTAAACACCTTACACCTTATATATATATATATATATATATATATATATACAGATATATATATATATATATATATATATATATATACAGATATATATAGATAATGACTGCGACGTCATCGAAACGTCGAATTAAAAATAAAATGGAACAGAGCCAAGAAAATACACGGGACCAAACCCGAAGAAACAGTGATACATATATATAGATACATATATATGTATATATATAGATATATATACATATATATATAAATATTTGTATATATATATATATATACATATAATATATATATATATATATATACATATACAGGGTGTCCCATGAGTGCGTTCTCGGAGGATATCTCGGCTCGCGTTAAAGATAGAAAACAAGTTTTTTTAAGAAAGTTGCTTGATTTTAAAAGCTGCATAACCTAAACATATTTGCATGTATACAGGGTGTGTTATAAAGGCAGTAGCAGATGCAACTTGCTTATATTAAATGGATTACCCTGTATATTATTTGGTTCTTAAATTGCTCATAAAAAATGCGTATCATTTTATTAAAAACAATTGGTCTAAATTGTTCCGTTTCGGAATCAACTGACATTTATATATTAAAATCACGGTTGCGGCAGTTTTGTAAACCTAAAATATCTCTGAAAGTAAATAAGATAGAGAGTTGCGGTTTTCACCACTCTCTTCAGAATAGATAGCGCTATCGAGTGCACTATCACAATTAAGTTATTTGACTACGAAACAAAAATAGTCGAATTTATAAATTTTCAAACAAAGGTAACTTGATTTTTTTAAATGGAACCATATAATTTTTTAACGTTAATTGACTCAAAATTTAATTCTCTTTTTATTAGGTTTATAATTTGATCCGTGAGTTAAAAATTTTTAAGATAATTATATTTCATCTACAGATACAAAATTATTATCAAATTAGAAATAAAATTTCATTTTGAGTCGATTGATATAAAAAAAGTTACATGGTTCTATTTAAAAAAATGAAGTTACCCTTAATTTAAAATTTATAAATTTAACTATTTTTATTTTATAGCCAAATAACGTAAACGCAAAAACTATATAGTGCAGGTGATAGCGCCCTCAATTCTCAAGAGAATAGTGAAATCTGCAGCTCTTTATCTCATTTAGTTTCAGAGATATTTTAGCTTTATAAAACCACTGCAAATATCATTTTCGTCCATAAATGTCAAATAACTCCGAAATGATACGACTAAGACGAAATGTTTTCAATAAATTGATAGGCAATTTTTATGATAGATTCAAAAACAAAATAATATACAGGGTGATCCATTTAAAATAAGCAAATTGCATCCGCTACTGTCTTAATGCCACACTCTGTATATAAACAAATATTTTTAGGTGATGCAGCTCTAAAAATCAATTAACTTTGGTAAAGAAACAATTGTTTTATCTTTAACATGAGCTGAGATATCCTCCGAGAATGCACTAATGGGACACCCTGTATATACATATATATATTATATATATATATATATTTTTAGAATAAAAGTGCTTGGGATCAAATGGGTTAAATTACTTTAATTGCTATTTAGACACGGTGCGGCACACGCGTGTTTTTAACTCCTCGAATGTACAATTTTTAATAAAATTTACAAAAGTCAGTCATATACAATATAATAGTCATTATTTTATAAGTTACGTATGGTTCTGTTTTTTTATTCTTCCTTGATGTGAATATATTTGCTGTATAGAAAAAAGAAGAAATATAAATTAATCAATGTTCATAAGTGTTTTTTTTTTCCTCCAACCAACTGTTTATAACCTATAAAAGCGACTCGTGCAAACTCAACACTCCTTGGCACACGATTTCTTTTTTTTTTAATAATAATACACTGGTTCAAGTAATTAAACGCACCACCTACAAAATCTCAAACATTTTAAATTCACGTTAGCATCTTTGAAACAACGAACAATGCTTTGAATCTTGTGTTTAGTTTGGGAGGTTGCGCGTAAAATTAAATTTGCCTTAAAGGGTAAACATTTGTAAGGCGGTGCGTTCCCACTGAGCAAAAAGCATACATATCGTCGGTGTAATTCTAATACCCCGTAACCCAATTTTTTTTGGATTTTGTGGTTATGAACTAGTACGCACCCACTGAGCAAAAAACAAACATATCGTCGGTGTAATTCTAATACTTCGTAACCCAATTTTTTGCGGTTTGCGGTTATGAACTAGTACCATTGTAAAAAGTGCTCTGAAACGAGTGGAAAATACTTCCTTAGCCATAGTGCGATTAGTTGTTGTGTACTAAGGGAATAACTCATAACCGCAAAATCCAAAAAAATAGGGTTACGAGCTATTAGAATTACACCGACGATATAACGTTTTTACTAAGGGAATAACTCATAACCGCAGTATCCAAAAAAATTGGGTTACGAGCTATTACAATTACACCGACGATATAACATTTTTACTAAGGGAATAACTCATAACCGCAAAATCCAAAAAATTGGGTTACGAGCTATTAGAATTACACCAAAGATGTAACGTTTTTACTAAGAGAATAACTCATAACCGCAAAATCCAAAAAATGGGGTTACGAGCTATTACAATTACACCGACGATATAACGTTTTTACTAAGAGAATAACTCATACCCCCAAAAACCAAAAAAATTGGGTTATGAGCTATTAGAATTACACCGACGATGTAACGTTATTTCAACATTGTAACAACATTTAACGTTGTTGAAACATTACTAAAATGTTGCTCATCGGGTTAATTCCTTAAAGCAGTGTATATTTGCGATGATGGCGATTCGTCTCATGGGTTCCTCATCCGCTGCGTGGACTAGATGGATGTTTGATCTTGTTTGTTTTAGTAGAGACGCTTTCTCGTTTGTTGCTGCTGCTGGTAGAGCATGATGCCGATGACGACGCAGGCGATGATGGCGAGGGCGCCGATGAGCATCAAGAGGAAGAGTTTGAAGCCGCTCAGGCTCGACGGCTTCGGATCGTCCACGTGATCCCTCGGGGGTTCGAAGAACGTCGCCGATGGGCTTATGTTTGATCTGTCTTCCGTATCTTGAGGCTGTTTATTTTTTTTATAACAATTACAATAAAAAATATGTTATTTGCAAACAATTTTCTAACGCACGGTTTATAAGACGCTTAGTGTGATACACTAAGTGCGGAGGTGGAACAAAATGGGACGGAGGAAGGGGGCAGGAAAAATGGGGAGAACATATATAGAAGGGGCGGAATGGGGAGGTAGGACAGGGGCAGAAGGGCTATGAGAGGAGCAAGGGGGCAAATGTGGGAGAGTGGGGAAAGAAGGGTCGATAACGATAGGGTTTTGGAATGTAGCGGGAATAAAGTCTAAAGGGCAGGAGTACAAGTGGAAGAAAGACTTTGAGAAGTGGGTAACCGGGAAGGACATAGTGGGGTTAGTAGAAACTTGGATGGCGAAGAAGAAATGAGGAGAAGTGAAAGAATGGCTACCGAAGGAGTTTAGATGGGAGATAATAGAGGCAGTAAAATTTGCGAGGAGAGGGAGGGCCAAGGGGGAATTATTGTTGGACGGAGAGAGGATAGGGAAGGAGGCAAGGGGGAGATGATGGAGGGATGCGAAGGGCTAGTGTGGGTAAATTATCAGCAGGGAGGATATCGGGTTGATGTAGGAGTGGTGTACGTAAACAAGAATTAGACAGACATAAGAAAGAAAATAGATGAGAGAGGGATTTCAATGTCAGAATAGGGGAAGTGGGGGGAGGGGTTGGAGAGGACGGTTCGGTGGTGAAGAGGAGTTCACAGGCTAAATGTATAAATGGGGAGGGCAGAAGGATGAAGGAGTGGGTGATGGAGGAGGGATGGGAGATTTTGAACGGATGCACGGAGGGCGATTGGGAGGGGAGACAAATGTACATCGGACCAAGAGGGGCATCAGTAATTGGTGGTCAAGGGGATAGAAAGAAGAGATATAAGAGGCATGGAGGTGGAAGAGGTGCTAGGATCTGACCACCTACCGGTAACTGTGGAGATGTGGATAAAGAAGGGAAGAGAAAAGGGGGCAAGAAAACGAATACCTTGAGTATGGGGTAAAGGCGAGGAAGGGAAGGGAAGAGGGGAGGGAAGGGAAGAGGAAGAGGGAAGGGAAGAGGTCAATACAATGTAGGAGATGGAAAAGATGATAGTGGGATGTGGAAGGAAAAAGAAGGGAGAGAGAAGAGGGGGAAATACGTGGTTCGATGAGGAGTGTAGGCAGGCGAAGAGGGAGTTGAGGAAGGCTGTTGGAGAATGCGTAAGAAATGAAGGAGAAGAGGAGAAAGTGGTGGCGGCAAGGAAAAGATATGATGGTATATGTGAGAGGAAGAAGCTGCAGGCGGTGGAAAGAGTGAGCGAGGAATTGGGGGAAGTAAGGTGTGGATGTGGTGCTGGTGGCGTATGCGGATGATATGGTGCTGGTGGCAAGAGAGTGTTAATGTATGGTGTGGAAGTGTGGGGGACGAGAGGGTATGAGTGTATGGAGAGGGAGCAGTTGTGGTTTTTGAAGCGTACGTTGGGAGTGGAAAGGTCGACACCCGGATACATAGTGCTTCAGGAAACGAATAGAGAGGAACTAGAGTGTGAGGAAATGGTGAGAATGGCTAGGTATGAGATGAAGTTATGGGATCTAGAGGAAGAGAGATTGGTGAAGGCGGTGTGGGTGGCGTGCGTGAATGGGAGAGAGGGTAGATGGGGGAGCGAGAGAAGGAAAATGTATGAGAGGGTGGGTTTGTCGGAGACGAAGGTGATGGAATGGCAGGGGAATGGGGTAAAGGTGGATGCGTAGGTGAAAGAGAAGGAGGTGGAAGCACAGGAAAAACAGGGGTGTATAGAGAGGAGTGAATACAACGATAGGTACGGGAGGTGGCAGGTGCCGAGGTATTTGGTGGAGGGGGGGTAGAGTAGGGAGGAAAGGGTAGTGCTGGCGACGGCGAGGTGTGGGTCAGGGAAGAGAGGAAGGAAGGTGTGGATGGGGAAAGAGTATAGGAAGTCTGTAATGTGTGGGCGGGGAAGGGATACATGGAGTCATTTGGCGGTGGAGTGCGAGGGGGTGAAGGAGGAATGAGGGAATAGAAGAAGAATGACGGAATGGATGAGAGAGGATGGGGCCGGGGTAAGGACGCTGGAGAAGTTGGGGGGAAGAGAAGGAAAGCAGGAGGAAGAGAGGGGGCAGCGATGAGTGTAGATGTAATGTAATGTTATGCCAATAAAGGTCTTTTTTTATTTTATATTTTGACATGAAATGTCTATAAAGCAACTCAAAATTGAATACTTACATCATTAGGTAGATCTAATTCGTACAGCCTAATCGATTGGATGTCGTGATTATCAGACAAATCTCCAGTGGTCGCAGAAATACCAAAGTGATATCCAGTCGGTAGTTTAACGCCGCTCACTCGGAAACATTCTTTCCACGCAGCCTTATCTTCAATGTCGGTCGACACTGGAACATTGTTTACGAGCTGATAAAGCAGTAAAAATAAATCGAATTATCAAGTAAACACAATGTTACTAATGTGCATTTGCACCGGTTCGAGTTAAATGAATTATTTAGCAACGTCACTTATGTTAAATATAAAAAAACAACAAATATAGGTTAGGGTAGTTAGTTTAACCCATTAACGGCCAAGCAATTGCAATTATAGAATTAACTTTAAAAGTTAATTTTGGGTAAAATTCTGCATTACTTTTTATGATTTCTATGAATCACTTATTGTATTACATACTGTGCATTTTTTTTTAAATATACATAATGTATACGCTGTAAATTTTTAGGCATTCGTCGATTTGATATTAAAACGTGCAATATGAAGTTTAGAATGAGTGTTTTCACTCCCAGACTAAGCATGAAGTAAAATTTCGAGTTTAGAAAAGCCTGAAAATTTGGTTTGGTCGCGTAGCGCGAAGCGCGGAGCGGCCAAACCAAATTTTCAGGCTTTTCTAAACTCGAAATTTTACTTCATGCGCCATGCGTATAAAACACTAAATTATCGTGAAGTTAGAAATACACTGACATTTATTATTTTTAAAATGAGTAATAATCGTAATATTTAAATAATAAAATATCTACATTTTTCTTCATACATTTTCAAGTCAAGTCAAATAATATAATATATAAAATTAACTTATTTAGTAATTTTAATAACAAATTAATAATATTGCGTGTATGCACCAATGGCGCTTAATGGGTTAATGAAGACCTATGTGAACGTATAATATAAATATAATTTTTAAAATTTACTCTCAGCAAATGAAATGCTCGGTTATTGCTAAATTAATTATTGTATGCAAATGAATCGTTCATTTTGAATAGGGGACATCTTGCTAATCTAAAAAAAAATCACTGTTTGCAAAATTCTATTCCTTAGTACCTTTGCTTGTGTATTCCATATGAAAACGTGCCAAAATTTCTATACTTACGATGTTTTATAAACGTAAAATAATCTACGGTGACCTAACTAATAATGCAAACAAGGTTTGTCAAATGTTTTTAAATTTTTTAAATAAATAAAAAAAAATTCTATGGTAGACCACCGTTAAATAAATAAATAAAAACTCAAATCTTCATGAAATTTTGGATTCACTGCGTTCACCGTCCCTTCCACTTAAATTGAAAGTACAGTAGAACCTCGCTATACCGGGCCTCGAGATACTTTGATTCGGATATATCGGGGTCATTTTTCAGGTTTCTTTTTTTTTTAAAGATGTTAATTTTAACAATTGACTGCGTACCGCCCTGATTAGGTAAAATGTTCCGGCGTCATTATTGTATTATATAGTATGTCTTGTTATGTAGGTGGCTACTGCACATATGTGTATATATATATATATATATATATATACACATATATATATATATATATATATATATATATATATATATATATGTATATATATATATATGTATATATATACATATATATGTATATACATATATATGTGTATATATATATATATATATATATATATATACATATATATATATATATATATATATATATACATATATATATATATATATATATACATATATATGTATATATATATATATATATACATATATATGTATATATATATATATATACATATATATGTATATATATATATATATATATATATATATACATATATATGTATATATATATATATATATATATACATATATATGTATATATATATATATATATATATACATATATATGTATATATATATATATATATATATATATATATATATATACATATATATGTATATATGTATATATATATATATATACATATATATGTATATATATATATATATATATATATATATATATATATATATATACACATATATATATGCGTGTGTGAGTATGTGACTATTACACAAATTACATATATTCGGATATACCGTGTTTTCCTTATATCGTGCTAGGTATAGCCAAAAGACATCCCGGTATAACGAGGTTATACTGTATATACAAATTAAAGAAACGAATACCCCTCCAACTATTCTAATTATTACAAATAAATAATTCATTTTTATACCAAGACTTAAGAATAGTCTACTTGGACCTCGCACGCATCCTTTTAATAATGCGTTTGAGTATTTTAAAATTGCAGACATAGCCCCTTTTCAAAATGACTGATTCAAATAAAATTATGTATCTAACCTGTGAGTACGTCTTTTTCGTACTTGATCGAAATGTGCGAGTCGTGTCCGAGATTCCTGAACTTCGCCTCACAACCTGCCAGTTGCGTGTGAGTTCCGTCTCTGTCGTGGTCGTAGCTTAACGTCCCGTTATTCACCATAGCCGATATATACGGATGCTGGTGCTTTAATAACAATTTACATCTCAATAAATACACCGTATTAATATATAGGTTTTTCATCGAATTTACTTGGTTTGTTTTACTAGTAAAACTAATAAAGCGGGAGGGACGTGATTGTGTCGATAGCAAAGAAAGCGAGTCTTGAGGGATTGGGAAATTGTGGAGAAGTGAAGGGTTGTCAGGGTGCGAGAGTGAAGTGAGAACGGTAGCGGAGAACGGTGAATAGTGAGGACAAAAAGCAGTGCGGTGTCGTTTGGAGGTTAGGACGGAGTGAAGCGAGGGCAACGATGGAGCACGTGTGCGCGCGGGCTCAGCTTCTTAAACCAATATAATTTTGCAGAATTTGAGATTAATTTCATCATTTTATGAGGCAAATAAAGCACAAATATTTTGTCCTACGACCAGGTAGCTCATTCGAACGCGTTAGTTGTCAATTGTTCTATCGTTGAATATTTCACAAAGTGTTTACTTCTAATCAGAACACACAACTTCGAGGACACTCTATGAAAATAGACAAAGAAAAAGCTGCTAAACTCCAAAGGAAGAACTTCCTGACAAATCGTGTGGTCTATTAATGGAATGCACTTACAGAAGAAACAGTTACCGCAGCGAACGTTAATATATTTAAAAACCGGTTGGACAAAGAACTAAAACAAAGTGCAGCAAGAATGATCCATTATAGTGCATGATAAATATAAGTATAGTGTAAACAATAACACATGTTAAGATACAATAGCTTCACCGGTATACCGCTTGCTATTGGTTAATTACAGAATTACAAATATCTAAGAGTATGGGAGGTGTGTAATGTGTGAGCGGGGGAGGGATACATGGAGTCATCTGGCAGAGGAGTGCGAGGGGGTGAAGGAGGAATGGGCGGGTATAAGAGGGAATAGAAGAGTGACGGAATGGATGAGAGAGGATGGGGCCGGGGTAAGGACCCTGGAGAAGTTGGGGGACGAGAGGGAAAGCAGAAGGAAGAGAGTGTAGATATGGATGTAATAGAGTATTATGCCAATAAAGGTCTTTTTTTTTTATTTTTACTTTTAAATATCACTTACCACATGCTCACCGTTGTGATTGCTGTATGTATCCAAAATTACAGCGAGCCCGTGGAACTCGTCCTTGCTGCCAAAGACGGGGCCCGGCACCATTCGATCTTTCGTGTACCATATGGCGAAACCATCGCCAAATAGTTCCTTACCGTGTCCGTGTACTTTGAAATGGACTTGTAGGTCCCAGTTCCGCACGTTCACCGCCTGGAAACACCTCAATTTATTTTCAAACTACCGTGCGATCATTCAGATGATTGAATCTGACATTTCTACAGTCATAATCTATTTTAGAGAAGAATCGACATCCGCCACCCAAGACTTCAATAATTGTTGGACACCCGATATTTCAATCATTAAATTATTCTAAATATTTGAATATGTTTTTAAATAAATATTTGAAGCATTAATAGTATATTTTTAACTTCACTGGAAATCAGTGTTTAATACCGGCGGCGCATGAAGTAAAATTTCGAGTTTAGGAGAGCCTGAAAAATTTGGTTTTCACATTGGATCTGACGTTTGTACAGTCATAACCTATTTTAGAAAAGAACTGACACTCGTGTTCGGTTCCACAGCCACCCAGGACTTCGCAAATTGTTGGATACCCGATATTTCAATGATCGCTCAATTATTCATATATCTGAATACGTTTTTAAATTAGTATTTGCATACGTAAATTTGAAGCATTAATACTGTGTATTTTTAACTTCGCTGGAAATCAGTGTTTTCCACCGGTGGCGCATGAAGTAAAATTTCGAGTTTAGGGAAGCCTGAAAAATTGGGTTTTCACATTGGATCTGACGTTTCTACAGTCATAACCTATTTTAGAGAAGAACTAACACTCGTGTTCGGATCCACAGCCACCCAGGACTTCACAAATTGTTGGATACCCGATATTTCAATGATCGCTCAATTATTCATATATCTGAATACGTTTTTAAATGAGTATTTGAATACTTAAATTTGAAGCATTAAGAGTGTATTTTTAACTTCGTTGGAAATCAGTGTTTTCCGCCGGTGGCGCATGAAGTAAAATGTCGAGTTTAGGAAACCCTGAAAAATTGGGTTTTCACATTGGATCTGACGTTTGTACAGTCATAACCTATTTTAGAGAAGAACTAACACTCGTGTTCGGTTACACAGCCACCCAGGACTTCACAAATTGTTGAACGCCCGATATTTCAATGATCGCTCAATTATTCATATATCTGAATACGTTTTTAAATTAGTATTTGAATACTTAAATTTGAAGCATTAAGAGTGTATTTTTAACTTCGTTGGAAATCAGTGTTTTCCACCGGTGGCGCATGAAGTAAAATTTCGAGTTTAGAAAAGCCTGAAAATTTGGATTTGCCGGGCTCGCTTCGCTCCGCCCGGCAAATCCAAATTTTCAGGCTTTTCTAAACTCGAAATTTTACTTCATGCTTAGTCTGGGAGTGGAAAACACTTGTTACGCAGCTATTAGAACCTTTAACGACATTTTGATTTTATAAACAAAATTTACAACAAACACAAACCGCAGTAATTTTCATAATCTTTACGAGTTTCGTTAATTATCTTGTTAATTTTTTTTTAAGAATCTGGTGTTGTTATTTTACAAGTATTTTAAAAAGATTTTTCCAATCCCTGATTAAGCATGAAAATCCATAGAGTGCACATCGGGTCGTGTATGTATACTTAAAACAAAAACTCCCTGTATATTAACTCTATGTTTTATTGTAAGTTAAGTTATCTACGTTAAACAACCAGATAAATAAAAATGTTTTGACTTTACCCGAAATAATCATAAAATTATTCATGCCTAATCATGCAAATTCCGAAATAAAGTTCAAGTGCGATTAATGATAACTCAATGTAAATATGAACTGTTAAATAAGCATATGAACATTCTTCAGTCACTGAGCAAATATTTGGGCACCTAACCAACATTAAAAAAAATAATTAAATATAAAAATAATAAACAATACAGTTATAAAAATTGGGGCCGCAGTGGTCGAGGCGTTAATCTCGCCTTTTCATTGGCCGCAGTGGTCGAGGGGTTAATCTCGCCTTTTCATTGACCGCATGAGTACGAATCGAGGGCGAGAAATTTTTCTGACGAGAAACGCTATTCCCGGGTCCATGAATGTTATTTGTGTTGTCCCACATTTTATTAAATGAATTATTTAAAATAGAAACGTTGTCGTGACTGATTGGCTAATGCCCAAGTCAATTCCTTAAAATCCAAAACAACTCCCTTAGGCCAAGCTATAGGGAATTAAAGCAGCGTGACATAAATACTAGTAGCAAACCGAGTGTGCGATGATATAAAAGATAATAAGCAGATGAATAGGTATGTGTTTTTCACTCGAGTTTCCGGTCCATTTGTTAGTTATCAACAATTCATTGCAAAAAAAAAAACGCGATTTTTGTCTTTTTTTGCTTGTAACTTTGAAACTAATGGAGCAATTGCTCTACAAAATGGGCTCGCCAGATTATAGAGGCTGTCATGAGGAGGACGAGACTGCCGAGCACATCCTTTGTGATTGCCCAGCACTCGCCTCGCAAAGAGAGGAAATTGTAGATGGCCGACATTGGCCAACATTAGGGAAGAGTCAACCGCTGCTCTGCTGGCCTTTCTCGACAGAGTGGCATGGCTGAGCTGAGGAGTGACACAACCCTAGGGGGGGGGGGGGGTGCAAAAAAGGCCCATTGGGGTCTAATAGCTGTGTCTAGGTACACACCCCTTTATGATCCAGATCCAGAATGGAGCAATTGCGCTGCAGACTTTGAATCGCGATTTCGCGAAAAATAATAATCCGACAGCATGTACCTTTGGCACATATAAAGAACATTACAATCCCTACTTTCTCTCAAAATTGTAGCGCTCCAGCTCAAAAAATGACGGGGCTATGAATTTTCGAAAAAACGCCTAATTTTCCGGTTCTTCGTAAATTTTTCAGGACCTAATTATCCGATTGAGACGTTCGACCTCTCATTTTGTAGATATTTTAATTCTCTACAAATCATTTCATTGGGGCATTTCGATTGCTCCATTAGTTTCAAAGTTACAAGCAAAAAAGACAAAAATCGAGTTTTTTTTGCAATGAATTGTTGATAACTAAGAAATGAACTGGAAACTCGAGTGATCTGGATCTGGATCATAAAGGGGGTGTGTACCTAGACACAGCAATTAGACCCCAATGGGCCCTGTTTGCATCCCCCCCCTAGGGTTGTGTCACTCCTCAGCTCAGCCATGCCACTCTGTCGAGAAAGGCCAGCAGAGCAGCGGTTGACTCTTCCCTAATGTCGGCCATCTGGACGCCAGAATTTCCTCCCTTTGCGAGGCGAGTGCTGGGCAATCACAAAGGATGTGCTCGGCAGTCTCGTCCTCCTCATGACAGCCTCTACAATCTGGCGAGTCAACGACTCCCATTTTGTAGAGCAATTGCTCCATTAGTTTCAAAGTTACAAGCAAAAAAAGACAAAAATCGCGTTTTTTTGCAATGAATTGTTGATAACTAACAAATGGACCGGAAACTCGAGTGAAAAACACATACCTATTCATCTGCTTATTATCTTTTATATCATCGCACAATCGGTTTGCTACTAATCTTTATGTCAAGCAAAAATGCTCTACAGCTTGGCCTACCTCAACAGAGCTGGGCAGTACTCAAGTACAAGAAGTACAAATTAAGCGATAAACTCGTATGGGATGGGGGCAAGGAGCACGGGCGCCTCCTTCCCACTGACAATGTGAGCTGTCCTCGGCTGCGCCGGCTTCCTCTTCAAGCTCACCCTAATTTTCTTCTCTTTAGCCTCCTTGCGGAGCTCCTCGTTCTGCTTTACCCTCTGCAAGAAGTCCTCGCGGCACTTCGAGTGCTTGACGTGCTCAATGCGGATGTTGAGTTCTAGTTCCTCTATATCTTGTGTTCTGATCTGTGAGCTGCCAGGAATTCCACTGCTGGTAATGGTTGATAAAGTCCTGTAATTTTGCTTGGCCAGTCAATTTCCGAAAAGTTGAAATCACCGAGAATTTAAGTGTTGGGGTGGTTTCTATGAACAGTGCCGATCGGCGTGAGCAGTTGAGTAGTATCTTGGGAGCTAGTACTTGGATTTCTGTACAGAACAGAAAGTTGGAGATTTTGGATAGGATCCTGCCACGCACTCGCTTATTCACAATCGCGCCTAGAGCATGAGCGGTCACGTTGTAGATACGTCCGGTTTTGCCTTGTAGGCATGCCCTTTTGAACAGCACCGTTGCCCTTGACGATGTCGCCTACCTTGTACATTTTCATGTACGCGGAGAGTGGGATGACGCCATACTCACGAAACTTGCGGGAGAACAAGTCCCTGGTGAAACGGCGGTAACCTTTCGAGTTTGTCATTTTTCGCTGTCTCGTCGAACAGCAACTCAAGTACAAATACTTAAATATTGTACTGTGAGTACTTTTCATGTACTTCCAAGTACTTGTACTCTGGCCGATATGATTCTCAACTCAACAGTTAGAAGTGTTAAACAAATTTTGTATATTAAACATTATTTTATTTACAAAAATATTACTTCGATAAATATATTCAAAAAAACATTGAAAGCTTATTTTTTGAACCATATGCACTATAACTTAAATGAAATTAAAATGTAATTACAGTAGAACCTCGTTATACCAGGATGGCTTTTGGCTATACCTAGCACGATATAAGGAAAACACGGTATATCCGAATATATGTAATTTGTATAATAGTCACATACACACACGCGAATATATATATATATATATATATATATATATATATATATATGTATATATATATATATACATTGTGTAACGGTTCTGTTTTCATTTATTTAATATTATTTAAAAGTCTGGGTGTCACCATTTCAATTAATTCCAGTCTCTTGTGTTGAAGGGAATTAATTTGTTCAACTAAGGCCATTTGAACCCGCTTACTAACCACGTATTGGTCTATGGGCTGTGGGTCTTGATTTTCTTGATTAACTACCCCCCTAATATGCTCCCCAACATGCTTAATGCCTAAACCCTGCGCATGCGTAGAATCATCATATTTGTAAGAGTTGTTAGCGACCCAGCCACCAGGGAACTCATAACGAAACAAATTACTGCCATCGACTTGAACTTGTAGGTAAATCAATTCCCAGGAGACTCGCTACAATCAAGAAGGTGGACAGGGGACGGAGAGCTGGAGCTAAAAGAGTGTTAATCATACTGCTTCCACCCCGCTGCTTACCGCATGTTGCTAAAGGGATCCATCTAGGCCTGGTGACGGAGAGCTGGAGCTAGTAGAGCGTTAATCATACGGCTTCCGCCCCGCTGCTTAACTACCCCACTTGCTAGCTTACCATTCCAGCAGTGGAGCCCGTATCTTGGCCCCCATATATGCCAGAAGTCACCTGTTAAGGCAGGAGATACCCGCAACAATCAATTGGTGAGATAAACCCCAGTCACCCGAGCAGAGAGAGAGCCACTACCGATAGTTCAAATCCATCGCCCACGATATCATTCATTTAGCTTTTATTTTATTGTGGCAGGTCAATTGTGAACTTTTTTATTAATCACATATTTTTTCCTTCCCCTTTAATTGTTCGGATAAGTAATCATTCATTGCCTTTATTGATCTAACTTCTGGATAATTTACTTTTTATTCTTCTCTAATTGTTAATATAATTGTTATTAATTGATGTGGTGTTAATAGTGATTTATTTGTGACCTAACCAAAATAGTCCTCTTCCCCATCCTGTTTTTTTTTTTTTTTTTTCCACATGAGGTGGTATCGCTTTGCGTCCCTGCACTACGGTCTCCGTGGTCCTTTTGTGCTCACCGTGGTCCTTTTGTGCTCTCCCCATCCTGTTACTTAGTAACTGGCGCCCGCATGGGATGCTGAATTAAAAATACCCTGGCCCACGCACCGCTGAACTACCCTAGCCGAGGTCAGTGAGCCCTCTTATTTATTTTATGATAATATATATATATATATATATATATATATATATATATATATATACCTAATCAGGGCGGTACGCAGTCAATTGTTAAAATTAACATCTTTAAAAAAAAAAAAAAAACCTGAAAGATGACCCCCGATATATCCGAATCACGGTATCTCGAGGCCCGGTATAGCGAGGTTCTACTGTATTGTAAAATATAAAATTACGAACATGGTCGTGATTTTATATTTTGTTGTTTAAAGTTTTGCAAACTAAAAGAGGAGTAAGCTTGTTCTGGCAAGTTGGGTATTTTTGAATTTGTATTATTCATTTAATTATTGTATTGTATTTCTATGATGCTTCCAATGCTATAACACTATATGTATATTGTATATTAGGTCCATGGAATCAGGATTATTATTATTACATTTATGTTATACCGTGCGATCACTTAAAACATGATTTAGAGTACGTTTTGAATTTTAAATAAGATTGGCACTACTGACTGTTGACACATAGTTAACCATAACCTCCAATTTATTCCATCATTCAATTAGCATTCTGGGGAGTCCGTGTCCAGATCCCGAGAAGGTCGGACCGCTGCGCAATAATTAAAACGAAAAGTCAGCACGTGGTTACACTCCTACCCTTTCAGTCACATCCATTTTCCTACTCCTATTCCTTGCATTCCCTTCTAGTGTACCTTATCCTGCTAACTGCACATGTATTTTCCTTTTTCTATCCCTCGGGAAGGGCGTTAGTCCAAATTTTAAATTCAGTCGATACTCCAATAATCTAATTATCAAAATAACTACAATCATTCCTATAACCTTTTCCTTTGATAACTACCCCTATATTTATTTATTCAAATGGTTAAACATACATTTGTTTAATTAATACAGTGACTGGTCAACAGGGCTTAGATGCCAAGGCCATTAAATACGCATTCTGGGCAACCGCACAAAAAAACGGTCGCCTACTCTAAATCATAATTAAAACGATCGGACTGGTATTATTCAGTATATGTATTTATTCGAATTAATAACACCAATTTTAATTACAAATCAGTCCAACAATTATCATGACTGGTAGGATAATTTTAAAAAAAATTCCTTGGCTAGTTTACAGCACATTACATTGCATACATTAGGTACGATAGATCCAATGATATCGGAGGTCAACTATCCAACCAAGATTTTAATTTACAACAAATCTTTTCTTTCACAAAGTTGCGCATTAACCGGCAGCTAGTGAATATACAGAGATAACCGGCAGCTAGTGAATATACAGAGAGTTTTATATAACATCGAACATTTTCATAAAATACGATTTGACACCTTTAATTTTTAGGTTATGTGTAAATTGGGTTGCCTATATGACCTTTACAAATTGTAATTAATTAAAATTATATCAATTGCAATTAATGCCTCAACTTGTACATACAGGCAGTTTTTCTTTCAAGTATACATGTCCCAATTACAGCGTATATGCCGTAAATCTTAAGATAATTGCTGTTTTTTTAAAAGGAGTTAAATTTGAAACTTAAAATAAGTGTGTTCCACTCCCAGACTAAGCATGAAGTAAAATTTCGAGTTTAGAAAAGCCTGAAAATTTGGTTTGGACGCGTAGCGCGGAGCGGCCAAACCAAATTTTCAGGCTTTTCTAAACTCGAAATTTTACTTCATGCGCCACCGGTACAAAACACTGACATATTACGAAGTTAAAAACACACCGCTGAACTTTTCGTTGAATCAGTGTTTTGTACCGGTGGCGCATGAAGTAAAATTTCGAGTTTAGAAAAGCCTGAAAATTTGGTTTGGTCGCGTAGCGTGGAGCAGCTAAACCAAATTTTCAGGCTTTTCTAAACTCGAAATTTTACTTCATGCACCACCGGTACAAAACACTGACATATTACGAAGTTAAAAACACACCGCTGAACTTTTCATTGAATCAGTGTTTTGTACCGGTGGCGCATGAAGTAAAATTTCGAGTTTAGAAAAGCCTGAAAATTTGGTTTGGCCGCTCCGCGCTTCGCGCTACGCGACCAAACCAAATTTTCAGGCTTTTCTAAACTCGAAATTTTACTTCATGCTTAGCCTGGGAGTGGAAAACACTCGTTTAAAGCTTCAAATTGTATTCTTTTAATAAACCGAACGTGACAACAACGTGTGCATATGTATACTTAAATAAAATATTCTCGTTATTAATATGTTCGGTGTTACATAAAACTTTCTGTATATAATTACTAAGCAGAAATAAAAACTTTGTTTTGCATTCTCCACACCAACCTTCTCATCGAATCTGCATCGCAGAAAATTTACATAATAAACCGGCGGCCAGTGAATATATATAACTACTAAGCACAAATAGAAACTTCGTTTTGCATTCTCCACAACAGTGGAATGAATCCAGCCCGTGATTGTTTATAATTTCTTTTGTAAATGTCATATTTTGAAATATTGTAACAATTGTTCCTTAAATTTTTCATAATTTTATAAAATTAATCGGATCTTGACCGACTTTATTATGTAGAATTGTATTTGTGGCCCGCGAAGAAGATAGTTTGGAGACCCAGGCTCTACATCAATCTTCCCACTGAGCAAACACATTCAAGTAATGTTTCTTCAACAATAATACAACGTTTAATGTTGTTACAATGTTGATATAACGTTATTTGTTTGTTTTTGCTCAGTGGGTTCTCTTATCAAATCTGCACCGCAGAAAATTCACTTACCGCAGAATTCCAAATCGACCCGGACATAGACTGTTTGTCGGGAGTCAATCTAATATAATCATTCGTGACAATCGTGTGCCCCAAGAAATCCCAGTAGGGTATATTGAGCCCGGCTGCAAACAAAAAAAAAAACCGGAATTCCAAAGTACTTAATCTTGATAAATTGCGCATTTTGTACTCACACTGGTAGGGCTTTATGAGCGAATGCTCGCGTTTCATGAAATCTTTCGTATTCCATTCCGAGCGCACGCTCCCCGCGAGGAATAAGAATATAAATTGCGATAGGGTGCTCATTTTCTCCAGCAACGACCGCTTTTCGGAAATGACATTCGCCTACTGGAAAACTGGCTACGTCAGGGACTGTCAAAATTGTGGAATGTAAACGTTGCCAAACTGTAATAATTATCGTTATTTAGTATCTTTTGCTTTATAGCGTGTTAATCAATTGCAGGGACAAACTTCTAGAGTTAAAGCATACACGAAAAAAGGCATTTTTTTGTTAATAAATGCGTGGTCAAAAGATTTTCCTTTCAGGGATGGCGATTCTCAAAGATTTATTAAATAGCGCCTAAATGTAGACAACTCAATTTACAACTACTTATCATTTGTAACAAGAAAAGTTAAAAAAATATCATAAAAATATCGAACTGTGTCGAAATTAACGTTGTTTGAATGCATTATTAAATGCTTGGTCGAAAGTTTTTTCTTTCTCAAAGATTTATTAAATAGCGCCTAAATATAGACAACTCAATTCACCACTACTTATCATTTGTAACAAGAAATGTTAAAAAAATATCATAAAAATATTAAACTGTGTCGAAATTGACGTTGTTTGAATGCATTAATAAATGCACAGTCAAAAGTTTTTCTTTCAGGGATGGCGATTCTCAAAGATTTATTAAATAACGCCTAAATGTAAACAATTCAGTTCACTACTACTTATCATTTGTAACAAGAAAAGTTAAAAAATATCATAGCAATATCAAACTGTGTCGAAATTAACGTTGTTTAAATGCATTAATAAATGCATCGTCAAAAGTTTTTCCCTTCAGGGATAGCGATTCTCAAAGATTTATTAAATAGCGCCTAAATGTAGACAACTCAATTCACTACTTATTATCATTTGTAACAAGAAAAGTTAAAAAATATCATAAAAATATCGTACTGTGTCGAAATTAACGTTGTTTGACTGCATTAATAAATGCTTGGTCACAAGTATTTTCTTTCTCAAAGATTTATTAAATAGCGCCTAAATATAGACAATTCAATTCACCACTACTTATCATTTGTAACAAGAAATGTTAAAAAATATCATAAAAATATCAAACTGTGTCAAAATAAACCTTGTTTAAATGCATTAATAAATGCATGGTCAAAAGTTTTTACTTTTAGGGATGGCGATTCTCAAAGATTTATTAAATAGCGCCTAAATGTAGACAACTCAGTTTACTACTACTTATCATTTGTAACAAGAAAATTTAAAAAATATCATAAAAATATCAAACTGTGTTGAAATGTACGTTGTTTAAATGCATTAATAAAATTCATAGTCAAAAGTTTTCCTTTCAGGGATGGCGATTCTCAAAGATTTATTAAATAGCGCCTAAATGTAGACATCTCAATTCACAACTACATTATTTGTAACAAGAAAAGTTAAAAAAATATCATAAAACTATCGAACTGTGTCGAAATGTACGTTGTTTGAATGCATTATTAAATGCATGGTCAAAAGGTTTTCTTTCAGGGATGGCGATTCTCAAAGATTTATTAAATAACGCCTAAATGTACACAACTCAGTTTACTACTACTTATCATTTGTAACAAGAAAAGTTAAAAAATATAAAAACATCGAACTGTGTCCAAATTGACGTTGTATTAATGCATTTAAATAAATGCATAGTCAAAAGTTTTTCTCTTCAGGGATAGCGATTCTCAAAGATTTATTAAATAACGCCTAAATGTAGACAACTCAGTTCACTACTACATATCATTTGTAACAAGAAAAGTTAAAAAAATATTATTAAAATATCGAACTGTGTCAAAATTGACTTTATTTGAATGCGTGTGTGCTTAGAAAACTATCTAGGCACACACGCATTCTAATAACGTCAATTTCAATTTTAAAATTTCATATGCAATTTGGGTTGCCTAAACAATTTGGATTGCCTATTTTCAGGTACTTCATAAGTTTGCCGTAAAAACAGCAGTTTGAAAAGCCAAGATTAGAAAAACGTGTAAAATATCTGAAAAAACCACGAGAACAGATCATAAAAATCTGCGAGCAGTGGCTTAGAATCGTTAAGATAACGACTTTTTCAAAGAAATCCCGCAAATTGTTGTCAAGTAAGACCGCCATCTATTAAAGACACCCTAAACTGAAACATACCCCATTTCCGCTATACAACCACTAGGTGGCAAGACGGTATGCGGAAAATTGTAATATTTATTTGAGCCTTCCCAGGCCATTTCGTGAAAATCTAACTTTACAGAAATGTGAAGGGGGCAAAAATAGGTCCGGTGTGCATCGGTTTTGCAAATCCGTGGCAGTTTTTGAAGATTATTTTGTGATTGAACATTTTTGCAATTTTCATGATTTTTTTTAAGAAAATCGATAGTAGCTTGAATCACAAGCGATGCACACAGGCCCTAAAATAGGGTAAAGATAATGTATGCATTTTTTTGTAGCTGTAGCTTCTCTGGGAAGGCTGGAATAAATTAAGAGAGCAATGTCGTAATAAGTTTGCCGTAAAAACAGCAGTTTGAAAAGCAAAGATTAGAAAAAAGTGTAAAATATCTAAAAAACCACGAGAACAGGTCATAAAAATCTGCGAGCAGTGGCTTAGAATCGTCAAGATAACTATTTTTTCAAAGAAATCCCGCAAATTGTTGTAACGTAAGACCGCCATCTATTAAAGACACCCTTAACTAAAAAATACCCCATTTTTTTACAACCTTTAGGTGGCAAAATATGGGGAAAATTGCAATTGTAATTTGAGCCTTCCCATGCCATTTCGTGAAAATCTAACTTTATAAAAATGTTCAGGGGGCAAAAATGGGTCCGGTGTGCATCGGTTTTGCAAATCCGTGGCAGTTTTTGAAGATTATTCCGTGATTGAAAATTATTGCAATTTTCATGATTTGTTTTCAGATAAACGATAGTAGCTAGAATCATAAGCGATGCACACAGGTGCTAAAACGAGGTCAAGATAATGTGTTTTTTTTTTCGTAACTGTAGCTTCTCTGGATAGGCTGGAATAAAAAATGACGATTTTCCTACATAAAAAATGACTCTTAAGATAGGAATGTCGTAATAAGTTTGCCGTAAGACAGCAGTTTGAAAAGCAAAGATTAAAAAAAAGAGTGAAATATCTAAAAAAGCCACGAGAACAGATCATAAAAATCTGTGAGCAGTTGCGTAGAATCGTTAAGATAACGATTTTTTCAAACAAATCCCGCAAATTGTTGTCACGTAAGACCGCCATCTATTAAAGACACCCTGAACTGAAAAATACCGTGTTTCCGCTATACAACCACTAGATGGCAAGACAGTATGCGGAAAACTGCAATTTTTATTTGAGCCTTCCCAGGCCATTTCGTGAAAATCTAACTTTACACAAATGTTCAGGGGGCAAAAATAGGTCCGGTGTGCATAGGTTTTGCAAATCCGTGGCAGTTTTTAAAAATTATTCCAAGTTTGAAAATTATTGCAATTTTCATGATTTTTTTTTCAGAAAAACGATGGTAGCTTGAATCATAAGCGATGCACACAGGCCCTAAAATAGGGTCAAGATAATGTATGAATTTTTTTGTAACTGTAGCTTTTCTGGGAAGGCTGGAATAAATTAAGATAGCAATGTCGTAATAAGTTTGCCGTAAAAACAGCAGTTTGAAAAGCAAAGATTAGAAAAACGTGTAAAATATCTGAAAAAACCACGAGAACAGATCATAAAAATCTGCGAGCAGTGGCTTAGAATCGTTAAGATAACTATTTTTTCAAAGAAATCCCGCAAATTGTTGTAACGTAAGACCGCCATCTAATAAAGACACGCTGAACTGAAAAATACGCCATTTCCGCTATACAGCCACTAGATGGCGAAACGGTATGCGGCAAATTGCAATTTTTATTTGAGCCATCCCAGGCCATTTCGTGAAAATCTAACTTTACAGAAATTATCAGGGGGCAAAAATAGGTCCGGTGTGCATCGGCTTTACAAATCCGTGGCAGTTTTTGAAGATTATTCCGTGATTGAAAATTATTGCAATTATCATGATTTTTTTTCAGAAAAACGATAGTAACTAGAATCATAAGCGATGCACACAGGTGCTAAAACGAGGTCAAGATAATGTGTGAATTTTTTAGTAACTGTAGCTTCTCAGGAAAGGCTGGAATAGAAAAATAACGATTTTCGTACATTAAAAATGACCCTTAAAATAGCAATGTCGTAATAAGTTTGCCGTAAAAACAGCAGTTTGAAAAGCAAAGATTAGAAAAAAGTGTGCAATATCTAAAAAGCTACGAGAACAGATCATAAAAATCTGCGAGCAGTGGCTTAAAATCGTTAAGATAACGACTTTTTTAAAGAAATCCCGCAAATTGTTGTCACGTAAGACCGCCATCTATTGAAGACACGCTGAACTGAAAAGTACCCCATTTCCGCTATACAACCACTAGATGGCGAGACAGTATGCGGAATATTTAAATTTTTATTTGAGCCTTCCCAGGCCATTTTGTAAAAATCTAAATTTACAGAAATGTTTAGGGGGCAAAAATAGGTCCAGTATGAATCGGTTTTGCAAATCCGTGGCAGTTTTTGAAGATTATTCCGTGATTGAAAATTATTGCAATTTTCATGATTTTTTTTTCAGATAAACGATAGTAGCTAGAATCATAAGCGATGCACACAGGTGCTAAAACAGGGTCAAGATAATGTGTGAATTTTTTAGTAACTGTAGCTTCTCTGGGAAGGCTGGAATAAAAAAATGACGATTTTCGTACCATAAAAATGACCCTTAAAATAGCAATGTCGTAATAAGTTTGCCGTAAAAACAGCAGTTTGAAAAGCAAAGATTAGAAAAAAGTGTGCAATATCTAAAAAGCCACGAGAACAAATCATAAAAATCTGCGAGCAGTGGCTTAGAATCGTTAAGATAACGACTTTTTCAAAGAAATCCCGTAAATTGTTGTCTCGTAAGACCGCCATCTATTAAAACACCCTGAACTGAAAAGTACCCCATTTCCGCTATACAACCACTAGATGGCGAGATAGTATGCGGAAAATTGCAATTTTTATTTGAGCCTTCCCAGGCCATTTCGTGAAAATCTAACTTTACAGAAATGTTCAGGGGGCAAAAATAGGTTCGGTGTAGATCGGTTTTGCAAATCCATTGCAGTTTTTGAAGATTATTTTGTGATTGAACATTTTTGCAATTTTCCTGATTTTTTTTCAGAAAAACGATAGTAGCTAGAATCATAAGCGATGCACACAGGTGCTAAAACGAGGTCAAGATAATGTGTGAATTTTTTAGTAACTGTAGCTTCTCTGGGAAGGCTGGAATAAAAAAATGACGATTTTCGTACATTAAAAATGACCCTTAAAATAGCAATGTCGTAATAAGTTTGCCGTAAAAACAGCAGTTTGAATAGCAAAGATTAGAAAAACGTGTAAAGTATCTAAAAAGCCACAAAAACAGATCATAAAAATCTGCGAGTAGCGGCTTAGAATCGTTAAGATAACGACTTGTTCAAAAAAATCCCGCAAATTGTTGTCACGTAAGACCGCTATCTATTAAAGACACCCTGAACTAAAAGATACCCCAGTTCCGCTATACAACCACTCGGTGGCGACACAGTATGCGGAAATTTGCAAAACGAGTGAAAATGTTTATTTGAGCCTTCCCAGGCCATTTCGTAAAAATTTAACTTTACAGAAATGTCCAGGGGGCAAAAATATGTCCAGTGTGTATTGGTTTTGCAAATACGTGACAGTTTTTGAAGATTATTTCCTGATTGAAAATTATTGCAATTTTTTTCAGAAAAACGATAGTAGTTAGAATCATAAGCGAAGCACACAGGTCCTAAAATGGAGTCAAGATAATGTATGAATTTTTTCGTAAATCTAGCTTCTCTGGAAAAGCTAAAATAAAAAAATAACGATTTTTGTACATCAAAAATGACCCTTAAGTAAACACTTTTGCCTACAGATTCATTAACAAAAGTTGTTTGCTTTGTTATGTTTTTCAAGCCCTAGAAGTTTGTCCCTACAATTTATTACACGCCGTGTAATAACATAGAAATAACAATTAATAATGAACTCGAAATTTTACTTCATGCTTAGTCTGGCAGTAGAAAACACTCGTTTTAAGCCTCAAATTGAACTCTTAAAAAAAAACAACGAGTATCTAAAGATTTTCGGCATATACGCTGTAATTGAGACATGTATACTTGAAAGAAACTCCCTGTATCTACAAGTTGAGGCATTAATTGCGATTGATTGGCTACAATTTGTAATGGTCATATAAGCAACCCAATTTACACATAACTTAAAAAGATGTCAAATTGTATTAGATAAAAATGTTCGGTGTTACATAAAACTCGTTGTACAGGATATAATATAATATATATGATATAACGTATTATTTATGATTACGTTAATTACATAAATATAATTTCCATTTTTCAGTATGATAGGTGAGAGCGGTGAGAACTGGCAACGCAATTTACAACGTTGTCAGTTATTTTTTAGTAAACAACACTTTATTTTCATAATTTTACTTTATATAAACAGAGTAGTGAAGCTATAACTTATTTTTACTGCAAAAACCTTTTGCATTCACGTTTAAACCCTAGCTTTCATTTACTAACAGCAATTATTCGCATATTTACTTATCATCTGGCAACGTCTCATTATTCAAGAATCAATTTTATGAATTTTATAGCCTACTTTGTTTAAAAATAATAATCAGCTATTAATAAACAAACAAACAAACAAAAGTTTGTTTGTTAATTACCAAAAAATTTAAAAATCATGGGCTTTTCTGCAATTTAAAAATTTCCCCAGTTTTAAGTGATAACGATTGGAATTAATCGGTGAGGAATTCGGCTTTCTGGAAATGTGGGGCTTCTTTTTGGTGTTTCCTTTCGTGGCGACGTTGGGAAAGTGTGAAAATGTGGTCACAACTGAAGTGTTCGAGATCAAAATCAATCCACCCATGTTCAACTGGAGCTACGAAGGTTAGTTATTGAAATTAGGTTAACCGTGAAATAAGATTTGTATTTATAAAGTGCATTAAATCTAGGGGTTGTTTCTTCAGTAATTTAAATAAGTATCATATATTAGTAATCATTGACATATCTCAATTGATTAAACACAGTTATATTTCTTTCTTCACTTTTATTTTTCTTGCTAGATGTACATTTTGGGTACTAAGTACCCATTATCAATAGCTAACCCAGTTAGCTATTGATAATGGGTACTTAGTACCCGAAATGTACATCTAGCAAGAAAAATAAAATATAACTGTGTTTAATTAAGTGACTTAACACCTTCACGTAACTCATACAACTACATTAATATCTCAATTGAACTAAATATCCTACGATAACTGAGTTTTCCATAGTGAGACTCGAATTTGAAACACGCTACCGTTGTGATTTACCCTTTATATTCATTAATTTAGATATATAGACTAAATTATAAGACTTTTTGTCAGTGTTCAATTAAATGAATACATTACTTTGTTAAGTAATGAACAACATTTCAATTTTCTTTATTTTATTCTATTTTTGTGATAAAAAACGAGCGTTTTCCACTCCCAGACTGAGCATGAAGTAAAATTTCAAGTTTAGAAAAGCCTGAAAATTTGGATTTGCCGGGCGGAGCGAAGCGAGCCCGGCAAATCCAAATTTTCAGGCTTTTCTAAACTTGAAATTTTACTTCATGCGCCACCGGTATAAATAACTGATTTCCAGTGAAGTTAAAAATACACTATTAATGCTTCAAATTTAAGTATTCAAATACTTATTTAAAAACGTATTCAGATGTATGAATAATTGGGTGATAATGGAAATATCGGGTGTCGAACAATTTGTGAAGTCCTGGGTGGCTGTGGAACCGAACATGAGTGTCAGTTCTTATCTAAAATAGGTTATGACTGTACAAACGACATATTCAACGTGCCTGTTCATCGAAATGTTTAACATTCGACGTGTTTGGATTTGTTTGTGATGTACGTTGGTATCTAATGAACGGTACTCCGGCCGGTCTATTTCGTACGATTGCAAAAATCCAAAGCACGTTTACCATTAACAGTCCGGTAATCAGATAATTCCCTAACAGTTGGCAGTAAACTCCTAAACGGGCTCAATAACTTTCTGTGAGGTAAGAATCTTTCTGTGAAGTAAGAATCCGTGTTTTAGGTTAGGTTTGTGCTACCATCTGGCAACTGACTCTCTTTTCAGTAAAATTTGACGTCAAAAATGAATCTTTCTGTGAAGTAAGAATCCGTGTTTTAGGTTAGGTAAGTGCTACCATCTGGCAACTGACTCTCTTTTCCGTAAAGTTTGAACATCAAAAATATTTCTTTCTGTGAAGTAAGAATCTGTGTTTTAGGTTAGGTTAGTGCTACCATCTGGCAACTGACTCTCTTTTCCGTAAAGTTTGACATCAAAAACGTCAAACTTTACAGATAAGAGAGTCAGTTGCCAGATGGTAGCACTAACCTAACCTAGAACACGGATTCTTACTTCACAGAAAGATTCTTACTACAGAAGATTTTGGCGTAGGAGCTCTCGTTGTGCTGTTTACAATTAATTCCGTGTTAAAAACGAAATTAAGCATAAAAATTGTTGTGCGATTCTTCTTTTACAAACTTCGAACGTGGATTAACTCGACAACAGCGCATCGATGAACTTAGTTTGACTTTTGGCTATGAAGCAAAATCGAGGATCAGTGTTTATCGTTGGTTTTGTGAATTCAATCGTGGCCGTAGTTTAATCAAGAACATTGTCGTGCGATTCTTCTTTTACAAACTTCGGACGTGGATTAATTCAACAACAGCGCATCGATGAACTTAGTTTGACTTTTGGCTATGAAGCAAAATCAAAGATCAGTGTTTATCGTTGGTTTTGCGAATTCAATCGTGGCCGTAGTTCGCTCAGCAACGAATTTCTTGAAGATCGTCCAAAATTGGTAATCAGATCAACATGTATATCAAGCGTCTTATTTTCCAGGTATATCAGATTAATATGTACATCAACCGTCTTATTTTCCAAGTATATCAGATCAATATGTATATCAAGCGTCTTATTTTCCAGGTATATCAGAGTAATATGTATATCAACCGTCTTATTTTCCAAGTATATCAGATCAATATGTATATCAAGTGTCTTATTTTCCAGGTATATCAGATCAATACGTATATCAACCGTCCCTTCTCAACGCTCCCGATCTTCCGAAATGGATAAACTACATCTACAGCGAGCGCCACAACGCCGGGTTTTTATACGGAGTGCCTCCCAATAAAATGGGTAAGGTCACCTTGGAAATAGTCGCGCTTAACAGGAAAAACTATGAAACTCGAAGGCACGTGCTGCCCATCATGATCACGGAAAAATTGAGTCCTGCGAGGTATGAGGTTCAGTTAAAAATTGATAACTTGAACGTCGAGGATATGTTCGAGATTGAACGGATGGACAGGTTGAAGGATGTGTTTAGGAAGCGGTTGTGGAAGGAGAGTGATAACGATTTGTATGTGACTTTTTTGGCCTCGGCTATCGAGTTGGGAGCAAGATTGCCACCGAATCCGAATGAGGGTGAAGGGTAAGTTAGCATAATTTAAATACAAAAAATATAATGGAATAAATAACGTTTGAATACCTGTAGAATTGTTAGAATTCAAACTGTGACAACCAGCGGCGGCTCGCAGCCTAACTTCAGGGTCGCAGCCTAACTTCAGGTTCACAGCCTAACTTCAGGGTCGCAGCCTAACTCCAAGGTCAGACCCAAGGTAATATATATCCGTTATTGAAAGGTGACTGCTGTGCAATTCCTTGTATTTATAAAGCGCGATCATAACCTCAAATTTTGTGTGCCTTGTCGCTGTGGCCGACCCTGAAGTTAGGCTGCGAGTCGTCGCTGCTGACAAAACTATGAAGAGAATAAATATAAATATTATTAATTGATGAATTGCAAACTTCTAGGGCTTACAAAACACAATAAAGTAAACAACATTTGTTAGTAAATGTGTAGTCAGAAGCAGCGACGGCTCGCAGCCTAACTTTAAGGTCGGCCACAGTGCCAAGGAACACAAAATTTGAGGTTAGGATTACAAGGAATTGCACAACAAAGTCACCTTTTAAGGTTGCGATTTATTATGGGTAAAATCCAACGTTTTTCGGTAGTCACTAGTTCCAGCACCATTCATGTTCTGATTATAAAACAATATTACATGATACATCAAAATAATCCTAAAACTTGGGGGATATTAATGTCACCAATTTAAAACGAATAAAATATTTAGTTTTTTTTGTAAAAAAATCCTAAAAATAGCTATTTTTTGAGTCATTTATTTACTCCTTTTTAGGCAACAAAAACTTGTACTACGTAAAATTGAAGGGTGTGCATACATTCTGCATTTAAATAGCTCAACATTTATTGAAAAAAATGTCCATAACATATTACGTTTACCTTTTTATGCTGGAAATAGAAATATAGGTCTATCTCACTCTAGCAAATGACTGGGCAGAGTCTGTCTCACTCCAGTAAACCGCAACCTTAATAACGGATACATATTACCTTTCCTTTCTGGCCTACCCTGAAGTTAGGCTGCGAGCCGTCGCTGGTCAGAAGTGTTTCCTATAGAAAACGGAGCCTCTTAAAGATTCTTCAAGAAATACCTGTAAATAGCCAACCTAAATTGCATTTTCAATTATTTTGCACAGGTCACACGGAATTAAAAAAAAACGATCTTAACATGATTAAATAACATCAATTTTGACACGATTCAATATTTTTTTACTTTTCGTGCATTAATTTCCTTTGTAATGGAACAAATGGTAAGTAGTAAATTAAGTTGCCTACATTTAGGCGCATCTTGAAAAATCTGAGAATTACTAACCCTGAAAGTAAACACTTTTGCCTCTACATTTATTAACAAAAAACGCTTGTTTCTGTGTATACTTTGAGCCCTAGACGTTTATCCCTTTAAAATTGAGCCCTAGAAGTGTATCCCTGTAACTTTATCCCTGTATAGGGATTTGTATACCAAAATAAAAAATTCCCTGTATCTGATGTGACATGATTTAAGGAAAACAGAAATCAAAAATTAAAAAGCAACACTTGTCACATATTTGTGACGCTGGTGGCGATTCTTTAAAATCACTCTGTATATTGCAGTGTCGTGCTAAGAATTGGCAGTAAAGCTCCACTATCTCAAGAGCTGATTGAGCTTCAAGAGGAGGTAAAACCCTTGTGGAAAGTTCCTTCGTGCCCAAGGAATTTCAAGAGGACAACAGTCGAGAGGTTTTTTAGGGAGGCTGGTTTTGCTTTGGATTGGTGTGCTTTCCGATTGGTAAGTTATGTAATTTTTTTTTTTTAAAATAACCTTTATTTAGCATCATTGCCCCACATTTTTTATACATGTTAGTTTAACAATAAAATAATAAATCATTCTTAGCACTAGCTTAACATTTAACATCTACGCCGCCCTGCCAGGCCATTCAAAAGTTTCATGTCTCTAACCCTTATCCAGACTCGCATCTTCCTATTCGTCTTAGAGTTTCCTTCTCGCACTCATTTATCACTTCATCTATCCCCTTACAATCAAACATCCAGTGTTCTCATACATCCCGACCCTTCCCACAAAACGCATACCTGTTGTATAATAATCATAATGTCGCCCGGTGAAGGTAAAAGGTTGGACACCCCTGATTTAAACCGTTAAAAATATAATGGAATAAATAACGTTTGAATACCTGTAGAATTGTTAGAATTCAAACTGTGACAACCAGCGGCGGCTTGCAGCCGTTAAAAAAATTGTCCATCTAGGGCCATAGTTTATGAAAACTGGGCGTATTGTATTGCATATAAAAAATAAACGGCGAAAATGTAGTACACGCGCCTGTTGGGCAGTGGCATATGCGCAGCGGGTACGCCAGTGGTCCTCACATTATTAATGTGACCTGATTCTATTCAACCTCTTTTTCACTCATCTAACCTAAGCATATGCATACACACATGTCCGCATACACACGTCCATACAAATACATTGTTAGAACCGCTGGTGTATGCATTACGCATTTTCGCCAAATAAACAAATACATTTTGTAAATTCCTGAAATTATTTTGGAAATTATCTCAGAAATATAATGCAAACATTATTTTACAGCTCGAAGATAACAGTTCTGCGATGCAACATTCACGCACCAACGTGGAAAACCACCCTAACCTCAACAAGGAACAACTCATCCCCGACAGATGGAGGTCGATCTACATAGACGATGTTCCCGAAAGGAGCTACGTGCACGAATTCTTGTTCACGATCCTCGTTCCGATGTTCATAATGACATTGCTCGCCCTAATCCTTTCTCTCATACTCTGCTTCCACCACGAGGGAATGTAAGTAATTTATTTTTAACTATCAAAAAGTAACCCACTGAGCAAAAAACAAACAAATAACGTTATATCAACATTGTAGCAACATTAAACGTTGATTTAATGTTGATGAAACATTACTTGTTCAGTGGGAAGGTTACAAAATGTACACGTTTCACTGCAGGCTTTGTAACCTTACTTTTTGATCACCGCTCGTATATATTTAATGTCACGTGTTTTACAGAGAGGACCCTCTCAGCGAGGACTTTTTTAACAATGTTTATCACATATGTACAGATTATTTAAGGTAGAAAGAATTTCGGTTTGAAACGAATGGCTTATAAAATAATAATATCAAGCTTAGAGTTTTTTTTTTTTTTAATTTTTATTCCAGATTTTATTGGTTTATTAAGGGAATGTAGGTTGTTTTTGTATTTCTCAGAAATATTTTTTCTTTCGAACGATATTTTGGAAAGAAAGTGTTTTTAATTTAATAACTAATTTAAGCTTGTTTATTGTGTGAAGAATGCTCGAATTTTATTCTTTCAGATTGACTTTCATATGTGTTACTCAAAATAATAATGGTGTATCTCCAATTTAATTTAATCAGAGTTTAGTTTATACAAACAAAGTTAATTGTCTTATTTGTGTCAGAGTTTAGAGTTCTCACCCATGTGGGTGTTGATTACGCAGGGCCTCTCCTAGTCCAAAATAAAGCAGGTCGAGGACACCACGCTACTAAAGCATATATTACCGTATTTGTCTGCTTCTCAACAAGAGCTGGAAACAGTAACCAATTATGCGACCGACGGAGCTTTTTGGCAGCTTTGCAGCTGTTCATAGCGAGACACGGCATGCCCGACACTGTTTATAGCGACAACGGCACTAATTTCCAAGGAGCTAATTCAGAATTGCGCCGGGCCTTTAAAACGGCCCTCCGAGATTCGAACTTTCAAAACTACTCAACTGATAACATTTCTTGGGAGTTCATTCCTCCATCAGCAGCACACTTAGGGGCTCTATGGGAAGCTGGAGTAAAATTTGTCAAGAATCACCTTAAGAGGATAATCGGAAAATTTACACCAACAAAAAAAAAAAAAAGACCTTTATTGGCATAATACTATATTACATCCATATCTACACTAATCACTGCCCCCTCTCTTCCTTCTGCTTTCCCTCTCTTCCCCCAACTTCTCCAGCGTCCCTACTCCGGCCCCATCCTCTCTCATCCATTCCAACACTCTTCTATTCCCTCTTATTCCCACCCATTCCTCCTTCACCCCCCTCGCACTCCGCTACCATATGACTTCACGTATCCCTCCCCCGATCACACATTACACACCTCCCATACTCTTCCCCCATCCACACCTTCCGTCCTCTCTCCCCTGTATCTGGATCTGGATCATAAAGGGGGTGTGTACCTAGACACAGCAATTAGACCCCAATTGGCCCTTTTTGCATCCCTCCATAGGGTTGTGTCACTTCTCAGCTCAGCCATGCGACTCTGTCGAGAAAGGCCAGCAGAGCAGCGGTTGACTCTTCCCTAATGTCGGCCATCTGGACGCCAGAATTTCCTCCCTTTGCGAGGCGAGTGCTGGGCAATCACAAAGGATGTGCTCGGCAGTCTCGTCCTCCTCATGACAGCCTCTACAATCTGGCGAGTCAACGACTCCCATTTTGTAGAGATGCCCATTTAGTCCACAATGGCCCGTGAGAACGACCGTTATGCGTCTCAGATTATTTCTGCTCATTTGCAGGTATTGTAGTGCCGTCTTTTTCCTCTCTCCCCTGACCCACACCTCGCCAGCACCACCCTTTCCTCCCTACTCCATGCCCCCTCCACCAAATACCTCGGCATTCTTCTATGCACCTGCCACCTCCCGTACCTATCGTTGTATTCACTCCTCTCTATACACCCTTGTCTTTCCTGTGCTTCCACCTCCTTGTCCTTCTCTTTCACCCACGCATCCAAATTTACACCAACCTTGGAGGAATTTATCACGTTGCTTTGCATTTTACATTTTGGGCAAGTTACGCCCATGAGTTACACTGTTATTACTTTGAAGAACACATATAATAATTTTTTAACTAATTTATTGCAACAGATATTCTTTACTATTATTAACAGTTAATAAAATAAAACACATAACTTAATTTATCACAACCTTAATGTAATTCTATTACAGTTCTAGAAATATGGAATTGGCTCCCGAGGACGAACTAAACCAATTCACAGCTATACAAAAAGCGACACAATCCTTGCGCAATTTTTCCACTTCCAGAGATTTCACTTGTTTGTCTCCGGAATCGGTGCATATTGCGAGGACGTACACTGACAGCCCCACGGGTACGATTAACAAAGGAATTCACTGCCGGCCCAGTCCTCCCCCCTATGTGCGGCCCAAGTATAAGCCGGATTTTTGACCATTGGTCGAGACGGGCAAGACCCGTTACTGCTAGAGGTTGAGAGGATTGGCGAGACTGCTTATATTAATCTAAATTTAGTTCGAGGGTAGGGTTAGCTAGATGTGAGTGTGTTTGTAGTCAAATTAAAAAGTTGCCCCGAGCTAACTACGAGTAATAACCTATTGATTTACTTTTTTAATCTAAAATTCAATAAGAAATATAATTTTTTTTATAACATGTAAAAAAATATAGGATATTGTTGTTGTTGGATTATTAAGATTATGTTTCTGTAACTTATGCTGAAAAACCTAAAAAAATATAGGATATTGTTTTTGTTGGAATATTAAGACTATGTTTCTGTAACTTGTCATACTGGATAATATATTTTGACTTTAACATTTTAACTGTCAGGGTGGTCCCTAGGGACCACTAGGTAATTTACCGCCATGCCGATCCCTAGGGATCACTGAGTAATTTACAAGTAAAAGTGTGCAAAAATTAGAGATTTCTAGTATTAATAATGAAATATATGAAGTGTGCATTCTAGTCATATTTATTGCCTCTTGTAATTAATTGTTATGTAATTTTTTACCATTTTTAACATGTATTTATTTCATACATTAAATATTTATTGTTTTAAACTAATAAATTAATTTACTTCATGAGAAATAAATAACATGAATATATCTTTACATTTTCAGCTTATTTTCTTTAAATCTTTAGATATTCGTTGTGTTTTTAAAAGAGTTCAATTTCAAGCTATGAACGAGTGTTTTCCACTCCCAGACTAAGCATGAAGTAAAATTTCGAGTTTAGAAAAGCCCCGTGAAAATTTGTCGAGGGTCGCGCAGCGACCCGAGACAAATTTTCTGGGCTTTTCTAAACTCGAAATTTTACTTCATGCGCCACGCGTATAAAACACTAAAATATTGCGAAATTTATGTATACTTGAATCTCACTTGAAATCAGTGTTTTATACGCGTGGCGCATGAAGTAAAATTTCGAGTTTAGAAAAGCCCCGTGAAAATTTGTCTCGGGTCGCTGCGCGACCCTCGACAAATTTTCTACGCAGGGCTTTTCTAAACTCGAAATTTTACTTCATGCTTAGTCTGAGAGTGGAAAACACTCGTTTAAAGCTTCAAATTGAGCTTGCTTAAAGAAAACAATGAATATCCAAAGATTTAAAGAAAATAAGCAGAATTTGGAAAACGTATACTGTGTAATTTCAGTGTTGCTAACCTACAATATTTTCCGTAGCACTCTAGAGGTTTTTTTTTTATTGAACATACGATATAAAACTCAAGTTATTTCTATCATTAAACAGACAATGACAAAAATATTAACAAAAACGGCTGAACGATCTCGCGATCGATGACCAGTTAGGAAGATCTTAACAAATACAATCACTATTAACAAAACAAATCAAGTTACAATCAAACTTATTTACCGAGCGATTTTTTTCGAAATTTCTCCGCGCGCATCTAGACCGGCCGCACTTTCGCCAGACTTGTATCTCTGCCTCTCGCCGGAGAGCTTTCTTTGGCCATTTTTTTTGTTCATCCAGAAATATTTTCCGATCTCACTTTCACACACGTGAAAAACAACCGGCAGTCTCTCTAATTAGGAAAAGATCTCTTCCGCGGACGTTCCGGAAGACGTCGCGGAAATAACAATATAGCGCCACGCCGAGCAATTAATTAAAGTCGTTTGACAAAAGCGTGAATAGGTTTCTCTTCGGTTTTCATTCATTTCAAATAATTATGTAAGATTGTTGTTTGATTGCTAATTATTATAACTGACTGTTTGTTTTTTATAATGAGTGGATCAACAATGCTTTTTGTTGTGTTTTTTATATTTATTTACTTTACGTTTGTTTAACAAATTATACAGAATACAAAATCCATTATATGTATATATATATATATATATATATATATATATATATATATATATGTGTATCACTGTTTCTTCGGGTTTGGTCCCGCGTATTTTCTTAGCTCTGGTCCATTTTATTTTAAATTCGACGTTTCGATATATATATATATTTAAAATCACTAGCCGGTGACACAACTGACAAGAAAGCCTGTCACAATATATATATATATATATTTAAAATCACTAGCCGGTGACACAACTGACAAGAAAGCCTGTCACAATATATATATATATATATATATATATATATATATATATATATATATATATATATATATATATATGTATCAGTGTTTCTTCGGGTTTGGTCCCGCGTATTATTTTCTTGGCTCTGGTCCATTTTATTTTTAATTCGACGTTTCGATGACGTCATCGAAACGTCGAATTAAAAATAAAATGGACCAGAGCCAAGAAAATACGCGGGCGGGACCAAACCCGAAGAAACAGTGATACATGTTACGCCCGCGAAAATCTATCTATATATATATATATATATATATATGTATATATATATATATATATATATATATATATATATATATACATATATATATATATATATATATATATATATATATATATTGTGACAGGCTTTCTTGTCAGTTGTGTCACCGGCTAGTGATTTTAAATATTTGCGGCGCTGGTCGTGGGTTAATTTATTTCTTTTCTCTTACTTTGGCTCAACTGGGCGCCAGCCACCTGCGTGGCAGAAAAAAAAAGGGTACTGTTAATCTTTCAGATTGCAGGTTAGTAAATAGTAAGTAACTCACGCGGATTAACTTAACAATTCCATGTATTATATAAAAACAAATACACATGGATAGCGAATAACAATGAACATTTATTACTAAAAATGAAATAAAAATGGGGTAAGAATAATCTACAATTTCATGTAGACTAAATAAACTGATAGAATAAATTACTTTGCCTTGTACTTGTGTGAATCACGAGGATATATTGGCCCGTTCGTAAATGGGAAAGTGTAGCCTCACCAGACAAATTCCTTTGCGAAACGCCTCCGGTGCTTACAGCAGGATCCATGCAATCAGCGAGCAGCCATCGGTAAGCTGTAAACAGCTATCAGTTAACAGTAAGCAGCTAGCGGAAGGCGTTAATCGGTGGCAACGTCCCAGAAGCAGCACCCGGTCCCTAGCCTAGATAAGCACAAGAAGCGGGATGCGGCAGCAGCAAGCGGTGCGTGTCATGCAGGTTAGGACAAGGGTAGCAGCTCAGGCAGCTTCCTGGATCGGCGGCAGTTCTTCCGGGCTTTAAGTTTCTCCTTCCTCTTGGGGCTATCCTCATATATCCCGGGTTAACTACGGTACAAAGTACAAGGCAGTATCAATTTTAATTGGAGGCCTAAGTGGCTACTGCGTCACAAACTCGCGACTCTACGCATAGCGCAAATATAGGGATTGGGGTTTTACTTAACAAACTGTAACTAAGACATTTACTAGTATTCGGACTGGGTTAACCCCCACCATGACCAAAAAAACAAAACAGGAGACTAAACCACTACAAAAAAATAACACAAAACGGGCTGAACGTAGTGTGTGCCTTAAGCCATCGATCCTAATCGCTATCAAAACATTATCACTATCATTATTATTATTACTTTTAATAATAAATGAGCTCAATCATAATTCATGAATTCTTATTATTTTCCCCGCAGCAATTAAAATTTTCTCATCAGCATTTAGCCAGCTTACCTGGCAAACACCTCCGTTCACGCCGCTCCTCCGTCACTAAATCCCCTCTTCATGCGCACGCCGCGCGCACGCTCCCCACGCATTACTCAGCGCGCTCTCGACATCGCGAAAATGCAAGGCATCAAAACATGAGCGTAGCAACAAAATTGTGAGAATGCAAAACGTAACATTTCGACAAATGGAACGTTACACTATATATATATATATATATATATATATATATATATATATATATATATATATATATATATATATATGCTGTTCTTCGGAGGAGTTGCGGCAGTTGCCTCGTCTACCTGCGGAAGGGTCGCGCGTACTCTGTGTACTTGTGACAATCTCCCCCTCTGGTGCTGATATCGTCCCGATGAAATAACCAGTTTATGTTGGTTATTGCGTGGACGTCCTCTTCGTCGGATGTAATGGATCGGCTGCAGCTCTGTAATGTTTCCAGTGAATGGGTTGAGGGCTGCTGCGTGGAAGGTCTCTACTGGATTTCATAGGTGGTGGCTCCTTTTCCTTGGATGATGACGTATGGATGTGTGTCAACCCAAACATGATCTCCTCGGTGATACGCTGGTGAAGTTCTGCGGGTATCATCTGCATATTTTTTGCGGTTGTAATGCTTCTCGTCTGCTAGCTGCAGGCCGGCCTCCAGAGTGTCAACTAACTGGAGCAGGTGCGGGGTGACTTCGGCTACAAAGCTCTCGGCTGAGACGATGGTGCTTAGGTCTCTGCTTACATCTTCGGCGGTTCGTCTCGAATGTGAGGTAAGCAGCGATGTGCCCTGTGCTGCTGGAGATGTGGTCATTCATCGCGAACCTGATGGCGGATAGTTTAGTAGGTCAGGAGTCGTGCTAGGTTCCCAATAGAATTGAAACTTTGTTGGCGACGTCCTCTACAATGAGAATGGTACTGTATCCTTCTGGGGATGTGGTCCGAATAGGTCAAAAGTTTGTCTCCTGATACTGCAGGCTTCAGGTTACTAGGCTTGTAACGCTGACATTTAATGCAGTTTTTGAGGTGTTTGGCAATATCCTTCCTCGTCTTTTTCCAATAGTAGTGTTGCGACAGCCTGTGATAGTCCCGTGGAATTCGTAATGTCCGGCGGTAGTATTATCATGAAAATCTTTTAACCGGGCACTTCTTCTCTCGCGATTCATCTTTCTCGAGGAGGTATCCGTTGTTGCTCTAATAGTAGGTCCAGCATAGCACCTAAATAGGAGGCGTCTGTGGCAGACCTAAGTTTTCGGACGATGGATGTTTGAAGGGGACGATTGTCCAAGTCGGAGCTGTAGACCTTCTTGAGGTAGCCCCTATCTTGGATAGGGCTAACTTACACACGGCGGGGTTGACTCAGCCCTGGTGTTTGTCGCCGCTAAATGAGGAGTCGAGGGTGGGCCTTGAATAGCCCAGGGGTGTCTACTCGCCCCTCTGGTCCACATGTGGGTTGGTCTCCGGCGGGCAGTGGTTCGCAGATATGGCGGTGATCCACCAGTCCTTAGACGGACGCCGCAACGTAAAAACCTGAGCATACCAAGTCTGTTGCTCCAATAAACGGCGTCTTTCGTCTTCGGCTGGGCTTAAAATTTTCGTCCTGGTATTGTCTTCAGAATATCAGCGGCGCATCGTTGGGGACCATTAACCGGTACTAAGTTGATTTCGGTGACGATGTGGCTCTTTATCCTAGATAAGGCATGAGCTACAAAGTTTGATATTTCAGGGATATATTTAATACTGACGTCGAACGGCTGCAGTTGCAAGGCCCATCTGGCTAGGCGTACTGTTGTCGCTTCCAACGACATCAGCTAACGTAGGGCTTGGTGGTCGGTGGCGACTCTCAATGTATCATCGGAATTAAGCGAGAACTTCTCGCTCCGTTGTGGTGTAATTCCGCTCTGCTGAGCGAGTGGTTTGCGTGTTCAACTGGATGTTCCTCTAATTCGTCCTCCTGGATGAGAACTGCCCCGAGGGCGAAATCGCTAGCCTTGGTTCTGATCAGGAACGGTTTCTCGATGGTGACTGACTTCGGGATTAGGGTGATGGTCAGTAGCGTTTTCATGTTTTTCATGGCGTCTGTCCCCATTTTCAGGAGGCTCAGCATAGCAACTAAATAGGAGGCGTCTGGGGCAGACCTGAGTCTTCGGACGATGGGTGTTTGAAGGGAACGATTGTTCAAGTCGTAACTGTAAACCTTCTTGAGGTAGCCTATCTTGGATAGGGCTAACTTACACACGGCGGGGTTGACTCAGCCCTGGTGCTTGTCGCCGCTAAATGAGGAGTCGGGGGTGGGCCTTGAAAAGCCTCGCCCCTTTGGTCCACACGTGGGTTGGTCTCCGGCGGGCAGTGGTTCGCAGATATGGCGGTGATTTACTAGTCCTTAGACGGACGCTTGAAAGGTATATGCCGCAAGGTAAAAACCTGAGCACACCAAGTCTGTCCCTATTTTCAGGTGGTGTTACTCTTTTTATCAGCCTGCTTAGGTCAGCAAAGCCTGGGATGAATCTGCGGTACCATGAGCATGTCTGTACGAATCATACGGCTTCCTTATAGTCCCGGAGGGTTTTCCACGTGGCGAATACTTGAGTGTTGTCAGTTATGACGTACGGCACTAAAACCGCAACATTTACCATCGCATTCGCAAAAAAGCTCCAAATTGCACAACGAAAGATAGAGCAAGGGGAGCCTGGATACGAGGCTTAAGACAGGAAGAAATGGGCGGAAATGTCGGAGGTCTATGTCCAACAGTGGACGCAGAGGGCTGATTGATGATAGCCTGAAAGGGGCCCGGATCCGTGGTAATTCTTCCGTCGGAGATGACATGGCCTAAATATTTTATCTGTTCAGAGCACAGATTGGTCTTCTTTCGGTTTCAAATTGGGTAAAGTACTACACTTGTTATGTTCCATATTTTTTTATTTTCAGTTGCCTGACACGTGTTTCGATCCGTTACGATCATTTTCAAAGTTAAAACAGTTTTAACTTTGAAAATGATCGTAACGGATCGAAACACGTATCAGGCAACTGAAAATAAAAATATGGAACATAACAAGTGTAGTACTTTACCCAATTTGAAAATTTGGTTCCATCAAGAAAGTAGCAGAACAAGTATCGAATATATTCTTTCGGTTTGTTGACATTGACAGCTTGGTGACGAGTTTATGGATGTCCTCCAGGTCCTGAATGTGCTGCTCGGAGTTATCAGAGAGAAGGATAATGTGATCTAAAGGGTCCGCCAATAAGCGCGCTCGATCTTTAAAATAAAATAAAGCAAGTTGTGTGAGAGGTATAAATGAAATTAATTTTTTGTTTGAAAGAGTATTCGAAGGCATTATGTATGGAAAATAATATCGTTCAAATGGCCACCTCGGCTTTGCTTGGTGGCGCGCATACGAGAAGTCCAATTTTCAATGACTCTGACGCACAAATCGGGCTGTATTTCATCGATGGCGTGGCGTATGTTGACTGAGGTCATCAGTGTTTTGTGGTTGGTTTGCGTAGACCTGCGATTTAAGAAAACCCCACAAGAAATAGTCTAGTGGGGTTAAATCGCACGATCTCGGTGGCCAGTTGATGTCGCCTCCGCGCGAGATAACCATTCCTCCGAAGCGCTCGTGCAGAAGATTCATTGTGGCGCGCGCTGTGTGGCTCGTAGCGCCGTCCTGCTGAAACCACATATCCTCGACATCCATATTGTCGATTTCATGCCAGAAAAAGTTCGTTATCATGGATCTGTATCGTTCGCCGTTTACCGTGATGGCCACACCATCGTCGTTCTCGAAGAAATACGGCCCGATGATGCCTCCGGCCCAAAATCCACACCAAACAGTTACCTTTGCTGGGTGCATTGCGACCTGGTGGACCTCCTGTGGATTGTTCTCGGCCCAATAACGGCAATTCTGCTTGTTGACATTCCCATTTATCCAAAAATGTGCCTCATCGCTGAAGATGATTTTGCGACCAAACTCGGGGTCGACTTCCAACTGCTCTAAAGCCCAATCGGCGAAGATACGGCGCTGTCTATGGTCGTTTATTTTGAGCTCTTGTGTCAGCTGGATCTTGTACGGATGCATGCCCAAATCCAGATGCAAGATTCGGCGAAGTGATGTTTCCGAAAGGCTGAGTTCCTGTGCGCGACGTGAAATTGACTGCCGCGGATTTTCACGCACACTATCGCGCACAGCGGCGACATTCGCGGCAGATCGGACGTTTCGACGACGCGTCAGTGTTGGCTTATTGTTCACCGAACCGGTTGCCTCGAATTTGTTTATCAAACGACGGATAGTCGACTCAGCAGGACGACCAATTGCACCGTAAAATTGGCGGAGCGCGCGGAACGTTGCCCGAACCGATGAATGATTTTCGTAATACATTTTAATGATTTGCACATGTTGCTCGCGGCTGAATTGGTTCATGGTAATTTGTGAAGATATATAACAACTAGGTTTGACAACTCTACTACAAACAACATGGCCGCCATCAGCTGTCAAAGATCGAGCGCGTTTATTGGCGGACCCTTTAGATAGGCGAGCATTCGGATTTGGGGCACCTTGGCTTGGAGGCGGATTTCGGTGGGCCGGTGAACGCGGTTTTCTTCACGTTTTCTGCTGCTACAGGAATCAGCCAATATCCACTACGATGATCGACGGTGGATGTGTGTTTTCCTGTCGATCCGTTGTGTAACTCTGTAGTCAATACAGAGGCGAGAAGTGGCATCTTTCTTGGGTATCATGACAATGGGTCATGTCCATCCACAATAGATCTGCAAAGGTCGCGGTGGTACAGGCCGAGAGGCGGTGTGAGGAGTGGTTGTGGGGAAACAGGAGGGTAACCGAATGGGTGAGGGAGGATGGAGCTGGTCTAAGGATTGTACCGAGACTGCCCACTGAGCAAAAAACAAACAAATTGTTATGTCATGGAAATTTAAAAAAGTTTGAAAATTAACAAACGTATTGAAAAATTCATGAATTAATTAAAATCTTGGAAATTTACACAAGATTTTAAAAATTGGACAAAAACTTAAAAGCCCCCAAGATTTTGTAAACTAATGAAAATATTGTGAAAAGCCAATGATTCTTTTTTAACGAATGTTTTCCACTCCTAGACTAAGCATGAAGTAAAATTTCGAGTTGAGAAAAGCCGTAAGAATTTGGATTTGGACGCGTAGCGTCCAAATCCAAATTCTGGCTTTTCTCAACTCGAAATTTTACTTCATGCGCCACGCGCATAAAAACACTGATTAATTGTTAGGTTTAAAATATTTAAAACATTTTTTTATTATAGCTTATCACTTTTCACATGCTTCAAATTGTTGTTCAATATTTCTTAGCATTTAATAACTTTTTGACATTGTTATTAAAAAACAAACAAATATCGTTGTATTAACATTAAACGTTGTATCGTATAAACAAGATAAATTCAAATTCAAAACTATTTGAATTCGAAAAAATAAGCTTACGCTTCTTATAGTTTGCACACTTTAAACATAATATATAAAATTACGAAAAAACTATTCGTGAAAATGCAAACAATGTCTTAATTAATAAGACAACTTAAGACGATAAATATCCATTGAAACAACTACTTCCCGTGCAAATACACCTCCGGATATTGAATTATACAATGAAATATTTAAAATCTTATTTAATTTGATTTGTTACAACGCTCTATTAAAGTATATGTAACGTTTAGGTCAAATTCTCTTCAAAACAACTAACAATACAATTTAAAATGAAAGGAGATAGCAACAAATTACAAGTGAAAGGACTTGGATTAAAACTAATATCTATAGACGCGTTTCGAGATTTATCTCTCTTTAGTATAGCTTTGCTTATGACGTTTAAGAAATTAGGAATAAAATTAAAACAAACTTACTTGTACCTGTTCATTCCACACACAACACTTTTTCCCAGGTTTTCCCCACTGCCCGACGACATTGCCAGACGGCCCTTATAGCTTTGTCTGTTTTGATGTCGATGTGCGCTTTCCAGCTCAGTTTCCTGTCGAGAGTGATGCCCAGGTATTTCACCTCGTCGCTGTACTGCAACATCGTATTCAATAATTTTGGCGCTTTTTTCGACACCTTCCTTTTCTTGGTGAACAGGACCATCTCCGTTTTGGCAGGGTTTACCGATAGGGAGTGATCATTGCACCACCTAGAAACTATGTTTAGAGCTCCTTGCATCTGGTCGCATAGGGCGTCTTCAAACTTACCACATACTAATATGGCCAGATCATCAGCATAGGCTGTCACAAACAGGCCTAGTTACTGAAATTCGTCTAGTAGGCTGTCCAGAACCATGTTCCATAATAGTGGTGATAAAACACCTCCCTGAGGACAGCCTCTGTCAATTTTACAGGTTATACGTTCCCTTCCCTGTTCCACTGTGACTATACGATTGGCCAGTGCATTGCCAATCCATTCACACATTTTAGATGGTACTCCGCGCTTGCTTAGCGCGTTTCCTATCTTCGGTATAGTCGTTTTATCAAACGCACCTTCTATG